>JAGTTD010000012.1:22500-1231564 GCA_018398585.1 Simmondsia chinensis | reverse complement strand
ATTGGACTCAGGACCGGGATGGTGCAGCACCTAATCAGAGTGGTGCTCCTATTAACACAGCTATTCCAAAAATTGTAGTGTCAGATTTCAACAAGAGTGTTGAGGCATGGCTTGAGCGGTCAATTATTGCTCTTTCACCTGTTGAGGTCAGTCTTGATGAAATCCTTCCTTTTTTCACTGAAAAGGACCTTTACGGGCTTTCACCTAAAGGCTTAAGCAACGAGTCATTTATCCTGGTTTGTGACTCAACTGACATTATGGATGCCTACCTCGGCCCCCATAAGGGAATTCTTCTAAGGAAGTTCAGAGAAGTGCATAAGTACACTGGGGAAACGCTTGGATCTCTTGACAGAAGGGTTTGGCTTGAGATACATGGATTACCTGTCTAGTGTTGGTCTAAGGACTGCTTTGAGGATATAGCCAAAATATGGGGGAATTTTATTAGGGTGGATTCCAGGTCCTCCGCTATGAGATGTGTCGACGTTGCAAGGATTCTGATTGACACTTGCCACACATCATGTATTCACCAGATAGTCCAGATCCAGTACAGTAGGGGTTCCCGTTTGGTTCTAATTAAAGAAGGTAGCTCCGTATTGATACCCGACTTATCCCCCAGCGTTGTGTCCCGAGTCGCATCTGCTAGATTGGCCACGGAACAAGCTTCCTGGCTAACTCAGTCAACTCAAAGGAATGAGTGCGTTACCGTTGCAAGGGTCGCTCCACATGTCCAACCTCCTCTACATAGTGAGGAGCTTGGAAATCCTATCCCTAGGCTTGTTAATGAAGAGATGGATGCTACTTGGGAACCGTCTGGGCATGTCTCCTTTCACCTCAATGGTGAGATCATGAGAAGATGGGCTGTGCAATGCCCATTCCTGCGCCCCACCTCCTACACTATTCAGCCTGCAGCCCATCTTCCTCTTCTACTACCATGGGTCGAGGATGTGAAAGTTTTAGCTGATCAACATCGAGCTCAGTTAACTACTCTTGATATCGATGCTTTAGGGAGTAACAGTGATAATGATTCATTAACCTCTGGACCGTAATTTCCTCCAGGATTCGAACCCCTAGTGCCGATCAGTAGCTCTCAAGAAGAGGACAGTATATCGCGGAGCCATCAAGTAATAACACCGTCCATGGAAGGATCTAGCTTGGACTGGAGGAAAAAGGATAAACTACGCTCAACAAAAAGGGAGAGAAGAGCGATTAAGCACAAGAGGAAGGAAAGAGAGAAGCAGGAGCTGCAGGTCTTCCCACAGGAAATGTCCCCCAGAAATAGTGCCGGGAAAGCATCTAAGATAACCGACAAGAGGAAAAAACGGAAGAGGGGAAATCGAGTTCAGAAGATCATGGAAGAGAAGTATGACGAGAGGATGCTAAATGCAGAGCGGGTAATAGAGATAGGAGAACGACTGGGCTTCAACTTTGATGGCTTCGACCTGCCGATGGTGGCAGACATTCTTGCGCAATAAAGGGATTGGGTGTTGGGTGGAGGCTTCAGTTTCGCTCTCTTTGCTCCTGTTCGTCTTCTGGTTCTTCTTCAGCTAGGGCCCCTGTGTGTGTGTTCTGTGTGAGTTGTCCCCGTGTCTTGTCTAGTCCTGTTCTCGGTGGATGTTGTGTCGTGTTTTAAGGGGAGCTTTTGTTTCTTTTTTCAATAAGTGACACCGGAGTGCCGATACAAGACAGGCAAACTCGAAAAAACGAGGCCTGAAGCTAGCCGAAAGACGACCAAAAAACAAGAACAACAAAAGAAAAAGAAAAAACAGGACCTCAAACGAAGCAAAAGGAACACGGAGAGACAAAGACCCGACAAGAGACCAACACAGCCAAAACAAATGATGCAAGCCGACCCAAAAAAGACAAAGACCCAGACAAACAACCGAAACGGCAAACCTGGAAAGCACGCAGACAAACGGCCAAACAAAACAAAACACAAAAACCACAAAGGAGCCGGAGTAAAACCAACAAGCACGGAAACCCCAGCAACAATCAGAAACAACCACTAGAAACAAGCCCAACCACACAAGCCAAATCAATGAGCAAGGATGCCTGCCACCTCAACCGGGTTGAAGCCATTGAAGTTGATGCCCACCCTTTGCCCAATCTCTAAAACTCGCTCCGCAGTCAGGATCCTCTCATCAATGAGCTTTTGTTTCTGTTTTCTTGTTTTGTGCTTTTTGTTTCTAGTCCCCGTGCTGTTGCGGTCGGACTCAGGCCTCACCTAGCGAGCGGACTGCTTGTATTCGCGATTTTGTCGTAAATTATTGGAAAAAAAAAACCTCAATTACCAAAAAAGAATCCACCGATTAATTTAAATCTACTTCAAGACCGGTCCTGAAATTCACTAGGCTCAACCAAAATTTTCAAATGAGGCCCTTCATCCATAACAATTCTCTGAAAGCCTATTAATATTGACAATTATTACTTCAAAAACTACAACCTCTAAAATTTGGAGGACCCTGATAAAAATTGGGAGCCCCGAGCCGTCACTTGGGTTATATCCGGCTTTGATGGGTGAAGGCCCATGATTGGTAAAGTACTTTTGTAAAAGTGTTTTTAATATGGGTATTTATATCTGAAAAATTTTAGTTTTTAATTTTTGTACTTTTTCTTAGCAAAAAAGAAACTTTACTCCTATATAAAAATATTTTTCTTTGCAGACCAAGCACTCTCGAATACTAAAAAAAACATTCTTCCTTTTTTCTTATAAAAACCACATTTTTTGAAAAAGGCTCTAAATTTTCCGAAACGCCTCAATTACCTAAAAGGACCCCACCAACAACAACAACATTCCCGGTGCCCCAAGGGCTCCCGATTAAGCAAGGTCTTTTTTGGGCGGGAGGTGGATGTACGCAGCCTTTTCCTTTCAGGGTCTGTTTCGAAAACCCCCAACCTGAGGGGTGCAACACTAGAAGGTCACCATCTTGGTACTACTCTCGCCCAAGCATACTTAACTTCAGAGTTATAATGGGATCCGGTGCTTACATGTTAGTACCCTCTTAGGTTCCGAAAAGAAACCCATCGATTAAATTAAATCTACATTGTACGCCTAAAATCTTGTCGCCGACCCGAAAGACATGTATATAATAATGTATAAAAATGCATAAAAATACGTAGAAGAATGTGTATAATATATGATAGAGGAAGGTGTTACAAAATTCCAAAGTTGGTAAGAATAAATTGCATAATTATAGGGGATGGTTCACATCATAATAATGTTTTGTGCATGTAATTAACATACGTGGACCTATTATGTTCGCATGAATCTTCATCAATCTATTTATCTTCTTATTATATGATTACTTAGATACAGTTGAGTGGAGGATTGGAATAACTGTAGCCGATATAGTGGCTTAGAATAGAGGAGCACAACTAAGCTATTCTGCAGCGTCCTTAGGATTATATGTTTGCTATTGATGTGTGTTATTTGTTGCTTGTTGCTTACTGCTCGTGCGTTGTATTGTAGTTTGCTGCTTTGTTGTTGCTATGCTTTGTTTGTCCCGTTTGTTTTTATGCTTTTTAGATTGGGGGTTATCGGACACAACCACCCTTTAGAGCAGCACCCTGAAAGGGTAAGGCTGCGTACATCTCATCCTCCTAGACCCTGTATTAGAGGGAGCCCTTATGGCACTGGGTTTGTTGTTGTTGTTGGTAAAACAGGTTTGTTGATATGATATCTAGTCATCTCGAACTAAGTGGTGTAGTGTTAAAAGTCCCACCGGTCCCACTCTAAATATTAATGTGATTTGAGCATCAAAGTCTAATTCTTGTTTGGTTTTTAATTGTTTGCTTCTCAGTTAGCTTTAGCGGGTGTCGTTATGTTAACTTTCCCTTTTCCACACTGTGTGTATCTCTTGGATCTCCTATTGTGAGATGCCAGTTTGTGTATTGCGAGTTCTCTTGCTACTTTTCGGAAAAAAAAAAAAAAACAGATAGTTTTATTTTCCTTTTGTAAATGTCCATTGAATTTCAAGTGTGGATATTGCACAAGCTCATTTTATAACTTGTGCTTAAATTATGTCAATATTGAAAGTAGAAGCTGTTGGGACTCGAACGTTTTGACCATCTACTCTACGAGGTTCTATAACCATTGTCAAGAACCAACAATATCAAAAGTTTAAGCTGATAAGTGAAGATCTAGCAATTTTTTTGTATTCTAACATATAGGTCAGTATGAAAGCCTCAAAGATTATAAGAAAATATTTTTTGACCTTCATTTTATAGTTTAAACTTTTAGAATAATTGATCCATCGACAATTACATAGGAATATAAAGAGTTAAATATTGGAATAAGAATGTGAAAAGGTTACAACTACTGTTAGAGTATAAAAACATTCTTGTGCCTCCCCTTATCAGATTAAACTGGTTTTTTTTATAAGCATTTTTTTAAAAATATGGTGGGAGTTAATTTATTTTTATTTACCGGTGTATGTTTCTTGTTATTTTTTCTTTTCCCGCACTATGTGTGCGCTTTTTGGGTCTTTTTGTGAGATGTTGATTTTTGTATCGTGAGTTTTCCTCGATACTTATCAGGGGGAAAAAAAAAGTATGCTGAAAAAAGTGTGAGTGAGGACGCGTTTTGTTGTAGAAAAATGCTGAAGATCTGAAAATGATGGCTTCGTTTTAAAAATATATTTAAAAATGGCCCGTTTTCCCCTACCCCGAGCACGTCTCTTCTAATGTTGATATTGTCTTAAAGAGTATGCTTTTGTTCCTTTTTGCATGATTATTGTTTTTGCCTTACTTTCCTCTTTTATTTGGTGTTTACTATTTTGTGTTTATATTTCCTAAGTTTTCTCTGGTTCTCTTAGGCCTCGCTTTGTTTAAGTGATGTGTTATATATTGCGATTTCTATTGCTAATTATCGAGAAAAAAATAGCCCACTAGTATTGTTGCGCGCCTATTAAAACCGACCACCCTTAGTTAAAAGTTTAGACACTCTCTAATGATGTAACAGACTATAAAAATAAGACCGAAAATTAAAAAACAGACAGATTTGTATTTTTAGAAACAAAAATGCTTTTCTGTAAATAACACTTTTGCAGGGTAATTTGACAGTGTCTAATCTCGAAAGAAAACTATATTTTAAATAGAAGTACAAGTTATTTTCCATTTTTAAGTAGCAGCAGAAAGATATTTTTTATCCTTTCAAATGGAAATAGAAGAAAAACCAAAAAATTTTCAAACAAAAATACACTTAATAACAATTTATACAAAAGTTCTTTTGCAAAAAGTTATTATGAAAAAGAAATGTATTTTTAGAGGAAGCTTGGCCAAACAGGCGCTTAGTGTGACAAGCGGTGATCGCAGTACCGTGGTAGTAAGAGTTAAGAAAACGTTTAAGTGCAACAGAGCGAGCTATATCAAATTTTTAACTCTCTATCAGAACTCGAACTAACCTATATATAATCTGATTATATGTATATAGATATATTCAAATTCAAAGGCATTTAAAGCATATATTTTGTTAAATGTGGAGACTGATCATTTTCGGTAACCGTCATAATCATGGCCAGATTTTCGAGGACTTGATTTAATGGCATGACTCTTGATAATGCAGCAGTTTATAACTGTAAGATGCCTATTTATAGCCATTATTGGCTAGTTTGTAGAGTGAACAAGTAGAATGAAAAATTGTAATCCTCGATACAACAACAACAACAACAATCCCAGTGCCTCAAGGGCTCCCGCAAAAGCGGGTTCGGGAGGTAGATGTACACAGTCTTCCCCTTTCAGAGTGTCAACCTGAAGAGAGGCCTATTTATAGCCATTATTCGATAAATATAGTGAATATTATCGCTCCCCTCCGTGAATGTAGAGTTCTGTTGAATCATGTAAATTCCAGTGTCTAATATTTTCCCCCATTCCCTTTCAATTTGTGTTTGTTATTTCGATTTATAGTTCGGTAAGTTCACGGTCCTAACATATTTTAAATTGAAATAATAATAAATAAAAATGAGGAAAATCTGGGTGAAAACGTCAGGTTAATCTCTTATCTTGTTTTTATTAGTGAATTTCTTGTGTGGGCTTTAATTTATTAATTAATTAATTCTATTAATTATAATTTTATAAATTAAATTTTCAAATCCTTTTCAATCCTAATATTATCTCACGTGTGTTAGGGGGAGTAGGAAGGGAGAGCGACTTTTTTTTTTTTTCTTCTCTCGATAAAAAGTGAAAAAAAACTCAACAATAACAACTAAACCAGTGCCTTAAGGGCTCCCGCATATGCAGGGCCTAGGGGAGTAATGTATGGAGTCTTACCCATTTATAGTGTTACCCTAAAAGAAGGATGTTTCCGAGGACCCCCAACCTGAGAAGCACAAAAGTAAATAGCCAAAAAAATAAAAAAACTCGCGATACAAAAACTATTCTCTCACGAAGAGACTCAAAAGCTCACACTTAGTGCGGAAAAGGGAAAATAGAAAAATCACCTCTAAAAATCGTAACTAACGACTCAATACACCTGGAAACAGAAATACGTTAACACCCACCATTACCCCAATACCATACCAGAAGAAAATAAACAAACCACGAGGGACACCAGAACGGCACAAAGCAAAAAAAAAAAAAAAAAAAAAAAATTGGTAAGGAAAGAATTAATTTTTTTTTATTTGTAATTTTTACTTTTTCTGAAAATCTAAAATTAAATTTTTTGCAGTTTTGTTGTAATTTTAGTTAAAATTAAAAATATGAAATGGAAAAATTCATTCCTTTTTTTGATAATTAAGAGAAAAAGATCTTCTTAAGTGAATCGGAATAAATCCTCCGATAAATACAACTATCAAAAGGAAACAAACGAAAAAAGAAAGAAAGTGAAAAGAAAGTAAGACAAAAAATTAAACCCTATCTTAGACGCGCATTATTGTCAAAATCGGGCTAAAGTCGCCCAATACTAAGCATAGTCTACAATTAAAGGCGATGATTGGGAAGAAGGTAGGAAACATGTGGGTTTTTTTTTTTTTTTTTGATAATTAGCAAAAAGCTAACAGTACAAAGACGGGCATCCCACAAAAGTGGAACCCGAAGCCACACTGAAATGAGTAAATATAAAAAAAAAAAAAAAAGGAAACATATCGTAATGCAAAACTGGATCTAGAACCGAGGAAAGTATTGGGAACCAATCGAAAACCCAATTTTTAGCTTCTAAAACTAAGAAATTAAAAACAGAAAACAATACCAAACTGGCCCAGAAAAATAAAATAGTTAAGATTTTTTATAATTACGTTAATGAACAATAGTAAATGAATATTGATATATAAACTAAGAATTTACTTAGGCCTCGTTTGGTATGCGGAAAGTTATAATCCATGGAAAATGCTAATTTTGGCTATTGTTTGGTACGCTAGAAGTAGGCGGAATGCAGAAAGTTAAAATTGCTAAGCAATTTTCAATTGCTTCAAAACACGGAAAGTAACTTACCTTCCTCAGTACCTTTTAAATTGTATGACGATCTTATCCCTTGTAATTTGTAAATATGAGAACTTTATCCTTCGAATTGTGAGTCCCTTTATCAACTTACCCTTTCTTAGTGGAAATTGAAAAATTGGTCACAGTTATAATAGTCATTTTAATTGTATTCCATAGAAAGTTATTGTACCAACCAAATAGAACATAGAAATTAAATTCTTAGGAAGTTTTATTTTCCATATGGGCAACTAAACACTTTTATACTACTTCATGGGAAGTTGACAAGAGAAGTGAGTTCCTGGGAAGTACGACATTTTTTCTCTCACACTCGTCATTTTTTCTGGTTGCATAGAGAGATAACTCTCAGTATAAAACGAGCATCTACTTAAGCGGACCGCAAGAAAGCCCACTGGAGCTCCCAAAAAAAAAAACAACAAACCCAAAATGCCTTGATGCCTACCAACACACCAACCCCTAAAGTACAATAACATTAACCTAAGAAATCGAGACGTCTATACCCATTCAAACCCCTAAAACATGATGATACCATTATTATTGAGGATCATACCTGATTTAGTCCCGGGCCTTCTCGACTGCCATGTCACCCGTGCGAAATCAGCAACGCTGCGTCAGCAATGCCACATCATCAACCTAAACCCTAACTAATTAGTATAAATAAGGAGTTAGGGTAAGATAGCGAGTATGTTGAGATTCGTATGTGATGTATTCTCTCTCTCTCCCCCCTAAATTCTTCTATGTTTTCTCTCCCTTTCTTCTATGTAATTCTCCCCTTCCATCAATACAATACTATCTTTAAGTTTTTATGCTCGAATACCTTAATCGATTATATTCTTATTGATAAATAGGTTGAGCAGTTACGTGTTTATGCTCGAATACCTTAATCGATTATATTCTTATTGATAAATAGGTTGAGCAATCTATCGACGGCATGTCTATATGTTCTTTAACTTACTAAAAAAAGAAAAAAAATTACTAAAATAATGTTTTAATAAGTCCACGTACATAGAATAAGGTACAAGAAAAATAATTTTGCAACATTAATGAAAATGATGTTCTTGTTCTTATTTAAATTAAAAAATCATGTTATATTAATGTTAATTATTAGCCTTTAATTAGTTGGTATCTTAATCTAAATTACCCAAAATTGTATGGTGCTTATGATCTTGTTAATTTATGGAAAGTTGCAACAAAATCTAAATTAAAGGAATATCAGACTGTTAATAAAATATCAAACGTAACAGAAACAAAACAAACTAGATATATGAAAGTTTACGTTGAAAAGACTCTAACTTTTAAATTTTGGATTGAATCTGATTCAGGTAAAACTTTACTAACACTTATATATGATCTCGTGTCAGGGGTTAGGGTTAGAAAGAAAAAAGATATTTTCCTTCAAGAAAATGGCAATGGATAGGAAATCAAAAGATTGAACTGTTAATAAAATATCACACGCAACTGAAATAACTGATCAGTATATATGAAAGTTTACGTTTAAAACAATCTAACTTTAAATTTTGGATTAAATCTGATTCAAGTAGAACTGTACTGACACTTATGTATGATCACACGTCTACGATGCTAAAAGGTGTTCTACATACCATTGTACCTAGCAACACTAATATGTGTAGATGTGTTGTTTAGGGTCACTAAATAGTGTAATAGCATAAGTGTCACGGTGTAGTGACGCCTTTTTTTACCTATATCATCACTTCCAAATAGCGTATCTATAGCCTTTGTTACACAACCAACTGTGACATGAATGAAAGTGTCGCTTGGATGGTTAGAGACACTGTTAAGCGTAAGAGTTAAAATTAGTG
This sequence comes from Simmondsia chinensis, assembly GCA_018398585.1. Taxonomy (NCBI): domain Eukaryota; kingdom Viridiplantae; phylum Streptophyta; class Magnoliopsida; order Caryophyllales; family Simmondsiaceae; genus Simmondsia; species Simmondsia chinensis. The sequence goes on along the minus strand of JAGTTD010000012.1, from coordinate 1,222,316 downwards.
TCCTGATAGACTGTTTTTCTTGTAGTGAATGGAGCCAGCTTCATAAAACTCGTGTTGGACTTCTTATGTGGATCCTATTTTTCTATTTAATAATAGACCGTGACCCTGTGAATATAAATACAATTTATCGAACCACATGAATTTTATTCTTGTTTCCCTTACTCATTGAACTTTTCGTTCTTCTTTAATTTCTTTTTCTGAGGAATTCAAGTATCCCATAAATACAAGGTATTCCAGTTATCTCGTATAATATAATAGTAAGATATACAATATAATAGGATAAGATAATAATATATGGGATTAACATACATATGAACATATATATAGAGTGGAGTTCTTATGAGAGGGTGAACGCATGAGAGGAGGAAATTCAGGCCTCCATTGTAATGGACTGCCAAAAAAAATAATTTATAGCCAAGATTTGTTGAATATTGAAAGAAAAAAAATAATTTACCTCCCTTACCCCTTCTTTCTTTCTGCCCCATGAAAGGGTATAGGCTGTAAATTATTATTTTTTTAATGTTCAACAAATCTTGGCCTTCCATTATAATGGAAGAATAGTATGCACCCCTCTCACGCTCTCACCGTCTTATAAGAATGTCACCATATATATATATATGTATATCATTTTGACTCTACTTGTACTCTTTGCACGTTTTAAAGGATTGTATCAATCATCCAAAAGGAAAAAAAATATATATGTTATGATGAAAATACATTCTTTTTAGGGTTATTTACATTAATCGTTCCTTTACTTTGTCTTGTGTCAATTTAGTCCTTGTACTTTTAATTGTGTCAATTTAATCCCTCTACAATTGATATTGCGTCAATTTGGCCCTGGAATAAAATTTATATAAAGTTTTTAATGAAATTTTTAATAATTCGACCATGAATTGGGTTAAATTGAGTCAAAGGATGAATTTTTAGTAAATTACTTGCATCTAACGTAGTTGTGCTACAAAAAATTACGTTAGTTTGTGTACTTGAATTTGATTGAAGGACTAAGTTTACACATTTTGAATTATTCAGGGACTAAATTCACACAATTAAAGGTACAAAGACCAAATTAACACAATAGGTAAAGTACAGTGACCTTTAGCGTAAATAACCCCTTCTTTTTATAATATATGGAATTATTCCTCTCTGCGAGACAAATGCAAAAACGCAGCGTTTCATTTTATTAAACACGCGTGTTTTCCAATAAGTGAGTTGAATCGCGTCGTTTTGGCCATTTAAAATGGATGAAAAAAGGAAGCAAAAAAGCAGTGGCCCATGCAGGTCTCGAACCTGCGACCTTCGCGTTATTAGCACGACGCTCTAACCAACTGAGCTAATAGGCCATTTTGTGATTATTAATAAATTAATTTAAAATAAATTACTATATTTTTTTCAATCGTTTTTCAAAAAATTATTTTTCCATATTTGTTTCTCAAATTTTTTTAGGGTTATTTACGCTAAAGGTCCCTGTACTTTGCTTATTATGTCAATTTGGTCCTTGTACTTTTTGATACGAGACAAAGCTATATGAGCCTAAGTAAAATGAGTTTAGTTTGTAATTCACTTAGCCAGGCTCGAGCTCTATCAAGCTGATCTCAAGCTTATAGTCTTCAGACCCGATGATTTTTGATATGAGAAAAATGTTGGCGAGCTGAGTCTCGAGTTTATGGGCTTGGGCTTGATAAGGCCCATTAACACCCCCTACCAAAACAATGATGGGCCCTCCAATACTACTAGTTGATCCAATATTTGGGCAATGGGCCTTTGTCATAATAAAATTATATAATATTGCAATTTATTAAGTATAATTTTTTTCGATAAGTAGCGAGGATAAACTCGTGAACAAAAGCCGGCGCCTCAAACAAGAGGCCCGACGAGCACACACAAAGTGTGGGAAAAGAAAAAAAATAACAAGAAAACCTACAAAACAAAAAAGACAAGCCCAAACCTAGAACCACACCCAAAACAGCCAAAAGAAAATTCTCGTGCAATGCACTGATAATATTTATATTATAAGTAACTTTAATTTATGTATTATCGTTATATTAATATTTTATATGCCTTTGAATACATAGGAGAAAACTCAATTACCATCACTCCAGTAAAGTTTGAATGGAGTTTTACTGTATTTTAAAGATACGACTAACTTTGCTATAATATATAGAAAGATTTGTCCCGAATAGGATAACTAATATATAGGTTGGGGGAATGCAAGCTCGAATTAGAAACAAGAGTCTTAGGACCTACTTGACCAAATTGGGTAAAAAAAATTTTTTTTACAAAGTCTAAGAATTATTTTATACGTTAACACAAAATCCCACAATTTTTTTTTTGAAAGTAATGACATTGTTGAGTTGTTCTAGCATTAACAATGTAAGAGACATTTGGTTTAGCTTATATGTTTTAATAAGATCTATTTATTTAAGATATGTATTTTTTTGAGTGAAATGTTTGATTGTATAGTGCTGAAAGATCTTTTTTATATAATAAAGTGTTTGCATATAAATTTTAAAAAAGAAACTTATCAATTATAATCACAAAAATGACTTAATAATATAAATCAATTAATAATAGTGCCCATCATGAGGGTGTCTCAGTTGGTGTCTCCTACCCATGCGGTCATCGCCCAGGAGTTAGGAGTTCGATTCTCGCTGAGGATATACTCATGATTTACTTGCTCATGAGGGCTTGTGGGTTGTTCTTATGGGCCGAGATTGATTGGGGCAACTCAATCCCTCGTCATAAAAAAAAAATTAATAATAGTAGGTAGCTGGTGGTAGAGGTAAGGGTGGTGAAAATAAGTAAAAGTATATCATAATGGTGAAGATTTAATGTTATTACAGTCATTCTAAAGTTTTTTTTTGAAATAATCTGTGAAAAAGATTTAGTTTTGCATCTTTTTTTATTTAGTTAAAAAACAACTTTTAATCTTTCTATTTTAGATGTAAAAAAATATATATATAAAGATCTTTTCTGTTAATTAAACACAAGTCTTACAGTCAATTAAAATTTTTTATAACTTTAAACTGTTAAAAAATTAAATTAAACACAGTCTATACCAATAATACAACCCTGTACATATACATAACAAGTGTCCACAGTATGGTCCCATTCCATTATTAGCCTGCAGCCCAAAATAATGCATGCAAGTTGTCGTGACTCAGGGGCGAGCAAAAGTACCTGATTACCTAAAACTTCAAAGAACCGAAGCGAACCCGATCTGAAAAATTAGAGTAATCGATCCGAAAATTTTGTTAGAGTATACCCGACCCCGTTGAAATATGGATATCGGTTCAGATACGGGTATTATTTTAGAAAATTTCTGGGTACCCGATCCGACCTGATACTAATTATGTATATATTATCCTAAACAAATATTTATATTGTATTTAGAATATTGATTCATTAGATAAGGTTGCAGATTTAATTCTAAGTCCCAACAAAATTTTCTGGACTATGTATTTTTTTCGTTTCTTCTTTTATCAAAAGCTTACCCTATTTTTATGGGAAAAAAAAGTATAAACTTTCAGCCATCATTTGTTAAAAAAAAAAAAAAAGAATTTTCTCTTTGTTTTTGAATGAATCAGTAACAGTAGATAAATAGAATAAGAATACTTTTTTTTTGTTATAATCTATCTCTCTGTATGCAATCTTTGAACTTTCACATATTTATGAAGTTTTGATTTATGTGTTATAATCATTTTAAGATGGTTATAATTTTGTGAATATCAAGGTTTGACAATTATATGCATAATCTTTTTTAACTTTAAATTATGAAGTTCAAGTGCAATTGTGTTATAATAATTTTATAATAAACTCACAAATGACTTAATAGTATATTAGTAGATAACTATTTATACCTTTTATAAAATTAATTTTATGAGAAATTTTAATTACGTGGGTGGGTACCCGACCCAACCCGATGTTTTAGGGTACTCGATTGATCTACGTATCAGATTTTTTAGATCACATGCTCACCCCTAGTCATGACAGATAAATGCATTTTTTTTTTTACTGAAAAACCACCTATATTTTAGGTGAGATATCAAAAAACCACTTAACTTTTCTAATTTTTCAAAGTCACACATAAACTTTTTAAAAAAAATTTCAATGTCACACCTAATGCTGACACTTTCAGCTTTTCGGCAAATGAAACGCTGTGTTTTGGGGTATAAATGCATCAAAATACAAAGTTTAACTTAATTTAATTAAATTATATCAATTAATGTATTTTACAAATGACGAAATTACCCTACACCTTTCAATTTATTAAATTGTTACCAATTCGGCGCGCTACTACAGGCTTTAGCCCCAAAAGAAATTTAGAAGTGTTTCTTATTTGTAAACTTATGCATAAATTGATTAAAAAAAAAAATTTTATTAAGGATAATTTGATAATTTTATATTTATTTTAATGAGCTGGTGTCACCGGGTCCATTGAACTTTAAACACGGACAGATCTAGCATTGTAGAACTGGTGGCAAGTTGTCATAGTGACTTCAAAATGACTCGAGGGTACTACTAATTTTTTGCATTTTTTTGACTAAAACGTTAAAACTGTAATAAGTGATTTTTAGGAATTTTCTCGAAACCTAGAAACGGTTTATAAAATTATTAGAGGATAGCTATTTAGGGTTTTACTTTTACCTCGTTTGCCCTCAGTTTACATGTAACGAGAAAGGGCAGTCTAGTCTTTCTCATTTATTGCTTATGTACCTCTCATCTTCAATCACTCAATACATTGAGTTTTGACATTACTCTCACATGGTATCAGAGCCTCTAAAGAAGATTCTCTCTTCTCCCTTCTCTCTTTAATTTTATGTCCTTTGTTTTTAATTACTAGTTCTTTAATTGGCTATTATATTTTTTTTTCCCCTCAATTTCTCGTTTTCTTTCTCATTTCTTTCCTTCTTTTTAATTTAATACTATAGCAGCAAATCCTAACTCCCCTACCCCTCTCTCTCCTTGAGTCCCCAGCAGGACCGCCGCCTCCCTCACGGCAGCTGAGACCCGCCCTCCCAATGCCGGTCTCTCGGCTGACCCCCGGGTGGTGGGCCCCTGTGGCTATGTCCGATTTTTTTCATATCGGTTCTATATCCTTATTCCTCAATGGCCTAATGAATACTATTGTATTTTAAATAATTTTTCAAGGGTCTTTAAATTTTAGAGGTCGTGGTTTTTGAAGTGTACAATAACTATGTTTTCCTTGTCTCTTCACACTCATATTTTGTCTTTGGTCTTTGTAAACCTTGTGAAAAAGGCTTTAACTGACTGTAAACCTTATAATTAATAGGAAAAAAATGTAAAAATAAATATTTTTCACATCTTATTCATTAAATAACTGACTTTATTTAACATTTTATCAGTCTAATTAATCTTCACCACCATGACGTACTTTCACTTCTACTACCATCGACACTCGGTGTTAATTATAAACATTTGAAAAGACATTTTTCTTTATTGCCTAGCTATTGGTATAGGTGTTAGTATGGTTATTATTCTAAGGCCTCGTTTGGTTGCCACATTGGTTGAATTCTTGCTGGAAATTGTATTTTTTAGGAATTCAATTCTCGTATCAACTTCCCGAGCAGATGGTACAAAGTGTTTGGGTCCCTGGATAGGAAATAGAACTTCGTTGAGAAAGCAAGTTAAAAACAAATGAATTAGAACTTACCTATAGGGTATAACTAATTTACTTTTTTTTTTTTGATAAAGCAACATTCACAGTGCCTAAGGGCTCCCGCCTAAGCAGAGTTTGAGGGATGGAAGTATGCAACCTTCCCCCTTCAGGGTGCTACCCTGAAGAGAAGCTGTTTCTGAAAACCCCCAACCTAAGGGGTGCAACACAAAGACTTCCCAGGAGGTCACCCATCTTGGTACTATTCTTGTCCAAGCACACTTAACTTCGGAGTTCTAATAGGATCCAGTGCTTGCATGTTAGAACCCTCTTAGGCCTTTTTTTTTTTATATAATTAAGTAATTCATTCCAATCAAAAGGCAAATAAAAGTACAAAAACTCTTGACTCCATCATATTGACTATTGCATCCATACTATTAATGGTTCACTCCTAAACGCGCAATTTTTGGCAAGGTTGTCAGCCTTAGAATTTGTCCCCCTTAGGGTATGATTGGGTAACTAAGTCACTTAATTCCTACGTTTTGAAGGAATTGGAAATTGAGCGGTTTCCACTTCCCTCATTCTGCCAACTTTCTGCCAAACAAACAAAAGCCAAAATCCGTACTTCTCATGAATTACTACTTCCCGCGTCTACTTCTTTGTTAGTGTATAAAACCAATCCTGTGTCTTCACCCATCAGCTTAAGCTTTTGGGACAGATGGTTCCTTGACATGGCATTGTGACCAATAGGTTAAGAGTTCGAATCTCAACAGCCCCCAATTTCCATATTAACACAATTTAAGCACAAAGTATGAGGTGGGTTTGTGCAGTATCCACGCTTCAATCCGAAACAGGCATTCGCTTGAGAGGGCATGTTAGAGTATAAAACCAATCCCAGGCTTTCACCCATCAGCTTAAGCTTTTGGGACAGATGTTTCCTTGACATTCTTGCATACCAAACGAGGTCGAAATTGAAACAATGTGAAAAACAGAGTGAGCTTTTAAATAACAAAAACTAAATTAAATTCATTATTGAAGAGGAAAAAATAAAATAAGAAAAAAAAAAAAAAAAACGTGATTAAAAAAATTGGCAAAAATGGCCAAAGTTGAGGTGGGCATCCTCATCCCTACCTTATCTTCATGTATGCATATGTAGCCATAATTTTTAAAATACAATACTGGAATTAAACGGGATATAAAAAATACATGTATAACCTAAGAGGGTACCAACATGCAAGTATTGGATCCCATTAGAACTCCGAAGTTAAGCGTACTTGGGTGAAAGTAGTAGCAAGATAGGTGACCTCCTGGAAAGTCCTTGTGTTGCACCCCTCAAGTTGGGGGTACTCAAAAACAGCCTCTCTTCACGGTAGCACCCTGAAGGGAGAAGGATGCGTACATCCACTCCCCCAGAACCTATTTAGGAGAGAGCCTTTGGGGCACTAGGAATGTTGCTTTATAAAAAAATACGCGTATTATTCGGCTTTATCTATGAAAATTTCGATCAAAAGTTTATTGGTGTATAAAAAAATGTACATGGATGTGTTCATATCTAAAATAATTCGTTCTCTTAAGATATAGACTGAGTGGGAAGAGATATAATTCTATCAGTATCTGATGGTTGTTGGCCACAGCAACAACAATAGATATTAAGGATTAGCATATAATAAATTGTATGAGAGTTGAGAAGGTAAATTTAGCAAAATACAGAATACAAATGTTTAATTTAGATATAAGTATAATTACTTTCAATTAACCATCTATTTGTTTAATGGGAGAAAAAAATGTGTTATAAGTGGTATTATGTGGGAAAATGTCAAGAAAACTAACGTGTCTATACACCACTGTATATAAGATCCTCGTAGATCGATTTTCACTACGACTCTCAGATCTAGACTCAGATTGCCCGTTTCATATGTACCTGAGTTATTATTAGGATATATTATATTGATTTTATTTTGATATTATTCTAATATTATCCTGACATTATTCTGATATTATTCTATAATTATTCCTGTACTCTTTACTATAAATATATGCCTCACCAACCCTATTGGGTATGCTTCACTAACCCATATTCTCACATGATATTAGAGCATACCAACCCCAACTAAAAAAAAAGGGGGAAAGAGTTGAGGCCGTCGCCGCCGCCGCCGCCGCCGTCGCCGCAGCCGTCGCCGCCGCCGCCAGGGAAAAGCACCACAAACCCTAACCCTAACCCTAAACTCAGCCGCCGCCACAACCACCGGCGACCTCCCGCTCCTCTCTCACCACCTGGTCGCGCCGACATCTCTGCCACCGCTCCGGCCCCAGGCTCGCCGTCGTCCGTTGTCTCTCTGGTTGCCCCTGTTTTCTGTCTTGAGTTCGAGCCGCCGCTGTCGTTGCTCCGATAGCCTGTTCGCCGGTCGCCACTGTCGACCCCATGGCTGCTACCTCCTCCTCTCCTTCTCTCTCTAATGTCGACACCTTCCCCCTGTCACCGGCACCAGTAGCTATCGCTCGGCCGCCGCCCTCCCTCGCCCAGCCACCACCCCGACCCTTGCTGTCGGCCGCGCCTATGTTGGCCTCTCTCTCTTCTGGGCTCACCCATGGGTTCTCGCTCGCCTCTCTCTCCTCCTCTCATGCCGATCCGACTTTGTCATCCGCTAATACTGATGCTTCCTCCTCCGGGTATAGTATTGGTCTTCCCTTACCCTCCTTTAATTTTTTCAATTACTCATCCCCCCTTATGGCTGGTGCATCGTCCCTACCGGCGTCTTCTTCCCCCCCCCCCCCCCCCCCCCCCCCCCCCATGTGACTGCCCTTCCTCCCTCCTCTATTACAAGTCTGGTTACTATTAAACTAGAAACCCCCACCGATTATAGCACATGGCGGGAACAAGTCTCCATGGTTCTCCGTGCCCATCGACTTATAGGCTTCGTTGATGGCTCACACTCGTGTCCCCCCGACCAAATTCCAACACCACGGGCCAATATATCCCCAACCCTGATGCTATAACATGGTCCTATATAGATCAAAGCATTACGGCATGTCTATCTGCCTCTCTTGCTCGCCCGGTCCTAAATGATGTCATTCACCACCCTACATCCCAAGACATGTGGACCGCCCTAGCCAAACGCTTTCGTGACCACTCCCTTGCTAAGGAGTTCAACCTTCGCTTTCAACTTGTCACCTTACGTAAACAAAGTTAATCCATGACCACCTACCTCACCGTAGACTCACCGGTCTCTAACCGTGAGCTCCTCCATTACGCTCTCTTCGGTCTCCCTCTGGAGTATGCCACCTTCAACACTTTCACTCGTCAGTCGTCTCATGATCTCTCTTTTGAACAACTCAAGACTACATTGTTAGATGAAGAGGCTGCTCTCGCTGGCATGCACGCTTGCTCCTCTACAGATCATGGCCATGCACTCTCAGTCGCTACTCCTCTCACTGACTCCTCGGGCTCGGGCCGGGGTCGCGGTGGACGTGGACGTAAGGGCTGTGGACGCAACAACAATCGCAATGGGAACTCCCGGGGGTCGTGGTGGGTCACATGGTCCATTGCAACATCCTCCTGGTACAAGTATGGTTCCCACAGGTGGTTTCCCTCCGCATCAACAAACTTGGGGTCGCAACTCAGGTCCGCATTCTGCTCAACCTCATGACGGTATACTCGGTACAGGTCCATTGGTCTGTCAGATTTGTCATCAAGCAGGTCATGCTGCCTCTCTCTGTCCTCACCGCTATGTTAATTCTGATCTTTCACAATCTCTATCGGCCATGTTTGTTCATGATTCTGCTGATCTTACATGGTACCCTAACTTCGGGAAGTCTAACCATATGACTTCCAACGCAGGTATTTTAACTAAACACATTGTTTATCGTGGTTCAAAATTAATTCAAGTTGGCAATGGTTCTCTATTACCAGTCACTCGTGTTGGTTTTTCAAAAATTCGCACTAACTCTTGTGACTTGTTACTTCCTAATGTTATGTTGGTTTCTAGTCTCACATACTACCTATTGTCTATTAAACAGTTATGTCGCGATTATAACTGTGTTGTGGAGTTTGACTCTTTTTCCTTTTGTGTCAAGGACAAGGCTACGGGGACGCTCCTCCTTAAGATACGCAGTGAAGGACCCCTTTATGGGTTTTCTCCGCACCCTACTGGGCTCATAGCACGGATCATCCCAACTGAACTCTGGCACAGGCGCATAGGTCATTTAGGAAATTCTGTTTTGGATACTTTACGCACCCGTTCTTTGATTCCTTCTGTTTCTAGTGCTAGCTCAATAAAACATTGTCATGCATGTTGTCTAGGAAAGTCACGTCGTTTACCATTTTTGCGTGTGTTACTTACTACTAGTTCGCCTTTGCAATTAATACATTCTGATGTTTGGCAATCACCTTTTGTGTCTGAATCTGGGTTTTGGTATTGTGTGTCATTTTTTGATGATTATACATGCTTTACCTGGCTTTATCCGATGCAACGGAAGGACAAAGTGTACTCCATCTTTACTGATTTTAAGGTCTTTGTCGAAAACCAGTTCAATGTCAAAATTAAATATTTTTAAAGTGATAGAGGCCATGAGTTTGACAATAGGTCCATGGATAACCTTTGTCGCACTCATGGTATCCACTTCCGCCTCTCTTGTCCTGATACCCCACAACAAAATGGGCTGGCGGAACAAAAGCATCAACATTTAAGTGAAATGGTACGAATCCTACTCTTTCAGGCGCATCTTCCTCCTAAATTTTGGGCTGATATTGCTTGTAATGCTTGTAACATTATAAATCGGTTGCCTACCCCAAACTTACAAAATCTTTCTTCCTTTGAAAAACGGTTTAAAAAGGCGCCTAACTATAATTTTTTTCGGGGTCTTTGGGTGTGCATATTACCCCAACATCACATCCCGTACCCCTCATAAATTGGCCCACGATCTGTCCCCTGCATCTTTATTGGGTATGCAGGTCGTTACAAAGGGTATTGTTTTTTAAACCCCACTACTAGTAAAGTCTATACTAGTCATTATGTCCATTTTGGTGAGCATTTGTTTCCTTATCCCGATCTCGTGTCTAGTTTGCATGCGCCACCAACCCAGACGGTCGTGGATGTTCCCCTACCGAGTCCGATTTTGGCGTACTCCATGCCCACGGTCGCCCCTAGTACTGTTGCACGGGTTCCGGGTGTCTCGGGCTCGAGTTCTCTCTCGCCCATGCCACCACGGATCCCCATTGCTTCCCCTCACACCCCACCTTCGGCCGGCTTGCCTGGCCCCGACACCACGGTTCCCACGTCCGAGTCAGTCCCGTCCACGACTCCGGGGGCGCACATCAGGATCTTCACCCTGACACCACTGTGACTCCCTTGGATGTCACCCCAGGCCTCAGCCCACCCCCACTGCCGTACCCTCCACCTCGAATGTCCACCCCATGCACACCCGCCTCAAGGACGAGATACGCAAGTCCAAACACATACTGTCTCTTAGCTCTGTGGTTGTCATACAGGAACCAACATGTTTTTCACAGGCCGTTAAGAATCCTCAGTGGCAGGAAGCCATGGCTGAGGAGTTCAATGCTCTCATTCAAAACCATACATGGGACTTATGTCCTGTGTCACTTTCTCAAAACATGGTCGGTAGTAATTAGAAGTATAAGGTCAAGTATAAACCTGATGGTTTTGTTGATCGATTCAAGGCCTGCCTTGTTGCTCAAGGTTTCCATCAACGTGAGTGCCTTAACTATTTTGAAACTTTTAGCCCTGTTGTTAAACCTACCACCATCAGGTTCATTTTTGCTCTTGCTGTAACTCATAGGTGATCCATTCGCCAACTTGATGCCAAAAATGCGTTTTTACATGGTTTTCTCAAAGAAGAGGTATACATGTGTCAGCCTTTGGCATTCGTTCACCCGAAATACCCGACGCATGTATGCCGACTGCGAAAAGCTCTCTATGGCCTCAAACAGGCCCCTTGAGCCTGGTTTCATAGGTTTAGTATGTTCCTCTATAGTCTTGGGTTCTACTGTAGTAAGGCTGATCCCTCCTTATTTATACATCACTCCCCCAGTAGCATCGTTTGCCAGCTTTTGTATGTGGACGATATTATCCTTACTGGCTCTGACTCCTCTCTCCTCACATGCCTCACTGCTTCTCTTCCCACACAGTTTACCATGAAAGATCTTGGCCCCCTTCATTACTTCCTTAGTATAGAGGCCAAACTCACCAGACATGGTGTGTTTCTTTCTCAGCATAAATACACCCTGGATCTTCTGAGTAAGCATGACATGCTTGAGGCTAAACCTGTGCAAACTCCCTTACTGGCTCGGGTCCAGCTGTTTGTGTTTGATGGGTCTCTCCTACCCAATCCGACCGAGTTTCGTAATGCGGTAGGTGCCCTCCAGTACCTCACCATGACTCGTCCAGACATCGCATATGCGATTAACCGTGTGTCTTAGTTCATGCACTCTCCCACTACTTCCCATTGGCAGATGGTTAAACGCATCCTACGATACCTTAAGCTCACGCCCGATCATGGCCTTACCATCGCCCCGGGGTCATGCACCTCTGTCACGGCATATGCTGATGCTGACTAGGGTGGTTGTCCTGACACCCGTCGCTCGACCACAGGCTTCGCCTTATTCCTTGGCCCTAATCACATCTCGTGGAGTGCGAAGAAGCAGCCTACGGTTGCTAAATCTTCCACTGAGTCCGAATATCGTGCTGTAGCTAAGGTTGTTGCTGAATGTGATTGGATCAAATACCTTATGCGTGACTTAGGCCTGCGCCACACTGGCCCGATACTTGTCTACTGTGATAATGTCTCCGCTACCTACCTGGCTGCCAATCCTATCTCTAATGATCGCAGCAAGCATGTAGATATTGACTTTCATTATGTTCGTGAGAAGGTTGTTAAGGATGATATCCAGGTTCGGTACACACCCACTATCAAATAGGTTGCTGACATATTCACCAAAGGGTTGGCTCCTGATCGCTTCCGCTTCCATAAAGCCAATCTGCACATAGGTCCCCCTCGCACAGATTGAGGGGGCGTATTAAGATATATTAGATTGATTTTATTATGATATTATCCTGATATTATTCTGATAATATTCTGTAATTATTTATGTACTCTTTACTATAAATATATGCCTCAGCAACCCTATTGGGTATACTTCACTAACCCATATTCTCATAGTTATCTTCCCGGGTAACACCATCAGCTGTAGATCATGAGCAAAGCTGGACGAGTTTAGCTTGGATTTGTCCGTGATGCGCATTTAACTTAGGGATTTGAGTTATGCCTTTCTTTGTTTTCGTTTCTTTGCTTTCTTTCATTTGTGACTTTTGGCTCATTTATCTTTGCAGGACTCTCTCCTGCAATATTTTGAAGACTTTTCCTCATAATTATCGAAGGCAACATGTGTGTTATCGTACCTTGTTTAAAAGAAATACAAATACGTATTCAGTACACATATTATACACATTGTTTACTAACAAAGATGTAGCAATATTGTCTCTCACTCCTATATATATTAACCCATATTAAACCCTTTTTGCATCATATTATATACACTCTTCACTTTATATTATGACATACAGAGTAATAATAACCCTATTTTCTTAGGAAAATCTTACAAAACGTGTATTAGTGAATATTCTCAGGTTTCAAGGTGTGTAGCGAATCACTTTCCTTAAGACTTATTTCATGGGTAATAAAATAGTCTTGGGGATACAATGAAAACCAATAACCAAAGTGAGACAAAGTGTAGAAAGGAAAGATAACCGAGATGTGAATAAGAGAATGATTTTTCAATATAATTTTTCCAAGTATGTTTTTCATCATCATTTTCAACATGAGAAATAAGAGGGATATATATAGTTTTCAAGTGTCTTTTCCTGAAAAGACATATCTCTTCACCCAAAAGACACAAATCATCTTTTGTTTATTTTAAAAATATACCAACAATCCCCAGCCATTTTCAAAATACAAAATACATACATTCTTATACAAATATCATATCCGAAATAAAAGGAAGCCTTATACATAAATGAGAAGTGTCTTTCGATTGAACCCTCGCTTAGTGAAGACACATTACAATTAATCGGAACGAAATGGTAGACTAAGCTTTGAACCATACATTCCATTTGACTAATTGACTACATCTCCACACACAAGACTTACTTCCTACATACACCTCGTCTTTCAGACCGACATATTTATGGCCTTATGTCCTGTACCCTTCATGATGTTATGATCATCCTATAGAAATAATAATTGTAAGGTTTTGGCGGGAAAGTTTGTTAGCGAAAATTGGCAGGAAAGTTTGTTATGGTTTAGGCAGGAAAACTTGTTGAGATTTAGAAGAACATTCCTTAGTATAAGTATAGTGAATTGTATTAGTTTTACTCATGAATTGAATAATAATTGATAATACTCATTCTCTCCTCATCTACTCTCTACAATTCTCCTCTCATCCCTTACTCTAACTATCTAATTAAGGGTTGTGTTCATCTTATCATAACAACTTGGTATCAGAGCCACCAATCGTGGCACCTGACTTGCAATCTGGCTAGAGGTAGGAAACGAGCTCCAATGGCTGCTGCAAACAACAATGGAGAATCTGTTATCGCCGAACAGATGTAGCAAGTTCAGCAGCAACTCTCGGAGTTGGCCATTGCTATCAGTAACCTAAATCAAGGTCAGGAATCATTGAAGCAACAGGTGGTTGAAGTTCAAGAGAAGGTGAACCATCCAGTTGTAACCGAGTCCGCTGGCAATGCTCCTGTTGTATCACCAAATGTACGACCTCCTGAACCCTTAATTCCCATGTCCCGATTAAATGAGCAAGGTATGAATTCAACGGACATAGCTAGACAATCTTCATTTAGACAACCAAAAATTAAAATCCATGCTTTTGATGGAACAAACCCCAGATCATGGATAAAAGGGTGTGAAAGATTTTTCAAATTTTATAGTATCTGTGATGACGAAAAAGTGGAGATTGTTGCTGTTTATCTGTTAGGGGATCACGAGGTTTGGTTCCATAGCCTGAGTATTAATAGGCCTCCATTGAATTGGCTGGAATTTGTTCAGGAATTTTACTATCGATATGATGAAGAAGACTTGAATGTTGTTGATCAGTTCAATAAGGTGGCTCAAACTGGATCCGTCAAGGATTACACGACTAAGTTTGAGAAATTAAAGGAAATGATGATAGAAGTGAACCCTAGAGCAAGGGAAAGCTCGTAGGTCTCAAGTTTTATAAGCAGGTTAAAACCTAAGATCAAAAATTTGGTCAAGGCATTAGACCCTAAGAGCCTGAGTAAGGCATACTCTAAAGCTAGATTATTCAAATCCACAGTTGAGGGCCTAATTGATGGAGTTGGCAGGCACAGATTTGTGGCACTGCAATCTGGATTTTCTGGTGTAGGCATATCATCAAACAGCAGCAGTGCAAGCAGGCCAATGAGCTTAGAGGAAAAAAAGATTAACAAGTTGTGTTATCAATGCAATCAAAAATACTTCGCAGGGCACAAATGCAACCCATGGCAGTTGATGACAGCCACTGGTACAGAAATTGAGCCCTCAGTAACAGAAGCAGAAGATCAGGAGCTCTTAAGTGAGGAAGCAACAGAAGAAGAGGAAGATGCCGTTGAGATATCAGTTCATGCCTTAATTGGAGCAGGTTCCCCCAATACCCTGCGAATTAAGGGCTCTACTAAGCAACATTCTCTCCTCATAGATAGTGGAAGCACACATAGTTTCTTAGATCTGAGAGCAGCTAAGAAAGTGGGTCACGAGATGGTGAAGGCTTTCCCCTTATCTGTAACTGTTACTGATGGCAACACCATGCTCACACAAACAAAATGTAGACAATTCTGCTGGGAGATGCTGGCCAATGAGTTTGTCTACGATTTCAGGGTGCTTAGGTTGGGAGGTTGTGACATGGTTTTGGGGGTGGATTTGATGAAAACCATTAGCCCAATTGTTCTTGATTTTGTCAACCTATCCATGTCCTTTGAAAGATCAGGAAGCACCATCAAACTCCAAGGGGTAAACGAGCAAGGATCCTTGAGGATGATGCACTACAAGAAACTGAAGAAGATGATTCAGAAAGGAAAATGTCACTAGATTGGCCACCTTTCTTCCATTCATGCTGAGCCTTCTGCAGGAAAGGTTGATTCTAATCCCATTTTACCTAGACTACTGCATGACTATAAGGATCTCTTTGAATCTCCTTCAACCTTACCACCTAAACGCTTGCTAGACCATTCAATACCCTTGAAAACTAGTTCCCAACCTATTAACCTATGACCCTATAAGTATCCTCATGCCCAAAAGAATGAAATTGAGAAACAAGTTGAGGAATTACTCAAGAACAATTTCATACGACCAAGCCATGGCCCATTTGCCTCTCCTGTGGTACTAGTCAAGAAAAAAGATGGTTCATCTCGTATGTGTATCGACTATAGACAGTTAAACTCCCATACCATCAAAGACAAATTTCCAACACCAATCATAGATGACCTTTTAGATGAACTACATGGCTCAAAATATTAGTCTAAGCTTGACCTAAGCCAAGGATATCAACAAATCAGAGTCAAAGATGAAGACATAAACAAAACTGCATTTCGTACTCATCATGGCCTCTTTGAGTTTGTTGTCATGCCCTTTGGTCTAACAAATGCCCCGGCCATCTTTCAAGCTTTAATGAAAGATGTATTTAAGCCTTTCCTAAGCAAATTTGTGCTTGTCTTCTTTGATGATATCTTGGTTTACAATCCCTGTCTTGATTCCCGCATGAGTCACCTAAAGATAGTATTCCACACAATGCGACAAAATCAATTAGATGCCAAATTGTCCAAATGCTCTTTTGCCAAACTCAAAGTAGAATACTTAGGTCATGTAATATCAAGTGATGGGGTGGCAACCGACCCTCATAAGGTTGAAGCAATGAGGAAGTGGCTAATTCCTCAAAACATCAAGTCATTGCGAGGATTTTTGGGCCTAACAGGCTATTACAAAAAGTTTATTGCAGGATATGTACTCATAGCTAAGCCCCTAATAGCTCTGCTTCAAAAAGATTCATTCCACTGGTCTAGTGCAGCTCAAGAGGCTTTTGATCATCTGAAAATGGCTATGTGCTCAGCCCCAGTTCTCGCTATGCCTTGTTTTGAAGAGCCATTCATACTCGACACTGATACTTCTCACTTTGGAGTGGGTGTTGTTTTAAAGCAGAAAGACAGAGCCATTGCTTACCTAAGTTAGGCCTTGAGTCTTAAACATAGGGATCTTTCAATCTATGAGAAGGAGTACTTAGCAATCCTTTTGGCAGTGCAAAAGTGGAGACACTATCTAGAGGGTCATCACTTCATCATAAGAACTGATCATGAGAGTCTAAAACATCTGCTGGAACAACACATTACAACAAGTATTCAGAAAAAAGGGTTGATGAGAATGCTTGGGCTGGATTACTCAATACAATACAGGAAAAGGAAGGAGAACTTAGCAGCAGATGCCCTGTCTAGGCATGGATCCTTCAATGCCATTTCAGTGGTGAAACTAGTATGGATGGAAGAAGTATGTAGATCCTATGAGAATGACCCCTATGCAGAAGAACTGATACAAGCTGTGTCCATCACTCCTGCTGTTGTTCCTCATGCCAATTTGCTCAATGAAGTACTGCAAGTTAAGGGAAGAATCTACATTGGTTCCTCTTTTGAACTCAGCAAGCAAATCTTCACTGCTCTTCATTCTTCAACTTTAGGAGGACACTCTAGGATAACGGGGACTTAACAGAGGCTCAAACCTTGATTCATATGGAAGGGCATCAAGAAGGATGTGATAGAATGGGTAAGGACTTGTGATGAATGTCAAAGAACAAAATCTGAACACTACCCTTACCCAGGTCTTCTCCAGCCTCTTCCCATACCTGATCAAGCTTGGCAACACATTAGCATGGACTTTATAGAGGGCCTCCCTAAATCAGAAGGCAAGGATGTCATCTGGGTTGTCGTGGACAGATTTACCAAATATGGTCACTTCATAGCACTCCAGCACCCATTTATAGCTCCTCAGGTTGCCAAACTCTTCTTTGATCACGTCTATAAGCTACATGGTCTTCCTCACTCCATAGTCTCTGATCGTGACATGATCTTTACAAGTGTGTTTTGGCAAACAACACTTCAAACTTCTGGGCTCCCAACTTGCCTTAAGTTCTGCCTATCATCCTCAATCCGATGGGCAACCCGAAAGGCTTAATCAATGTGTGGAACAATACCGTCACTGTAAGACCTTTCAACATCCCAAAAATTGGCACAAATGGCTAGCTTTAGCTGAATTTTAGTACAACACCAACTTCCACACATCAGTGGCAACAACCCACTTCTTTGCTTTGTATGGCTACAAGCCAAATCTTCTAATCCTTGGAGCAGAGCTGCAGTCTCCCATTGCTGAGGTGAAAGATCTGGTGCAGACAAGAACACAGATCAATAAACAGTTGCAAGATCAACTCGAAATAGCTCAAGCTCGCATGAATTTTTTTGCTGACACAAGAAGATCTGAACGTGAGCTGCAGGTTGGCGATGTGGTCTATCTCAAATTACAACCTTAACGCCAGGCTTCAGTAGCTATCAGAAAGAATGTCAAGCTGTCAGCTAAATTCTATGGCCCCTACACTGTCTTATAAAGGATAGGCTTAATTTCCTATCATTTGGATCTCCCTCCTGGAAATTCAATACATCCAATATTTCATGTTTCCTTGCTAAAACGAAAAATTGGCAATGACATTGTACCCCAGATCCAACCTCCCTTAACTGTAGCAACCGAAGCAGTATTAGCTGAACCCATTGCCATTTTTTCCAGATGATTAGTTCCTCGAAATAACAAAGTAGTAACTCAAGTCCTCATCCAATGGTCAAATCTCAGTCCAGACGAGGCCACTTGGGAGGATTCCAGTTCATCAAGAGCCAATTTCCCAATTTTGATTCTTAAGACAAGAATCTCTTGATGGGGAGGGTATTTGTTATGATCATCCTATAGAAATAATAATTGCAAGGTTTTGGCAGGAAAGTTTGTTAGTGAAAATTGGCAGGAAATTTTGTTATGGTTTTGGCGGGAAAACTTGTTGAGATTTAGAAGAACATTCCTTAGTATAAGTATAGTGAATTGTGTTTTTCTCTTCCAACACTCCTAATGAACTTAAAGAGGATCTCCTCTCTAACTTGGGGGTTCGTGTTATGGAAGAAAATGACCGCTATCTGGGCCTTCAAGTCTTATGGGGGCGCTCAAAAAAAAGTGCCCTCAATTTTCTTTTTGATCGCATCATTAGAAAAGTTCAAGGTTGGAAATTGAGATTGCTCTCTCATGGAGGAAGGGAAATCCTCATCAAATCTGTTCTCTCGGCTATTCCTTCCTATGTTATGCATTGCTTCAAAATTCCGTTATCCTTCGAAAACTTAATGGTATTCTTGCCCGTTTTTGGTGGAAGGGAGGCTCGATTGAAGATAAGGATCTCCATTGGGTTTGTTAGGAAAAAATTTCAAAACCTAAAAATCAGGGGGGACTTGGATTTAGAGATATTGAGGGGCTTAATTTGGTTATGCTTGCTAATCAGGCTTGGAGAGTCATCGAGTACCCTAACTCTTTATGGGTGAAAATCCTAAATGGGATTTACTTTCTTGGTTGCTCCTTTGGCGGTGGAACGATGTATGTAACGATTTATCTTTTTGTATTGATCGTTTGAGCTTTATTGCCTTTTTATGTTGGGAGTTATGGAAAAAAAGGAATGACTTTGTTTTTCAGCGGAAGGAACGTGACCCAGCATCTTTGGTCCGAGCTTCCTCCTGTCATCTCGAGGAGTTTAGGGCCTCGGTTTCTAGGAATCTACACGCTGCCTATGTTCCGCATCCTCCTGTTCAGCTGAGGTGGTCTCACCAACCAAGGCAGTCGATCAAAATTAATTCTGATGCGGCTTGGAAATCGAAGGATGTTTTGGCGGCTGCAGCTGTGGTGGCTAGGGATGCTGCGGGATCGATCATTGCTGGATGGTGTGGAACCTTCTATGCCTCGTCTCCTCTTGTTGCTGAGACTTATGCTCTTAGGGCCGCTTGTTCACTTGCAAGGATCTATAATTGGAGTTCCATCATCTTTGAAGCGGATAACAAAATGCTGATTGATGTTATCAAAGGTGAAGGAATGACGCACTGGGAGATTCAAGCCATTATTGATGACATTTGTTCCTTTTTCTCTTCTTTTGGGGATGTTTCCTTTGTATGGTGTTCTAGGATTTGTAATAGGACTGCCTATTTTGTATGTAAGTGGCATAGCTCAGGTTGTTGTTCGCATGATTGGTGGGTTAACATACCCCCAACTCTAGCTCAAATTGTTCTTATGGATAGTAATGAATCGTAGCTGGTCCTCGGGCGTCTTTTTGTTCAAAAAAAAAAAAAAAAAAAAAGAATCGTATTAGTTTTACTCATGAATTGAATAATAATTGATAATACTCATTCTTTCCTCATCTACTCTCTACAATTCTCCTCTCATCCCTTACTCTAATTATCCAATTAAGGGTTGTGTTCATCCGATCATAACACATGAGTGTTATAGAGTCAAACCCTTGTCATTGAATCACTCCTTAAAGCAGCCAAACTTCACATTCACATAGGTAGACCCTATTGATCATGCCCTTGCAACACGACATTCAATTGTTTACTCGTGTCCATTAAAAGCATAAGCTCAACCTCTTTTTCCCTTTGTCACAAGTTACCAAGCACTACACCTAGGATGGAATTTTACTTTTAGTGCTTGCAATCATCCAGATGATGGAACTCTCCCATTGTACACAAGACCTAGCGTTGTACCGTATTTCTTGATACGCTTTTGCTAAATATTATTTATTATAACTATTTACTTCACCTTGAGCGCTTTATAATTATTAAACCTAGACCCAAACAAAATAAGTCTCTCAATCTAGGGATGTTTATTTATCCCTATACCAACACTGCAATAATGTGTCGCTATAGCCTCAACTACACAGCCAACGACGACACTAGTATATGTATCACTACGGTGGCCAGGGACACTTTTAAGCATAGGTAGAACCAAAACATGGCGTCGCAATAACCCTATTTTGTTGTAGTGTTTATTGCATAGCTAGAGTGGCCAAATGAATTGAATTCATGCGGGAAGTTGTATTTCCCAGGAATTCAATTCATATGTCAACGTCCCGAGAAGATGGTACAAAGTGGTTGGTTCCCGGGATGCGAAATAAAACTCCCTTGGGGAAGCTAGTTAAAAACAAATGAATTAGAACTTACGCTGAAGGCTAACTAAGTTACTTAATTCCTACGTTTTAAAGGAATTGGAAATTGAGTGGGATCCACTTCTCTCGTTCTCCCAACTTCCTGTCAAACAAGCAAGAGCCAAAATCCGTACCGTCCATGAATTGTTACTTCCCGCGTCTACTTCTTGCATACCACACGACGCCTAAATTAACACAATGAGAAAAGCAGAGTGAATTTTAATATAAATACCCCTAAAATATATAAATAATTAGTTTGATAACTTTTCACACCTACGAAAAATACATTATAACAAAAACTAAATTAAATTCATAAATAAAATAAGAAAATTAAAAAAAAAAACGTGATTAAAAAAATTGGCACAAATGGCTTAAGGTAGGCATCCTCGTCCCTACCTTATCTTCATGCATGCGTTTGCAGCCATCATTTGTAAAATACAATACTGGAATTAAACGGGATATAAAAAATAGACTAATTTAGGAAAATGGTATCTTTTATAAAAAATTAGTAAAATGGCATGTTAGAAAAAAAAATATATTTAGCAAAATAGCACATTCTCTTGTGTGCGACATTTGAAACGGCGTATATGATGGGTGAAAAATTATAGTTTTGTATGACATTTGTAAGGGCGTTCAATGTATAATAATAATACATAAGTGCTTTACATTTGTAAGGTTCAAGTCGCCCCACATGAAGCAAGCTAGCTTTTTCTTGTATTTTTGCGTAATAATATTGAGCCGCTGCCCAAAATGGCCCAAAATAAAAAATTATTATCCAAAATGACTTCTTTTAAAAAATATTTCCCCAAATGGTCTCCACGTCATCTATTTTGAATTTTTTTTTTTTTTTTTTTTTTTTGTGTTTTGGGTTACTTGATACTTTAAATGTTTTTAAATTTTTTATTTAATTTTTTATAAATTATTAATTATTAATTAAATTAAATATATTAATTATATTGATTATATTTTTATTATCTTATTATATTTAACTTTATAGCATGCGTTTAGTTAAATTATATATGTAATTTATAATAAAAAAATTTAAATTAAGTTGTTTGTTAAATATTAAATAATATTATATATACATAATTTTTTAATTTACTCATTATTATAGTTATACAATATTAGTTGTTTGCTTATATAACATTTAATATAAATTATTATTTTTGAATTTTTTATTATAGGGAGGAAGGTATTTTCAAAAGAAAAGAAAAAAAAATTTAAAATTTGATGACATTGAGGCTATTTGAGTAAATATTTTTCAAAATAGGCTATTTTGGGTAATATTTTTTTTTTTATTTTGAGCCATTTTGGGCGATGGCTCAATCATATTAGATATTTTAGCAAAAGTTTAAAATAAATATTTTTTTACATGCTAATTACTTCAAGTTTAAAATAAATATAAAGGCTATAAAAAATTTATACATAAATTTTATGATTATTTTCTTAAAATTATAAATTTTATGATTGTTTTATGCCTGTCTCCCTGTGTCTTGTCTGGTCATGCTCTCTGTGTCTGCTTTGTCGTGTTTGGGGCTAGCGTCTTTTCCTGTTGTTCTGTCTTTTTGTTTTGTGTTGTCTATTTTTGGTCCCCGTCTCGTTACGGTTGGACTCAGGCCTCGCCTAGCGAGTGATTTGCTTGTATGACGACTGTGTCGCAATTTATCGAAAAAAAAAATCATGTACCTCAGTTATCTTCCTGGGTAACACCATTAGTTGCAAACCGTGGGCAAAGCTGGACAAGTTTAGCTTGGATTTGTCCACGATGCATACTTAGCTTTGCGTTTGAGTTATGCCTTCCTTTGTTATCATTCCTACGTTTCTTTGCTTTCATTCATTTTTGTCTTTTGGCTCATTTACATTTGGAGGACTATAAAGGAACATACCCAGTGCCTCAAGGGCTCCCGCCTACGCAGGATCTGGGGGGGCGGATGTACGCAGCCTTCCCCCTTCAAGGTGTTAACCTAAAGAGAGGCTGTTTCCCAATGCCCCCAACCTGAGGGTGAGGACTTCCCAGGAGGTCACCCATCCTGGTACTACTCTCGCCCAAGCACGCTTAACTTCGGAGTTCTAATGGGATTCGGTGACTGTCTCCCGCAATATTTTGAAGACTTTTCCTCAAAATTATCAAAGGGAACTGTCAAGAAAACTTGTGGGATTACTGTACTTTTTTAAAGAAAAAACAAATATCTATTCAGTACACATATTATACACATTGTTTACTAACAAAAATGTAGCAATATTGCTCTCTCTCTCCTATATAAAGCAACCCATTTTAATCCTTTTTTGCATCATAGCACATACACTTTACACTTTATATTATAACACAGACAGTAATAATAATCTCAAACTCTGTTCTGGTGGGAATCTTTGAGACGCTAAATTTATTGTTGTTGTTGTTGTTATAGACAGTAACAATAATAATGGAAATGAATTTATTATCGATGAAAGCAGAAAAGATTTTCCAAGGAGAAGGAGGAGAGTACCGTGCATGGACACCAACACAACTTCCCTTGCTTGCCCATGCCAAGGTTAGTGGTGGTGTCCTTCTCTTGCAACCTCTCAGTTTCGCGCTCCCTCACTACGCTGACTCCTCGAAAATCGGTTATGTCTCTGAAGGTACGTCTAACTATTCTTGGATCTTCACCTGGTCATCGTTTAAACGTAACTTTACGGGGTTCCAACATGTATAGTATCTATCACAGCAGTCAAGAACCAACCGGAAATTAAAAAAAAATAATCAAAAACCATAAATAAATGTTTTCCGACCTGGTATTTTGTTTCTCAAAGCTAAAAGCTTCAACAAAATGATTCCAAATAGACTCTTAATCAAAGAAAGCTTGAATTTTATTGGTATTATGCTTTTGGGAAATAATTTTATAGGTAGTCGATCCTGCTTTGGCAGGAATCTTTGTGGCACTGGATTTGTTGTTGTTGTCGTGTTTTTGGGACATAATGTATAGTGTGGTGTCGATCATAAACATATAGCTTAGTGATGAGGAAGTCCTTGGAGCCAAAGTTGCCACCAGAATCAAATTCCCGCTAGCAGTATCTTCCTCGTCCTCCCCCTTATCCATGCAAAAAGTAATATATAGTGTAAGTATATACATATATATATATATATATATATATATTTTAATATCGGTAATGCCTGGAGGAGGGGAATATGCCGAATTTGAACCAAACTCCCATCCCTTAAGATATAGTGTGGCTTGTTAGTCATAGTGTTGATTACTTATCCTAACGTGGTCTCAGTTGAAGAACTAACTGTTCCAAAAGTTTAAGTTAATACGTGAAAATTTAAAGATTATTTATACTTTAACGGCCCTGTATTTAGAGTCTAATTGTATTGAATTCTATTTATAAAATATGGGATTAGCTGATTTAATTTAGGCTCGTGATGTACTAGGGCTGTGTGAACAAGATGCAACTTTGAGATATCTCTTATAATCTTTCTCAAAACACTCGTTGTCGTTGTGCTGTCCTCCATGGACCGTAGACTTCCACCGATGCACGTAAATCTCGTGTCTCATGTTGTTCCTTTTCCCTTTTCTATATTTGTTATTTCGATTTAGGGTTGCGATGCATGTAGATCTTACCCTAACATTCTCTACTTTCAGTGTTCTTGAGTCGCCTACAAGTAAAATCAAGCTCCACGTACGAGTCCAATATATATGTTTTATAAA
This sequence comes from Simmondsia chinensis, assembly GCA_018398585.1. Taxonomy (NCBI): domain Eukaryota; kingdom Viridiplantae; phylum Streptophyta; class Magnoliopsida; order Caryophyllales; family Simmondsiaceae; genus Simmondsia; species Simmondsia chinensis. The sequence continues at coordinate 1,197,733 of JAGTTD010000012.1, read as the reverse complement.
AGTTCCTTCATTTTTATCAACTAATAATCAATTAAATGTTTATAATATATGCGTAAACTGTTTTCTCTAACTTACAGTTTGCTTTATTCAGGAACTCATGGCGTAGTTGGCATGTTGTTTCCTAACACGACCCAAGAGAAGGTAGTCCAACTTCGAAAAGGGGATGCCATAGCGGTGCCAAAAGGAGTCATTTCGTGGTGGTTTAACGACGCGACAGACTCGGACTTACGTGTTGTTTTTCTTGGGGAAACTCAGCATTCACTGAATCCCGGCCAATTCACATACTTTAGTCTCACCGGAACCCTCGGAATGCTACAAGGGTTCTCCTCGAAATTCGTTGATAAATTATTTACTGTCGACGACGAACAGGCAAACCAGCTTTTCAACAGTCAGCAAGGGCAATTAATCATCAAGCTCAAAGAAGGGCAGACAATGCCAACACCATCAGATGAAAATATTGAAACATTATGTGTTAATTTTGACGATGTATTGCCAGATTCTGACATAAAATTCAGTGGAAAAATGACTAATCTGACAGGTACCAAGTTTCCCAGTATTGGGAGCACTGGCCTTTCTGCAACTAGGGTGGCGCTAGAGCCCGGTGCTAGTCATGCACCGATGTTTGCCCTCGATGGCGCAACTCGACTCACGTATGTTGTAAAGGGAAGCGGTCGAGTTCAAATAGTGGGTGCTAACGGAAAAAACGTGTTGGACACGAATGTGGAGACTGGTCATCTATTTATCGTACCTGGATACTTTGTTTGTGCTTATATTGCAGGTGAAAGCAGGATGGAGTGTTTCTCTGTCACGACTACTTCTGAGTAAGTATCCTATTATCATATCATAATTAGACTAGCTAGTGTAGTCTTTTTCCTTTTATGATTTTAGTTCACGAGCTAATCTTGTACTATATCTGTTTACTCCTTATATAACTGATAAGTTGATAATCTTATATTTCAAGTTGCCTATTTTTTCGATAATAAAAATAAAAGGCTTTAAAAACTCTATTATAACCTCCGTCAAAACCCTAACCCCAGCTTTGCGCCCGCCACATATATTTGAAAATTGGGTTATTTATGGTATGAGTTTTTGTACCTTATTCGCTGTATCAATTTAGGTATGATACGTTTAACTGTGTCAATTTAGATCTTCATCTTCATTACATCAACTTTTAGTTATGGGTATCTAGTAACTCACATTCGACATAATCGACTCGTTAAAAATTATTATCCTTAACTTTTATTTTAAGATAGCAACAGTTCTCTTGCTCTAAACCAACCAAACCAAACTTCTTGCGTACGAACAACGAACCAATCAGCACATTGACTAATTATGTGTGTATTGGAACCTAACAATCCAGTCTCAAGCCCTTCAACTAAATCGGTTAACTTGTACTTTTTTTTTTCTTTTGGTTGCAGACCCAAGAATGCTTTCTTAGCAGGAGAGACATCGGTATGGAGAGCTATATCGACTGATGCTCTAGAAGTTTCTCTAAATGTGAACCCTAAGCTTCGGCAGCTTTTCGTCTCCAACCTCAAACGAAATCCTATCATTAACCCACCTTCCGAATAAATCTGTTCATTTTTATTATTATGAATTTCCGTTTGAGTTTATCTTTTTCCCAATGTTTACGAGGTTTTATTAATCCAAAATAACGAAGATCGGGCCATCACGATCTTCAGAGAAAGCATTTCCTTGAGCATGAAATCCGTCGAATCTTTATTTGTGTAATCCAGAAATGCACTGTATTAACTGCGTGAAAATGAAGATCAGTCCATCTCGATATTCAAAGTCCCGCAAGTTCTTATATTTAATATCTTAAAAAAAAAAAAAAAAAAAAAAAATGGAAGGCCGGCCTTGGGCCTGGCAAGCGGGCCGGGCTGGGCCCATGGCCGCCTCTAGATTTCAACATATAGTACCCAAGTCATTAAACTTTTAGACCTCATATATCTTATTGTGCATATTAAAAGCTCAAAATACTTTTATACTAAATGTTCAAACCTCGGAATAACTGAGTGGTATATTGCCTTAAAAATATATCTAGAACTCGACTAATCAGAAGCTGTTTATCTATGAATGTAAATTCATGAACATATAACAAGACTCGGAATTGCAACTGTCAGTCAAAACTCCAAGCAACTACTTCTACTACAAATCACCGATAATAATTGGAAAATAAAGACCTATGTGTGATACAATGTAAGCGCTTATGAACATATATTAGCTGACATTGTAAAATAAAATAGATTATTCGAGGTGCACTTGAACTAGTCAAGACATCTCGCTAACCAAAAAAGAACCCAACGATCAATTAACTTCGAGTTTCTAAAATCTCGAGACTAGCCCAGATTCCGTAGCTCGACCTACAAGCTAGGGTTTTCGATATCTTCGAGTTTTATGAGTCGTATCCACGTTCGACACCTTCCGAGCAACCGCCTTCCATATCATATCAACTGCATCGTCCGGCTGAGATGGAAACCGATACTCGAAATGACGGGCGACCTCCTTGAGTCGGTCCCACATCCGGGTCCACTCGTCCTTTTGTATTCCTCTTAGTAGGGTCACCAAAAATCCTTGTTTCAGAGCGTCTGATGCCCGGATGAAGATACCAAACTCGGAGTAATCTAAGACATCCTCGAAAGGGAGCTCGATCTTGTCGCTTATGATCACCGGAACACAGTGGCTTACAATGGCGTCGAAGAGGCGGTTCGAGGAGGGGGTGTCCCCCGCGATGTTTAAGCAAAACTTGGCAGTCGACATCCCTATTAGTAAGATACGGTATGGAAATTAAACAGGATATAATACGTACATGTATTATGCGATTATATACATGAAAATATCAATGAAAAGTTTATTGACTAATAAAAGTAAAGGATAATGTTAGTAACAATAGTAGTAACAAAAACATAATATATAGTGAATAGGAACATAGGAACATACCCCGTGCCTCAAGGGCTCCCGCCTACGCAGGGTCTGGGGGGGGCGGATGTACGCAGCCTTCCCCCTTCACTATAATATATAGTGAATGATATGGGAAAATAAATAGTTTAAAAGTTAAAGTGACAAATTTAGCGAAATATAAAATATTGACACTTGTTGATCCAAAAAAAAAAATATATATTGATAATTAATTTATGTGTAAGTATTTATTATTCTTAATCGTTATTTATTTTTTAAATGAGATACGGATACAAGTAATAGTATGGGTATTGTAAGAATAACATCAAGCACGTGCGTATTTTATCATATTATTGGCAATTATACATAAGCGCATTTTTTAACCGGGAAAGTATGGATACGTGTTTGAAATGGGTATTATACACCAACTATATTAACAGAGACTCGACGTACCACGGCTTGCTTCACGCACCCCAGTTCTTAGGGCGCTACCGAACGTGAAGTGGACATCTTTCTCGTCTTTTAGTAGGTAATATAGTTCTTGGCGAATCGCTCCTCCCTAGATAAAGCAAAACAGCATCATGGAATCAAACTCGTTAAAGTCATTCTTGTACCTTTACCTATCCGCTTAAACTTTTGGGATAATCGGTTTCTCGACATGGTATCAAAACCTTGTTGACCAAGACGTCACGAGTTGTCATGAACATAACTCAACGCATTTAAACGATCTTATAATGTAACAGTTACCTCAAAATTCCTTATGTCGATTTATATAGTAGCGACTTTGTTATTAGACGCCTGAACTATATAGTCTTTGTCTTCACTGAGGCGTCAAAATTGACAAAAAATAAAGAACATCAAACTGGGGGAGAGGGAACGAGCCTCGAATCCAAGACCTCACACTTGGAGGTGCATGGTCTAACCACTGCACCAAAACCAACAGCTCACATCGAAATCCTAATTTCTCAGGCTGATTATCTTAATCTTATTGATATTCATGACGAAATATATAAAAACTATAATGCAAGAAAATTTTCATTTAAATGATTCTAGTTGCAATGAGTGACAAACACAAATCTTTTAACAGTGGTTTTTGGAAATGATTTTTCTGATTTTTGGCCTTTTTATTTTGATGTTTTTATATTTCAAGTAAAAACTGAAAACTAAAAACAGAAAACAAGAAAAATTCGTTTTTGAAACTCGGTTTTCAGTTTCTGTGGAACCAAAAACTACAAACAGAAAATGCTATGAAACAGGCACTAAAGTTTCTGCATAGAAAAGGCAGAGGATGTAGGAGAAATGGTAAAGAAAATGTTCATAATTTTTAGGCAACAGAAAAGATCATGCACATAGTCACAATATAGGAATTATGGGGTCGAATAAATGTCGCTATGCATCAAAGCTGTCGATACGTAATCAGTTCTGAGCTACCCGCTATGCGATTGGCTATTACATAACAGTACTCTTGTTAACGCGCCTCAGTGATGCAACATATAGGGGTATGAAAATTAGCTAATGTACAGTGATTTACGCAACGAACGTCTTAAAAGCAAATTATATTCCTTTAGAAAACCCAAAATGCGGTCACTGCAACCTGGTCTGTAATGCTCACGACAACAGTTGTAGGGAACTCCTAAAATGCGAATGTTCCGTACTCAGAAACGTGATTCAACATTTTGAAGTCAAATTCGCATTTCCTATGCGTACCAAAATCAATGGAAATGCGATTCAAACAACCATGGCATCATTTTAATAAGAAGATACTTATTAAATTTTCGTTACCTAACTATATCACCTAATTCAAAAACGATAGAATTGTGTGCACACATTGGAGTCAGTTTTCTTGATCTTTTTTGATAGAACAGTTTTCCTAATCTTATTCATTGGAGTACTAAATTTCAATGGTTATATATTGACTTTCTTTAGATATGCTATATTGTAACGGTTCAATTAACGACATTTCATTAACTTTGTTGCATATCTAATATATGTATTAATATCAATGTGCCTTCCACACTCCTAACTTCAGAAACTTCTATGATAGGAAAACATTGACATACTATAAAAAAGAAAGCGGGATACGAAAGAACCAAGAACAAAGATAAAAGCTCGACGATAAAATGAGATAGAAAAAGACAACTCACGTCTTTCCGGTAGATTGCGCCTTGGAAGTACACCAAGGTAGGCCGCTCCTCAAACGACGGTGAGCTATTACTACCAATGCTCCTTACAACATGCTTATAAGGAGCAATCAAATCCTTCTTCAAATTAGCAATCTTCGAAGGATACCTCCCAAAATCAGCAAGAACAAACATCAAAGACCCGAGTTTCCTTCTCGCATACAACATACTATTCGGATGATGAGCAACAATTATATGATCTTTCCCTTGCGATTTCCTCCACTCGGGTTGATCCATCAAAAACTTCACCAATTCACCCTGTAACTTCGAATTGAGACTAACTTTCTCTCTCCCCTGAATCTTAGAATATCGATTGTAACTCAAAGAAGAGAAGAAAGGAACAAAAATAACGTCCGCCAAACTCGAATCTTGGACTCTAATAGCGCTACAAGGACGGTCTATTTGTTGAGCATTTGATGACAGAAGATCGAGAGTGAGCCAGTACTCTATACTATGTTGCAAATTTAACCCACCCGGGTATCGTGGGATTCCACTAAAATCGCTAACATTAGGCCAAATTTCACCAAACCGACCCTTCCAACCCAGCAAACCGAAATGGAATTTGGAGGGCAAATCATACATATAAACTCTAAGCCGAGCGTTGTTTCGGTTGCAAACCGAATTGACAATTATAGAAGTTTCGTTCTGGGTTTCATCTGGCGTATTTGTATCAACCGATAACAAGGGAGATTGTAAGGAAAGTTCAGCGATGGGTTTGGAATTATGATCGGATTTTGCGTAAACCGGGTAATTATTGATGAAAATAAGATTGAAAACCGATGTGGGTATAAGAAAATTAACCTCGGAATGGATTAGAAAGATTGAAGATATCATTAGAAAGATCATAGATAAGATCATAATACTGAAAATGAACCTTGATGATAAAAAATTCTTTTCTGACATTCTCAAAATCTTGGCATACATAGAACATTGATTAATTGGCACTAATATAAGAAAATTATTTCTCAAAATGACTTAAATTCACCAGAAAAATCATCAGGGTTTAGGGTTTAGTGGTTATTCCAGGCTTGGCACTGGGACTGTTGTTGTTATCGTTGGTTATTCCGGGCTTAGTTCAACTGGATTCTGGGGTTGGCTTATCTTGTTACATATAGGGAAACTTTTGACTGGACAGTGCATTAACTGGCTCAAACACCTGATTATTGAATAATTAGTTGGAATTAAACCAACCCACCAGCAAAAACAGGTTGAATTCTGACATTTTTGGGCTCAATTCAACAGGGTTCTGGTGTCAATTTATCCTGTTACATGTCGGGAAACTTTCGACTGGATAGTGCATAAAATGGCTCAGACAACCCAATTACCAAAAAATTAGAGGGAACTAAACCTACCCTCTAGCCAAAACAGGTTGAATTCTGACACTTTGGGCTCAATTCAACTGGGTTCTGGCATCAATTTATCCTGTTACATATTTGGAAACTTTTGACTAGATGATGCTTAAACTAACTCAAACACTTGATTATCGAAAAATTAGAGGAAACTAAACCTACCCACTAGCAAAAACAGGTTGAATTCTGACACTTTGGGCTCAATTCAACTGGTTCTCGTGTCAATTTACCTCATTACGGGTAGGGAAACTTTTGACTGGACAATGCATAAACTGGCTCAATCGCCCGATTATCTAAAAATTAGAGGGGATTAAACCTACCCACTAGCAAAAACAGGTTAAATCCCACAAACAATTCAAAACCCAACTTCAAAATTGAGAACAAAATGTCTTTAAAACCCTAATTGAGAAAGGGGTTTTTCCACAAATAATTGGTCAATTAATTATGAATCTACTAATCAAAAGCAGCAATTTTTAACCTGCACCCAGAAAAGAAAATCACAAAAAGGAAACAAAATCTCCATTAGCCGCAAATATATATTTTGTCAATTGTATCAATTTACTCGTTGCACTTTTAATTGCATCAATTTAGTCCCTGTACAATTCATATTGTGTCAATTTGATCATTAGAGTAAAACTTATGTTATGGGTTAAATTAAGTCAATGGATGGATTGTTAAAAATTACGCCAATAACTTAACTTGAATTAGACTAAAAACTAAATTGACACAAAATAAACAGTATAGAGACTAAACTGACATAATTAAAAGTACAAAAACTAAATTGATCAACCGAAAAAAGTAGAAGAACTTTTCACAACCCTAAATAATACAAAGAACATAAATTAAGCAGGTACATAGTGAAATTTTACCAGTAAAAATGATGAAAAAGAGAATTAAAGAGAGAGAATCGTGAAGAAATAATTAAATGGGTCATAATAAATTTTGATTTTGTGAGAAGGGTCGGTGAGAAACTTACATTTGGGAGCTTCAGAATTTCAGATTCGATGAACTTTCAGGGGAAGTGCCGTAATAAAGTAAGGCATAAAGATTGGAGTTAACCTAACCAGATTCCCAAAATAGAGTTATTTATTACCTTTCTAAATTTATTTAAATTAATTTTTTTTTTTTAAATTAGTCTCTTATTTTAGGGTTCATTTACCAGACACTAAAGCACAAGGTCCCATTAGAACTCTAAAGTTAAGCATGCTTGGGTAAGAGTAATACCAGGATAGGTGACCTCCAGGAAAGTCCTCGTGTTGCAAACCGTATGAGGTTGGGGGTCCTCGGAAACAGCCTCTCAGCAGGGTTACAGCCTGAAGGGGTAAGGTTGCGTATATCCACCCTTTCCAGACCCCACTTAGACGGGAACCCTCACCAATATTACACTTTCACACCAGAACTTCAACTTTGTATAAGATGTGTAATGTTGAACTTCAACTTACACAAAGTTGAAGTTCTGGTGTGAAATGTGTAATGTTGGTGCGCATTCCATGAAAATGTTGAATGTTCACAAGAGGAGAAAGAAACACATGGCTAAACTTCTGAAACTCATCGAAGATTGCGAGGCGAACCTGATGTTGGCCTCGACCGATAAGGCACCTCGAGTGGTGAATGAGGCTAACCCGTTGAAGAAACAGAGGTGGTGATTGAGGAGGAAACGTTCGTAAAGAAAGAAGAAACGGGGGCGAGGAAACAACCGTAGCACTAGTATAGCAAGTCCTCCATCAATCACAGCAAGTTTAAATTAATTTATTTATATTGTTATAATTCTATTTTTTATAATATATTTTCTTTTATAAAATATATTTGTAATTTTAAATAGTGGTATCCTATTGTTATAGTTGTATTTTTTAACAATTTATGATATATGTTATTTTATTAAATATATTTATAATTATGATTGTGTTGTATTATATTTTTATGTTATATTATTCATCAATAAATTATAATTATTTTTTGGTCAAAATGATTATGTATTTTTATAATTTTGTAAAGCACTATTATGATTGTATTATTGTTAATATATATATATATATATTTAAAAGGGGGGGCCGAGTTCTGGCCCATGGCCATCTCTATGCAGCTGTCCACGAGAGAAAAGGGCTACTTACTCAAAATGAAGATACTTAGAGTGAAGCCATCGAAGACAACAATTATAGAGCGTGATGATTTGATACAAGCCAAAAAATTAGGCCAAAAGTGAAATCACATATTAGGTGTGACATTAAATTATTAAAAAATTTATGTGTGACTTTAAAAAATTTTAAAAATTAGATAATTTTCAAGTAATCTCTCTATATATTAATCTCAAGTTCTTTGGTGGATTTTCCGTAAAATTAAAAAATTAAAGAAAATAGTATCCCAGAATCCTGTATTTTCAGCATTGCCACATCACTTTTTAGATAACTTTCTAAAATCCAACTATTTCAAATTATTAAAAAAAAAAACCAAACAAAGATATTGGTAGTTAAGATCATGGGTACACTATGATCCTACCACATCCAATTTTCAATATACAATTTCTTTCAACATAATTAAACTTTCTCGACAAAATTTAAATAATTATTAAAAAAAATAAAAAACAGAAATATTGGCAGTTAAGATCATGGGTACACCATGATCCTACCACATCCAATTTTCAATATGTAATTTCTGTCTACATATTTTCTTTCTACATAATTAGATTTTCTCAGCAAAATTTAAATAACTTTCATGTATATATTTTCCACTTCCTCATCAGTTGCTAAATTGCTAAAGAATTACTATTACAATTTTCGGACCAACTGCTAATAACCGAACAAGACGACTATCTTTTCATCCATATGTGTAGGGCGACCCTGCAACATCCATAGAAGAAGGCAAGTATACTATTTCTACCACCATATCTATATCTATACATATATTGCATGCATAATTATTCTTCATGGTTGTATGATTGGTCATAAATCTATCTTATATATTAAGTAGAAGTTAGTCATTCACCCATATTGCTAAAAACCCTCATTCTAGCCAGTCTAGAGGGTTTTTTTTTTTTCCCCAAATATTTCAACAAAAGCAAAACGATATATCAATTCTATCTTATATCTGATCAAATCTAGATCTAATATAACCTAACATAATCCAATATACCATTTATAAATCCTCTCCCCCAATTTTATTTTTACCACTCTATATATTGATTAAAAAAAAAAAATCTCTCCAAACCACTGTTTCCATACATTTTTTCTATTTCTATTTCTATTTTTTTTTTATCTGCTAGGTTTTCGCTTTGCCATCAGTGTAGGGATCTCAAGCCTGAGCTTAATGGGTTTTATGATTCACAATCAATGACTACAATATAAAAGAAGTTAGTATTTCTTTTTTAGCTATGCCTCTAACTAATGTATTTTTTTCATGTGTTAATTCTAGCAAATATAATATTTACGCAATACTAGATCTTCTTTTCTTTAGCATTATTTAATTTTTAAAATTTTTTTATTCTTTTAGTGTGATTTACTAAAATAATAATTTTAGTAAAAATAATTTGAGTATAGATAATTATTTAGTCTTTCATTTAAATTTTAATCTACTAATAATACGATAAATACTATTAGACTAAAGATTTATATGTACTTTTTTAGTATAGATAATTATTTAACATTTTTATTTTTAATTTAAACTAACAAAATGTATTGTTAGATAAAAGTTTTATATGTGTTTGAAAAATTAAATAATTATTAAATAATAGCTGTATATTTTTAAATCACATAGAAAAAATTATAGTATCTAGCTACATCAAATGATTAAAAATAGAAGTACATATAGAGAGATAACTTTTTTGAAGTATAGATAATTATTAATTAATTTCTTAAGTTTTAAATATAAGATAATAATAAATATAATCTTAGATCATAGATAAGTTAAAACTAATCAACTTCTAAAGACACTTTGGTTACAAAATAATTATAGTATTTAGATATTATATATATAAAATAATTTTAACAAAAATATGTAAAATTAGAGGTATAATTCTTTTTAAGTAAAATAATTATTACTTTTTTAATTTTATTTAAGCTAAAAAAATAATAAATATTGTTACATTAACTTTTTTTTATTTTTCATTTTTTATGATTATATAATTTCTTTATTTTACTTTAAATGAATGACAAATATAATTAGATCAAAGTTATGTGTTACAAAATAATTATTGTATTTAGATATTAGATATATAAAATAATTTTAACAAAAATATATGTAAAATTAAAGGTATAATTCTTTTTAAGTAAAAATATATTTAGATCAAAGTTATAAGTATAGTAAACATTAAATAATTATCTATCTATAATATTAATAAATATTAAGTTTTATGTTAATCAAAAAAATAGTTTAATATTTTTATTGTAGCTATAGAAAAAAGTATAGTACTTATCTTTATAAATTAATTTTAGCAAAAAAAAATTTACAAATAGAATGAAGAGTATTGCACATGATTATTAATTAATTTTCTTATTTTAATTATAAACTAACAAAAAATATAAATTTTGATTAATAAAAATTATATATATATATATTTGAAAAGATAATGCCTCTAAAAATTATGGTCATTAGTGGGAACAAAATAATTATATTTAGCTATATAAAATAAATAAAAAAATAATATTCATATTATTGGTATAGTTTTTATGATTATATATATTTATTTGCATTATTTTGTTATTTACGCTAATGATAAGATGTTAAATATTGTTAGATGAAAATTCTATGTGTACAATAAATATTAAATAATTATCTATATTAAATATTAAATTTTTGGTTTATATTGTAGTTATAGAAAAAACTAGAGTATTCGATTATATAAAATGATAAAATAATTTTGATGAAAATAGAGGTAAAATTCTTTTGAAATTAATTTTTTTTTTTAATTTTTAATATTAAATTTAAAGTTAGATTAAAATATTTGTGTAAATATTTACTCAAAATTATAAATATTATATTTTATAAATAACAAAGTAATCGTGCATCGCACGAAATTTCGCTAGTTAACTTAAAATATAGGTAATTTTTGAGCAAAATTGCGTATCAAGGTCGCTTTTTCAGCTCCCAAAAGTCAATAATATATTTTACTTGTATTATTTTATTCTTCTTTCTTGTAGGGAGCCAAAATTTGCGTAAAACATACCACATATTATTTATACAGTAATGTTATTGATACAGTAAAATTACTAATATTTGATATGAAATCTAAGAGAGTGCCAATACGCAAGCACTGGATCCTATTAGAACTCCGAAGTTAAGCGTGCTTGGGTGAGAGTAGTACCAAGATAGATGACCTCATGGAAAGTCCTCATGTTGCACCCCTCATATTGGGGTTCTCGGAAACAGCTTCCGTACATCCACCACCCCAAACCCTGCTGAGGCGGGAGCTCTTAGGGCACTGGGAATGTCGCTTTTTTTTTAGGTTATATATGGAGTATGGTTATGTTGGGCGGTGATTATAAGGTAAAGGATCGGGTCAATGCGATATAAGATCGGATCTGATAGCACTTAACTAATAGTTCCAAACGGAAAAATATTTTTGTTTGTAATATATGTAAGGGTGAGTTACTTCAAAGGTCCCTTTACTTCTCTTATTTTATCAGTTTGACCCTTATACTTTTAATTACGTCAAATTAATCCCTATAATATGTCAATTAGTCATTTGGTCAAATTTAAGTTAATTTATTGACGTAATTTTTAATGAAACAATTATGTTAGATGCAATTAACCCACTACAAATTCATCCATTTACTCAATTTAACCCTATCCATAGTTGAACCATTAAAATTTTCATTAACAAATTCAAATAAATTTTATTCTACGAACTAAATTGACACAATTTTAACTGTAGAGGGATTAAATTGACATAATTAAAAGTACAAGAACTGAATTGATACAATGAAAAAAATATATGGACCTTTAGTGTCAATAACCCTGAATATAATAAAAAAATATATAGCTTGTTTAAAACAATATTAGTGTTTGTTTATTTATAAATAAATAAATTTTATTATTAACATTATATATTAGAATTTAAATTTTTTTTTTTTAATGTATAACACTACAATATAATATAATTAAAAATATATATATTCAGTCAAAATATGATAAAATTAAGAACATGTGATCTGATGATTCCCTGATGTGCATGGGACTAATTCGTGGATCACGGATCGGTGGATGTTAATATTTTTTAATATTTATTTTTAAAATTATTTATCACTTATTAATTTTTAGTGTTTATTATTAAATATTTTTATATATATAAAGAGATAGTGCGAGTTTTATAATTTTCTATCACTTAGATATTAATAGATTATGGCTATGTTTAGCAAGCGGCTTTTCATAAAGTTTTTCATAGCGTTTAGCGTTTTAACTAGTCAAACAGCTAATAGCTCTGTTTGGTAAAAATTTTATTGTTGGGGTTTTTTAAAGCGTTTAGCTTTTGAAAAGCAGTTTTTCAAAAGATAAACAATTTAGCTTTTAGCTTTTCAAACGCTATGTAATCAAATTCTATTCATCATTTTACAAACTTCAACATCTAATTTAAAAAATACATTACTCATCAGCTAACAACTAACAATTAAATGCTAAACAGTAACAGCTAACAGCTAACAGCTACAGCCAAACATAGCCCATGACCCTTTGTCAAAATTGGGTGAACTTTTGCTGGAAATTTTTGATGTGGAATAATGATTTTAAATATTCTCTATCAAAAATCTATATTTTTTTGTCATAAAATACTGATATTATACATGATTTAGGCGACTTACATGAAACTTTTATTAGAGTTCATTAATTTTTTATTAGTCTACTAAATTTTTGTTGAAAACACTGACATAATTTATATTTAATATAATTGTAAACATGTATAATTTGTCGTGGAAATAGTTTGGAATTTGACTAAAATTCACCTTACTCTGAAATAGTGTACCTAAATAATAGAATTTTTAAATCTTATATTATCTTGTAATATATTTAGGTCATTTTATTATGGTATTAATAAAAAAGTAATTTCCACGTCAGCTCTGTCAATAAAAAATGACATCATCACACTTGAGATGGGTTTTTTTATTGATACGATAAAAACTTAGGGGCCTTTTTAATACTTCAAAAATTTTAGTGTCTTTTTTGTTATTTTTAAAAATATCGGGATACTAAAATGTCAATAACCTTAGAACTATCCCCATAAATTTATCCATTGGGCTGCCATGAGGATATACAGAGGCTATTAAGCTCATGGGCCTTGTCAGTAATTGGGCTGAACTTACCTGTTTCACATTTGGGCCTTATGGGCTTGGGCTAATATAAATAATCTTATTTTTGAAATAATTGCTTGTTTTTTAAATCATATTTTTTACATTTATTTTCTTTTGAATTGTGAGTGATAGCATTTTTCTATTAATTTTTTTAATTATACTCCTGATTCTATTTTAAAGGAGAATCATAACTTTTCCGCTTATTAATAACATCAGATAAATAGATTCTACTTTTACATATAAGTAATTTTACAGTCAATTGCAGAATAAAAAAACAATTAAATGATTATTTCCGTTAAGAATCACTATTTTAAACTACAAAAAAAGTAATACTTCTTGCTATAAAACGATACAGTCAAACAAGCACCATATGACAACACAATCTGAACACAACAACAACAATAGACCCAATGCCTCAAGGACTCCCGCATAAGGGGGTCTAGGATAGGTAGATGTACGCAGCCTTAGCCCTTCAGGGTGTAACCCTTCCAAGAGGCTGTTTCCGAGGACTCCCAACCTTATAGAGTTGGCAACACGAAGACTTCCCAGTAGGTCACCCATCCTGGTACTACCCTCACCCAAGTAAGCTTAAGTTCGGAGTTCTAATGGGATCCGGTGCCTTAGTGCCTGGTAAATGAACCCTCTGAACACAACAACAACAAATCAGCAAATCCAACATGGTCTGAAAAGAATAAAACCGTTTGTTTTGACGGAAAAACAGTATCTTGAAATTGATTTTTCTTTGTAAAAGATTTTCCAAGGAAATGTAAATTACGAGTGGGATTTTTCGTTGTTTGTTTCAAAAGAAAACTCAATTCCCCATTGTGATGTCTTCTTGCATGTTTAAAAAAAATATTTGTCATCAATCATTTTATATCTTTTTATAAGACAACGTAAGTAATAATACAACATATATGAAGTAAAAAAATAAAAAAGTTAACTATCAACGCTGTATATATTAGAAAAATTGTTTCTTAGGTATTCTAAAATTTGAGCATTTATCATCTAAATACTCTGTCATTTTAATATATACGATAAGGTGTTATGAGATAAGAAATTTTATCACTTGTGTATATACTGTGTTAAAATCTGGTAAATTTTTATTAAAATTTGTCTAATTTTTATCAAAAAACTGATGGTACAAATTTTATATTATCAAAAGGTTGTCCATATTCTAACAAAAATTACTTATATATTATCAAAAAATGTGTCATGTTAGCATTTTTGGACAAAAAAAATTATTACATTATGATATATGATGCATATAGATTGCTATTTTTATTTAAAATATACTAAATTTTGGCAAGATATACCTGATTTATGAGAAAATTTTTAAACTTCAGGGTACATCATTATATATTATTGAAATATTATAATACCTAATACTACCTATGTAATAAATGCTAAAATATTACCTAAATAATTTTTTTCTATAATATTATATAACAATTCAACTTGATCAAAGTTGCTCCGTTGCAACAATAGCAAATTAATATTCAAGCTGCTTTTAATTATTCAGTCTAATTCTTGTCTGATGTTGTGATGTCAAATGCCTACAGTGTAGCCTGGTTGATTTTGATTCAATCTCAATTTGCAAGATAATAATCGCGAAGGTTTTCGAGCCACTTAAAATCATGACTTCCCCTGTTTTGAAAGGGGAGTCATTTTCCCTCATTTGAGGGAAAAAAATTTCCGTCAGAAAACCTTTTCCGTAAGTTAATGATGCGCCAAACAAAGGAAAAGGGGAAAACCACTTCCTAGAATGTGGTTTTCCTCCGAAACAAGCGGAGTTTTAATCTTACTGGGTGGTACTCTATGCATGTCGTGAATCGTGATTAATAATATGAAAATAAACTACGATAACATAATATAAAAATATTAAAAGAATATAAATACAATGCAATATCACTTGATTTATTATTATGAAAAATAAGAAATGAAAATATGGCTCTCAATTGGGGACTACAAATTTTTTTCACCACAATGGAGCTCTAATACATTAATTTTAAGTCAATAATATATTGACCCATAAATCAAAAATTATAAAAAAAATAATTATACCCCTATTTATAATAAAAATAATTATTTAATTAGAGGGGCAACATCATTTAATAGGAGAAATAAGAAAAAAAATATATATCGGTTTATTTAAACTGTACTGTCATATATTTTATAAGATACATCAGTTTAGTTGCTTTACTTTTAATTGCATCGGCTTACTCCCTGTAGCACTCATTTAAGGCATGTCTAGGTATCGTTTTCTCTTTGTAATTTCAATTTTTTTAAGAATCTAAAAATCAAGTTTTGAAAACTAGTTTTCCAATTTTCTATTTTCTATTTTCAATTATCTGTTAAAATTGCAAAACTGAAAATAGAAAACGAAAAAGAAAGAGAAGAAAATCATTACCAAGATTCGGTTCTTAGTTTTTAAAGAACATAAAATTGGAAATAAAAACGATCCAAACATGTCGTTTTTAAGGGTAACAATCTTGTCCAAACGGGATAAAGGGTTGATATGATAAATGCAACCCACGATAAATTGTCACAGTTAGAGTAGTAAAGGGACTGAATTGCTATAAATAAAAGTAAAAGAACTGAATCGATATACATAATAGAGAATAAGACAGTATGATGTAAATAACCGGATAAAAGAGTTCGAGAGTCATTAAGGGCACTTGGGGCCACCCTCTTTGGTCTTCCAGTTGTTATAGCAAGGGCAAGATTGTTTGTTGCCGTAGTATCCCGGGGGCACACACAGACACTTTCTACAACACTTTTGACAAAAGAACATGCACGGTTTGCGGTACTGTGTCCTCCCACACCTCCGTGTACATTGTGTTGGACATTCTGTAACATGATAACACGATACGAAAATTAGATATTGAACGTGATGAGCTCAGATAGAATTTTTGTAGTCGTGCTGAATTTAGGTTGACATAGTTGACCTGTTTAAGTTAATAAGGTTAGTTGAATTTGTTGTTCGGGACGGTCGACTTGTTTTCAACACGATTAATTCGATTTTATAATTATATGACATTAAGGAACCAACAGTACCAAAAGCTTAAGCATGGATAATGTACAAGTACACTCATAACTTGTGAATACAATGAACTTGTAACTATGTCAGGAAACTAATCGTTTCAAAAGTTTAAAATGATGAATGAAAACCCGGTACTAATTTTATACTCTAACAGTATCCAACTCAATCGAAGCGTTAACACATTAATATACTATATGTTATATCAATTATATTTTAGATAAACATAATAAAAACAAGATCTTTTTTTACACTAAGTGTGTTTTTAAAGTATTATGTCGAATTTAATTAACAAATAAACTGTAAAAATATATAACTATTTCTGGGCCATCACTCATAAGCTTAAGCTTTTGAGAAAGATAATTTTTTGACATGGTATCGGAGCCTTGTTGACCAAGAAGTCATCCTTTCAAATCCCAACATCCCCCCACTTTCAATATTGAGGTGGACTTGTGCAGTATCCACGCTTCAAGCCCAATTGGCAGTTGTATGAGTGGGCATGTTAAAGTATATAACTATTTCTGGGCTTTCACTCATAAGCTTAACCTTTTGAGAGAGATGGTTCTTTGACATAAATAAATTTAAAAAAATTGAGATAAAATGTTAAGGGTCATGTGGTGCCTGTTTTTGTTCTTTTATGATTGTTCTTTTGTTTTTGCCTTGCTTTCTAGTTTTCGTGTTTCCATTTTCCGATTTATTTGGTTTCTCCTAGGCCTCGCTTAATCGAATTGCCTGTTTTATATTGCAACTATGTCGCTAATTATCGGAAAAGAAAATGTCAAGGGCACATACGGTTAGCCTTAACACTTCCAGGTCCATAGTTGTTGCCTCCCAAAACCTGCATAAACCCAAAAAAAAAAAAAGTCAAAATAAATTATACTTTTTAATTTCATTATTTTGGTAATTAATGTAATAAAAATAGGGATAAGTGTGAAATTTTAAAAACAATAACATATATATTAAGAAATGTCTGTTGTATTTTAGGCTATGTGTAGCTCTAACTGCTAACTATAAGCGTTTAGTATTTAGCTGTTAGCTGTTAGCTGATGGGTAATGTGTTTATAAATTAAGATGAAAATAAAGGGCAAAATGATGAATAAAATTTGATTTCGTAGCTTTTGAAGAGGTAAAAGCTAAATTGTTTAGCTTTTCAAAAGATAAACACTATGAAAAACGCTAACAACAAATTTTTTACCAAACAGCACTACTAGCTATTTGACCAGTCAAAACGCTAAACGCTATAAAAAGCTGCTTGCAAATATACTTTAGAGTATGTTTGCCAAACTTCTATTTTTAGGATTCTTTGGTTTGAAAAGAAACATATTTTTAAATAGAATTGACATTTTTTTTTTTAATCAAAAGCAGTTGAAGTAGAAGTAGAAAAATAATATTTTTTCTTTAAAACAGAAGTAGAAGCAAAAGCTACATTTCAGACAAAAATATCTTTACTAAAAGCACTTTGTACAAAAGTGATGTTGTAAAATGTGTTTCAAGAAAGATGTTCTTTTTTTTACAGTTTGACCAAACAGACGCTTTAACAGATAAACTTGCCTGAGTTGCAAGCATGGAGATGGCAATGAGACCCAAGAGAAGAAGAGAGAGAATCTTAGTGTTGGCCATTTTTTTTTTCTTTTTTTATGAGATTTGAAGAGGAAATGAGAAATGATAATAAAAATTGGAACTTGATTTAGAATCTCTAGGTTTATGGGGGTATTTATAGATTTATGTGGCCAAAAATGGGATTTTTTATTTTTTTATTATTTAATAATTTATTGTGAAAATGATTGGGGTATTATAATATTAATTTCTGTTTCAGCAAGATTGATCGGTGAAGTGATTAGAGATGGCAATAAGCGGGTAAAATCCGCCACCTGTCCAGTTTGGGTCAGGTACAGGTATAAGTGGGACGAGTAGTGGGTACCGGTTGAGTGTACCCACCCCATACCCGCCCCGTCTCACCTTATATCTATCTTATCCGTTTTATTTTGTACATAGTTAACCTTTAAATTAAAAAATATATGTTTAAATTCAATAACTCAAATTCTTTATCAATGTTATAAAAAAATATATAATTGGTTTTTAAAAATAGTATTAAATAACTGAAATTGGAGGCCGGTTATCAATTCGCTTCTCTCTCCCCGGTGAGGCAGCCTAGCTAGCCCGCCCCTTTAGAATTGTTGTGTATATATAGAGCCACCACACTAAAAGCCTAGTGTGTTATGGGTCTCAATAGAATTGGCACTGTGCGAAAATAAACAATATATACTCGGATCTGAATCGAATCAAATACCACGACAATAATGAGAAACAATCGGACTAAAAGAGAAACGAAACAATAGACACAACGATTTACGTGGAAACCCCTTTACAATCGAAATGGGAGAAAACCACGGGCGAAGATCGGAGCTTTTATTATTGAACAAAAGAAGCAGACGAATTACAATAATTCCTCACACACTCAATATTTATTTGGTGCGACGCCGCGCAAGGGAAAGCCTCTCTTTGGATTAATTCTGACGTACCCTACGTCCAAATATATATAGGCGCGGAAACCCTATTTCCCGATTGATCGGGGGGTCCCGATCGGCCGCCTCTCTGTAAGCGTCCCTGTTTTACGTCACATTCCCGATCGATCGGGGTCTTCACGGCCTTTCTTCATAATGCGCCAAGTAATTTTGAGACATATACCTAACAAATCTCCACATTGGCTCAAAATCGACATCAACAATAAAACAACTCCACCTTCTCCACAAACGCCCCCTCAACCGGGGCTAACATACATCAAACTGAAAGACCCACCCAATTTGAGCAATGCTCGAACTTGCTTCCTGGTAGAACTTTTGTGAACATATCAGCCGGGTTATCTTCAGTCCCAATCTTCCTCAACTCCACCTTCCGCTCGTCAATCAGATCTCTAATAAAGTGATGCTTCACATCAATATGTTTCGTTCTGTCATGATGAGTCATCTGATCTTTCGCTAGGTGAATAGCGGACTGACTATCACAGTATACTCTAACTGTCCCCTGCTCGTCACTGATTTCACTGATCAATCCTTTCAACCAGACGGCTTCTTTGAACGCTTCTGTTACTGCCATGTACTCGGCCTCGGTAGTAGATTGTGATGTAACAGGCTGCAAACACGTTCTCCAACTGATAGCTGTGTCACCCAAACAAAACACATACCCTGAAATGAACTTCCTTTTATCAAGGTCTCCACCATAGTCAGAATCTACATACCCAACCAAATAGCACTTACTTTTCCCATATTCCAAACACAAATCAGAGGTTCCACGAAGATACCTGAGAATCCACTTTATTGCATGCCAATGTTCTCTGCCCGGATTCGCCATGTACCTACTAACTCTGCTCACAGCAAAAGCAATATCTGGACGCGTAAAGACTATCGCATACATAATACTGCCCACTGCACTAGAATAAGGAATCTGAGACATGTACCTGATGTCCTCCTCAGTCTGAGGCGAATCTAACGCTGAGAGTCTGAAATGAGCTGCTAAGGGCGTGCTAACCAGGTTAGCATCCTTCATATGAAACCTGTCTAACACCTTCTCAATATACTTCTCCTGAGACAAGTATAATTTTTCAGCTTCTCAGTCTCTATGAATTTCCATGCCTAATATCATCTTAGCTGCTCCAAGATCCTTCATCTCAAATTCACACTTCAGCATTGATTTTAAGTCATCGATATCTTTCATATCTCGTGCTGCAATTAACATATCATCAACGTACAAAAGCAAGTGAACAAAGCCTGAATCTGTCTTTCTGAAGTACACACAACTGTCGTACTTACTCCTGATGTAATCATGACTTGTCATGAACTGATCAAATCTCCTATACCGCTGTCTAGGAGATTGCTTTAAGCCATATAAAGACCGTCTAAGCAAACACACATGATCTTCTTTTCCTTCAACGACAAAACCCTCGGGTTGATGCATAAAGATACTTTCTTCTAGTTCACCATGCAAGAATGCAGTTTTGACATCCAATTGTTCAAGTTCAAAATCATGTATGGCAACCAAAGACAATAATGCACGAATCGAAGTGTGTCTAACTATAGGTGAGAAAATATCATGAAAATCAACACCTTGTACCTGACTGTATGCCTTTAGCTACCAAACGTGCCTTGTACCTCGCATCTTCCACTCCAAGAATGCCCTCTTTTCTCTTGAAGACCCATTTGCATCCAACCAGTCTTTTCCCTGTAGGAGGCTTTACCAATTCCCAAGTCTGATTCTTATGAAGAGACAGCATCTCTTCATTCATAGCAACGAGCCACTTCTCAGCATCTGATCTTGATACAGCCTCTGTATACTAAGTCGGCTCACTGTCATCTAACGTTTCAGCAGTAGAGAAGGCGTAGGCAATCATCTTCTCATACCCATATCTCTCAGGAGGCCTGATCTGTCGCCTCGGTCTACCACCAGCTATAGTAATATTCTCCACCTGCTGACCTGTTTCTGCATTATCAGTAACAACATCAGAAACTCGTACCTGAGGTGCTAGAATACTCTCTAGCTGAACTATCTGCTGATCTGACTGTATCTCTGTATCATCAGGTGTCTCAACCTGAGCTGTATCTCTGTCAATGGAGGGTGCGTGTGGCGGATTGAGTAGAGCAGACTCATCGAAAGTAACATCTCTACTAGTCAGAAACTTCTGAACACATGGATCCCACAATTTATATCCCTTCACACCTGACGTATAACCAAGAAAGATGCACTTCTTAGCCCTAGGCTCCACCTTTCCATCATTAACATATGCATATGCAGGACAACCAAAAACTTTGATCTGAGAATAATCAGAAGTTGAACCAGACCATACCTCTTCAGGAGTCTTCATCTGTAATGAAGAATGCGGTGTCTTGTTCACAAGGTAGCAAGCCATGCTAACTGCTTCTGCCCACCATTCTCTCTTTAAACCTGCATTTGAAAGCATACAACGAGCCTTCTCAAGTAACGTCCTGTTTAACCTTTCAGCCACTCCATTCTGCTAAGGTCGACCTGTACATGTCCTGTGTCTGACTATGCCCCGATCTTCACAAAATTTAGTGAAGTCCCCTTCGACAAACTCAAGACCATTATCAGTCCTCAACCTCTTGATCTGCTTTCCTGTCTGTTTTTCAAGCAGAACTTTCCACTTCTTGAAGATATCATACACTTCATTTTTCTGCTTAAGAAAATAGACCCAAACTTTACGTGAGTAGTCATCAGTGAATGTTAGAAGATACCTGGACCCACCTTTAGAAGCCACTCTAGAAGGTCCCCACAGATCAGAATGTATATAGTCTAACGTTCCTTTGGTCTAATGCACTGCTGCCTTGAAGCTGACTCTCTTCTGCTTCCCATAAATACAGTGCTTACAGAATTTCATCAGTTCTGTTGACTGACCACAAAGAAGTCCCCTCTTACTCAGCTCAGACAATGCTTTGTTACCAATATGACCCATTCTCATGTGCCATAGTCTTGTGATCTCTGCATCTATCATAGCAGATGCGGAAACAGGAACTGCACCTGTCACGGTTGTACCTGCAAGCTCATACAAAGTACCAACCCTATTTCCTTTCATCACAATTAACGCACCTTTACTGACCCGCATGACTCCACCTTCAGCAGTGTACTTGTACCCATTAGATTCTAGGGTACCTAGAGAAATCAAGTTCTTTTTCAAATCCGGGACATGACGAACATCACTTAAGGTTCTAATAGTTCCATCAAACATTCTCACACGGACTATTCCAACACCCACTACTTTACAAGCAGCATCATTACCCATCAAGACAACCCCACCTTGTATAGACTTATACGTGGAGAACCAGTCTCTGTTTGGAGTAATATGAAACGAACAACCCGAATCCATGACCCACTTATCTATGGACCTGGACTGAGAATCAGCAACTAATAGAAATTCCCCTTCACTATCCTCTTCTACAACACTAGCCTCAGCGGACTTGTCTTTACCCTGGTCCCCCCTGTTACCCTCTTTTGATTTATTCTTATATCTGTAACAGTCTTTCTTTATGTGCCCTTTTTTGTGACAATAGTAACATGATAGGTTCTTATGTCTAAATTTGGACCTAGACTTAATCCCACCATTGGATCCCCTATGTTCTGATCGACCTCTCACATGTAAGCCACTACCCGAGTCATTCACCGAGTCAGATAATTCCTTATCTACCCGTTCTTTACTCACTAGGTTTCTTTTTACCTCATCAACAGTAATAGTTGGCCTACCCCCGTATATCATGCTTTCTACGAAGCCCTTACACACATTTGAGAGCGAACACAGTAATATCATAGCCTGATCCTCGTCCTTAGGCACATCATCCAAAGCCTTTAATTCATGAATAATTGAGGTAAATTCGCTAAGATGGTTTTTAAGAGATGTACCTTCTGCCATACCAAAAGTGTACAACCGCCGTTTCACTGCGAGTTTGTTGGAGACTAACTTGTGGCAAAACATGTCTAACAATTTCTCCCATAACTCCTTTGCGGTTTTAATCTCCAATACCTCTGACAAAACATCGTCAGCCAAACACATCTGTATAGCCGTGAGAGCCTTCTCATCCAACTCTTCCTATTGTGCCTCGGCTAACGTTTCTGGTTTCTTCTCTTTTCCCTCCAGTGCTTTCTTCAAGCCGTTCTGAGTCAGGAGTGCTTTCACACGGACTTGCCATAAGCTAAAGCTTCCCTGACCATTGAATTTCTCAACCTCGGTTTTGATACATGATGCCATTGTATCAATTCGAAGAACCAAGCTCTGATACCAATTTGTGTGGAAATAAACAATATACTCGGATCTGAATCGAATCAAATACCACGACAATAACGAGAAACAATCGGACTAAAAGAGAAACGAAACAATAGATACAACGATTTA
Source organism: Simmondsia chinensis (assembly GCA_018398585.1). Lineage (NCBI taxonomy): Eukaryota > Viridiplantae > Streptophyta > Magnoliopsida > Caryophyllales > Simmondsiaceae > Simmondsia > Simmondsia chinensis. The sequence continues at coordinate 1,174,100 of JAGTTD010000012.1, read as the reverse complement.
CGTGGAAACTCCTTTACAATCGAAAGGGAAGAAAACCACGGGCGAAGATCGGAGCTTTTATTATTGAACAAAAGAAGAAGACGAATTACAATAATTCCTCACACACTCAATATTTATTTGGTGAGGCGCCGAGCAAGGGAAAGCCTCTCTTTGACTCTGGATTAATTCTGACGTACCCTACGTCCACATCGGCCGCCTCTCTGTAAGCGTCCCTGTTTTATGTCACGTTCCCGATCGATCGAGCTCCACCCGATCGATCGGGGTCTTCACGGCCTTTCTTCATAATGCGCCAAGTAATTTTGAGACATATACCTAACAGGCACAATCTTATATTTTATAAACCAGGTCCAATGCAACCAAATTGTACATATAACCTAACACAAAGCATAGTTAAAATAATATTACTAGTGTTTAATAAGTTAATGAATTTAATATATAATTAAATATATAAGTTAGATATATACCATTGGTCATACCTTAACACTACTTTATTATCGAACTGCTAGATTATAAAATGATTCATATATCTTCAACCATTAGTTTTGGGTTTTTGGAATAAGAGAAACAAGCTAGACCTTTACATGAGGGGTAAGTTTCAGATACGGAGAATTTGGAATAAGGGAAACAAGATCTGTTAAAAAATGAACGTCGGGTAAAGGAAGAGTCTTTTGGAGCATTACAATGAGAATGGGTTTTCGGGTGTCGGCATGTTGTCATGATTTCCCTTTCAAGCCGGACGACATTGCTAGAAGTCTTGATTGCATTTTGTGCTCGTCTAGCGGTTTCCCACGTTTAGTTTGGTGTTTTTCTTATTATTTGATTTCCCTTTTTTGCTCTTTTACTTGTACTTCCGTTGCTCCCGCACAGTGCGTTGCTTTTTATGGGCTTGTATCCAACAACAACAAATCCAGTGCCTCAATGACTTTTGCATATGCAGGATCGATCTTTTGGGCTGGGGGGATGTATGCAACCTTACCCCTTCACAGTGCTACCCTAAAGAGGGACTGTGTCCGAGGACCCTCTAACCTGAAAACCATAAAAGTATAAAAACAATGGCATAGAGAAAGCATAGACTTGTATCGAATTATCAAAAAAGAAACATGCTCCTGCTGAGGCCTCAGTCGTTCTTCCGCCAAGCTGGGCGTTGACGCCTTCGCCCGCTGCATCACCTACAATACTAAATGTCAATATTAATATAATTTCAGAATAAAATATACCATAAAAATATTTGCTATCCACGTTTCGAGCTTAATGTGAATGTGCATGAGAGATCAAGAAAGATGCATAAGGGTAACATGGGGGTATTGAGTTTGGGGACCCACTAATATTGCACTTTCTATTTGCTGCATTTTATATTGGGTAAATTATATATTAGTATCTTAAAATTTAGTGTATTAATTTTTAGTTCATAAATTTTGTGAAAATATTTAATAAAATAGTCCAAAAAGCAGTGTATAAGGGTACAAAATAAGCCCCGTTTTTACTTTTTCACACTGTTGTTTTGAGTATTTTATTAGATATATGTAAATTTTTGAGCTAATAAATTATTTCCTAAAGTTTATGAATTAAAAAATTAATACAGTAAATCTTAGGGTACTAATATGTAATCTATCCTTTTTACTTTTTCTTCTCTATAATTCTTTTAAAAAATAAAAAACTCGATAACAGAGAAAATAATGGGAGAAATTAAAATAGCCATTTTTTAAATAAAGATAAGAAAAAAAATTAGATGTACTGTTAGTAAACAGTCTAGCTTAGCGTGTTAGCTCTCATTATTAATCTTATCTAACGATCTTCTTGGACTATAATAATACTTTTTACGTTTTTGGAATTCTTGTTTTGGACTGACTTTATATCGGTTTAGATTTTTTATCTTGCTCGCGACTGTATTATTAATTTTTTTATGAGAATAAAATAAACAAAACCATCCAAAAGAAAATGAAAATGAAAATTATGGAGGCCATGTAGTTAGCAACTGGCCCTATTATTATTAGAAGAAAATAATTCAGAATTTTATTTTGAAAATAAAAATAATTTATTTTCTAATAATTAAAATTTGAAATAAAAAACTTTATTTTTATTTTTTATTTTTTTTATATGCATGTGCTCTCACCTGAGCCACGCACATGGCCCCGAAGATGCGCCCCTAATATTCTACTTGTCAAAATGTTGTCTACACTTTCTTTTTTTAAATAATTAACGACAGAGTTGCGATACAAACAGGGAAGATCAAATAGAAATACAAGCAGAAAAATAAGCATACTCTGATAGCCTCAACCACCAATAGGGAAGACCAAAAAACAGGAAAAAAAGGACAGTCAATCCCCTAATTTATCGAAGCATGGCACTCAACATATACGGATCATAACCGTCAAAACCCAACACTAGTCTTTTCTCTATCTCCAACGTGCGCTCCGCAGCAAGGATATTATAGGCATCTTTTGTTGGAAAAAATGATACAAGCTAACCTTAAATATTTGTGAAAGTTGTATCCCATATTAAGACCCTCTATCCCACATAGACAAATTAAGGGGGTTTGGTTGAATTTATAAGGGTATATGTAAACCTGACATTTAAATTGAGTCTTGGGGGAGAGAATGGACACCACACGCGCGCGCGCGCCACCCGCCCGCTGTGCTCTGCTCGGGCGTGGGTCGTATTTTTATTACCGGGAATTCTTCTTTTATTTTGCGGAAAAAATTAGTCTTTAACGGTGCTAGTTTTCAGTTCCATAATGGCGTGTTTGTAGGGATCAGTTCATACATTCCATTGCTATCCAGTCCCGTGTTTATAGGGATCGGTTGAAGCTCCAGTCCCGTGTTTATAGGGATCGGTTGATGCATTCCATCACTATATATACAGCCCTTCTCCTTCCAGTTTTAATTAATCAAAATCAAGTTGTTTCTTCTTCCTCCTCTCGTCTCAGTCACGCTCTCTCTCTCCCTTCATTTGTTTTGTCAACCTCTCATTCTTCTTTCATTTGGGCATTGTTCTTGCGCACTCCTACCCGGCTATTAACGAGTGCACGTTAATAGTCGAATCGTGTTAATCCTGGAGGACGGCCGCCGAATCTACTGGTTGCACCGAAGCAGCGGCGAAATCGTCTTTTAGGACAGCGGTAATCCCACGACACGGTAACTTCGGTAATATATTCAATTTATCAATTTTTGGTATCGTTCGATTGCTGTGTTTAAATATATATTACGGAAAAGAACGAACTGTGACCTGCACCATTAAGTTGCGTTCATTCCTGACAAAATTCTTGTTAAAATTGCTGCATAATTTTTCTGCACTATTTCACTGCCTAATTTAACTGCATTTATATACAGTATTTACTGCATAATTTCACTGTCTTTCGCTGCATAATTCTACTACAATTTAATGGCATAATTTTACAGTAATTTTACTTCAGTAATTTCCATTAATTTAATATTTAACAGTAAAATTGTGACGGTGTTTTACTGCGTTACTATCGCTGCGGGTGCACAGTTTACGTTACAAGTTAACACACTATCACCCCTTTTTCACTAGATTCTTCGTTTTTTGTTTGCCAGAAGCCTTCGCTGATCTCTTCACCCTGTTCCCAGACGTCATATCCTTTAGGGAATCTTGTACATAAAGCCTATTGTTTAGCTAGCAGTTTTTTACAGCGTTTTACGTAGTATTTGACATTTTGACTAATCAAACAGCTAGTGCTACTGTTTGGTAAAAATTTTGTTGTTAACATTTGTTTACAGTATTTAGCTTTTAGCTTTTCAAACGCTATGTAATTATTATTTTTTTTTATCATTTCATCCGTCTTTTTCATCTTAATTTACCAAATATGTTATCCATCAGCTAACAACTATCAATAAACTAAGTAGTAACAGCTACAACCAAACATAGCCAACATATCTTTCACGAGTATTTTCTGTTTGGTAATATTACTGTTAGGATAAAAATATTAATATTAATTTTTTTTGGAAAAATTTATAGTTACTCTCCAACTTATAATAACAATCCTTTTTTTTAAACCCAAAATAGTCATTTTCTTAAATAAAAAAAGAAATTCCTCAAAAATAACTAATTTTAAAAATAGCGTTAAAAAAATTCTCAAAATAGTGTCCACGTGGACATTAATTTTGACCTATTTGCCTAAGCTTTCTTTTAGAAAAATAATTACTTACTCTAAAACTTAAAAAAAAAAAAAAAAAAAAACCCTTACTCCTCGTCTCTATCGTACACAGTCCCCAATATAGTATAAACATCCCACATTTTTCGGGTTTATACCAACTGAACCTTACAATTTACGAAATCTAAACCCATCGTACAGATCCTTCTCATGGATCATAATCTTAAGGAATTACGGTGGTAAGTGTTTGGTTTTCTTCTCCTTTTTTGTTTTTACTTCTTTTTACCTTTTTGATTTTCCGTAGGCCGTTCAATTGCAAGTTAACAAGCTCAAACTCGCTAAATATCTCATGTTTTTTCTTTTTCTTTCTAGTTCTGGCTATTGTATAAATCTTAATTTGCTCTATCTCATCATGGGCCAAATCGTTAACATTAAGTAGCAAGAGGATTCTTCATTATCAACACTAACAGAAATCAAATCTAGACCAAAATATAGCAGAGACCCATAATCCATAGCTCATTAGAACGATTGCACAGGCAACATCTTCATGTGGTCGTTCCTCTAAAATCCTACCCTTCTCTTAAACTCAGGCTTTCGTTAAACGTCTAATAACTCTGCCCACAAAAATGCAAAAATTTTGGGCCACTAAACCGATTATGTCATGTAAACAAGTTGCATAGCTATAGAGAAGACTTCCTATATAGGAGAAGAACTCCCGTCTCCAGTAATCCCTCAGATAGTGTACAATCAGGGTATTAACCAAAGAGGGCACCAACACGCCGTGACCAGATCCCATTAGAACTCTGAAGTTAAGCGTGCCTGGGTGAGAGTAGTATCAGGATGGATGACCCCCTGGGAAGTTCTCACCCTCAGGTTAGGGGCACTGGGAAACAGCCTCTTTTCAGGTTAACACCCTGAAGGGGGAAGGCTGCCTATATCCGCCCCCACAGACCCTGCGTAGGCGGGAGCCCTTGAGGCACTGGGTATATTCATTTCCAGTGTATAATCATCGTGTACTATATATACCTTCCAAATAACTGGAATCAAAATACAATTATCCAGCGATAAAAGAAGGATAATGTTATTATCATAACAGTTTTTGTTAATGTCAGGACAATTTCAGCATAACAAGCTTCAAAGAGTCTTTGTAATTGTTCTGATATTAACAAAAACAGTCGTGACAATATCAGTAGATTAAAAGAATAATAAAATAAAAGGGCATGTGAAAATGCAATCATTTGAGCAATAGTCAAAAAGGTAACCCCCCGCATACCCCCATGTGCATATCCACTTCCCTATCACATGACTCCGCTAATATACATCTTTTTTTTTCTTTTTCCCGGGTAACGAGGAACTCGATTATCTGATAGACGGTAAACCCTAATTTATAGGCCGAGCCATACACTACAGGAAAGGTTCAAGGGAGAATCGAATTCTAGACATTTCAACTAAAAGCAATATGTCAAGAAACCATCTTTCCCAAAAGCTTAAGCTGATGGGTGAAGGTCCATGATTAGTTTTACACTCTAACATGCCCCCTCACGCAAATGTCCCTTTGGGCTTGAAGCGTGGATAGTGCATAGACCCACCTCTTACCTTGTGCTTAATTGTTTTAATATTGAAAGTGAGGGCTGTTGAGATTCGAACTCCTGACCTCTTGGTCATCAAGGCTCTGATACCATGTCAAGGAACCATCTTTCCCAAAAGTTTAAGCTGATGGGTGAAGGTTCAGGATTGGTTTTATACTCTAACACAATACTATATCCTCTCACCTGCTTGTTATCACTGACGCAAAGCCCTGGTGGGTTTACTATATCACATTATCGACCTCGGGTATATTTGATTTTTTTTTTTTTTTTGTTTAAGATAGAAAGATAACCTGTATTTAAAGTGTTTGCTGGCCACTATATGGAGGAACCCCTGTAAACTAGCATCCCCAGTTACCACCAGATTTACGACAATCTGTGCACCTATAAATACATTAGGATGTGCTCGTAGCCGGCTATATAGTAGGTTGTGTGAGAATATGAGTTAGTAAAGCATGTCTAATAGGGTTGTTGAGGTATATATTTATAGTAAAGAGTATAGGAATAATTACAGAATATTATCCGAATAATATTAGGATAATATCAGGATAATATTAGAATAAAATTAATATAATCTAATATATCCTAATAGGTGGTTTTACAAAACTTGGCTTCCATTAGCCTGGTTTTGATTACTAGTGCGCAGTTTGATTTGCTTGAGGTGTTTTAGCCTTTCATAGTGTCGATGGGTTTGTATCGTCAAGCTTGCTCTTTTCGTATTATTCTAGTTCTTCGTTTTTTTGTTCCCCCCTTGCACTCATAGTTATTCTTATTTTTAGATCCGGTTTTTCCCTGTAGGCTTCATTTGGCAAAGTTTTAAAAGAACTGCTAGAGGTGACCAGTGGGCCGGGTCTGGCCCACTACTATAGCAGGCCAGGCCGGGCTAGGTCCAAGCTCGGGCCCGGACCCCCCCCAACGGCTCTTTTAAAGTGCCATTTGGAAAGGGGGAGTCCTGGATTATATTTTTTAATAAATATATTTGTACTTTTAAATAGTAGGATCCAACTGCTGTAGTTGTATTTGTTACATTATTTACCATTATTTATTATATATTTTATGTTATTACATATATTTAGCATTATTAATGACTGTGATAGATTGTGTTTGTATTTTATATTATTTATCAATAAATTATAATAATTTTTGTATAAAATAAATTTGTATATTTTTAATTTTACATATTGTTTAAAAAAATAAAAAAGGGGGGACTGGGCCAACCCGGGCATGGCCTGGCCCTGCCCGCTACAGTAGAGGGCCTAGCGGGCCCGGACCTAGCCCAGCTCGGCCCATGGCCACCTCTAAGAACTGCTTTTTTACAAGCATTTTTACGATTCAATATATTATTTTGTCTAAAGAAGTAAATTAGGTGTCGCTTCATTGCTCACAAGGAGGGATAGAATCCGAAATGATGTCATAAGAAGTAAATTAGGTGTCGCCTCAATGGAAGATAAGTTGAGGGATCAACGACTGTGGTGGTTTGGGCATGTTATAAGGAGACCCACCATTGCCCCTGTCAGGAGATGCGAACAACTCCACATAACAGACGGGAAGAAAGGGAGAGGACGGCCAAAGAAGAGCTAGATGGAGACAATTCGACGGGATCTCACATATCTCAACCTAAATGAAGAGATGACTCTAGACAGAGCTCTGTGGAGGACTAGGATAGGTGTATCCAATGTAGCGAGGTAGGAGCATCTGACCACTTGTAAGCTCGATCTAGTGCCACGACTTTACGGTATGCCTGATCCACAATTTGGTGACTAGTGTTCCCAGGGGCGGTTATCTGGGATGTGGTAAGAGGCATAGTGGGGCGTGACCTTGATAGAAGATAAAATGAAGAAGCAATGTTTGAAGTTGTTCAAGCACGTTAGGAAGAGACCAACCACTGCCCTAGTCAGGAGATGCGATCAGCTCCGTGCCACGCAAGGCAGGAGCTGAAGAAGCAGGCCAAAGAAGGAATGACTGCAGTCGATACGGCAGAACCTCACCCACCTAAACCCACTGGAGAAGATAGCCTTAGATAGAGCTCAATGGAGGACTAGCATAGGGGTAGCAGATATAGCGGCCTCACACCGCTGCTTATTCTGCTATACTTGTGTTCCTAGGCGTATAAGCCTATTAGGGTGCACCTATCTACCTATCCGCCTATCTGTTTACTATTTACATACTGTTTACTATCTATTTCCTTGCTTATTTTGTTGCCTTGATGGGCATGGTTTTGCCTTGAATTCTCCTTTAGGGCGTTATGCCCGGTATTACTCACTTTATGCTATGGCTTACTCTTATGCATTGAAGCCCTATTGCTCACAGGTCGCCATGATGCAACGGCGATATGTCTCTCAGGTTGGGAGTCATCGGAAATAGCTTCTCTTCAGGTTAACACCCTAAAAGGAAAGGCTACCTACATCAACTCCCCCAACCCTGCTTTTGCGGGAGCCCTTGAGACACTGGGATTATTATTGTTGTTGTCGTCTACAAAAATTATTTTTTGCTTATATTTTACTTTAAAAACAAAGTACTATTTTCCACTTTTATCTAAAAATAAAAAATTAGTTTTTAATTTATTCAAAATATTATTTTTTTTCAAATCAAACACCTAAAAAAATATTTATTGCATGGAAAATGAATCCAACGGTTCTGGTCAATGCCAATAAATGTTGACATTAAATTGGGGTAAATCTAGCAATGCTCCAATACCTAAAATAGATATATAACATGAGATTATTTTCAACAATATTATTATTACAGTAAAATTATAATTTTAAATATAATTTTATGACTCATTTTATTTATAAGTCATATTATTGTTTTGATGAGGGTTCATTTATCAGGCACTAAGACACCGAATCCCATTAAAACTCTGAAGTTAAGCGTGCTTCGGTGAGAGTAATACGAGGATGGGTGACCTCCTGAGAAGTCCTCGTGTTGCCAACCTTATAAGGTTGGGATTCCTTGGAAACAGCCTTTCGATAGGGTTACACCCTGAAGGGGTGCATACATTCACCCCTCCCAGACCTCAGGGAGCCCTTAAGATATTAGGTATGTTATTATTGTTGTATTATTACTCTAGCAATATCATATGAGAGAATATGAACTGTTAGATCTAGTTCAAGGGCTCACAATTTAAAATTACTTTTACAACTCTTATTAGAATTAATGGTCCAAATTTTCTTAATTTAGATCTAATAAATTTTTTTTTTTTTTTGGTCACATATCTCGTTCTCTTACGTGAGTCATGTTTTCCTAAGATAATTATTTACTATTTATATTATTAAATATGTAAATTAAGGACATTTATTATTTTACTATAAGTGGACGGCATAAATAATTAATGGAAGGGGAGCAAGTTGGCCGCACCGCAATCAGAGAAACTGCACGGAATTGCGAATTATTTACCCAATTGGCACACTATCAAAAAATTTTACCAAAATAGTATACTTTAAAAAATATTTATCAAAATAGTATACTTCAAAAAATATTTACCAAAATAGTATCATTCGCTGTAACATATTCAGCATACGCTGTTTGAAACAGCATACGCCCGTCAAAAGTTTTTTTCTTTTTATATTGAGTGGGTGTACGCCGTTTCAACAACTTTCTTTTTTTGTATATATTTACCCAGTAGCATTAAATAAATTAAATATTTTTATCAAGTAATAATTTGTGGATACACTCTCTTAGCCCAGTGGTGAACATGCTTCTCTTTTTATATAAGGGCATGTCCCTTAGGGACATAACCGAGTGGTCGTGATCGCCGGTTGCCAACGAGGTGACCTGGGATCGAATCCCACAAAGCTCAAATGTGGTCTCCTCTTTATTGAGGATTTAAGAGGTTTATCCCCTCCCCCCTCCCTATGGCTTTACCATCATAATATATATATATATATATATATATATATATATATATATATATATATATATAAGGGCATGGGTTCGCTCCCGCTTATTTTTTTTGGTTTTTTGAACAAATGAGAGATTTTTTATATTTATTAATTATACTTTTTCTATTTGTTGAGCTTATTTTGTATATACTGTTAAATAATATATATTGTCTATGTTATGAGAAAAATAAAATTAAATAACTTTGTTGTATGTTATAATCTCACTAGTTTACACAAGTTACTCATATCCACTCTTAAAAAATTTTAGTTTGTATGTAAATGATTTAAAATTTTCTTTCTGACATTTTTAAATATGTAATTAAGGTAAAATACATATTTTATTGACAACTCAGTAGTTCCGTAATTTCGTAGAATTTATATTTAAATAATTTTCCGCTCTTAAGAATTTATATATCAATATATACCTTATACAATCCTAGTTGCAAAGCTGAAAATGTCAGAAAAAAAATTTAAATCATTTACATACAAAATAAAAATTTTTAAGTGTGGATATGAGTATTTTGTGTATACTTAAATAAAAACTAGTGAGACTATAGCATATAACAAAGTTGTTCAAATTTTTTTTTTTTAACCAAAGAGGGCACCAACACGCCGTCACCGGATCCCATTAGAACTCCTAAGTTAAGCGTGCTTGGGGGAGAGTAGTACTAGGATGGGTGACCTCCTGGGAAGTCCTCACTCTCAGGTTTGGGGCATTGGGAAATAACCTCTCTTCAGGTTGATATCCTGAAGGGGGAAGGCTGCGTACATCAGCCCCCCGGACCCTGCGTAGGCGGGAGCCCTTGAGGCACTGGGTATTTAATTTTATTTTTCTCATAACATAGATAATATATATTAATTAATAGTATATAAAATAAGCTCAACAAATAGAAAGAAGTACAATTAAAAAATATAACAAATCTCTCATTTGTCCCAAAAAAAAAGGCGGGGGCCTTCATAGGATCCGAACCCACGTCCTTACATAAAAAGAGAAGCATGTTCACCACTAGGCTAAGGGAATGCATCCACAAATTAGTGCTTGATAAAAATATTTAATTTATCAATGCTACCCGGTAAATATAAAAAAAAAAAAAAAAAAAAAAAATTGATGGGCTACGCCGTTTCAAACGGCATACGCTGAATATGATACAGCTCCCATTTTGGTAAATATTTTTCTGAGTATGTCATTTTGGTAAATTTTTTTTTAATAGTGTGCCAATTGGGTAAAAAAAAATCCGGAATTGCACTATTTTACTTATTTTAGGAGAAAATTTTTTTTTTTGAAAAAGTATTTTTTAAAAGATTTAAGGGTGTTTAAAAACTGCAAAGAAATGCTTTTATTACAAGTAGAAGCTGTTTTTCTACTTTTAAATAAAAGAAAAAATTTGGTGCTTTTTCTTTTAAGTAGAAGCAAAAGTAAAAACCAAATAATTGAGAAAGTTTATTTTAAATACCTTAAAATTTATTAATATATTTAAAAAATAATTTATATATTTTAAAACATATGTTAAATATAAAAAAAATATTTTAATAATTAATAATATATTTATGATATTTAAAATTTTTTTAAATTTTTTAAAGAATTAAATATTTTAAAAATACTGAGAAAGTATTTTATAAATATTAAAAATTATTTTAGATATTTAAGAAATATTTAAATATTTAGAAAATATTTTAAATAATAAAAAATATTTTAAATATTTAGAATGGTTCATGGGTGATTTTTTTAACTACAAAAGACTTTTGTTTTGGTAATTTTATAGAAAAAGTACTTTTTTTATCATTGGCCGAACACTCATAATACTTCCATAATTGTTTCTTTACTGGTTGGCCAAACATAAGTTGCTTATTTGAAACATCACTAGTGCTTTTATAAAAAGTGCTTCTAAAAAAAGTAATTTTTTCACAGTAATCCCAAACAGGCCCTTAGTATTAATCGAGTAATGATGTGGCTTATAAATAATAAGAGTCGTAAAATTATCTTAAAAACTACAATCTTGCTATAACAATTTTATCCTAACAACAACATTACTGGTAATATAAATGAGCAAATGAATATGACATTTGATGAACTGCTTGCATTCGGATTTAAATAAAGCTCATTTGGGCTTATTTTTGGGAATCAATCAATAAGTAAGTCGATTTCGAATATGTGAAATTTCACCGAAACTTTTAGGCTCTGTACATTAATTGGCAAGTACGATATCTAAGCTCAAGTAGAGTTTCATTCAAAAATCAATCGACATTAGATAAAGTAATTGAGATTCGTATATTTATCTCTTTTTTCTTGCAGCTCTAATATTAGATTCTTATTAAACTCACATACGAGGCCCCTTAGCAGAAAAATGGATCCTCGGTTTTTTAAAGTTCGCGTTAAATTTTCATTAAGAGCGATTTGTCAATTTTTTTTTAAGAATTGACTGCTCGATGTTAGCTTAATTATAAATTAATGACGGCTCAGCAGTACCTCATGTAACTCGTTAACTGATGTTTACTAATTTAATACAAGATAATGGCTATTAGTATTTTAAATGACTTTAGAAGCAATATTAATTAGATCCATCATTTTCCTGTTTTCTTTCGTGTATACTGTTCCGTGTTTCTATTTCTCGAGTTTATTCGGGTTCTTTTAAGTCTCGCTTGTTCGAGTCGCTTGTTATTATCGAAAAATAGATCCATCATTTAATGAAACATTATCTTATTTCATAAGGGGTTTTAGGGGTTAAATTATATTTGGATTAGTTATAAAATTAACTCGCCTTCATCAGTCACGTCACTCGGTTTTTCTCATGTGATGCACGGATTGTCTTTGTTTCATACATTATTTTGTGATTTTCGGTTTGTTACGTTTATAAATCAAATTTGTTTCATACTGTTAAAAACAATGTTTGAATGCATGTCATTCAACTTATACACTTCAGAGTTATCGAAATGCTTTTATCTTGCATTCATGCTTTCATGTAGTAGCTGATCAAGTTCGGGTCCTTGCAATGTAGGTAATTCGCCATTAGCTGTTTGTTCAAGTACCACAAGCTTTTCGTTGATCGGTGGTCATATTGTCTATTGTTGCATGGTGCTTCGTGTTATAGAGGGGTTCACCGTAAGGGGATGACACGAGCCTGACCTGTTTACTAAACGGATTGCTTTCAAACCTACCTTGACCTGTTACCCATCTAATCAATTTTTTAAATGTTTTGTTACATACTAGTCCACCAACCTTTTTTTTTCCGATAATTAGCGACATAGTCACGAACAAAGCAGGTCACTCGACCAAGCGAGACCTGAGTCCACTCGTAAAAGAACGGGGACCAAAAGAGATAACAGAAAAGACAAAAACCAGGAAGACAAATAAAAACAGGCAAAAACAGGCACCTCAAAACACGACAGCGCACGACATCGACTACGTGATCTACCAGACGACAGGAAATTAAAGCATCGGAGCGCTACAACTGATGAAGCACGGGATTCAGCGAAATTGGATTCAAGCCATTGCCATCATTCATATCAACATCATCTCATGTCTCACCGCAGAGCACCTATTGATCGGTCCCTCACATCCTACTATAGAGCATAGCACTCACCGTTGGCGGACCAAAGCCATCAAAATTCAGACCTAGTCTTTTATCCATCTCGATTACTCGCCTAACCTCCACCAACTTACAAACATGTTAATAGTGATAACATATAGTATATTTTTAACTGTGAACAAATAAACTTTCAGCTTAACATGATCAAATATAATTCAAATTGTCACCGGTTAACAAACGCTACAATACCATACGCACAACAATAGGATTAAGCATCTCAAATAACTCATATAACTTGATATAATTACCTAACCGGTTAACCACAATCGGAAAGGGTTGACCGAACCCTATCCCAAATTCAAACCATATTCAAAAATATCAATTGAAACCCGATAACTTAATATCGTATTATCATATCATGTCGGATTTTACCGGTTCTAATTACACTCAATTTTCAAGGGACACACTGAAGTTGAAATAAGCATGATGTGGGCCGTTTAAGCAAAGCCCATGGCCCAATTGGTTCACAAATGGGCTGTGTTATTAGTCTATATTTTACTTTGTGATTTATTTGATAATTTGTACAACAACAGCAACAGACCCATTACTTCAAGGGCTCCCGTATAAGTGGGGTCGAGAGTTGGATGTACCCATCCTTATCCCTTCAAAGTGTAACCTTGCCGAGAGGCATTTTCCGAGCACCCCAAACCTTATAAGATTGGCAACACGAGGACTTCCCAAGAGGTCACCCATCCTGGTACTACTCTGGCCCAAACACGTTTAACTTCGAAGTTTTAATGGGATCCGGTGCATTACTATCAAGTAAATGAACCCTTCATTTGATAACTTGTAAACTTAATAATTATTCTTAATATTCAATCTAATACGTGAAAAATTATATTTATCGAAAATATTTTTTACAAAAGCACTTCTATAAAAGGTGATATTAATATAGGTTCCTTTGTCTGAAAAATTTTCATTTTTTTACTTCTATTTCTATTTTAAATTAGAATCGCTATTTTTCTATTCCACTTAAAAGGAAAAAAAAAACTTTTTTTTGAGCCAAACTCCCTTAGAAACTAAAATAATATATATATATATATATATATATATATTTTCCCCTAAAGAAATACTTTTTTCTAGAAAAAGTTTGACCGAACAGGTTCGAGGAAAATCCACTGGTGGAACGGTCTTCATTTAAAATCTCAATTTTTATAAAACTGCAACGGGTTATTAATACTAAAGGTCTCTGTATTTTTTTCCATTGTATTAGTTTAGTATTTGTACTTTCAATTATTTCAATTTAGTCCTTATACAGTTGATATTGTGTTAATTTGGTCCTTAGAGTAAAATTTATGTTAAGTTCTTACTTAAATTTTTTATGATTCAATCATAAATTGAGTTAAATTGAGTCAATATATGAATTTGTAGAGGGTTACTTACATCTAACATGATTGATCATTAAAAATTGCTTTAATTAACGTAACTTAAATTTGACCAAATGACTAAACTGAATTAGATTATGGAAGGACTAAATTGGCACAATTAAAAGTATAAGGATTAAATTGATATAATAAAAAAATACAGGGATCTTTATTGTTAATAACCCAAATATAATTTGATTAATTTTTTGAAAAATAAATATGCTAGAAAACTTTCCATCAAATGAAATTACGAAAACACCCCAATGGCCCAATGGGCTCTAATTCAGTGCAGCTTCCACATGATTGGGCCACTTGCATTAATAATAGTAGTAGTAGTAATAATAATAATAATAATAATAATAATAATAATAATAATAATAATAATAATAATAATAATAATAATAATGCTATGTTAAAAAGTTGACAAAAGTTAGATTCAGGGCCGTAAATAGGGGGGTAAACAAACCGAACATTTTATGAACTACTCGTATTCAAAATCGATTAGGGCTCTTAATGTTCATTATGAGAGCTCAATAGCTTCTTGAGCCGAGTTCAAGTAGGCTCGGTAAGCTTAACGAGCCGAGTTCGAACAAGGGGTGCTCGGCTCGCTAATGTTCATGAGCAGTTTGATAAGGGCTTGTTAAAGGACTCAATATGAGCTCGTTAAAGGCTTGTTATGATCTCAATAACAATTGGTACTATTTCGAAAATGGTTCGATAGTGACTTAAAAAGCTCAGCTAGTTAACGAGCTCGACTCGTTTACGAGCTTGGCTCGGTTTTAAACTCAATTGGGCTCGATAATAAGCTCGACTCGACTCGATAACGAGCTCGACTCGACTCGATAAGCCTAATGAGCCGAGCCGAGCCGAGTGTCGAACACATTAAAATCTTATCGGACCGAGTTCGAACAAGGGTTAAAATTGTTTGATAAAAGCTCGGTTTGAACTCGAGCTCGATAAGCCTTATTGAACACAAGTTCGAACAAGGGGGTGCTCGACTCGACTCGACTCGGCTCGTTTACACCCCTAGGTGTAAGTGGGACGTGTAGTAAGCTAGAAAAGCTCAGCATTTCAAACTTGAGCCGAGTTGAGCCGACTCATTTAACTTATCGAATTGAGCCTAAGCCTAATGAATCTTGAGCTATAGGTTCACGGGTCTAAACAAAGCTAAACAAGCTGAATCGGAGCCTAACTGAAACTAATTTAAGCGTAAACAAGCTGGATGTAAGCTTAAATGATCCCGAACGAGACTAGACTGAGCTTAAGTAGCCCAAATATCACAAGTTCAGGCTCTTGGGACCGATGCTTCTTTCACATGGTATCAAAGTTTTGTTGACCAAGAGGTCATGAGTTCGAATCCCACATCCCCTTTCAGTATTACTATAGTTTAAGCACAAGGTACGAGATATGCTGTGCAAAATCCACGCTTCAAGCCCAATAAACATTTGCGTGAGAAGACATATTAGAGTACAAAATCAATCATGTATCATCACCCATCAACTTAAGTTTTCGAGATGGATAGTTGATCGATATATAAATTATTGGTCCTAAATTCAAGACCCATATATTGTCAAGCAAAATAGACCCACTTTAATCTTTGTCAAGCAAAGTACTAATTTAGTTACTTATTAATGGCATAGCCCCCTAATTTTGACCTCATGACATTATCTTAAGTTTTAATGCCTTCGTGACTCGTGACTCGTGACTCGCTATTATCAAAAATTATTATTTTCAGAGCAATGATGTCATTAATGTGATTTACAAACAATGAAAGTCATAAAATTACCTTGAAAGTACAATCTTGCTCTAACAATAATATTTTTGCACTGGCAATAATATTACGCTGTTTTTCTCCATATATCCTCCTATTATTTTAAACATACCCAGTGCCTCAAGGGCTCCCGCCTACGCAGGGTCAGGGGGATGTACGTAGCCTTCCCCCTTTAGGGTGTTAATCTGAAGAGAGGCTGTTTCCCAGTGCCCCCAACCTGAGGGTGAGGACTTCCCAGGAGGTCACCCATCTTGGTACTACTCTTGCCCAAGCACGCTTAACTTCGAAGTTCTAATGGGATCCGGTGACGGCGTGTTGGTGCCCTCTTTGGTAATATATCCTCCTATTATAAGCTTGCTAATTTAATTTATAGTTTCGATGTATATGGGTGTTCATCTTCACTTCACGGACTAAAATTAGCGATAATCATCCATAGCACTATATTAGTCGAGTTTGATTTCGGTAGTTGGTATAGTTGTGTTTAATTTTATCACATCGTGTTTTTGGGGTCGGTGTAGGTATAGACGTCTCGAGCTGTTGCGGTATGCTGTTGTACTTCAGTGGTTGGTGTGTTGGTAAATGTACAGAGGTTTCGGACTTTATTGTTTTGTTTTTCGCTTTGGTGGATGTACCGATTTTATATCGTGAGTTATCTGTAATTATCAAAACAAAAAAAAAAGTTAGTTGAGTTTAATTCTATATGTTGCAGGTGGGTGTTACACTAAAACTTTAATTTTAATAAATGCCCGTTTGACTAAACTTTCTCAAACAATCTTGTCTCGTATTTTTAATATAAATTAAAGACAGTATGATTCGTAGATCAAGACAGATTAAATTGACATACTAAATACCGATCCAATAACTACTCGTGTAGCTAATCCTAAAACATCTACAACAACAACAACAATAAACCCAGTGCCTGCAAGGGCTCCCGCAAAAGTAGGGTCTTGGGGGGGGGGGGGGGGGTAGATGTACGCTGCCTTCCTCCTTCAGGGGGGCTATCTTGAAGAGAGGCTGTTTCCGAGGACCCCCAACCTGAGTGACTGGTCCACCGCAAAGAGCATGTAACCTGGCAGCAGAAGAGCAACAAAGCAATCAAGACAACAGACACAAAGCACACAAGACACAGAGCAAGCCACATCAAGCAGAAATCAAAGGATAGATTGGCAGGTATGCATGCAGGTAGTAGCTCATGGGAGCAAGTACACAACTTAAGTGCGCCAGGAGGATAACACGGCTTAGCACTAATAAGCTAAACTACCCTACTTCAACTGGAGCATCTATAACCCCTATACTAGCCCTCCATTGGGCCCTATCTAAGACCATCTTCTCCTGAAGATTTAGGTGGGTGGTGTCTTGTCGGATCGTCTCCATCCATCTCTTCTTTGGCCTGTCTCTTCTTCTCCTGCCTAGTGTAGTAAGGGGCTGTTCACACCTCCTTACTGAAGCATTATCCGGTCTCCTTCTAACATGTCCGAACCACCTCAAACGTTACTAATCCTAAAACATCTAATAAGAAAAAATAAATGGAAGCATTTTATTGTTACAATTTTTTATGATTTAATAATTATTTTATTATATGTAATTGATTTATAAATTGAAAATTAAATAAATATTATTTAATATTATTTTACAAATTTAACTATTTTGATTTATGTGTAAAAATATATTGTTATTTAAATTACCAAATATTGGAATTGACCGTTGACATTAACACTTACTAGAACGTTGCATGAATTTCATACACGAAATCAAGCCCTCAATAATTGTTAACTGGTTTTTTCCCGTACGATATTCGAACTGGTTCTATTATTTATATTATTTTTTTAAAGTGCGGGAACTAGTTTTGTTACTTATATTATTTTTCTTTTTTTATAAGCCTTGTAAATAAATTCGATTTATTTTATATTTACTATAATCATGGTCTTATGGTTATAAATACATCCCACAATTTAGTTTATTTAAAATAAGTTTCTCGTCTTTGAAAAAATAAAGTTGTTTTTCAGTATAGTGTTGTTGCTAGAGGAGCGCCTGGTTTTAATGTCTTTGACGTTTTCCTGTAGGATTTTTTTGTGGATGAATATTGTGGATATGATTATTTTTAATTCAAATATTAGGTTTATGACACTTATTTGTAATGTTCTCTATTTTTTATATATCAAAATTTTAATTATGGTAATCAAATTCTGATACAATTATTCATTGTCAAAGAATATATATTTATTCAATTTAATCGTAGTTTTATGGTTGTAATTATATTATTAATTTAGTTCATTTTAAATAATCTTGATCATTAGTTTTATGGAGTATTTTAGCATTTATATTTGAAATTATTTGATTAAAATTAGTTCATTAGCATATATATTCGAAATTTCGATATATATATATAATCTTTAGAAAGTAACTGAGATTTAAAATATTTAAAAAGATGAGTAAAAACGTTCTTTTTTTCAAAAAATAAACTTAGCCAAACATGTCTTAGTACTATAAAAGAAAGTTGAATAATAACCTCCTAAAATTGCTTGGTTTGGATATCAGAGGCTTTTGGGGTGGGAAGGCTTCAATAATATATAGTATTTTTCTTCGATAATTAGCTACAGAGTCGCGGAACAAAGCAAACAACTCGACCAAGCGAGCCCTGAGTCAACCCGTAAAAGAACGGAGACCAAAAAGGAGAACCAAATAAACAGGAAGACAAGTAAAAACAGGCGAAACATGAGTCTCAAACACGACTAGACAAAACATCGAAAACATGACCAACCAAAAGACAGAAAAATGGGACAACGACGCGCTAAATCTATTAAAGCAATGCACTTAGCGAAAGCGGATCAAAATACAAACTAAGGAAGCTAATAGCAATAGAAATAATAATAATTAATTTTTTTTTTTATTTAGTCATACAGAATTATACACCATAATTACAATTAATAGGCTTTTTCTGTATTTTGTATATATATGCAAGAGTAACCTTAAACAAGCATATATATTACAAGATTAGCTAAAATTCTACACAAAATATATTAATAATAATAATAATTTACAATTTCTTTTCGTTCTGGTTATAAAATTAACTGTGTATTTAAAATATTTGATTTTTTAAAGAAAATAATTTAGAATAATATTTTCAAGTCCTCACCCTCAGGTTGGGGACACTGAGAAACAGTCTCTCTTCAGGTTAACACCCTGAAGGAGGAAGGCTACGTACATCCACCCCCATACCCTGCATACTATGCAAGGAGCCCTTGAGGTACTGTGTACGCTCCCTTTTTTACATTCCTTATTTAGAATAATATTTCAATGTCGTCTAGTGGCATGTCGAGTAAGTTTCCTCCCGCGTTACTATCTGCCCCCATCTCACCTTCCTCCAACAACCACTTCTCCAGCTCCTCCAGCGGTATCGTCGGCTCGTCTTCTGCACCTTTTGCTGCATTTTCCGTCGCTGTTGGCTTGCTTTCATCCTCCACCGAGGGCGATTTACTGTCAGCAATGGATGAGGAAGAGGTGCAGGAATTGAAGCTAAAGAGAGAACAATCAAATTCATCTGAATTATTGACTATGGGACCCTCTCCGACGTTACTCTTTTCCTGAAAGAAGTGAAAAATCTCTGCAGTTTTATCGATACCATGAAACTTTTTATGTCGGTCTCTCATCTTTCCTATCGGTACTTTCATCCAGTTCTCTAGCAAACGAGCGATGTTGTCTGTAGTGGCGACGTAAGTGGCGGATCCATGGACCGAGGAGGATGCTTGGTCGAACGAGAGCGCGTCACGTAGAGCCTGTTTAGCCATGTGAATGTCGGTCTGGAGGGCCTGTTCCCACTGGCCCTTGTTCCTTTGGCACTTGTGGGGCGACGAGGGTGGGGCTGACAGTGAGGTGGTGGCGGCAAGGAGATCACAGTTGACTGAGGAGGCGATGAATTGATGACCATTTTGACCTTTGTTGTCGAGCTTCGATAGCATCTTTCGGAGATGGGTGTTCCAGTGATTCTTGATGTCGTTGTCTGTCCTTTGTGGAAGATACGATGCTATGGCTGCCCATCTGCAATACATAATTCTTAATTATTATTATTTACTAATATATAAATGACTATCAACTCTCGTCAGGGTCTCACCCTGATGAGGTAAGACTGCGTACATCCTTCCCCCCCAAACCTTGCGCGAGCGGGAGCCCTTCAAGCACTGAGTTTGTTATTGTTGTTGTTGTTGTATACAAATGACTGTCGACTCTCGTCAGGGTCTCACCCTGATGAGATAAGACTGCGTACATCCTTCCCCCCCGGACCCTGTGCGAGCGGGAGCCCTTCAAGCACTGAATTTGTTGTTATTGTTGTATATAAACGACTGTCGAATATAGTCTCAAGGAGAAGTCTGTTCAACTATATCAAACTGACTCCTCCTCATCCACCTGAAGCCTCATATTTAACTCATCTAACTCAAGGTGTAAAATCTCAACTCGATACGAAGTTATGCAATAAAATTCATTTAAGAGTAAATTAGAGAAAACCCTCCTGAATTTTGCTTCAAAAATAGAAAACCTACTCACAAATAAAACCACTGATTAAACCCCCTTACTTTTAAAAAATTATTACTTCGTCCCTAAATAACTTTTTTTTGACCATTTTACCCCTCAAAATAAAATAGTTAAGTATTTTATTTTATTTTTAGGTAAGATTTTACGCTTTGAGGAAAAATAAGAATTTTTTTCATATTTATAAGAAAAGGAAATTTTTATATTTATAAAAATTATTGTTTTAATTAATTACATAGTAGTGATATTATAATATCAATAAAAATATTATATTTTATCTTATAATATTTTTTATAAAGATTTTAAAAATATTTTTTATCTTCTAAACTTATAATATTATTATTATAATTAACTAAAATAATAATATTTGTTATAAATATATAAAATTTCCTTAATTCTATTAAGAAAAATATAAAATTTTTTTAATTTTTGCCTAATAATATAAAACTCCCTTCTAAAAATATAATTAAATATTCAACCCCCTCACTTTTGAGGGGCCAAATGGTCAAAAAAAAGGTTTCATGGGGGTTAAGTGATAAATTTTTAAAAGTGAAAGGGTTTTATGAGTACTTTTATCCATAAGGAGGTTTTCTATTTTTAAAATAAAAGATAGGGGGGTTTTTTGTAGTTTACCCTTTATTTAAAATTGGACAAAAAATATTTTCAGTTAGAATAAATATTTTCTAAAAGTAAAATTAAAAGTAACAAAAAAAATATTTCTAAAATATATTTCTTTATTTTGTAAAGAATCAAAAATTATAAATAGAAAACGATACCAAACAGAATCGAAAATGATGGAACTTAAAATTAATTACCTATTGCCGAGTAGGGCTTGAAGATGGATTATCATCTTCTCCTCTTGCTCAGTGAAATCGCCCCGTTTTATGCCTGGTCGGAGATAATTTGTCCATCTTAATCGACAGCTCTTACTGCATCTTTTTAAACCTAGATTGTCGGGAAAAAATATAAAAAATTAAAAAAAAAAATGGAAAGTAGGACAGCATGATATAAATGCAAAAATTATTTAGATAGGTGTAATAAATATAGAGAGAATTTAATGATGAAAACCAACCCTAACCAAAATAAATATGTATGTCTGTTAAATTTGAAGCGTAAATATTACATATTTAGTTTTTAAATAATAATTTAATTTAAGACCCACAGTCAAATAAACTATGATATTTTATATACAATCCTAGAGTCTAGAAGAAAGATATATGAATACTTTTGTATTCAGACATGCCCTCTCATCGTTTTTTTTTTTTCCGATTATTAGTGATAAGAAGTGCGGTACAATATAGGCAAACCCGTAAAAACGAGGCCCATCCCACATAAAAGCGTGCAGTAACAAAACACAAAACTAACACCACAGCAAGGAGAAAAGGGAATAAAGGAAATTATAAGCGATACTAGCTGTTGTTAAAAGACTATTCTCACTGTAATTCTCATTGAACTTGAAGTGTGAATCACTGCACAACTCTAAATCCAATCATACTCTATTTTGTAAATTTGTTCTATAACTAAAGTTAACGTTCTATATCATTAAAAAGTAGGAAGGAACATGGAACATACCTAGTGCCTCAAGGGCTCCGGCCTACGCAAGGTCTGGGGGGGTAGATGTACGCAACCTTCCCCCTTCAGGGTATTAACCTGAAGAGAGGCTGTTTCCCAGCACCCCCAACCTGAGGGTGAGGACTTCCCAGGAGGTCACCCATCCTGGTACTACTCTTGTCCAAGTACGCTTAACTTTGGAGTTCTAATGGGATCCGGTGACGGCGTATTGGTACCCTCTTTGGTTTCTATATCATTAAAAAGTGAACCTCAATAAATCTAACTTACACCATCTGTAAATAACTTTGTACTGTTGTGGGTATTTCTATGGTGCAGAAAATTTGTGAGCTGTATGTCGACACACAGCTCACAAATTTGTACAGAATTTAACTAAACTCTGTACCGTGCAGAAAAGTGCAGAAAAGCACTTTTCTGCACGGTAGACAAACTGTTGTACTGTAAGGATAACATCAAAGTTACCAGTATTAGACGGAACAGCACGCCAGTTGCCGGGCCCATGGTCTTGGATATAAGAGACCAAGACGATGTCTTCCTCTGGTGTCCACGGCCCCTTTTTCACGCTTTGCTTGTCGCAACATGGTGGCCTCCCCATTAATTTGTTTCTCCTGTTCGATCTCGAGCTCGATCTGTATGTGTTAATTTGAAGGATTCGACCTATAAAATTTGAAGTGTGAAAATAAGTTTGTGAGAGGGGACAAATGCACTTGAAAAATGATGAGCTTGTCTATATATACATTTGAGATGTTACATCTAAAATATTTTTTAAGAGAAAAAAAAATATATATATATTTTATTACGTATATATTTTATGTACGTTTTAGTATTTTTTATTCGATAAATTATGATTTGGACAGTTATACTTTTGTCATTGTCCCGTCTATTTGTACATGTGAAAAAGACTTCATATTAAATATTTCGGTGTCAGCAATATTATTATCGATTATATATGGGTGGCTGTAAGTGTCGAGGATTCTAAGCTCACCGAGCTCGGAAAGTTCAAGCTCGAGCTCCGCTTGACTTGATGAGCTGCGATAATTTAAGCTCAATTTAGGCTCGTTTGGGTTCCTCATTCACCCTCAAATTTTGCTTGATTTGGTATATTTAAGCAAATAAATTATATTAGGAATTGCTCATTTAGGCTGGTTTACACTCCCGAGCCTACCAGCTCAAGCTTCTCGAGTTCAAAGCAAGCCGAGTGTCAAGGAACCATCTTTACCAAAAGCTTAAGCTGATGGGTGAAGGCCCAGGATTGGTTTTATACTCTAACATGCCCCTTCATGCAAATGCCCGTTTGGGCTTGAAGCGTGGACAATGCACAGGCCCACCTCATACCTTGTGCTTAATTATTTTGATATTGAAAGTGGGGGCTGTTGAGATTCGAACTCCAGACCTCTTGGTCATCAAGGCTCTGATACCATGTCAAGGAACCATCTATCCCAAAAGCTTAAGCTGATGGATGAAGGCCAAAGATTGGTTTTATACTCTAACACCGAGCTTTATGACAAACCTTGCAAGCCGGCTCGGCTTATTTACACCCCTAGACAAAATCGTGAAAAACAAAGAGATCGGTATATAAATTTAGTATGATAATCTGTCTAATGTTAATTGGTTTTAAAATGAGATACGATAAGTACTTAAAGTAGTCAAAGAGATAGCAAAGTGCATTATTTTGTCACAAAAGTCAGCATTGCTTTGTGCCCCACACCCAACTGCCTAGTATTTAATATCATATTTTCTTTACAAATTAACATAATTTTCTTTAAAAAAAAGTTTAATAATTTTAATAACAATATCCGAATTTAGGCTCCGTTTGTTTCAAACGGAGTATTCTTCTCCCGGAAAATGTTTTTCTTTGGAAAAAGTTTTCCATTAAAAATGCAATTCCCGTTGATGTTTTCCGTTGTTTGTTTCAATGGAAAACATGTTTTCACATTTCCATATTCCTTGTTTGTTTTAATGGAATCAACTTCTACCAATCATCTTATACCTAGTTATAGGACAATATAAGTAGCAATATAATATATTTGAAATTAATTAAACTTTTTTGTGGTTGTGAAATTATTAATAAGGTACCCTTAAGCTGAAAATTTTATCACTCAGATATCATATATCAAATGTGATGAATTTTAGTAAAAAATCTGACCAAGTTCATTTTGATCTGATCCATATTTAGACCAAAGTATCCCTTTGAAATTCTTTAGATCATTCGGAATGATGACTTCTCTTTTTTTAAAAGGGAAGTCATTTTCCCCCATTTGAAGGAAAAAGTTTTCCCGTCACAAAACTTGTAGCAAACAACGGAAAAGGGGAAAACTACTTTGTAGAACGTTGTTTTTCTCCTAAACAAACGGAGCCTTAAAGTTATTTAAATATGAATGTTACTCGTGTGTTGTATGGGAAAAACTAGTCTTACCTTGGTCTCGTTTGTTTGCCATATGAATTGAATTCCTATAGAAAGTTGTATTTTTCTAGAATTCAATTCCTCAGTCGACTTTCCAGGAAGTAGATAAAAAATGTCTGGTTGCTAGGATAGGAAATAGAACTTCCTTGGGGAGATCAGTTAAAAACGAATGAATTATAACTTAACTAGGGGGAATATGTAAGTTACTTCCTGTATTTTGAGCGAATTGGAAATTACTTAGCAATTTTCATTTCTTGCATACTCCATACTTCCTGCCAACCAAATAAGAGCCACAATCAGTACTTCCCATAAAGTTTCACTTCCTACTTTTACTTAATGCATATCAAACGAGGCCTTTATTTATATATAACTCCAAAATCCAACAGTTTCTCTATCCAATCATTCACCACACAACAACAACAACAAACCTAGTGCCTCAAGAGCTCCCGCTTGAGCAGAGTCTGGGGGGTCAAATGTATGCTACCCTAAAGAAAGGCAGTGTTCGTGGGCTCTAACCTCGATCCTAATTGATGTTATTGTAGTGCAAGGTAAGTACAACTAGAGTTTCCTGTGTGATGCACAATAGATATTTAAATTAAGAAAAAAAGAGCTAATCTTATCATAAATTAAATCTCTTATATAAATATAGATTCAGGTATTGATATAGATGGAGGTGTAGAGCTTTAAGAAAGGAGAGATGAAGTGGCAGTATAGAAATTCAAGGACGAAGAAGTGCAGGCTTTTGAGAGGAAAATTTCTAACTAATACACCGGTCTCGTTTGGTTGCCACATTAATTGAATTCCTTCAAGAAATTGTATTCCATGGGAATCCAATTCCCGTTTCAACTTCCATAAAATAGGTAAAAAAAAAAAAAAACGTTGGATGACAGGATGGAAAATAGAATTTCCTTGAGAAGGTTAGTTAGTAACGAAGGAATTAGATCTTAATCAAAAGGCCTAGGTAAGTCACTTCCTGCATTTAGGAGTGTAAACAAGCCAAGCCGAGTCGAGCACCCCTTGTTCAAACTCGAGTTCGATAGGGCTTATCGAGGTCGAGTTCAAGCCAAGCTCTTATCGAGCTTTCCAACCTTTGTCCAAGCTCAGTTCGATAAGAGCTTAATGTGTTCGATACTCAGCTCCGCTCTGAGTCGAGCTCGTTAACGAGCTCATTATCTAGCCCAATCGATCTTAAATTTGAGCTGAGCTTGCTGTCAAGCCGAGCTTTTCAAGTTACTATTGAGTCATGATCAAACCACTTGCGAACGAATATCAACTGTTAACGAACTCTTAACGAGCCCTTATCGATTTCCGGCATGAGTCGTTCATTTAATGTTCAGTTCGTTTACACTCCTCCCTTCATTTTAAAATCAAACAAGAGCCAAGATCTGTACCTTCTGTGAATTTTTACTTTTCGTGTTTACTTTATGCATATCAAACGAGGCCATTGTATAGATCTTTTTTATGGACATGGTGAATAATACAACTAATTTGATATTAGTTAGGAGCTCAAAAATTGTGCCTAATTATATTTTAAAAATAAGTCAAATTTTATTATTTTATAAAAAAGTAGTTAATTTAATATTATATATTATAGTCTAATAAATTTCTATAATATTATTAAATATATAAATATAGTACATTTATTTCTTAAATGCATTATTTTCCTATTGGATAGTAATTAATTACTTTGTCTAACTCAAGTCAATGCCAATGGGACCATTTTCAACGTCCTCTCATGTCAATATATAAATTTTTAAAAAAAATGTTAAATATATCAAATTTTAATATTTAGAGTAAATTATATATTAATACTCTAAAGTTTAATATATTAATTTTTTTGGTTCATAAATTTTATGAAAAATATTTTCTGTTAAAAAAGTTACATATATTTAGTAAAATAGTCTAAACGATGGTATTAAACTTTGAATTAAATAAACTTGTCTTTTTTATTATTTTACATCATTATTATGACTTTTTTATTAAATACCTATAAATTTTTGAATTAAAAAAATTATTTTATAAAATTTATGGACTAAAAAATTAATATATCAAACTTTAAGATATTAATATGTAATTTATGTAAATATTTAATTTGAATATTTAATAGCTTGGAAAAATATTACATTAAAAAATAATAGTGATTCAAAATTTAAAAAAATATATATATATAACTAAGTTTCCAACTTGTCTTAGTAAGAAATAAGATTATTAGATAATTTTCATGAATTTTCTTTAAATATTTTATAATATATAAATTATGCTGTAAATAATTTTTTTAATAATTTTATTTTTTGTAATATTTACTCACGGTATTATATATATTTTTTCTTTTTTCTTTTTCAGTATTTGTTCATGTTTTATTTTTAATTATCTTACTATAAATTAATATATGATGTTCAACATGATAATTGTCATCTAACTTGATATTATTTTAAAAATAAATTATTTTATTTATATTATGTGATATACAAATTAAATAGTTAAATTAATATTAGCCGTAGGGAACTTTGGTGGACATCATTCAATGCTTGACAATGATAACCAGGCTGATACTAATAATTTATGATTAATACAACAACAATAACAGTCCCAGTGTCACAAGGGCTCCCGCATAAGCAGGGTGGGGGGAGGGGAGGATGGATGTATGCAGCCTTCCCCCTTTAGGATGCTATTTTTGAAAACCCCCAACCTGAGAAGCTTGTCATCATGGAAGTATAGTAATCTGGAAGCATGAAATAAATATAGTATTAGAGTAGTACATAACACTAGCCAAGCAAAACTGAAAGGAAGATAACTGCAGGCAAATAGTCGGCAAGTACGCAAGTGCTCAACTACACAGATAAGCAAATAAGGGCTCCAATACATGCGCCAAAGAGGAAGTCAAGACACCTAGAAACACTAGAGCAAACAATAAAAGATGCACTACTCTATGCCGTTACATCGGCTACCCCTATGCTAACCCTTTATCGAGCTCTATCTAAGGCCATCCCCCCCCCCCCCATAAGTTTAGGTGGGTGAGGTCCTATCTGATGGTCTCCATCCATCTCGTATTTGGCCAGCCCCTCTCTCTCCTCCCTACCGTAGTATGGAGCTGTTCGCATCTCCTGACCGGAGCAGTGGATGGTCTCTTTCTAACATGACCGAACTACCTCAAACGTTGCTCTCTTAATTTATCCTAAATCGATGCCACGTCCAATTTTCCTCTTATGACATCATTTCTGATCATATCCTTCCTTGTGTGTCCGCACATCCACCGCTGCATCCTCGTCTCCGCAACCTTCATCTTAAACAATAAATTTTTTTGACCTTTTTAAATTAATAAAACGGTTCATAATTTTTTAACATTTTAATAAAAAAAGGCTGCTTTCTGGTATGATGATGTCATATTATGTTGATAAAGTTGACGTGATAACTGTATTTTCATTAATCTTGCAGTAAATGACAAAAATACATTTCAATTATCATATTTTAAAATAAATTAAATAAAAATAGATAGCTTCCGTATCATACAATATACCAAATTCTATACTTATTAATCTTTTTTAATTTGAAAGAATGATTCTTTTTAATTTTTTAATCTACTTGATTTCTTAATAGCTTTCTAATTTTACTTATTTTTTAAAATTTCTTTTAAAGTTAAAGACGTAATAATTTTAGGATAATATTATTATCATAATATAGCTATATCCATACATAAATCATGATTTAAGTTGAAAATAATTTCTTTATATATATATATATATAATAAGGAACTTGAAAATATTTCAACGATAATTATGCATTCATTTATGACTCCTCGTTGAATACTAACCATGCTTAATTATTGAAGTTCGAAATTAACCATAACATTTTTAAAGTTGTTTTTCAAAAATAATTTTAAAGAATTTAACTGCTTTTAGGTTTAAAGATTTATCATCTAGATAGTCTGATATTTCAATATATTACAATGAGATAATATAAAGTTTAAATGTTTTATCATTTGAAAACCTTACAATTTAATTAGGTGAATTTTTGTCAAAATTTAACAAATTTTAGATGAAAATTGCTAACATATCACATGATTATCGAGATATATATATCTGTATGTGTGTGTGCTTGTGTCTTATTAGTACTTTTTGGGCAAAAATTTGTTGAATTCCGACTATCGATGGGCAAAAATACTCCAATTATAACCAAGGTTGTCAAAATCGAGATTCTACATAGAATCGACGAAGGGTCAGTAGAATCAGAATCGAAAATCGTAAGATTCTATTTTCTGTGTAAGTAAATCATTTATATTGACAAAATTAGCATAACAATTCTCAAATATATGTTAAACAACATCAAAAAGTCCACATGACAATAGTTTTACAATACATTGAAAACCTAAAGGTAGGACAAAGAGTAACATCATTCTAACATAAAACATATGCTCAATTCTCTCAACTCATAGCACCATCAAATTCATATTCAAAATTAAAATTACTGTTGTCAATATCATTTGCAGTACTAATATTTGTATTTCCACCATCATTAAGAGAATCATCCTCAATGGTAGCATCATCTCCAACCAAACCCTCCATGTCACTTGAGACGACGATTACACTATCAATTTCAGTACTAAAACAGTAAAACCTCCTCAATATGTACAATAATAGTAAATTTTTACTTTAATAGTTAATAGAAAATATAAAATCAAAGATGAGATTAATATAGAAAGTTAGGACTTAATAAATTATACAAAAATATAGAAAAACACATTAAAATCGTGACTTTTGCACGTGAGAACAAGCCTCTAAGTAGAATCGGGTAGAATCGCATTAGAATCGTGATTCTACCGATTCTGATGCGATTCTGCCCATTTTGCTACGATTTTACTACGATTCTACTTGAGTATGATTTTTTAACCGATTTGGACCGCTGGGGAAAAGTAAAATCGTAGAATCGTACGATTTTGCCATTTAAATCGTGATTTTAACAACCATGATTATAACTGAAAATATCTATATATTGTTGAAATTAAATATCAAATCAGTATTTTTTACCACTACTTTAAATATCAGGTTACTAATTAAAGTGATAAAATTCTTAAGTTACATAGTCCGATGTGTCGAAGTCGTAAAGTTTTAAATATGATATATTTATATATGTTATGTTAGATTTTGGATACTACGTCAAAGAAAATTGGAAGTACTGAAATTAAGGTGACGTAATAAAAGCTGAAATCTTAAGCTACTCATCCCGAGTCATTGATCGAGCATTAAAGAGTTCATAAATAATATCTAGTAAGAAATATTATATAGGAATTTTAAGAAAAATAATATTAATATTTAAATTAAAATGTCTAATTTTCTTTTTAGGTTTTTTTTCCTCGCCATTTATTAGACATGCAAAATGATAAGACAATAGCATTTAAGGAAAAAAAAAATAGGACTGCCCCTTCTCCTTCCACGTGTCAACACTCCATAATTCCTCTTTTTTATAATTATTAATATTATTTACGCTATGTCAATTTAATTCTTCTATTTTTAATTGTATCAATTTAGTTCCTAGATAACTCAACATGTATTAATTTGATCCTTAGAAAAAATTTCATGTTAAATTTT
Source organism: Simmondsia chinensis (assembly GCA_018398585.1). Lineage (NCBI taxonomy): Eukaryota > Viridiplantae > Streptophyta > Magnoliopsida > Caryophyllales > Simmondsiaceae > Simmondsia > Simmondsia chinensis. The sequence goes on along the minus strand of JAGTTD010000012.1, from coordinate 1,143,715 downwards.
TGATTAAATTTTTAATAATTTGGCCGTAAATTAGGTTTAATTGAATAAACATTTAAATTTATGATAAGTTACTTGTGCCTAACATTAATTTTGTTTTCAAAATTACGTTATTAACTTAACTTAAATTTGACCAAATGACTAAATTGACACATTTTGAATTATATGGGGACTGAATTAACACAATTAAATGTATCATGACTAACTTGACACAATAGGTAAAGTACAGGAACCAGAGGTGGCCACGAGCCAGGTTGGGCCAGGCCCAGGTCCTCTAGACCCTCACTGTAGCAGGCCGGGCTAGGCTCGGCCTAGTTGGGGTTCCGGGCCGGGCCGGGCCGGGCCGGGGTCCTGGCCTTGGGAACTCAGCCCAACCCGGGCCCGGGTTGGCCCGGTCCCCCCTTCTAGGTTTTTTTTTTTTTTTTTAAATCTTGAAAATTTTACAAAAAAATGACACTAATGGGTTTCGAACCCCACCCCTCTAACATGCAAAGCATCCTTATTACCATGTGAGGTAGAATGTTTTTATAATTTTATTGGGTATAAAAGTAATTTAACATACTTTACAAAAAAAATGACAAAATTTGATACACAATTGACATTAGTGGGATTTGAACCCCATACCTCTAACATATAAAGTTCACCATTACCATATAACCTACAATTGTTTATAATTTTATTAGGTAAAATTAATATATATACATATATAATAATAAAAAAAATACCCAAACAAGTCCGGGCTAGACCCCAAATTTTTTGGGCCCGTCGGCTCGGCCCGAGTTTGGGGTCGATCTAACTCATTGGCCACCTTTAACAAGAACCTTTGGTATAAATATTCTTGAATTATCTGAACCCACTGACACAGCCCAGGTGGCATGCGGTTGGTCGCCCACATTTTAGAGGTGTTTCTTTGTAATTAATATGCTTCGTATTATTTTGAAAATATCGTATAAATGAATTCTTTTTATTTATGTGAAGAAATGCTATGACTATTCTAGGGCTGTATAAGCTCGAGGCTCGGTTCGTTTGCATTAAACTTGGCATAGGTTTGGCTCAAAGGTCGCCAAGCTCAGATAGTTCAAGCTCGAGCTTGACTCGGCTCGATCTAAACTTGACAAGTTTCTAATTAAACTAATAATATCTGCTCAATTAAGTTCAAGCTCGGCTCATTTATGCTAAAATTTGGTTTTATTAGTCGTATTTAAGCAACAACAATAACGACAAACCAGTGCCTCCAAGGGCTCCGGCATAAGCAGGGTCTGGGGGGTATATGTACGCAGCCTTCCTCCTTTCAGGGGCTACCCTGAAGAGAGGCTATTTCCGAGGACCCTCAGCCTAAAAAGCTGGTCCGCATCAATCAGCCAAAGACCTGGCAACAGGAGAAGCATTAAATGCATAACTATGGCCCAAAAAAAAAAAAGAGCAAAAAACAATAGACTCAAAGAATGCTGCACAGGCACCGATCACAGATAAGGTGAGATAAAGAAAAAGGGTATAGATAGAGGATAAAGGTAGATGTAGAAGAGATAAAGAAAGAGAATGAGAATGAGATAGGGAAAAATAAGGTAGAGACAAAGATAAGGATAAAGATAAGTAGGCAAGCAGCAAATAGCAAGTATCAACTCATGAGAACCTGAACACAGCCTACGTGCGCCAATAGGACCTAGCACTAGTAAGCTGGACTACCCTACTCGAACCGGATCATCTAATACCCTTATGCTAGCCAATTTTCTTTGGTCTACCTCTGCCTCTTCCGCCTAATGTAGTAAGGGGTTGTTCGCATCGCCTGACTGGAGCGATGTGCGGTCTCCTTCTGACATTTCTAAACCACCTCAGACGTTGCTCCCTTAATTTATCTTCAATCGAGGCTACGCCCAATTTGCCTCTTATGATGTTGTTTCTGATCTTATCCTTCCTTATGTGTCCGCACATCCACCTCAACATTCGCATCTCCGCCACCTTTATCTTCTGTGTGTGCTGTTGTTTCATCGTCCTGCGCTCCGCCCCATACGTCATGTCTGGCCTCACAACCGTCTTATAGTATCTTCCCTTTAGTTTCAAGGGGAACTTTCTATCACAAAGTACCGCAGAGGCCATCCTCCACTTATGCCATCCCGCTTTGATCCTGTAGCTGACATCCTCGTCCACTTCACCGTTGTGCTGTATCAAAGACCCCAAGTACCTGAAGCTCTCCTTCTTCGATATGGCCTCATGTCCAATCTGGACTTCTTCCAAGCTAGGCGTGGTAGAGGGATCAAACTTGAGTTCCAATTAGTCATATTTAAGCAAATATACTATATTGAGAAATGCTCACTTAAGCTCGTGAGCCTATGAGCTTGAGTTTCACTAGGCTCGATAAGCTAAATGAGTCCTTTCAGCTCTGCTCGAGCTCAAAGCGAGCCAAGCCTTTCGAGCTTTTATGGCGAGCCGACTCACGAGCCGGTTAGACTTATTTACTCCCATAGACTATTCAGCAAGATCTCTCATTTATAATCGGTTAGATCCACATATAACCATAAGATTGAAAAAGAAAACATGTAAAATTATAATACAAAAACGAAAACATTGATTTGTTGTTAGTGAACCATAAAAGGAGAAAATTTGGCTTTATTTGATTGCCACAAAAATTGAATCCCTATATAAAAAGTTGTATTTATCAGAAATCACTTCCTACGAGGACTAGTTAAAAACAAAGAAATTATAACTTATTTATAGATAGATTAGATAAGTTACTTCCTGTATTTTGAAACAACGTTCCAATAAGACTTTTGATTTCTTGCTGATAATAGCGGTGTATATTTATTTATGTTGATATAGTGACGTGTACAATTTGCATTTATAACTTTGATTTATTCTATTTGGGCAGTCTCCATTGGTGCACCGTATTACATTCACATGAATGCCTCGTGGATAACCCCGTTTAGTATGACAATAGATCGGATAAAACTCGTTATTTATAGGTACTTGTCTAATTTGGGGTCGGGTATAAGTTCCAATGCCCACAGGCATGGGGGGACATAGGTACGATGATGTACACACCCCAGATCACTCTATACCCGCCCGTATTTTATTTATTTAAAAATATGAAAAATGTATATTTGATTTAATTATTTAATTTTGTTTCAATTATTAGAGAAAATTATAATTGGACTTGAAGTATAGTCAACAACAACAAACCCAGTGCCTCAAAGGGCTCCCGCATAAGCAGGGTCTGGAGGAGTAGGTGTACGCAGCCTTCCCCCTTCAGGAAGCTACCCTGAAGAGAGGCTGTTTTCAAGGACTTGAAGTATAGTATTCAATACTTAATACGAGCGGATATAAATAATCGTTTAGTACCTATATTAGGACGAGTGTGGGGCGAGTAATGAATACCCGTAAGATGCCTGACGGTATGGGGCAGATACGGATATAAGTTTGTACCGATGGACACGACATGAAGATATTGGTTTTAACACATTAGTTACTTGGTTGAATTTGGATTTGTTTCATTTAACCCGCTTTTAACGCTCTTCACCCGTTTTTTATAATTATGTTACACATTTGAATGATATACTACAACTATTATATATAGATTTTTTTTGTTCCCTAGAAATATAACCTAGTGGCTAAAAACGCTGACGGCCAACAGCAGCTCGCGGGTTCGATCCCTACAAGGGATTGTGGTTCCCCCAAGCATTACCGATACAAAAATATATTTATATATATAGATTTTTTGAAGGCTATCCAACATAGTTTTAACAATTATAAATATATAAGGTATAAAAAGTCACCGATATAAATATATCAGGTCGGGTTCGGGTTGACTGCATTTATAAGGCTTCCACTCTGTATCGTAGTAGGTTTAATCTGAACCGTCAAAGAAAGAGCTCAGATCTAAGCCGTCCGATCTAGGGCACCAAAAAATCTCTAGGGTTTTACTTCTTCGGCTCTGCATTGAAGAAAGAGAGAGAGAGAGAGAAGATGGTGCAGAGACTCACGTACGTAACCGCCATAGCTATGCTAGCAAATCTGACCTGCATCGTACAGTCAAAACTCCTGGTACTACTCTCTCTCTCTCCTCTTTTTATAATTGTAATTTCGATACTTTCGTTGAATTCGATCGATTCTTGCATCTGATTGAATCTTTCTGTGTTTTGTTAGATTTTCATCCATTACGTGCTAATAAATTGCGTTTCGAACTTTGTTAGATTGACATTGAACATGTTTATGTTTATTTTGATCGATTATTGTATTTATGGTAGTTGCTATGGAGTTGTGCAAATTAATGTTAGAATTAAGACAGGAAAATGTTTCTGTCAAAGCAAACGGAGTTATATGGAATTGAAGCCTAAAATTGACACTGAAATTGGAATTGTGGTTGAGAATTTCAATTTTGGTGTTTGGAATTGGAATTATAATTCCGTGGAAATAGATTTTAACTGAAATTCATACAGTCCAATTCTTTGGGCGGGGAAAGGAATTTCGATTTCATAGTAATTTCACTAACCTAAGATCCAAAATAACGCTGCTTAATTAATCCTAAATTTGACCTGAAACTTAAAATCACCCAACTCAAATGAGTTGACCTAAAATGACCTGACTCTCAAGTAGGTCAAGCTAAGTCAAGTCAGAGAAAATAGACCCCTACAAGAGAAAGCCGCGTAACACAAAGTCCAAAGTGGCTCAACCTACTTAATCCAAAATTTGAGATGAGTCAAATCCAAAAACGAAATTACACGACTTGAATGTGATGTGACCAAGTTGACCCAAGAGTTGAAATGACTCAACTTAGTTGACTCGAAACCTCGTAAGACTGGAACCAAAAGTGATATGACCTAGCACATTATGGGCCTAAATTTGATATGACTTAAGATAACTTGAAATTTGAAATGATACAATCCGATTGACCTAAAGCCTAGATGACTTGAGCTCAAAATGACCTGAATCAACTCAAAGCCAACTCATCCAAAATGAATATCAAAAGATCCACCCCAATTAACCCAAAATCCGAGGTTATATGGACACATAATGAATCCGACTAAAGCTCGGCCAAATTTGACCTAAAACGCGAGATTACTTGAACTCAAAGTTATTCTACCCAAACTTCTCCCTGGTGGACTCGAAACTTGAAATGCTCTAACTCGATTGATCGAAAACATGTGATGACTTGCATCGCGTATAGAAATATAATTCCGACCTCTAATTCTTTTGATTAACCAAATATTGGAATTTCAATTCTATCCCAATTCAAATTCAATAAGAATTGGAACTGGAAATTGGAATCCCATAGTCTAGTACTGATTCCAATTACAGTTGCCATATTTGCGATAATGCATGATGCACTTATTTCATTCTTTAAGCTTAATGAACATTTGCATGAGGCTATGTTGGAAGATAAAGTTATTATCAGGATTTTTTCCTAAAAGCTATGCTTTTGGCTGTTATCGGCTTAAGTGCTACAATGCATTGAGGATAGTCATCGTAAACCAGATCTACGCATTCTTAATTGTTGATGTAATCTATTGTAGGAGGAAAGCTCGTTTACCGGAGCACGAAGAAGAGAGCAAGTGGACTCAAGTGCTCTGTGACTGCAAAAAGAAATCAAGGGGTATGTTTTTATATGTCAATCAATTTCACCACGCCTTTCGTGTGCTTACGTCTGCCATGTTCTGTTTGGGTTTGGACTGATGGGAGCATAGATGTTGAAGGTGTGAGTTCTTTTTGTATTACATATGGGTTTTAAACGAATTGTCGGGTTTAATGTAGTGGTTCGGTTATCCATCCCCCAGTCTTGGGTTCAAAGCTCATCTTCCCCCACCTCAAGTTTTGTTAGCTCTGCTTAGGCAATGTTGTATTGAAACAGTGGTGTACTGTTGTAGTTATTAACACTTATCAATTGTTTTCAAGCTACAACCTGATGCAACGAGAATCAGCTGAAGTTGGTTTGGATGGCCATATTTGACCAATGTTGAATCTTGGATAGTGTTTTTATATACTAGATTTCTGTTTTATCGTAGAAGCTGAACGAATCATTATGAATTATCGTAATCGCATCTGCTATAAAAGCATACCTAAATGTTACTATTAGCTGGTATACGAGATTATTGGTATCCGTTTTGCCAATCACAGAGTATATCATCTGAAAGCTATTGAAAGAAAAAAGTCTCTTAGTTTCTCTGGTTCTTCCGACTCATCCTATAATTAAGTTGCCTCGGATTGAATGTACTGGATCACGTTCATGTTTTCCCATGTCGCTGGTGTTATTATATTGTATCAATCCTAGTCGTGGGACAATGGTTGTTCTTGCTCTTAAGCAACCCGTTGTCAAATGTACGCAGCTTTATCCCTACAGGGTGCCACGCCTTCTTGTGACGATATGTATTTTATAATTTCTTTGATGATCCAACTGCCTACTTTATGAATTTGTACGTGTTTGGTATAGGAACCTACAATGATCAGTCCATATAATCTGATATATTGACATTGATATCATTTTTTATAATTTTGACAGATTCCACATTTGAGGCCTGCAGAGTGGAAGAGAAGCAGATTGCCCCGGAACAGTCGTACTATCAACCACGACTACTGTGGTGTTTTATACGGCTGCGCTGTTCGGGAAATGTCGGTTCTTGTTAATATACTTCGTATCGCTATCATAGAATCAAATTGCAGATCACAGTCACGTCAGGCCCCCATCACAATGTGCATGTTGCTGGTTTCTTTTAGGACAATAAACCTGCAGTTAAGCCTCATCGATTGTATAATAACTATAACTAGAGTTGGTAAAATCTGACACGATACAGTAATATGATATGAACACATGACACATAGATAGCGGGTTTGGGTCAGGGTCTTTAGAGTCGGATTGATTTCGGACTGAAACTTTAAGCCATTCCTGGGAAGTCCTTACCCTCAGGTTGGGAGCACGGGAAAACAGCCTCTTTTCAGGTTAACACCCTAAAGAGGGAAGACTGCGTACATCCGCCCCCCCCCCAGACCCTCCGTAGGCGGGAGCCCTAGAGGCACTGGGTATATTCCTTTTACTTTAAGCCATTCATGTAATTGGGTTGAATTTAGTCGGAGAGATGAAATGATAGAATGGTGCCATTGTTTCTGCCCGGTAAGGCCTTATTTTGTATCATTTTATGATTACAGTTTTTGATTTTTGAGAAACTACAAATCAGGTTTTTGAAATCGATTACTTGTTTTTAGTTTTTCAATTTTCCGTTTTAAAAGGTTTAAACATATGTAAATTGCATCTGTAAAACCCGACTTTTTTTCTTCGAAAACTGAGAACGAAAGATGGAAAATGATGCCATATGAACTCTAAATAGATTCCACAACTAGTGATAGAGCTTACTGGTTTTCCTTGTTTGATTAAGAAATTTTGTTTTCTTATACGAACGATGATTAAGGATCGAGATGATTTACAGTTGTTACTTTCGATCATAGTACTACTTACCGATTATTGTTTTTGATCTTGATGCGCTTCTTTTATTTTCTTGTGAACGTAACATTTGCTGAGTTTGATGCTTAGCACAAGTGATAAGCTTGACTTGAAACTCGTTGAGCCAAATTGCCTTGCTTGATACATTAATTTTTTTTTTATAAGTTAAAATCTTTTATCAACTTTTTATATATAGAGCCGGATATCACATCATCGTATTCAATTCCTTTTAATTCGTATTGTATGAACTATGCTCCATACGTACCGGTTATAGTCTCTTTCTTTTTCAACTAATAATCAACGCTTAGTGTCATTTAAATCCGCAAGTACAATGGAAGCAAGTTGGGGGGGGGGGCCCACACATCCACCAATCGTGGTTACAACACATACCAAGATGGTTTCGAGCGATCTAATGAGCCGCCTTATTATAACATTGTGAAACCGAAGCAAAAGTGCATGATGAGAACAAACTAACATAACCCTTGATATCTTCAATAATGGAGGAATTTTCCCAAGGCGGGGCAGCATCAGAAGAGATTGCATCAATGGCTCGCTTGTTGTCTGACTCAATGATGATGTCATTCTAATTGTGAAAACTCGCAAGGTGGCAAGCAGTGAAGATAGCCACAGTTGATATGAAGCATGAGAGAATGAGTAATTCTACTCACGAATCACAAAATATTTACCGTACGCTAAAAGGGCATTACATTCAAACATAAAAATCAAAAGGGTACAATGTTTAAACGTTACAAACGTCCTAATGAATATCATAAATATTGATCCAGTTTTTCAAATGCAATACCCATTTAAGACAATTCTATTCTGTTTGTAAATTTCAGCCGATAAGCATGAAAAAACCTGACGAGTCGGGTGGGGATAGGAGAAGTGAGCTCGAGCACACGAAGTTGCGAGAGAGAAGACATACGAGACCATGTCAAAGGGTGCTTAATTGGGTCAAGTAATTTGACGCAAAATGCACCTTCAACACCCTTTATTATGGTCCATAATGTCCCAATTAATATGTGCAAAACACCCATTTAATTTTCATCTATATAATTTTGAATTCTACCATTTATTTGTGGAAATATGTCATCTATGTTCTCCTCTATTACTTTTAGGTTTTCTGTCACTTCTTTCTTCGCTTTCTCTTCTTCCTGAAGAAGTACGAAACGACCGCACTGATTATGTTTTCTATGTATTTAGAATACATAGGAGTGACTCTTAAAACTCCGAAGTTAATCGTGCTCCGGCGAGAGCAGTACCAGAATAGGTGACCTCCTGGAAAGTCCTCACCCTCAGGTTGGAGGCGCTCGCAAACTGCCTCTCTTCATGGGTAATACCCTGTAGGGAGAAGGCAGCGTATATCCCCCCAAGACCCGACTTAGGCGGGAGCCCTTGGGGCACTAGGGGGTATGTTGTAGGGGTGACTCTTAGAGTAGACCGAGAGTCTTGAAACATCAAATGGAGAGATTAAGGGGCTGTTTAGATGCAGAGAATTTTTCGAGTTTCAATTAAAATTGAAAAGGTGAAAAAAGAAGTTCAAGAGTTTTGGCTTTCAAGTGAAAAAGTTGGAAAACAGTTTTTTAATTTTTTTTTTTTGAACATTTGAAAAACAGTTTAGTTTCCATAATTTTCTACCTTCGTATTTGGGTTATTAACATTTTAGTACCCTAACCTTTTTAAATTATTAAAAAGGCACCTAAGTTTTTGTCCTATTAATAAAAAGACCTCCCTCCAACTCGATGACACCATTTTTCGTCAATAAAGCTGACATAACAACTGCTTTTTATTAATACAACTATAAAATGACCTAAAGTATGCTTCAACATCTTTGTTCTTACTTTATAAGCACAAAATTCGAGATGTTGTGCTACGTGAAAACTATCTATTTTAGCTCAATTTGTTTTAAAATATGGTTATTAAAGAATATTTTTGTCATTTTACTGTATCATTGTTAAAAACACAACTATCATGTCTTTTATATCGACTAAAAATAACATTATCACATTAGAGAGGAGCCTTTTTATTAATGTAACAAAAAACTTAGGGGCCTTTTTAATAATTCAAAAAGGTCAAAGTTCTTTTTATTATTTAAAAAAAAACGTCCGGATTCTAAAATATAAGTAACCCATTTTTGCTACCGTTGTCATGTTCTTCTTTCTCTCGATCTCTCAAACCCTTGCTATCAAGCATTACGAGGAGAGAGTATGCACCTTAGAATCGTATATTTCAAAGTGTTATTTGTATTTTAACTGATATTTGAATTTTCCTAGATTGGGTATGCTCAAATTGGTCATTTTCATATCGGTTACCCTAGTTGTTTGGGTTGGATTATTGGATTTTCGAATTTTCGAATTTATGAGTATTACTTATGCTTATAATTTTCAATCAAAAAAAGAGGAACCCGAGATCATTTGAATGTATTTTCTAGTCTCGAATAGCTGCAATTTCGCAAAAAGAAATGCATGTTATGTCCTCGTTGAAAACAAGATACATCAAATTTAGTATGTCAGAGCATTCTCATCTTATACGTCAATTTGGAGGCGAGTGCATGGGAAAATAGCACTCGACGCCAAATAAATATGTGGGTACAACAGTTATGTGACGGGGAGCTTCTTTGAGACATTTTGGACAGTCTGAACTGTTGCTATTGTTGGTACAGTAGTTATATCTGTTTATTCAAGAATTTCCAAAAAAAATTTCTACTCTGTATGCCTTTCGTATTATCAAATTTTAAAATACCGCTACAAAATGTTCGTTTTATAATCTAATATAAGACTTTCTTTCTTCAAACGTGACACAAGAGCTTGTTTACAAAAACGTCTCGAGCTTTAACACTAGAAACTCTTGTTGATAATATGAATATAATTTCAGTATAACTTATGTCAAATTCGGTAAGATGTCATACTTCAAGAGAAAAGGAACGAAATATATGATTCTAGTTTAAAAAAGAAAACCCTTAGAAACTGAAATCGAATTGACCCCGTTCTTGGATGAAATTTGCCCAGAAGCGAACTCGAGCCCTTCTGAAAGGATCCCCAGGGAAAAGCTGAGGCGAATTCGTCCAAGTTTCATCAATGTAAGCGACCCGCAGACGGATCTCCCATTGCGAACCAAAACCGGGACTTTCTAGGACAGCGCTACACTCTTATTATCCAGGTTTTCCTCTACGTACTCGTAAGGTATAGCCTCACCACCTCTCCCTCTCCCATTATTACTGTTGTTATTGTCGTTGTTGTTATTTTTGGTATCCGCGTAGGAGCTCATTAAGACATTATATATAGGGGAAGTGATGATTCCACATTATACGAAGATATTTATATTATATAGTGGAGACATCTATTTTTTAGCGGGTCCATCTTCGGTTGATGCTATTTAAGGTATGTCGGGTCACATTTTTTTCCTACAAGCACGTTTCTCTTATTTGTTTTTTTCAGATTTACAAGGTGTTTGCATAGGGATGTACTCGGTAAAGCCTTTTTTCCCCCCTCCTGATCTGAGAAGAAACGTACTTTTAATAATAATAAAAAAAAAGAATAATGACATTTTTTCTTTAAAATAGAAGCAAAAGCGAAGCTAAAACTTTTATTGAAAATATTTCTTTTTTCCCCCCTCCTGGGCTTCGCTGGTTTATGTCTTTGGGGTAAGCCTTCTCGGGTTTGTCGTTGGGTAACTATTTTTCGATTTCATCTGATTTCTGGGGTCTGTTTCTCCTTGCACTCTTATGCATTTTCTAAAGCTTTTACCAATTATCGAAAAAAAAGTATTAACGGTAATATATATATACATATATATATCATAAAATCCAATATCTTTTAAACAATTATTTTTTAAAACTAATAATTGATATAATTTAATTTGTTTACAATTTTTTTAACTGACAAAATTGGTGTTGTCTGGAAACTTTATGCTATATCCTATCACGTCAATAATTTAATTTAGTGTATGTTTAATCATATTATTTTAAAATTAAAAAAAAATAACATAAATATTTTATTATTTTTGTGGGCATTATCCCATAATAAAAGTGTTTTAAACAAAAATAAGAGTTTATTTTTTTACTTTTAAGTAAATAAACAAAAATAATAATTCAGCTTTAAAAGAGAATCAGTAACAAATTATAAATTTTTATTAAATAAAAAAACATTCAATTATAATTTATAAAATTTAATTAAAAAGAAGCAAATTTAAAAAATAATTTATTAGTTTTTATGGAGGTAAGAAAACGCTATTATTATTATTATTATTATTATTATTATTATTATTATTATACCTAAGAGGGTACTAACACGCAAGCACCGGATCTAATCAGACCTCCGAAGTTAAGCGTGCGTGGGCGAGAGTAGCACCAATATGGTTAACCTCCTAGGAAGTCCTCGTGTTGCACCCCTCAGGTTGGGGGTTATTGGAAACAGCCTCTCTTCATGGTAGCACCCTGAAGGGGGAATGTTGCGTACATCCACCCCCCAAGATCCTGCTTAGACGGGAGCCCTTGGGGCACTGAAATGTTGCTATCATTATCATTATTATATTTTAACTACGGCTACACTTAATATATTGGATTCATTTTAGGTCCGTTTGTGTCAAGCTTGATGCCACTCAAATCGGACCTGACGTAAAACCCATTTTACAACATCTAAAATGCAAGTCTATTTAAAATTCATTTTTTACATCTAAAATATATCATAAATGAGTATAATTAAATAAATATCGTATCTAATTACTATCTCTAGCCTCGAGATAACTTTTTTTTTTTTTAAGCCGGTAAAGAGGGGGCGGGAGGTCTCTATTTTATAGGATGCAATATCATCAGCATACAACAACAAAACCATCCCAATACCACAAGGACTCCCACCAGAGCAAAGTTTGAGAGGAGTGAGATATACGCAACCTTACCCCTTCAGGGTATTACCCTAAAGAGAGGCTATGTCCGAGTGCCCTCAACATCAGCTTAGCTTTAAGTAATTTACCCTCGTCCAAACCAACATCTGGGTTTCTTTTACCATCTGTTAAGGACTCCACATGTGAGAGTCTAATTGAATCTCATATTGAAGTTGTAAGAGAGAAAAAATCAATATATAAGACTAGTCAGTTACTTCACGTAATACCAATTGATTTTAGGATGGAACCTCACTTAAACTTAAATGTGAACCTTATGTGTATAAACTCCGTGGTTAAGACCTAAAGCCCGATTAGACTTAATGCCATCTCTTCCACCAATCTACTCCTACTCTCGTACATTGAGGCAACTAGTGAAATTCAATCTCGAATGGGGTAAGTTATATAACAAATGTTAGCTAAAAATATAACATAAGATGGCAAATATGGTACGTACTATATATATATAATAAGGCCCAAAACATTTAAAATTTTAGAATATTTCAAAAAAAGGATTATTTACGTCAAACATTCTTGTACTTTATCCATTGTATCAATTTAGTCCTTAAACAATTTAGAATGTGTCAATTTAGTCCTTTGGTCTAATTTAAGTTAGGTTAATGACGTATAACTTTCAACGAAAAAATTATATTCGATGCAAGTAATTTATTATAAATTCATCTATTGACTCAATTTTAACCCAACTCGTAGCCAAATCATTAAAAATTTTATTAAAAACTTAACATAAATTTCTCTAAAGACCAAATTGACACATTTTGAATTATATACAGACGAAATTGACACAGGTACAAGTACGAAGACTAAATTGACATAATGTACAAAGTACAGGGACTTTTGGCGTAAACTACCCAAAAATATATTATCAAATGTTAAGAGATATTAACTAAATTTTCATTCATCTCCCGCATTTTGTTGTTATTTCTAGGTAAATAAAAAAGATCGAAGAAAAGGAACAACAGTACGTGAGAAATGAGTTTACGAGGATACCTATATGTTGGTAATATCATATGTCATATTAGCGATATTTCTGATAAAAATTTACCGTATTTCAGCAAAATATACACTATATATTGTTAGAATTATATTTTATTTTAATATTTATGTTAGCATATTTTAACCGAGGTAAGGAAGGGAAAAAAAAAACCGCTAAGTTGCGGCTAAACCTTCTGAGAAAGGAAAAACCTAGTGCATCCACTCCAATAGATAACGAACGATCTGGCAGAAAAATTCAGGCCTTAGGAAGGGTCACGGTATGTTCTTGGTTGACTAACCAATCTACTGCTCGATTTGCTTACCTAAAGTAATGAATAAATGACTTATACTTTATTCCGACGCTAAAATAATACATGGTAGCATAGATGGGAAAGAGGTCAGGTCCGTTAAAAAATGTATCATAACTTAAATTTGACAAAAAGACTAAATTGATACATTTTGAATTTTTCATGGACTAAATTGATACAATTAAAAGTGCAAGGACTAAATTGATGCAATAGACAAAGTGCAGGGACATTTGACATAAATAACCCTATATTTTATTATACTAAATAACTTGGCTTGACTTGACCTAATTTTTGGTTTATAAATAATGTTCTGTCTTCTCTTTTTTGTTTTTAGTGTTGGCTTTCCTTTGTAAACAGTCTCCCTTCTGGGTAGTATCCTGTAAGAGTAAGGTTATGTACATTTTACTTTCCCTCTAAATATTATCTTTAGCTTTAAGCTCGGCTTGTCAAAAGCTCGGGCTTGGCTCAGCTCAATCCAAGCTTGGTGAGCTTCAAATTAGGCTTGCAATATTTTGGCTTATTTAAGCTCAATATAGGCTCGTTTGGGCTCGTTTAAGCTCGGGCTAGGCTTCAATATGGCTTCATTGGGTAATATTTAAGTAAATATATAATATTAAAAAAAAGCTCGATTAGGCATGTTTAGGCTCACGAGCCTACGAGCTCGAGCTTTACTAGGCTCGGGCTTGGCTTGATAAGCTAAACGAGCTAGCTCAGCTCGGCTCGAGCTCAAAGCAAGTCGAGCTTTTCAAGCTTTATGACGAGCTAGCTCGCCTCATTTACACCCCTAATTGTCAGTGCCATTTATAGACCATGGTGGGCCCCACTCCTTTGTGTACCAACCCATTATTAAATTCCTCCCACCAAAAAGCCCTCTCTTAATTTGGAAATTCATAAATGTCCATTAGGGACATAGCCGAGTGATCATGATCGCCGGGTGTCAACATGGTAACCCGTGATCGAATCCCATAAAGTTTAAAAGTGGTGTCTTTTTTATGAGGAATTTAAGGGGTTTATCCCCTCCCCCCTCCCCCAAGGCTTTACCATTATTTAAAAAAAAAAAATTAGAAATTCATAAATATCCTATTTAACATTTATATATTAAAAAAAATGCATAAATTATAAAAAATAATAATTTTTTGGATTATTTACGCCAAATATCCTTATACTTTGCTTATTGTGTCAATCTAATATTTATGTTTTTCAATTGATTCAATTTAATATATAAACTTGTAGTATTATGTCAATTTTATCCTTAAAGTAAAATTTATGCTAATTTATTGTTAAAATTTTTAATGATTCGGCCATAGTTTTGTTTAAATTGAATCAATATATGAGCTTTTAGCATGGTTATTAAATCCCGATTCGAATCTTAGAATCTTACGATTCTACGAATCTACAATTGTCAACCGATCTGAATCTTAAGCAAAATCTTAATTTTGTAGAATCTTACTATTCATTAACATTACTTGAAACTAAGGGAAAGAAAAAAATCGTAATACGATTTTACGATTCTACCTATCCGACCTCGAATCTACCAACTCATACAAATAAAAAGTTAAAATGTAAAACAATCAAGCGTATATTGTAAACGAACTTACTTTATTAGTTTGAAGTTTAAAAAAAAAAAAGGGGTTAATTAAGCATTATATACTTTCAAGAAACTCAAATCAAGTTTAGTTTTATGGTTTAACCTTAATATAAAGTTCGATTAGCAGCATCTATCTTAAAAGCGCTTATGATAATTATAACATAAAATGACACATATATGTTACATGATAATATTTTTATAATATTTGATTATGTTTCTTATATATACTCATATGTAAGTGAAAGTCTTATTAATAATTTTTTAAATTAGGTAACTGATATTAATATGAAAAATATTATAATATATATTAAGTAGAATCTTATGATTTTCGGTTCAATTTTACAATTTCGATTGTAAAAGGCCTTACCGATTCTAAATAGAATCCCGATTTTAATAATTTTGGCTTTTAGTGGGTTACTTGTGTCTTATTGTAGATTAAACCTATTGTAAACAGCTTCCATTACTCTTATAAAAATAAATAAATAACAACGGTAAAGAGAATATAAAAGACTGTCAAAATGAGCTCTAAGCTTGGCACCCCGTTGTTCGAACTCCAGCTCGATATTTTTGACCCTGGTTTGTGCTCGGCTCAATAAGATTTAAGTGTTTTGATACTCGGCTTAGTTCTGCTCGTTAGGCTTATCAATCGAATCGAGCTCATTACCAATCCTAATTGGTCTTATAATCGAGCCGAGCTCGCTGTCGAGCCGAGCTTTTGAAGTTACCATCAAGCCATTATCGAACCACTTTAAAACCAACATCAAATGTTAACGAGCTTTTATCGAGCCTCTTAACGAGCTCTTATCAAGTTGTTCACGAACGTTAATTAGACAAGTACCCTTTTGTTTGAACTTGGCTCGTTAAGCTTATTGAGCCTACTCGAACTTGGCTCAATAGCTATTGAGCCCTTATAATGAACATAAACAAGCCGTAACTGAATTTGAACACGAATAGTTCATCGAACATTCGATTTGTTTACACCTCTAATTTTGAACAATAATAACAACCATGTGCCTTACGGCTCCCACCAATTCTGGGTATGTGGAGAGTAAGATGTATGCAGTCTTACACCTACAAAGTGTTATATTATACAGAGGTTATTTCCAAAGAGCCATTAACCGTAAAATTCCGAGTTATTCTTTTTGTTTTAAAAAATTGTGACATCCTTAGCTATCTCAAAAATAAAAAATAGAATAAATTACCTATTAGTACTTTAAGATTTAATATATTAATTTTTTCAGTCCAAAATATTATGAGTATTTAATAAAATAATCCAAACAACGATATAAAAGAATGAAAACGGGGCTTATTTTGTATCTTTATACATCACTATTTAGATTTTTTATCAAATGCACAAATTTTTTTGAACTAAAAAATTACATCACAAAGTTCGTAAACTAAAAAATTAATACACCAGACCTTGAGGTACTAATATGTAATTTTTCTCCAAAAAAAATAATATTTTCTTATTGACCTCAAAAATAAAGAGAAAAAGGAGGGGTTATTTGCATTTTAGTACCCCGATATTTTTGGACATAATAAAAATGATCCTAAACTTTTGGAATTACTAAAAAGGCCCCTAAGTTATTATCGTATTCATAAAAAGGCTTTTCTCAAGCGTGATGATATCATTTTTCATCGACAGAGCTGACGTGACTATTTTTTTTGTTAATGCTATAATAAAATGACCTAAAGTACGCTTCAACGCCTTTAATAATACTTTATAAGTACAACATTCGAGAAGTTTTGTTATTTAGAAGCTATCTATTTTCGCTTAATTTATTTCAAAATATGATTATTAAAGAGTATTTTTGTCATTTTATTGTAGCTTTAATAAACCCACAGCTGTCACATTAGCTCTGTCGACTAAAAATGACATCATCAAGTCAAAGAGAAGCCTTTTATTAATGTAACAAAAACTTAGAGACTTTTTTATTAATATAATAAAAACTAAATTTTTTTTAACAACTCAAAAAGGTCATAATTTTTTTTATTATTTCTATAAATATCATGATACCAAAATATAAATAACTCAAAAAGGAGTAAGGAAAAGCATGCACGTGTACGTCAGGAGAGAGAGAGAGAGTGTGTACGTAAAAGTTACCTGAAACTGAATAAGGCCTCAGTCTCCCAGGCCCGGCCCAGGCCCAGGCCCACCCTATTACCTAGCCCACCATCCCTTTTTAGCCGAAAATATAAACTTATAGTCTTTTAACTTTCTTAATAAACACAAGAGACTCGCTGTACCGTTAATTTTTCATAACACGCTTTCTATACTTTATAATAAAATATTATAAAAATAGTCTGTTCAACTTTATTATCATACACAACTCACTAAATAAACTTTGTTACTAAATAAAACTCACTGCTCGCATATTGAGCTTTGAAAAAAAACATACCCAGTGTTCCGAGGGCTCCCGCCTAAACAAGATCGGGGGGCGGATATACGCAGCCTTCCCCCTTCAAGGTATTATCCTTGAAGAGAGGCTGTTTTCGAGTGTCCCCAACCTGAGAGTAAGGACCTCCATCCTAGTACTGCTCTCGCCCAAGCACGCATAATTTCGGAGTTCTAATGAGATCCGGTGTCGGCATATTGGTACACCCTTGGGTAAATTGTCCCATAAACTATGTTATTAAACTCCAATTATTTATATAAACAAAATGTTCCTTATAATATGGAAATGAAGATGTTTAGAATAGTTTATGTACTTCTCGAATAGTGTAGATGTATTATTATAAAGTTTCCCTACATGTAACAAGATTCAGCCTCGAGAAATAACTTGAACCAAATCGGAGAATACAAAACCTATACCTATTGCTTTATCAATTAACATATTTAGTTTTTGCTTCTGCTTATACTTTAACAGAAAATCACTATTTTTTCTGCTTAAAATCAAAAAAAAAAAACCCTTCTAAATATCTTTTGTTATAATATAAACCAACTATAAGTGTTTAGTTATCAACTTAAACTTTTAGAAAAGTTGGTTATTTAACATTTTTATTTAAACACTCTTCTTTCCAGATCTAAAACCCTTAAATCGTAAAAAAAAGATAAGAAGATTCGTTTTATACTCTAGAGTGAATATTACATAAGTCCACCTCATACCTTGTACTTAAACTATATTGATACTGAAAGTGGGGATTATTGAGATTCAAACCTGTGATCTCTTAGTCAAGAGGGCTCGCATATCATGTAAAAGAACCAACTTTTCCAAAAGTTTAAACAGGTGGGTGAAGGCTCATGATTGATTTTATTCTATTACACTAAGTATCATACCACTTGAGCCATCTCTGTATTTACCATTCCCATTTTCTCCTTCGAGTAGACATTTAATTATTTTCGATAACCGAACCATATGTCCAACACATACTACCACACAGTTCTCATTCGGAAGTTTTCTTACGTGCAATTCATATGTTGTATCCTGCATACTTTTTTTTTTAATAATTACGAGGATAAACCCTTTTTTCGGTAGGGCAGCGGGGGGGTATACCCCTTAAAATCCTCATAAAGGGGGGCCACAAGTACCACTACAACAAAAAAGGGTACTTTCGCTGCATAATTATCGGCGTTTATACAAACGTCGAGAAATCTAGGCGTTTAAATGCGTCGAGACAAAGCGTCAAAAATTCTCGGCGATTTTAAACGACGCAAAAAATATCGGCGTTTATAAGTGCCGAGAATCTCGTCGGGTATATATACCCCCAACAAACCCTAACCTCATTTGCTCACGTTCATCACCGTCGTCTCTCACCCTCACCTCCCGCAAACCCTAACCCTCGTCTCTCACCCTCGTCTCTCACCCTCACCCTCGCCGCCACGTTCGTCTCTCACCCTCACCTCCCGATTTCCAACCGCGTCGCCTCTCACTGTCGCCGCCAGCGTTCGCCTCTCACCCTCACCTTCCGATTTCACAGTTGTTCTTGCTTTGCTGTTAGTATGTGATGTCCTTGCCCTAGTTTCGGTTTTTATTTTTATTGGACTGCTTATTCTTCTACAAGTGTTATATCATTTGAGTTGGTTGAAGTAGTTGTATTATAGTTTTGTATTATCGCCGTTTCACACTTTCCCCTGCTTCATGCGCATCCTTAATGCTATGGTTCGAATGATTCTATCGTTGCATCTCATCATTTGAATTGATTAATACAAAAGATTGTTGTTTTGACGAAATTCTTGTGTTACTGTGTTTGATTGATGTTTAAAATTATGTGTTGGTGGCGCTTGTGAGTTCAATTTGTTAATGTCAAGGAGATTAGATATCGATTTCATAATTTTTAAATTTGAAAAAATAAAACTTTGTTGCTATATCCCTTGTTTAGATGGATCCTTCACATTAGAGGATTAAAATTGATTATAAGGAACTCATGTATCTTACTTTAATTTCTAACTTCTCCTAAGTCCCATTAATTATTTATTTTTGTATTTGTATATATTTTGATTGGTTGATTAAATATTTGTCTTATGAGCTCTATCTTTTTTTAATTTTTAGGTAATTTGATTGCACTACTTAATATTTAGAGATATGGATACGAGTTGGATCACGCAACCAAGGATTAGTCAAGCTTATATTGATGGTGTCATTGAATTCATTAAGTTGGCTAAAGAAAACCTTATAGAAGGAAAAACTCGATGTCCATGTAATAAATGCAAAGTAGCCAAATGGTTCTCATTAGAAGATGTGGAATATCATATCCTTTTTAAGGGTTTTTGGCCAAAGTATAAGAAATGGATTTTTCATGGAAAAGAAGATATTGTTCAACAATTGAGATGCAATAGTCAAATATCTACCAATAATAATGAGGGAAGGGCCATAGGTCGAGATGATATTAGTGGATTACTACGAGAAAGTATCGGAGTTGATATTCCTCCCTCCACAAGTCAACCCCATTTGTCTGATGAACATGATTGGTCAGACCAAGTTCCTCTTGAACAACCCAACCAATCTCCTGAGGAGAAAGCCAAGTATAAGAAGATATTGGAAACTTCTAATGAAGAACTATATCCAGGCTGTAGCGCATTCTCCAAATTGTCATTTCTTTTGCACTTGTTTTACTTGAAATGTATGCATAGTTGTTCTGCTGAGTCCTTCACGATGTTGCTAAGACTTCTTGTTGATGCATTTCCCCAAATTATGGTATTTCCATCATCTTATTATGAAGCTCAGAAAATGATCAATGAGTTGGGTCTTGGATATGAAAAGATTCATGTTTGTCCAAATAATTGTATGTTGTATTGGGGTGAAATGTCTGAAAAAGAGAGTTGTCATACATGCGGTACCTCAAGATGGAAGACAGTTAAGGGTAAGGAAGATGACAGTTGTAGTGATGAAACATGTCAACCAAGAAAGGAGAGCCCGCTAAGGTTATGCGGTATTTTTCTTTGATTTCAAGGCTCAAAATATTATACATGTCATCTAAAACAGCCGAAGATATGAGATGGCATGAGATAGACCGTTTGAAGGATGGGAAATTAAGGCATCCTGCAGATGGTTTAGCTTGGAGGGCATTTGATGCTCGGTATCTGGAGTTTTCTTGAGATCCTCGTAGTGTTAGGCTTAGTCTTGCTAGTGACGGCTTCAATCCGTACCGTCTTATGAATACTACTTATAGTACATGGCCAGCGGTGTTGATCCCGTACAACTTGCCCCCATGGCTATGTATGAAGCAATCGTCATTCATTCTTTCTTCGATTATTCCTGGGAAATCGGGCCCCGGACTTGACATTGATGTGTACCTACAACCATTACTGCATGAGTTGAAATTGTTATGGGAAGGTATTGATGCATATGATGCCTATAGTGGACAAAACTTTAGGATGCAAGGGGCTATAATGTGGACTATCAATGACTTTCCTGCATATGCTATGTTATCTGGTTGGAGTACAAAGGGCTACACAGCTTGTCCTTATTGCACTGAACATACACATTCTTTTAAGTTTGGGGGCAAGATTTGCTATAATGGACACCGTAAATGGTTACCTAATAATCACCCTTTTCGATCTCAGAGTCAATTGTTTGATGGGACAATGGAGTATGCTTGTGCTCCTACTCCGGTATCAGGGACTGATATCTTGAAAGCACAAGAACAAGTTCGTTACAAGTACGGAAAAACCCAAAAGACTAGTAAGAAGAAAAGAGAAAGGCACCACATAGACAGTTCAATAGAAAGAGTGGACAATGAGGAAGCGCTTTGGAAGAAAAAAAGCATATTTTTTGACTTGCCATATTGGAAGTACAATCTCCTTCGACATAATCTAGATGTCATGCACATAGAGAAAAATGTGTGTGATAATGTTCTAGGGACGCTATTACATATGGAGAGAAAGACTAGAGATGATGAAAAGGCAAGAAGGGCCCTTGAAGAAAGGAACATAAAGCCACATCTTTGGCTACAACCTCGTCCTAATAGAGATCCGTACATGCCTCCAGCTTCTTACTATATGTCTTCAAATGGTAAAGAACGGTTTCTAAGAGTTCTACAGAAACTTAGGGTCCCAGATGGATATGGATCTAACATCTCTAGATGTGTGAAGTTGAAACAAAGAAAACTCTTAAACCTTAAGAGTCATGACAACCATGTTCTTATGCAAGATATTCTTCCTGTAGCTTTACGAGCATCCAATGCCACACAAGTCATTGAGTTGCTTTCAGACTTGTCTTCCTTTTTCAAATACTTGTGTTCTACGACCCTCGACCCAAATATGCTCGATCTTCAACAATCGAACATTATTCTTACACTTTGTGAGATGGAGATGGAATTTCTACCTACATTTTTCACAGTCATGGTTCATCTACTAATTCATTTAGTAGAGGAGGCTAAGCTTGGTGGGCCTGTTCAGTATAGATGGATGTATCTGATTGAAAGGTTAGCCGGTAATGCTTCATTTACTTTTATCTCTCATATTTAGCATCCAGTAATTGATCTCACGTGTTATTTATATTTATGTAATAAAGGTATTTGTCCCATTTGAAAGCATACGTAAGTAACCAGGCTCGGCCAGAAGGGTCCATTGCTGAAGGCTACATCATGGAGGAGACTATTACATTTTGTTCTAGATACTTAGAAGGTGCTACGACCATTTTTAATAGACCTAAAAGAAATGATGATAATGATTCAAGTATGGGTAAATACTTGTTAAACTCTGGGGGTCGTGCAATTGGAAAAGAGAAAATTGTTCGCCTTGATATGAGAAGTAAGGAACAAGCACATCGTTATGTGCTACTTCAGCTAGATGAAATCAAGGAATTTCGTGAGTAAGTGTTAATAGAAGCAACTTTGTCAATATTAACTATTTTTGTTCAACCTACTAATAATTTCCTTATTATAGTGAATTTTTAAGTGAAAAACAACGAGCATATTTCCATAGAGGTCGATCTAATGCAACATTAGAAAATCAGTGGATTGTTGAAGAGTTTTCTGAGTGGCTTCAAAACCAGGTTAGTATATTTTATTCGATGTTGAAGTTGATATTATATATTCACCATTAATTTTGATACTACCTTTTATTCTATTAAGGTGCACAAAATTGATGCAACTATCGAAGAAGGCCGATTGAGAAGGGCTTTAGCTGATGGGCTAAATCAGTATGCTAAAAGAATGAAGGGCTTTGTCCTTAATGGATACAAGTTTCATAGAGAAGATCGTGAACGCTATATGAGGATACAAAATTCTGGGGTCATGGTCGTAGCTGATGGACAAGTTTACTATGGCAAATTGACAGACATATATGAACTAGACTATTATGGGAGTTATAAAGTTGTCATTTTTTGTTGTGATTGGGTAGATATAAATAGGGGCTTAAGAACATTTAGAAATGATGGTGCTTGTGTGAACTTCTCTAAGTTGATGCATACGGGTCGATTGTTGAAAGATGATCCATTTGTCATCTCATCTCAAGCAAAGCAAGTTTTCTATATTCAAGATGAGATGCAAAAGGGATGGTATCATGTCATTAAGACTAAACCTAGGGACTTGTATGATCTAGGCGAGATTTGATCTTTGTTTTTTTAGAGTTATGAAATAATGTTACGTGTTATTTCATTTTGTCCATGTATGTTAGTTTTCTTTTGTACGTGTTGTTTTATTTTGTCCATGTATGTTAGTTTTCTTTTGTACGTGTCGTTTCATTTTGTCCATGATCTTTGTTCTATTATTGATTATTTATTTTACGGAACATATTTGCTTCTCATTTTATTTTTGTAAGTTCTATTATACATCTACTAATTCTTTTATTTTTGGAAAAGCGTGGATTCACAATGAGGAGGTTTTTAGAAGTGGCAAATCAGTGCAGTCCTCAACAGCAACACCGGAACATGAAGGAGGTGATGACAGTCAGCCAAGACCGTCAACATCTCAAGCAGGGGGACCAGTGAGGGAAGTTGGTGTTTGGTCCACTGACGTGCCATTTGATGAGAGGAAGCAACTTCAACTTATCGGTAAATGTTTTCAATTTTATAGCATTAATTATGGTAATAATTTTTCAATCAATTAGAAAAGTAATGGTATATCTTAATCGTTAATAGATGGCCAAGGTAACTTGAGTACCTTAAGGACGATACCAGTTAAAGAAGTATGGCATCTTCCTGAAGGTGTAAGAATTATTGTGCGGTTCAATGACCTACGCCAACCAATTAGAAAGGGTGGCGATTTGTTGATCTGGTTTATTGGAGAGGTTGCAAAAAGGGACGGTTTTGTCCGCTCGGAGTAAGAGATTGGCGTACGATGAATGACCAATACAAAGCAGAAGCTATTGAGGTTATTCGAGTAAGTATTATTTATGTCTGAAGTTTACTTTATATATATGATATAATATGTATGTCTAAAGTTTTTGAACTTTATCATTGTATTAATTAAGGTTTTATACTCTTAATTGTGTTAATTTAATTCAATAGTATAATTGGCAATAGGTTCTTCTATCAAATTTTACTGTTTGAGTGAAATTTGGATATAGCACTGAAATGTGGTTGCTCTCTTACTAGTACAACTACTGCTTTATGCCTTCTTACTATTCCCTTGCCTTTTTGTGACATTATAGTTGGATTTTATGTTTTAGGGGAAATTTGCAATGCCCAGTGATGTATTGATTGATATATCAATACTACAGCATCTTGGCAAAATGTGGAGGGGTTATAAGACGAGTTTAAAAGCGCAATATTGCCAAGGGAACAAAACTGAGGATGAAGTTATTGCAACAGTGCCACGAGGAGTTAATCGTGACCAATGGATAACTTTGGTAAAATATGAAAATAGAAAAAGGGACTCGACCGTACCGGTGATCATGTCGAATTACAAAATATGAAAATAGAATTGGCCAATGTAAAGCAGCAAATTAGAAGGCTCCTACCCATCTATGATGCTGTTTCTTCTGGCCAAGCATCATATGAAATGATAGCAGAAGGTCGAGCAATTATTACTGCGGTTGCTGTCCGGTAAGATAATCTATTTAATTTGTATTTGTTTGTACTATAATGCAAATAATTGCCTTTCTAATCCTTTGTAAATAATGAAATTGATGATGTGAATGATTGAGACAAAAGGCGGCATTGGGGTTAGTACTTTTGGGAAACTATATGAATTTACCATGTGAAGCAAAATTTTGGATCAGATACGTTTGTCTTGCTGCTTGATAAGATGGTTTGGTTTTTGGATGTTTTGACACTTCTTCTACTAAATCTTTTCTCTAATATCTTCATTGATAATCCTCTTTCAATTTTTTCCATATGAGGAATAGCCTAACTTTAGACAACAAGATATAATTTGAATCATGTGTGTTGTGCTTTGCAAGATGTGGCAGAAAGTGGAATCTCATGTGCTATATTGTCGCCTTAAGATGTTGCAGACTCTTCATTTGCTTCAAGCACATACTAGATAGAAATGAGAATGGAGGGCAAGCTAAATAGGTGGCAATCACATGATATGGAAATCATGAAATGCAGCACAACCTAGGCCTCCCTCTATCTACTCCTACTTCCCTTCCAAAAGGGATTGTGGACACTTGAGGGTTGACGGGTTCCGATAAATGATTTCATGTGCTCATTGTTATTGATTTATGTGATAGTAAACTGGTAGATTGATATTTTGTACATAAGTAATGTTATTATTGTGTTGTCTATACAGGGTAGAGATGAATCGCGATCAGGTGACGGTGAACCCTCAAATTTTTTTGCATCTCCAAGCACGCCAAGCTCATTCGGTTGATTGATATATTTGTGAAGAATGTACTTGACTAAGTTACCATTGTATTTTTTTTTTTTTTTGGTTATTAGATTAATTATGTTGATATTTGGAGTGAAAAAAATCTCAAATTTTGTATTGAACTATCAAAGTACATTGACAATGTTGTAATATTTTGATTGTCGAATTCGGAGTCTTATGAAAAATTTATCAGTTTAGTTGATATTTTTTTATTAAGTAATTTTGTATATATATATATGTGTGTGTGTGTGTGTGTGTGTTTGTGTGTGTGGAAAATATGCACAAATAAATAGGCAATACAGGCTGTTTGTAAAATGTCCATGCTAAGAAGTAAAAATAGGGTATTTAAAAAACTTAAAAAATCTCGACATTAAAAAACGCCAAAAAATATCGGCACTTATAAACGCCGAGAATCTCGGCGCTTATAAACGCCGAGATTCTCGGCGCTTTTATTTCTCGGCGTTTTCTTTCTCGGCGCTTGTCCTAAGCGCCGATAATGAAATTCTCAGCGCTTTTTGCACCGAGAATTGCCAAAAAAAGCGCCGAGAATCTACCTTTTTTGTTGTAGTGTACCATAGTGGAGATTCGAACTCGGGTGGCGTGTAAGGCCGCCAAAGTTCGCTGCCACTAGGCTATGTCCCTAGAGGATAATGAGAATAAACCTGCGATACAAAAGCCGACATCTCATATAAGAAACCTAAAAAGCACGAACAAAGTGTGGAAAAGGAAAAGGAAAAATAACAAGGAAGCCTGCAAAAACAAGATTGAGAAAACCATCGAGATAGGCATGCCCAACCCCTTGAAACCACTCCCTAAACAGCTCAAAAGATAACACAATAGAGTAAAGGAAAAATACACAAAAAGAAAAGCAACCCCCTTCCTGTAACACCGCATTCCAAAGAAAAAACATCAACCCCACAAGCAACTCGAACCACATCAAGAAAGCCCCACCATTCAAGATACCAAAAACGAAAGATCAGAAGGAGGATAGCAACCAAACTCTGAAAGACTGAATCAAGTAGCAAAAAATCATACAATTGCAGGCAACTTAAACTCGATTTACTCATCCTCTTCAAGAATCATATCCTAAGATGTTTTGGAAACATGTGTATGGCTTTCTTGTAACCTACAGGCTTACTAGATGTCCATAATAAATTGTTTATATTTAACCAGTACGATATATCAACATTTTTAATGCCCCAAGTGCTTCCGTCTAAGCAGGGTTTCGTGGATGGATATACGCAGCCTTCTCGCTTCAGGGTAGCACCCTGAAGGGAGGTTGTTTCCGAGAATTCCCAACCTTAGGGGTAGCAACACGAGGACTTCCCACAAGGTCATCCACCTTGGTAATACTTTCGCTCAAGTACGCTTAACTTCAGTAAACGAGGACTTCCCAGGAGGTCACCCATCTTGGTAATACTCTCGCTCAAGCACGCTTAACTTTAGATTGTACCGGTTATAATCGGTACGATACGAAATACAAACTTAATATGTGAAATATGTACTAAAAAAGATAGGGTAAACGTGGGTATTCAAATTTAAGCAAAGTTGAGAACCACAAATACATAAAAGAAGCAAAGCTGAATTCATTTTTGTTGTCAGAACTTGGTACAATTGTACCTTCCAACCCGTTCTAAAAGACACTTGAAAAACTAGCAGTAATAATTCGACTCTTTTAACAATTTACTCTCTTTGGACCACCCCGACCTCACTTAAAGTCATTCTTTTTCGATATATAGCAAAAATTCACAATACAGAAAGTCGGCGTTCCACTGGAGTGGAACCCGAGCCAGAAAGGCAGAGTACAGACTGATAACTCTCTACCTAAGCGAGTCACTAAACAAAAAACAGCAAAAGAGAGTGCCCCAAAAAATTACGTTACACAATATCCTACATTCTCACTTAATCTATATATTTTTAATTGTGTCAGTTTAATTTTTGTATGACGACAACAACCCAGAGCCTCAAAGAGGGTCCCACCACCAATAGATCATCACGGATAGTGGGTTTGTGTAATTTACATTAATTGAATATGGTTCGATAGTCAAATTAAAGTTAAGTTATAATAATGTGAGTTTTAACTGTAGAATCATGTAAGATGCACATAACCTAACACAAACCTACATGTTAACAGATTTTGAACTAACCGGTAACTGGATAACTAAAACTTTCAGTGCTAATTAAATTTATACAAGGACCAAATTAAAACAATATAACTTATATAGAGACAAAATTAACACGGTGAGTCGAATACATGGACTTTTAATATAAATAACCATTTTTTCCCCCTACTTTCTTGATTACATGAAAATGCTAAAAGTCGTGTTATATTTTTTTTCCGAATAAATAGAGGAAAAATTCTCAGTACAAGCTGGCGCACCCACAGAAGCGGAGCCCTAGAAAGACAACAAGAGCGGTGAAAAAGCAAAACAAAATAAAAGACTTGAAAATCTAAAAACACCTAAAAAACATACCTACATCAACTCCTAGGAACGAAAACATCAAGAGAACCACGCCCAACTAAGCCAAAAAAAAAAAAAAATGTAAACATGAACAACGAGCACCAATAATGAAGAACGGCCTCCATCTTTCTAAAGACATCACAAAATAGAAGTCTATAATCACAAACACCAATAACTCTAACGAAAGACGAGAAACACTACTTTTAGAAAATAGTCATGTTATATGACTTATGTCAATATTAACACAACAGACAATGAACTATATAACAACAAACACATCACTAAAACGTGACATACAATAACTTTTAGAAACTCGATGTCTAAACCCTACTAAACTCGTGGTACGTAACCTAAATTTCACATTTAACTTGATTATCGTATACCTTCAACCATAAGATAATGGGCTGACTAGTTTACTTGTAATCGAAATCTAACAGTCGTATTCAAGCATCTATATACTATAGTAAAAATGATAAAAATTAGTCAAATTAAGAACTATCTTTTATATTTTCTTCTTCCTCCATGAACTTTGTTCATTATAGCAATTTAATCCTTGTGCTTTTAATTGTTTCAATTTAATCCCTGTACAATTAATAGTATATCAATTTGATCTTTGTAGTTGAATTTATGTTAAATTATTAATGAAATTTCTATTCTTTCGTTGGTTGGGGCAATTTGAATCAGTAGATGGTATAAAATCAATCTTGAGCCTTTACCCATCAGCTTAAGCTTTTGAGACAGTTGGTTCCTTGACATGGTTAGCTCATCAGGTTGGAAGTCCTTGGAAACAGCCTCCCTTCAGGGTAGCTCCCTGAAGGGGGAAGGCTACGTACATTTACTCCTCAGACCCTACTTATGCTGGAGCCCTTGGGGCACTGGGTATGCTACTGCTGTTATTGTTTGTTTCCTTGACATGGTCGTCAAGGAGCCATCTTTTCCAAAAGCTCAAGCTGATGGGTGAAAGCCCAGGAATAGTTTTATACTTTAGCATGCTCCCTCACGTAAATGTCATTGGGCTTGAAGCGTGGATATTGCATAGGACCATATTATACCTTGTGCTTAAGTTGTTTTAATATTGAAAGTGGGAGCTGTTGAGATTCAAACTAGTGACCTTTAGGTCAACAAGGCTCTGATACCATGTTAAGAAACTATTTTTCCTAAAAGCTTAAGCTGATTGATGAAGGCCCAAGAATAGTTTTATACTTTAACAATGGTATCAGAGCCTTGATGACTAAGAGGTCACGAGTTTGAATCTCAACAGCTCCCACTTCAATATTAATATATTTCAGCACAAGGCAATGAGGTCGTCCTATGGACAATCCACGCTTGAAGCCCAATAGGCATTTGCGTGAGAAAGCATGTTAGAGTACAAAGTCAATCTTGAACCTTTATCTATCAGCTTAAACTTTTGAAAAAATTGGTTCTTTGACAGATAGATATGTAGTGGGTTAGACAATGTAAATTATAAAAAGATTAAATTGACATAATTAAAAGTACAAAGACAGTAAAGAGGAAGGAAAACAAAAGAAAAGCATGTGATGTGTTATCATCAAGCATAACACTAACCCCATAAAATCTCAATCAAATTCTTTCCCTTTTTTTTCTTAAAAAAAATATAATAATCACTAAAAAGTAATTAAAAAATTAAAAAAATTAAAGTTTTCCAATCAAATTCTCTTCCTTCAATCTCATCCAACATCAAAACTTCCCATGATTCACATTAATTTAATTAATCACACACCAATAATATCAATAAAAATTAAAAAAAAACCAAAAAAAAAAAAAACAAATATTCTTGGAAAATATTGAATTAAATAAGATAGATTAAACTCACTTTGTACTCGTTTTATGTATTCTGTGGGTGATCAGTAGTACTTGAAATGAATCTTTGACAGTCGATATATGTACTCAATTTATGTGTTCTGTCTATCATTCCCGCCGTGGTGGGAATGTGACCCACTTGGCTGGTGACCTTCCGCCTCGGCTGCCGCTCGGTAGACGGTCAACCCACCGGTCAACTGCCCGTCGCCGGCTAATTGCTGACCTGGCAAGAGAGCCATAGGAGTAGGAAAGTTCATAAAATGTAACCCTGAGGGCATACTTATACTCCCTCTGTAAAACGCCGCCGCAGCCGCTGTCGCGGTGTTGTTACTCACCGGCGGGAGGGCCCACACCGGGTCGCCACCCCCCATCACCGACCCGGTACTTGTGGCGCCACCACTGGTCACCATCCAAAAGTTCGGAGGGATTTGGTGCGCCCCGCCTCCTGAATTCGATATGGGGCCTACCGCGCTCGACTGCAGCGCGTAGGCCCCACCGCCACCGCCACCACTCATTAACGGTGGCATCGCGGCGGCTTCGATCCTCCGTTTCCTACCACTTCCTCCGGCTCCCTCTTCCGTCGACTCCGACATGTCTACTTGATTATGATTGCTTCTTTCTGGGATTTCATGCTTGGCAAAGTTGAGGAGGGTAGCGGACGCAGGGTCGGAAAAAAAGTTCCGACTATGTACCGCCGCTACATAAGGCGAGGCGGACCGGAGCTGGGAGGGGAGAGAGAGAGAGGACCCAGAGCTTCTAAGAGAGATATTAAGAGAAGTAAAATTCGCGGGGATAGTGCCGGTACCAGTGGCGGCGATCACAGCGGGCTCGGCCTGCTGTAGGAGCCACTCAATCGTTTCACCATCAGACTTGTGGCCGAGCTCGCGGGTCAACTGGAAAACCCGGGCGGCGCAAAGGGCAGGCATGCGAATCCTACGACCACGACCGTCGACTTTCGTGTGGCGGTCCTTGGTGGAGGAGCGCTTCGGGGGCGGTTTTTTCTCAGCAACAATAGCGGAGGACACGGCCGAGGTGGAGGAAGAGGAGGGTGGGTCTTGGTGGTGGGCGTCGTCTTGGGGGAGTAGTTGGAAGGGGAAAGTCGGGCGATGGTGGTGGTAGTCGTGGTGGTGGTGGTCGTCGGGTTTTTCCATAGAAACCCTAATTAGATGTTTTTATTTTTCAGTAACTGACGCTTCTAAAAGTTTAAACCGATAAACGAAAGCTCAAGATTGATTTTATACTGTTAACAATTTTTTTTTTTTTTTTTTTTTTGTGGGTAAGGTGTGTCTTGGTTTTGGGGTCTCTCTCTTTCTATGTGGAAAACTAGGGTTGTGAGTATTTGGTGAATTATTTTTAGAGAGAGAAAGTTAGAGGGAGAGAGAGAGAGAGAGAGAGGAGATAAGGAGGAATGAAAGCTTTAAACGAGCTATGATAATGAGTGCGAATTATTACTTGAGTTTTCAAATGCTTTTTTTTTTTTTTTTTTTGACACTAATGCTTTTTTTTTCTTTAAAGTGTATATATATATATATATAGGGAGCGAATGAAATGATAATAAAAATTTTGTGAGAATATGAGAAAATTAAATCTACATTGTTAGATATTAAATAAGATTGATCAATAGTTCTAAGAGGCTTATCATATCTGGAGTCTTACCATACCATCATCCAATGATCACCAGCGCTGCCGCTGCCACTCCTCTCCGCCACTCCTGTTACTGCCATCCATCTCTCTCTCTCTCTCCATCCCATCTTAATCCCAACAGTGGCGGGAGTGGCAAAGAGGAGTGGTGGCGGCGGTGGTGACCGGTAGGATCCTAGACACGATGAGTTTCTGAGAACCATTGATCAATCTTACTTAAGATTCAACGATGTAGATTTAATTTTCTAATATTCTCACAAAATTTTCATTCTCATTCCAGTTACTCCATATACACACACACACACATATGTATTTATGTACAATAATAACAAACCTAGTGCCTCAGGGGCCCTTGCATAAGTAGGGTCTAGAAGGAGTGGGATGTATTACTCCTTTAGAGTGCTATTATAAAGGGAGGTTATGTCCAAGAACTCCCTACCTAAAAAGCATAAAATGCATAAAGCGTACAATTATTTAAGTGTAAGTGTAAGAGTATAAAAACAACGGCACACAATAAGCATTTTTTTTTTTAATGATGGTAAAGCCATGGGGAGGGGGGAGGGGATAAACCCCTTAAATCCTCAATAAAGAGGAGACCACATTTGAGCTTTGTGGGATTCGATCTCGGCTCACCTCGTTGGCAACCGGCGATCACGACCACTTGTATATATGAGTGTGTGTGTGTGTTTTCTTTTTTGTCTTTTGCTTTTTGTCCTGGTTTGTTTGCTTGTCTGTAGCCACTTTTATGGGTCGGGTTCTGCTCTAGTTGAATGTCGGGTTCTACATTACATTTTATTGTTATCTATCGAAAAAAAACATGTGAGAGGGTGAGAGAGTGAGAGTAAATTTATGCATAAACTATGAGACGGTCCTATGCACTTTCAATATATTTCAAAGTTATTATCATGACAAAATTGTTATTATCAGAGCAAAATTTTAGTTTTCAAACTATTTTTGTGGCTTTTGTTATTTATGAGTCACATTACTCTAACAATAATAATTTTTGCTCTAAAAATAATAACTATAAATTTATATATATTTAAAACAATTATTTATTTAGTTGTTTGTAATATAGTTACTAAAATATAGTCCAAAATTTATAAAAAATTAATATATTCATGTATAATTTAGCTCTATATATATGAAATTTCGTTGAAGATTTTGTTGATTTGTAAAAAAAATTATATACAATTACATGAATGCGTAAAAATAATGTATAAGTCAATAGTTTTGAAGTTCGAGTGAAAAATTTCGGAGAACATAGAATATTTTATGATTAAAATAGCTATAAGGATGATTATTTAAATTGATTATTTATTTTTTATTCGGAAAAAATATAAATAAGTTTGTGTATTATATGGATGACATTAAAAATACCAATTTTACCGTATTATTGTTAATTATTTGTAAATTCTCGGATAGCTTTAGCTGGTATCTTTATGTTATTTTTCTTTTCTTCACACTGTGTATGTCTCTCGGGTTTCATGTTGTGAGATGCTATCTTTTATATTGTGAGTTTTTTCGCTATTTATCGGAAAAACATGTCAATTTTATGTGTGTTTTACAAATGTTTGGAACTTTATTTAACTTGATCGTTTATTTTTTTTTTCTTAAAATAGTCTTTAATATTTGTAAGTTTATTCAAATAGTTATTATTTTTTATTAAAAATTGTAACTCATGCTTTATTTTACGAAAAAATAGTTTTTTATCTAATGACCAACAATAACCAAAAATATGAGCGAATATTTAATAAAAAAGAATGATGAATCAATTTCAATGTAAATTTTACTTATAAATTAATCTCAATATGTAAACAAATGTATAATAATAATAATAATAAAATAAAAAATTACTAAACTAAAATAAATAACATGTCACAAATATATATACATAGATAATTGCTCAAAACTAGAACTCCAATATATTGGGAGATTTCTTTTCAGAGCAACATTTGAAATGCCCAAAAAATAAACTTAATTATACATAAATATTTATATTAAAAAAATATTAACTTATAAATATCTATTAGAAAAATTATCACTTAGATATCTTGAAGTTCAATAATTTATCATTTAAGTACTCTGACATTAACAAAATATATAATGAGGTACCTTCAGATTTAAAAATTTTATCGCTTAGGTACTTTAAAATTCTATCAATCAAGTACCCTTCTTCAAATTCTAGATAGGTTTTCCTTAAAAAAGCTAAAGTAAATCATGATTCCAACGATATATAAGTATTTTTATTAGAATTGGAAGTTTTTATCAAAAATGCTAATATGACACATAATTTTAGCAATATATATGTATTTTATACAAAATTTTAGTGATTTTTTTAATCTTAATTCGTTGATTTTTTATATATACTATTATAATCATAAACTATATTTTTAATTTTTTATATAAAATCGGCCTGATTCTTATAAAAAATTATCAAATTTCAACATAAAAAGCAATATTCCAAGTGTCCAAAGGGCTTCCGCTTAAGCAGGGTGTAAGGTGGTAAATGTACCGCAGCCTTCCTCCTTCAGGGTGAAAGGAGGCTATTTCCGAAAACCTCAAACCTGAAAGGTGCAACACGAGGACCTCCCAAGAAGTCCCCCATCTTGATACTACTCTTGCCCAAACACACTTACTTTGAAAATTCTAATGGGATCCGATGCTTGCGTGTTGGTATCCTCTTACGTATATATATTAAAATATCCAATATATGATATCTAAGATATTTAAACCTTAAAATACATTATTATATATATATATTAAACTATTAAAGAACCTATATAATAATTAGTTAAATTTCAGAGTATCTAAATGATAATTTTGAATTTATATTATATAGCTGAGGGAAATGAAATTGAAATTTTTTTTTTTTTTTTTTTTAACAATGGTAAAGCCAGGGGAGGAGGAAGGGGAGGGGATATACCCCTCAAGTCCTCAAAGAGGACTACCCCATTTGTCCAAGGTGGGATTCGATCCCGGGATATCTAATTTGATAATCGACGATTCAACCACCATGTCATGTCCCTAAGGGATGAGGGAAATGGAATTGAATGTAATAGCGCTGTATATATATATATATATATATATGAAGTATTTTCGGAGAAATAAGAGAGTCCACGTGAGGTGGCTGGCGCCCTTTTTTATCATTCACAACTCCATGGTGGATGTGGGTCCCCCCACCACAAAGTCAAAAATATTATATTGACTTTAAGATTTGATTAAAAATTTATCACTTAGTTATCTTAATACTTGAGAATTTATCATATAAATATATAATATGTCAAGAACTAACTGTTTTAAAAGCTTAAGCTGAGGGATGAAGACTAAGGATTGGTTTCATACTCTATGAATATGTCTATTAAGCTTAAAGCGTGGATGTTGCACAAATCCACCTCACGTCCCGTACTTAAATTATTAAATATTGTAAGTGGGGGCTGTTGGATTCGAATTCGTGATCTCTTGGTCATCACGGCTCTGATATCGTGTGTCAAGAAACCAACTGTTCTAAAAGATTAAGCTGGTGGATGCTAATATAACCGTCATGCAAATGTCCGTTGGGCTTGAAGCGTGGTACCTTATGGCTTAAATTATGTTAATATTAAAAGTAGGGGCTGTAGGGATTTGAACTCGTGACCTTTTGGCCATCAAAGCTCTTATACTATGTCAAGGAACCGACTGCCAAACTGATGGATGAAGGCCCACGATTGGCCTTATACTCTAACATGCCCCCTCATGCAAATGTCTATTGGGTTTGAAGTGTGGACGTTGCATAGGCCTACCTCATACCTTGTATTTAAATTATGTTAATATTGAAAGTGGGGACCATTGGGATTCAGACCCGTGACCTCTTGGTCACCAAAGTTCTGATGCCATGTCAATGAACCAACTATTCCAAAAGTTTAAGTTGATGGATGAAGGCTCGGATTGATTTTATACTCTAACAGTATACAATGCAACACTATACAATGAAATAGCCTAATATATTTAAGAAAAATTATCATGCAAGTAGCTTAAAGCAGTGGCAGATCTAGAAACTTTGTTCAGTAGGGGGCACATAGACTACATTATCTGCTAGATATTATTTCACTGTCATCGAAGGACTCAAAATTCAAAAACAAAATTAGTAAACTTAAAAATTAATCCACCCATTCTCATGGTATTACAGTAATAATTAATTTACTAGAAACGACATATTTATCTCAATGAAAAATTATCACTTAAATACTCTCGAATTTAATCTTTCATTACCGTGGCATCCTCGATAGCATATATAATGAATTCATTGATATCTCAAATGTTATTACTAAATTATCTTTACTAGAATTCGGTAAATTTGTCAGAAAACACTGATATGGAAAAAATTTGTAGACATTATACAAACGTGCTCTTCATCAAGATAACGATTTTTTCGAAAAAATTTATCGATAACATATGATTATGGTATATATTATTAATTTATATTGTAAGGTCATAAATTTTTGAGAAAATTATCATGTAATAATTGTATTATTGAATTGTAATATATTACATCTCATGTCTATTATTGAGTCGTAATATATGACATGTCACATTCATTAATTAATTCAAAATTATCGGCTCAAAATCATACTATATATAAATGATAAATATTGTATTTAATTAATAATATATTATTGAATTGTAAAAAAATTAATATTGAGTAAAATTTTCATTCAAATGTTTACATAGGATTAATCAAAAGCAGTTAAAAAATTGCCTATATTTTAGGTGAGGTATCAAAAAATTACCTAATTTTTCTAATTTTTCCAAGTAATACAAACTTTTCAAAAAAAAATTTAACGTCATATTTAATGCTTACAACATTAACTTTTCATCAAATGCTGCATTTTGGAGTATAAATACATCAAAACATATAGTTTAACTTAATTTCAGTAAATTATATTAAGTAATATATTTTATAGATAATAAAATTAACCTTCACCTTTGAATTTGTAAAATTATTAAGGGTTCAGCGCGCTGCTATAGGGTTTTGCCAAAAAAAAATTTAGAAGTGTTTTTTATTTAAAAACTTGTTTATATTTAATTCATAAAAAAAGTTTTATTGAAAGTAGTTTAGTAATATTTTATTTATTTTAATAAAAAGTTAATAGTGTAAGCATTAGATGTGACATTAAAAATTTTTTAAAAAAGTTTAGGTTTTACTTTAAAAAATTATAAAAGTTAGGTGACTTTTTAATACCTCACCTAAAATGCAAGTAGTTTTCAGTAAAAAAAAAACCTGAATATAATATCAAGGGTTATCGACATTTTTGAAAATAATAAAAAAACTCTAATCTTTTTAAATTATTAAAAAGGCCCATCTTCAACATGATGTTATTTTTAGTTGATAAAACTAACGCAGTAAAATGACAAAAGTACCCTTTAATAATTATTTTTTGAAACAAATTAAGCGAAAATAGATAGTTTTTACATCGTAAAATATCTCAAGTTCCTTGCTTATAAAGTAAGAACAAAGGTATTGAATCGTACTTTAGATCATTTTATTATATCATTAATAAAAAGTAATTATTCCCCGAGGTAGTGCACTTATCGGTTGTTTAGTTGCTTCCCGATTATTCCCCTATTATTGACCTTGTACTATTTGCTTTACTATGTGCCTTGTAGTTGTCTTCTTGTGGGGCATATTGTATACTGCTAGTGTAACGTAGTGTCCTAAGCTGATACTTTGTGGCTTCCATGGTTTCCAGGTTACCATGTTCTCATGGCGACTCGATCTTCAGGATGGGGTCCTCGAAAAGAGCCTCTCTTCCACCCGGAAGGGGAAAGACTTCGTACATCCACCCCCCCAGACCTTGCTTCATGCGGGAGCCCCTGTAGCACTGGGACTGTTGTTGTTAATGTTGTTGTAATAAAAAGCAATTATTCCATCATCTTTGTCATTAAAAAAAGAACCAATCATGTTCGAGAAGCTTCTTTTTATTAGTACGATAAAAACTTAGGGTCTTTTTAATAATTTAAAAAATTAAGGATTCTTTTTATTATTTTTAAAAATATTTATTAAATTGTAAATATTAATGTGTACAACATATTTAAAAAAAATAATAATAATAGGAGGAGAGAGGAAAGTGGGGCCCGCCAAATTGAAGTAATCATTTCAATTTGCCTTTGGCCTTTGCCTTTTTGATGGGTGACTTTGGGATTCCCACCTCTTAATTTTTTCTATTATTTTTATTTTTTTATTCATTATAAATAATAAAATTTTACAATTTTATTAAATAATTAATATAATATTAATATTATTGGTATTATTCTAATTTCTTAATTTTATATCATATCATCATAGGTCTAACACAGTGCCTCGAAGCTTGTATATCAGTACATCTTACCCTTTCAAATAGCTGATGCATATCAAACGAGGTTCCATCCTAAAATCAATTGATAATATGTGAAGTATTTTCCTATGTATATATACAGACATTTTTCTTAGTTAACCCGCCGATGTGGGATGGCTAACTTGCCTGTATCGCCTGCTTTAATGGGAGGCTCCTTAAAGCACTAAATCGTCCATTACTTGTTGATCTCGATGAGGTGCAGTGGTGTCCCAAATCGTTTAGATGCTTCGATTGTTGGTTCTTACACCCAGAATGTACTAACATAGTGAAAAATGAATGGCAAGCTTTTCGAGTGTATTGAGTCGTTATGTACGACTTTTATAGGTACTTCTTGTTACTTTCCCTTTTTCCCGCACTATGTGTAGGCTTTTTGGGTCTTTTCATGAGATGATACTTTTTATGTCGTAGGTTTTTCTCGCTATTTATCGGGGAATAAAAAAACATTTTTCATCTCTCCTGTATCGTTAACAATCTTACTTACCCCAACTATGAAACTATTTTAAAAAACATAATGCGACGTCGTTTCTATTTCATAAAATAAATAAACTAGTGTCTTTTAGTACTAAATATGTTTAAATAATAATAGTCAATGCATCAGCTAAAATTTTTGGAACAGTTGATTTCTGAACACGATATTAGACTTCCGTGAAACATGTCATGAGTCCGGGATCTCAACAATATTAATGTAATTTCATAACAAGGCTTGAGATAGTTTAATGCATCGTCCCTGCTAGAGGTGGTCAGGGGCCAGGTCGGCCCAACCCAGCCCAACCTAACATGGTAGGAACCGGACCAAACCCGACCCGGCACTATAGCAGGTAGGCCGGGTCACCGGCCCCCATTTTTTATGGGGGCCCGGCCCACCCCGCCCGCTCCACGAAAATAAAAAAATGGAGGGAGGAGAGCTTGGGCCCACGGGCCGGGCTGCCTGGACGTACTACGAGACCCGCAGGTCGGGTCAACCCGATCCGCTCCGTTGGCCACCTCTAGTCCCCGCCATTCCTGAATGTTATAGATCAGCTTAAACCTTTGGTACAATTAGTTCTTTGATATACAGTGTAAGCTGTGGGAAGTAATGTAAGGTAGAAAGCAGAATCAATTATCTTGTAGTATCCTGAGTTCGGGTAAAATAATTTTTTAGTCCATAAACTTTTTGTTTTAACATTTTTAGTCTGAAAGTACGCAAACGTCATCATTTTCAGTGAAATGTTGACGTATAAAGTAACATTGTTTTAACATACCATGTAACAGAAGCAGTTGTTTAGTATTCTAATTTGCTTCTTCTCGATATAAAGGATAAAAACTGAAGAAATAATAATCTATGTATAATACGTTATAAACACATACATACATAGTATAGACGACCCGCATATCGGCTAATATCATAATATGAAGTGTTTATTCGAGGTGCATTTAAGCTGACATGGGCATCTCGATCACTAAAATTAGCTTCATCGATCAAAACTTGCTTTCGTTGCCTCAAATTTCAAGACATACCATCACTTTAATCAAGATAAATATCAAGGAAAGCAACTAAAGCAAGTGTCTGTTGGACTTGAGTACTGGATGTTGCACAGGCTCACCTTATACATTATACTTAAATTAATTGAAAGTGGGACTTGTTGGGATTCGAACCTACGACCTCTTAGACAACAACACTTTGTACCTTATGAAGAAACTAACTTTGCTAAAAATTTGAATTGATTAATAAAGGTATAAGAATATTTTTACACTCAAACAGTAAAGTTTTAGGCACCTCACTTTGTTGCAACAGGAACTAAATTCCTACGGGAATTTGTATTTCCTAGGAATTCAATTCATGTTCAACTTCTCAGGAAGTGGATAAAAGATGTTTAGTTGCCGAGATAAGAAATAGAACCTCTTCGGAAAAGTTAGTTAAAAACAAAGGAATTAGTGTTAAGAAACGCAACGACTAAGCAACGAAAAATTCTACGAGAAAAATAAATAACAAACACACAGATTTACGTGGTTCGGCCAAAATTACCTACATTCACGGAGATGCAAGGAGAATTTTATTTCTTAGAAATGTTACAGAAAGTTTTCTTCAATTCACTCTACACTCTCAAACCCTAAAATTGGGTATCAATAAGCGCACTGCCTAAAACCCTAATTTCGGCTAAGATCTCCAAAAACAAGCCTGAACCTCGACCTGGGCCCAAACTGAGACCCAAACAAAGTAACCCAACAATTAGAACTTACCCGGGCGCTAAATAAGTTACATCCAGCATTTCAAGGTAATTGAAAATTGTTGACCAATTTCTACTTCTTATGTTCTGCCAACTTCCTGCCAACTAAATAAGAGCGCGAATCTGTAATTTTCATTAATTTCTACTTCTCACGTTTACTTCCTGCATACCAAATGAGGCCTCAGTAACGTAAATAGATATATAAAATAAGGAGTAGATAAATAAGAATATCATGATGAATACAACTTTAGGGTAATAAAAATAATTGGATTCCAATCCAACAAAGTTGCAATCCAACCTTGGGTCATCAATTAAAGTGTTCATTTGCCAACGCAATGAAACACACACCCAAAAATTATATATATATATTTTTAATTAATTTATAAAAAAATAATAAAAAAATAAAAAGAGGGATCACTAAAAAAATTAAAAAAAAAAAGTAAACAAATCTGATCATCCTTTTTTGACAGTAGTTGTACAGCCTTGGCTCTTACCTACTGTTATCCTCACATGCTTTTCGTTTTTCCGAAAGAAAAACTCGTGATATAAAAATTGGCAAACACAGTGCGGGAAAAGGGAAACTCACGAGAAAAACATGTAAGAGTCGTATTTAACAACCCAATATACCAAGAAACAAAAATACATTAACTCCCACCATACTTCCAATACTACACCAGAAGTAAATAAATATATCAAGGAGGATATCTGAACAGCATAACATGGAGTAAAAAAATAGGAAAGGAACCATACCATAGGTAAGGGTGTATTTGAGTTGAGCCGAAAACGAGCCTGTCAGGCTTGTTTGTATTAAGCTCGGCTCAAAACTCCCCGAGCTCGACTCATCAAAAGCTTAGGCTCCGTTCAATATTTCTACTTATGTAAGTCTAATCTAGGCTCGTTTAAGCTCTGGCTTAGCTCATTAAGGCTCAAACTTGGCTTAATTAGGCATATTTAAACAAATATATTATATTAAGAAAGGCTTATTTAGGCTCGTTTGGGCTAGCGAGCCTACGAGCTCGAGCTTCATTAGACTCAAACTTGGCTCGATAAGCTAAATGAGCCGGCTTGGCTTATTTACACGCCTAAACATAGATGGTGTGCGAGAGCTTTGTAGTGCTCGTCTCAATGGCTTCTTTTTTCCCTTTTTTTCGATAAATTTCTTTTTTCCGTTTTATATTTCATTGTTAAAAAAATACATTTTTTGTTATTTTTTTATTCTTTTTCTATCTTTAAATAACTGGCGTCAAGATAAACATCCTCTTATACCAAACTCAAGTTCATGCCGAGCCTTTATTTATCTTTCTAACATTTGTCCAAGCTTAAGATTTCAGTGCGTTTGATATTCAACTTAGCTAATTAGTCCCATTTCCCTTATCAAGCCACTTCGAGTTGGATCGAGCTCCTTTCTTTTTGATAATTCAAAGGAGAAGATCCTCGTAAGTACTGAAGAAGAGCCACCGAAGCTACAAAAACCAAAAGGAAACAAAAGCACAAAGGAAAAAAAAAGTGATATAAAGATAAACTCTCGCTATGATCCGCAACTAAAGATGCAGCCAAGAGGAACTAAGGGGCATATGTCATACCGAAAATAGATCTAGATCTGCACAGGTATCAAGTTACCTACATATAATATACAGTATATTATTGTTAAAAATTACATCGTTAATTTTATCTTTACTATTAAAATCAGATAAAATATAAGGACTTTTGATATAAATAACCGTAAAGTCAAAAGAAAAAGACACTAGTGTTAGCATGTTACAAATCTAATGGCCCCCATATCCTAAAACACCTTAAATATAATTTTCTAGGGTTTGCATGACCCTCCCTAGGACCATCCCTATATATAGAAAAATATTTCAATTTTTCACTGAAAATTATCTAAATTTTTTAATTTTCAATATCACCCCTAAACTGTCCAAAATTTTTCAAAGTCACATCATAATATGACGCTGGTACATCTATTAGTGTCTGCTGAAGTAACATTTTAAAAAAATATTTCTTTAAATATATAGATTATTTTATAAATATTTATAAACTTTTTAGGCATTCGAAATACTTTTTTAAATGTTAAATTATTTCAAAGCTTTTAAAATTATTTTTAACATAAATTTTTAAAAATTATTTTCTTTTTTTTAGAATACCACTTTAGAAAAACTAATGGATGTTAACATTAGATTAAGATATAATATTAAAAATTAAAAAATGTAAATAACTTTTTGAAACTGTACCTAAAATTTAAGGTGGTTTTCAATGAAAAAAAAAACCAAAATATTAAATATACTATAGTCGCATTTTAAATAATATGATAAAAAGTTATTAAATTATAAGAAATTAATATTAAAGTAAGTATTTATTTATGTTAATATATAATTAAGTTATATTTATTTAGTATTTATAACCTTGCTCATATATATTTGCATGCATGGAGGCGGCCTTTCAAACCCTATTTATTATTATTTTTTTAATTATATTTAATTTTTTTTGATAAATAGCAAAGCTCGGAATACAGAAGGCGGCATCCCGACTTAGGAGACCCGATAAAATACATTGTAATTTTTTTTAATTCTATTTAATGTTTTAATAGGTTGATCAAAATTAAGTTTAGAGAACTTATAACTTAAGTACCTAAAATTTGAATATTTATTACCTAAATATAATGACATTTCAGTGCATACAATGAATGATCTTATACTTAATTTAAATATTTTAGTACCTTGGAACAAACGCTATATGTTAAAATTTGATAAACTTTTACAAGTATCTTACCAGTTTTACACAAGAAATGTTCAAATATGATATGATTATGATAATATATATAGACCAGTTCTATCGACACGACCTTTTTTCATTAATATTAGAACAATAACAAAGACTTTTAAATTTTTTTTTTGATAATTATGTTGATATTGTCTCGACATTAACAAAAAGAATACTCTGGCAAAAATATTACGTATATATAACTTATACGATATTTTTAGGAAATTTATATTATCGTAATAAAAAACACTAATATCAGAATAATATAATATTATTATTTTAACATTAATATTTTTTTATCGTGATAATATTATTATCCTATTTTTAACTAGCTTTAATATATGTAATCATTATGTCCGACTTCATGTCACTAACGAATTTTTGTTTTTTTTTTTTTTTTCTTAAAGAATAATTTATGGATTGTTTTTAAGAATATACTTTAAATAACTATTATTAAAACTAAATTTCAAAATTAGAATTTTCAAATAATAAGGGCTTCTAAAAAAAATTGAATTTTTTGCTTGTAAGCTCTTTTAAAAAAAAAAAATTATTTTCATAATACTTTATAAAAGAAGTAAATAAATTCTGATTTCTTTTATTTTTTTTTTTCATCTAGTCAAATGTTTCAAAAAAAACAAAACTTTAAAATGTAATTTTTATTTAATAATAATCTTTCATTATTTACTATAATAAGGCAAAGAGCCTGTTTGGCTAATCTTCATTTCTCGGAAAATAAAAGTGATCTAAAAAACAAAAACACATTTTTAAGATTAAAAAAAAAACGTATTATAAAAGTAGATATTATTTTTCTCTTTTCAAATAGAAACAAAGAAATAATATTTTTCTTTTGAAACAGAACCAAAAGGATAAAAATAAAATATTTTACAGACAGAAATACCCATGTTCAGAAACACTCACCTTACAGGAATACCCAAGTGGTTGCAGGAAGTAGAAGCGGGAAGTTTTAATTCATGGGAACTGTCGTTTTTGGCTCTTGTTTGGTATACGAGAAGTAGACAGCAAGTGGGAAGTCGAAATTGCTAAGCAATTTTAGTTGCTTCAAAAACGGGGAAGTAACTTACCTAACTCTCCTAGATAAGTTCTAATTTCCTCATTTTTAACTAGCTTCCCCGAAGAAGTTCCATTTCCCGTCTTAACAACCAAATGTGTTTTACCTACTTCCTGAAAAGTTAATGAAGGAATTAAATTCTCAAAAAATATAACTTTCTACAAAAATTTAATTCATATAGCAACCCAATAAGATCTAAAATAATTTTTTTTTTACAGTTTGACCAAACAGACCGGATGCGACAAAGATAGAGAGGGGAAAGCAGCTTTAATTATGGAGTAGGTAAGTGCTTTATACAAAATTGAAATAATATTTTAAATTTGCTATCATATAATTTGGTATCCCATGAGAATCCTATAAAGTATTACTTTTTTTTTTTCTTAAATAAAAGTAAACTATGCAATAATTTTTATTATATG
This sequence comes from Simmondsia chinensis, assembly GCA_018398585.1. NCBI lineage: Eukaryota > Viridiplantae > Streptophyta > Magnoliopsida > Caryophyllales > Simmondsiaceae > Simmondsia > Simmondsia chinensis. The sequence continues at coordinate 1,099,581 of JAGTTD010000012.1, read as the reverse complement.
GTTAGTTCATACAATATTGATTGAATGTCATTGACCATGAGTAGACTCTTGCCCCCCAGTAATTAGCGAAATAATCGTGATATAGAAACCGGCGTCCTGCGGAACCCGAGACCATATTGGAGTGGTAGATATCAAGGCAAAAAGAGCAAAAACCAAAAAGGTAAGATCTACCAACGCCCACCTCCCAGGATACAGATCACCACCGGCTACAATAACAAATACAAACAAAACCAAGCAAAAACGTTACACCGAAAGACCACAACACTAAAGATGCCTACACGAAGATAGCATTATTCCACACTAACGGCCAATCCTCCTGAAAAATCCCTTGGTGAATGAACACGAGCCCACCTAAACAACAACTTAACCGATCCGCTCGAGATGCTTCTCTAGATGAAACACTATTGCTTGGATCCAACTAAGCTTGCAGAAGTCAAACTGAGTTAAACAACCAAACTTTTAAGAATGGATTACTTAACAGAACCTCGGCATCCTCCATACTCCAAGAACAACTTCCTGGTGGTTACCATGCCATTAGAGCGGTGGTTAACATACGGTTCCTCTATGTCTTTCGTTGGGGATTGCCATGCACCGACTTCAATGGCATCGAACGTATTGATCATGACACTTTTTGGGCTGATGTAGCTTAAACTTAGCTTTTTACCCATCGCCCCACATTCTTTAGAGCTTCGAACCTATTCCGTTGTTTTAGGGATTAGTTCAAAGAATTTTAATCAATTTTGATACAATCTAAAATATAGCGGTTAATTGAGGATAGTTCAGGTATTAATAAATAGACAATAGTTCTTTATTATCAATTATACTCCTCCCCTAACTCTATAAATAAAGGCTTCAGTGTAATAGAAGCGTATGGATGAACTTATTTAAGTTTCTCTCTCTGTCTCGGTTTCTCACTCCCCTGTATCTCTCTAGTCTCTCTCTCGCCTACCTTCCTTTACACTTCATTTTTGATAAGTAAGAGCAAAGAGCTTAGGATAACCTTCTTTTATACTATAACTTATAAAGTTACCACACTCTACCGTTTATACGGATTATATGTAAATATACTACTTTCATTGAGATTGTTTGATTGATCGATTTGTTGATTTGTGTGTGGATCGATATGGTTCGTATCAAATTTAAGACTACTGTTTGTAAAATGATGATTATCTGCGCGTCATTAATAAACAAATTAATAGTCATATTGGATATATACCTTCACGTTGAATAAATTTTTTTTGTTATCTAAATAGTATGCAAAAAACTCTGATATCGTTCCAATGGTCCAATTGGTGCAAGATTATTACGGATCGAGTATGACCCAAATGTCAATGCAAGCTCATATATAACAGTAGATCATCAATCTCAAATCCAAGTCATAAACCGAAGGTAGTCCTCATCATGTACGTTGGCACAGGCCGGTATTACATACTAGGCAATATGGGATATTTTAGCGCACTTCTGCTAATGCCCGACTGGGACCATCCCGATATTGGTAGCTCAGTCGTTTTAGTAAATATAACGGTTTAAGATTTCTAAGTATTTTGATCAAAGTTAAATGAACCAAAACGCTTTCTAAAAATAAATTGTTAGAGTATAAAACAATTCTCGAACCTTCACTCACCTGCTTAAACTTTTAAAACAGTTCGTTCCTTGACATGGTATTCAAAGTCTTACCGACCAAAAGGAAGGACATGGGCATTTTATCAATTCTTCAAGCTCAATGGACATTGCGTAAAAGAGCATGTTAGATAATAGAACAATTCTTAAACCTTCATCCATCAACTTAAACTTTTAAAACAGCTGCCTCCTTAACACAGTTAACCAAACCACAAACACTACGACTTTCTTTAATATTTTAATAAGAAAGATGTTATTACTTGAGCAGCAACTATTATTATCAGGGCAAAGTAACTTATAGCAAACAATAACTGTTAAATTTTACCGAGCTTTTAGGCTCGATCCATGCAGTTGGCACACCATAAAATCCACATATAATAAGCCCAAGTAGGGTTCCATCTTAACACCAATTGACATTAGGTGGAGCAACTCACCACTAGGCTTATATGTTAGTGTCTTCTTTCCTACAACCCCTGTATGAAATTGACATTTTTACTCACACGTGGAGTCTTACTCTTAAAAATAACTATAAAATTTTACGAAATTACCTTGACAATAACTATGATCCACTATGCTTTTATGCTTCTCAGGTCGGGGTTTATCAGATACGGCCTCTCTTGAGGGTAGCACCAAGAAAGGATAAGGCTTCGTACATCCCACTTCTCCAGACAGACCCTGCATATGCGGGAATCCTCAAAGCACTGGATCTCTTTTTGTTGTTATTGTTGTTGTAGTTGTAGCTTGACACTGACACTTTTGCTCTGATAATAACATTACCGTTTTAATACTTTTACGTAAAAGTACTTTTCAAAACGGTTAACCGAGCAACGGGGTCACTATCTGACAGGAGTCAATTACGTCAGTAAAACAAACAGTGTTGCAGCAGTGGGCAACAGCTGAAATTGTTCAGTCAAAAAATATAACTGGCTAGAATGTTGCCACGTGTACCACCCTTCAAAATTGATAAGAGTCAGCCCACGTGACCCACTCAACTCAAATTGGGCCAATTATTTGTGGGCCCCATCCTGTACTAGTGGGCCCGGCCCATTTCCCTTTCCTTGCCCCCTTTTTAGAAACCTCCCCCCATTAATGCCCCTCTGACAATTTTACCCTCTCATGTACGTAAGCCTACACCATTTACTATTTAATTATAATATTATTATTATCTGAATAATAATATAACTTATAGTAAATATTTTACAAAGTATTTCTGATATTAATATTTGACCCGTAACAATAATATTACCATATGTTAGAGTATAAAATCAATCATAGGCCTTCACGCATAAGCTTAAGCTTTTGAGATAGATGGTTTCTTGACATGGTATTAGAGTCTTGTTGAGCAAAAGGTCAAAAGTTCGGATCCTAATAGCCCCCAATTTCATGCTTCAAGCCCAAATGGACATTTGCATGAGGGGGCATGTTAGAGTATAAAACCAATCATGAGCGTTCATCCATCGGCTTAAACTTTTGGGATAGATGGTTCCTTGACACCCTATGCAAGGTAAACCGTGTTAAGTACTCTACATGTGAGTCTATGTAGTAGAATCCCACATTGGAGTTGTGAGAGTTAAGAGATCAATTTATAAGTGTAGTGGGTTATTTCACCTATTGCTAATTGATTTTAGGATGAACATCACCTCAACTTATATGTGGATCTCATGCGTCTGTTGCCCGGTGAAATTTAACTAACTGGGTCCAACTGGTATCGGAGGGACATAGCAAGATCACTGTGAGAGTGTTTCTAGGCGTCTTCTCTGTTCTGATCAGGTTCAAGATGTCCAACCATACAGAAGCTGAGGCGATATTGTAAAGGTCCATAAATTATTTTATACTCTAATATGTTATCTCACGCGAATACTTATTCAACTTGAAGTGTGGTTAATTGAAGTTTTTATTAGAACACGTTTTTTTCAGCACTTGTTAATGCTGAAGTCTGTGACTATAGGGATTCAGACTTGTGATTGTGACACCATAGTCAACAGTATTCTGATATTATGTTAAAGAGCTAACTATACTAAAAGTTTAATAAAAAAGATTAAGATTATTTAGGAATGGTTTTGTATTCTAACAGTATGATGCTCAATAATAATAATAATAATAATATTAATATATATATATGGTGGCGTTCTTATGAGAGGGTAAGAGCCCAAGAAGGGCGAATCCTGACCCACTATTATAATAAACGGACAAGGTTTATTAGATATTAAAAAAATAACATTTTACAACTAATATTTGTTGAGTATTAAAAAAAATAATAATAATTTTCTTCCCTTACCTCTTTTTTTTACGGCTAATATTTGTTGAGTATTGAAAAAAATAATAATAATTTTCTTCTCTTACCCCTTCTTTCTTCTGCCCCATAAAAGAATACGGGTTGTAAATTTTTTTTTTAATATTCAATAAATCTTAGCCGTTCATTATAATAAAAGACCGAAATTTACCCCTCTCATACTCCAACTGTATATATATATAAGAATGGAAAATTCATGTGGCCGGTGAACAGCCAACGTCGCAGCCCCCCCAGGCCGCAAGAGTTATAAGTCATTTCATATTGCAAAAAAATTTTAAATCTTTAATTTAAGTTTTTAATAATATGAAAATAATTATTCAGTTAAAATATTAAATTATTTGTTATATAAGTTAGATATACGATGAACATAATAATATTTGTTAATACGAAAGTAAAATTTTATTTATATATTATTTCTAAGTTTTTCCTTCCCTTAAAATATCTCAAACCTCAAATTTTGTAATTCTAAAGCCCCAAACAAAAGCAAACGCAACATACCCAGTGCCTTAAAGGCTTCCGTCTAAGCAGGGTCTGGAAAAAAATGTACGCAGCCTCCCCCCTTCACGGTATTACCCCGGAAGAGAGGTTGTTTCCGAGTACTTTCCAACCTGAAGGTGAGGGCTTCTTAGGAGGTCACCCATCCTAATACTGTTCTTGCCTAAGTACGCTTAACTTTAGAGTTTTAATGTTATCCAGTGACGACGTGTTGGTACCTTCTTTGGCTCAAATAACAAAATAAAATTATATTTTTAAATATATAAATGCTCCATACGTCACACGGGAATACACCAGGTGATCAATGAACCAACTTTTCTAAAAGCTTAAGCTGATAGGTGAATACTCAAGATTGGTTTTATACTTTAACATGCCCCTCATGCAAATGTCCGTTTAGGCTTGAAGCGTGGATAATGCACAGGCCCTCCTCATACCTTGTGCTTAAATTTTGTAATATAGAAATTGAGGGTTGTCTAAATTCGAACACCTGACGTCTTGGTCACAATACTCTGATACCATGCCAATGAACTAACTTTTTAAAAGCTTAAGTTGATGAGTGAATGCTCAAGGTTGATTTTATAATTTGACACTAGGTTGTTATTATCAAAGTACACCAAAAATAAAGAACACAAAATGTTCTTAAAAAAAAATGTTGTTCAGGCTGTAATAATTTTGGAGTTATTTACATTTTAGTACCCTGATATTTTTGAAAATAATAAAAAGAACCTTGACCTTTTTGAATTATTAAAAAGGCCCCAAAGTTTTTATCGTATTAATAAAAAGGCCCATAAGTTTTTGTCGCATTAATAAAAAGGCTTCACTTTGACATGATGATATCATTTTTAGTCAATAAAATTGATGTAATAGCTGTATTTTTATTAATGCTATAGTAAAATGATAAAAATACTACTTAATAATCATATTTTGAAATAAATTAAGCGAAAATAGATAGCTTCTACATAACACAATATCTCAAATTTTGTGCTTATAAAAGAATAATAAGAGAGTTGAAGTGTATTTTAGGTTATTTAATTGTAGCATTAATAAAAAATAATTACCAAATCAGCTCTGTTGATAAAAAATGGCATCATCATGCTTAAGAAGGATCTTTTTATTGATACGATAAAAACTTATGGACCTTTTTAATAATTTAAAAAAATCAAAATTTTTTTTATTATTTTTAAAAATATCGAAATATTAAAATATAAATAATCCAATTCATCATGGCAATAATATTAACGAAATTTTTTCATTTTTGGGGTCTGTCGGTAGTTTAATGAGCTTTGTTTTTTTGTGGACCATTCACACGTGTGTGTGTGCGCGTGTGTACTGCTATTCTATAAATGGTTAAATGCTCATATCAAATTTATCAAATATTTAAAATATAAGAAATATAATATTTATTATATAAATAAAAATAATAGGGTTTTTTACGTCAAAGTTCTCTATATTTTTCCATTATATCAATTTGATCCTTATTTTTTTATTTGTGTCAATTTAGTGAGAAAGTTGTCAAGGAACCATCTATCCCAAAAGCTTAAGCTGATGGGTGAAGGTATATGATTGGTTTTATACTCTAACATGCCCCCTCATGCAAATGCCCGTTTGAGATTGAAGCGTGGATAATACACAGGCCCACCTCTTACCTTGTGCTTAATTGTTTTAATATTGAAGTGAGGGCTGTTGAGATTCGAACTCCTGACCTCTTGATCATTAAGGCTCTGATACCATGTCAAGGAACCATCTATTCCAAAAGCTTAAGCTGATGGATGAAGGTCTATGATTGGTTTTATACTCTACCAAAAGTGAAGAGAGAGATTGATTCGCGAGGATTGGATCGAATTTCACAGGTTGCCAGGCTACAATTACTGCGGATAAGTGGATAAGCTTTTCAGGTTGGGGTCCTCGGAAACAGCCTCCCTTCTGGGCAACCCCCAGAAAGGGGGAAGCCTGCGTACATCTACCCTCCCTAGACCCTGCTTTTGCGGGAGCCCTTGAACCACTGGGTCGTTGTTATTGTTGTTGTTGTGTCAATTTAGTCCCTAAACAATTTAAAATGTGCCAATTTAGTCATTTGGTCAAATTTAGGTTAAGATAATGACATAATTTTGAATGAAACAATTATGTTAAATGCAAGTAACTTATCAGAAATTCATCTGTTTACTCAATTTAACCCAATTTGTGGCAGAACCATTAAAAAATTCATTAAAAACTTAATATAAAATTTTTTCTAAGGACCAAATTGACACATTTTGAATTGTAAGGAACTAAATTGACGCAATTAAAAGTGAAAAGACTAAATTGATGTAATTGACAAAGTACGGGGACCTTTGGCATAAATAATCCAAAATAATAACATATTTTAGGAATAATAAATTTTTAACACAAGTAAAGGGAAAAAGCTAGTTAAGGTGTTGTTCGGTATGCGAGAAGTAATTGTAGGAAGTAGAAATTCATAGGAAGTACAGATTTTGGCTCTTGTTTGGTTGACAGGAAGTAGGTAGAATGCAGGAAGTGAAAATTACTAAACAATTTTTAATTTTTTTTTAAAATGCAGGAAGTAACTTACCTAACACTCATTAGGTAAGTTCTAATTTCCTTGTTCTTAACTAGACTCCTGAAGAAATTTCTATTACTCACCCTGACAACCAAATATATTTTATCTACTTCCTGAAAAGTTGATACATTAATTCAATTTATGTGACAACCTAACGAGTAGAATAGAGGGATGCAGCTTGTAGGGGTGAAGCTATCTTTGAAGGTGTAGTGGCTTTGCGCCATTGCCCAAAATGACTCAAAGTTAAAAAAATATTATCCAAAATGGTCTATTTTAAAAAATATTTACCAAAATAGCCTTCATGTCATCAAATTTGAATTTTTTTTTTTTTTTTGGAAATACCTCCCTTTCTGTGATAATAATTTATATCAAATATTACATAAATAAACAATTATTATTATATAACTGAAATAATGAGTAAATTAAAAAATTATGTATTGATAATATTATTTAATATTTAACAAACAATTTAATTTAAATTTTTTATTATAAATTACATATATAATTTAACTAAAATGCAAGTTATAAAGCTAAATATAAGATAATAATAAAAATATAATTATATATTTAATTTAATTAATAATTTATTAAAAAATTAAATAAATAAATTTAAAAAGGTTTAAAGTGTCAAGTACCCCAAAACACAAAAAAAATTAAAATTTTAAAATTGATGAGCTGGAGGCCATTTGGAAAATATTTTTTAAAATGGGTCATTTTGAGTAATAGTTTTTTTATTTTTGGCCAGTTTGGGCAAAGGCTCAGTGGCTTTAGCCCCTAAAATTTTTCCTACCAGTTATACATATATAATTTAATTAATAAAATATATCACGTGATATTGTAAAAGAAATAAAGGCCAGCCCCCCAAAAACTTAAAATATATAGAAAGTCTAAATTGAAAAGCAAGTTTTAATTTGTCGGATTGTGAATGAAAGCAGCCCCAAGTATTTGATGTTGATCGGCTATCCCTATGTATCAATGTAATTTTTTTATTTGCAATTTAAAATTTTCGAATCCGCTCCTGCAATAGAAAATTCCTACGATGACGCAAGGATGACCCAACTCGAGGTCGATCCAACTAGATGTTGACCCAACCCAATTGCCAGGACATTTGCTGACCAAATTTCATCACCTGCTCATCGGTTATATTCACTTCTTTAAAACAGTGGTTGAAACTGATATTTCTTCCTATATCTTTCATCAACAAGATATCTGGATTTATCATGAAGCTTCGAAATTCCACAAAGGGCATTGATCACTATCTCGTTATCACCTTCAACTTGAATGCTTTTGAAAGCTAAGCTGACACCTCTCCGTATATCATATCTTGACATCTCTCCCATCATCATTCTTGTATACAGTAAACATTATTTTTCTATACTGATAAGAAAAGTACGACGTCTTCGAGTTTTGAACCCAAGACTTCTTGCTTAGAGAATTGGAAGACAAACTATTATAACAACACATGAGCTCGTAAGCATTGTGTGCTTATAGTTCCTTTATTCATCAGCATAATGACATTTTCATTTATTTTTATCTATCTGTAAAGGTTACTGTTGAGAACATGCCTCAAATTTATGTAATTTAGTCATGAGTCTCGCCATAAGCAAGCCGATCGATTGGGTGGTACAGCCGATCGATCGGAGAGCAACGCTAGAGAAAATCAAGAATTGCAACCGAAGAGGGGCCAATCGATCAGTACTGGCCGATCGATCAGGAGTCTGTTTCCTCATACCCTAGCCGTTTAGTATAAATATGGGTTTAGGGCTTCTGTTTTAGGTATCCAATTAAGAGATAGCTGCCGTTATTGAGAGTTTAGATTGAGTGATTTAGTAATTCTCCATAGACCTCGTTCAGAGGAAGTGTCGTTGTAATTCTTCCATTATTCATACTCAATAAAGAATCTCCATTTCCACCCGTGGTTTTTCCCTCTAGATTGAAGAGGGTTTTCCACGTAAATCATTGTGTGTTTTATTTGTTCTCTTTTACCTTTTGTTTACTTCTCTTGTGTGAGTTATAATACTTGAATCGAATCCAATACTGGGTATTAAGTTCCGCATTAGGAAGATATTACTTATTTTACAAATTGGTATCATAGCATATCAAATTTGTTCAAAATTTACGAACAGTTACTGTTATGTAGCATGGAAGAAACTCATATTAAAAATGTCGAAATCATATGTCAATGAAAATAATTATAGCATGTATACCTGAATATATATATATATATATATATATATATATATATATATATATATATATATATATACTTAATAATATGATAAATACATAATTCTAATATATAATGGCGTTCTTATAAGAGGGTGAGAGCGTGAGAGAGGCGAATTCTAGCCCTCTATAGTAATAGACGGCCAAGATCTGTTGAACATTAAAAAAATAATAATTTACGACTAAGATTTGTTGAGTATTAAAAAAAAAAAAAATTTTCCTCCCTTACCCCATCTTTCTTTCTGCCCAATGAAGAGGTATGGGCTGTAAATTGTTAGTTTTTTTTAATATTTAACAAATCTTGGCCGTCCATTACAATAGAGGGACAGGATTCGCCTCTCTCACGCTCTTACCCTCTCATAAGAACGCTATCATATATATATATATATATTACATTATAATTGATGATTACACTAATATACATAATAATTCATTTTCGAGATATATAATAAGGGCAAAAGTAGTTGAGTCGAATTAATAGCAGTTTAAATTCTACTTAAGGAATTGTTAAAATTTAATGATCTCAGCACTCGTTTTTAAATTTGGAAATTTTGATTATAAATTTTCATAAATAAAATAAATAACTCTTAATTGATTTCATATAAGTATTTGACGGTAAGGGTGCACATCAGTCCAAGACCGGACTGGACCGAAGACCGAAGTACGTTAAAGTATGAGATCGAGGACCGGACCGATTAAAACCAGGTCAGTTCGGTCCGGACCAAACAGCGCTGATTTGGACCAACTTTTATCTAATAATTTCATTTATAAGAAGAAAAACGTTTTTATAAAGTTAAAAATTAGATAATAACGACAATTGTATAATTTTCACAAGATATATATAATTTAAAATTAGTTATACGGGATATTTATATAATTATTAAATAGTAAAAAAAATAAATATTTATTTTTTTAAGATTTAATATTTTTAGATACATACATGATATATCAATTATATATTAAAAGTATTTACCCAAAATATTTAATATGTAATTGATGTTGATCGGTTTTCGGTCCGGTCTTCAGGTTTTTCGGTCTTGGACCGGACCGAAGACCAATTAAGCACATATACTAGGACCGAGGACCGGACCGATATATGGTCGGTCCGGTGTTCACCCCTATTTGACGGAACATTTTTCTTAGATAATGTTATCGATATGATAAATATTTTAGTACCAGAACAAATTTATAAAAACTTATGCTTATTATTCATTATAAATTATATTATTATTTTGAAACTAATATTTTTTGTACCGACAATAATAAAATTCTTTTTCTTTATTGAACAAGGGGGACACAAAATGGTGAGAAAAAGGAGAATCTATCATATCCTATTAGTGGAAAAAAAAACATTATATTATATATCTTTCTAACTTATTATATTAGAATTATATATATAATAATTTATTAAAACACAATTAAATTTTAAAGCATTAATAATTTATAAAGTAATAAATAATTTTATATCATATGCAATTAGTTATATAGCTTGTTATCTTTTATATATTATTGCTAAGTAACCTCACCCACAAAAGTCTTTGAACCCCAATTCAAGCAATTCTATAGGGGTGTCACCACGAACATCTAAACTCCAATATAAGCAATTTTAAGAGAGAGTTATTTAATATTCGAGGTTATAAGAAAGAAATAGCAAGAAATTCAATATTGAAAGTGGAGACTATTGATATTCGAACTCGTGATGGTTTGGTTATCAAAACTCTGATATCATATCAAAGAATGTTACGGTTCATAATCGATCCAAAGCAATCAACCAATTCAAACTCTAAAATAGTAGTATATTTGTATTTAATTAGGTAAAACCCGTACAATAGTATAGAATTTACAAGTTTAAATATAGTATAGGGGAGATAGGGAGAAGAGAGATAGATAGACCAGATAGAAAGGAAAGGGAGACTATCGATCAGTTCATCATTCATGCCTCACCTCTAAACTCAAGTCCCAATATAGAGTTAAGGGAGGGGTATAATTATAATTAAATACTTAACCTATTTATTTAATATCTATATTACCCCCCTCACCAACATGTAAGTACCGGATCTCATTAGAACTCCGAAGTTAAGCGTGCTTTGGCGAGAGTAGTATCAAGATGAGTAACCCTCTAGGAAGTCCTTATGTTGCGCCTCTCAAGTCAGGGATTCTTAGAAACAGCCTCCCTTTAGGGTATCTTGAACAGGAAAGGCTGCGTACATCCACCCCGCTCCAGACCCTGCTTGGGCAGGAGCCACTGGGGCACTGGGAATGTTGCTTTGGTTTTATCTAGATTACTTCTCACTTCACTTATATATTTTAGTTTGTATCAAAGAACTAACTTTCGCAAAAATTTAAGCTAATAAGTGAAGACCAAAGAATGGTTTTATACTCCAACATATATATTTCTCACCATGCCAATCAAACACTTTGTACCTACTTTTTGAGAAATTGACAAAGTAATTAAATTTTTGTATAAATTACAGAAAATTTTTCTGTCTTTTGTTTTAAAAATAGAAAACTCACCTCACAAATAAAAGCACTCACAAAACTTCCTCACTTTTAAAAATTTATCACCTGACCCCTGTACAACTTATTTTTGACCATTTTACCCCAAATGTTTAATTTTATTTTTAGAAAAGGGTTTTATATTATTAGATAAAAATTAAATATTTTATGTTTTTAGCAAAAAAAATTAAGAAAATTTTCTATATTTATAAAAATGTAATTATTTTAATTAAGTATAGTCATATTATATAAGTTCAGAAGATAAAAAATATTTTTTAAATTCTTAGAAAAAAGTATAAATATAAATTTTTTTTATTAAGGGACAAAATGGTCAAAAAAAAGTTCTTAAAGGGTAAAGTGAAAAATTTTTAAAAGTTAAGAGGTTTAGTGTGTGATTTTATTTGTGGGGAAATTTTTTGTTATTGAAGCAAAAGTCAGAAAAATTTTCTACAATTTATCCTTAAATTCTTAAAAATATAATTTGTCATAATAATTTAATTTATGCGACAACTAAATAAGGTCTAAATATATAAATAATTGTTAGTTAATTTGGAATTATTTGGCGAGACAAGTCATTTTCAGTGTCCTTTTCTTTTTCGTTAAATTTTTTATTTTCCTACCGACTATTAAAAAGGACACGTAAGCACATCTTATCCAGAGTGGGCCAATCAAAATGCTCCACGTGGGCACTAAAGGACAGCACACCAAGCGGCCAACCTATCCTCCAACTAATACCACAGTATCGAGTACTTTTAGATGATTGATCGAATATTTTACTAACGACGAATTCGGTTGCTCGATAAATTCGGAATCAGCGCTGACCCATATATTATAAGAGTCGGTTAAGTTAGAGATTTTTCAAGGATAGGTTTTAGGGGGAGAATCGAACTTTAAACCTTTTGGTTTAAAGCAATACTCTATCCTTTTACTTGCCTTCTACTACTGAGGCAAAGCCCAGATAGGTATTGATCAAATATTTTACTAAAAAAATTTATCAATTAAATATTATGATATTTATTAAAATTATTTATTTTTTAGTATCTTAACATCTGTCAAAATAATAAAAAAAATCTATGACCTTTTTGGTTTATTTTTTTAGTAGTTTAGGTTTTGTATATTTTGATAATTAGGGGCTCTCTCCGCTGAAACTAAATATCGAAAACCCAAAAAGACAAAGTTGTCCATGACATAAACGACATGGTGACGAACCCTTGCATTGAAGATTGACACCACAATTATTTTTTTGTTTCCGAGGAGAAATAAAACGCACCAATTTCAAACATTTTTAAACGACATGGCAGCATTTTTTATCCGTTTAAACAGTCCCATGTCATCATATTCTCCGAATCCCCGGTAAACTTACTTCTCGTCTTCTTCGAAACGTTAGGCTCCAATAGGACATCGTTTTTGTCATGTTCAAATTTTTTTTTTCAAGTTTCTGACATTTAAATTTTACTAATAAGAGTACCTAATTATTAATACTTATAAAACCTAAGGTACTAAAAGAAGACCTAATATAACACATATATATTATTATAATCTTGTACCACATCATTTTCTTGTGAAAATTGACCAAATTCTGATAAAATTTTACCAAATTTCAAAATAAGCCTTAATGGTACCTAAATGATAAAATTTACGGACCTTAAAATCTCACTATATATATACACTAAAATGTCGTGTTAATTGAGTATCAAATTTTTAAACTTTAAAGATACAGAAGTGAGAAATTCCCTTTAATAAAAGATGACTTATTATTATTATTAAATACCAACACGCAAGCACAGAATTCCATTAAAACTCTGAAATTAAGCGTGCTTGGACAAGAATAGTACCAAAATAAGTGACATTCTAGAAAGTCCTCGTATTGCACCTCTCACATTTGGGCTTCTCGGAAACAGTCTCCCTTCAGAGTACCTTAAAGGAGAAAGGCTGCGTATATTCACCCCCAAAAAACCTTACTTAGACGAGAGCCTTTGGAACCCTAGAACTGTTGCTTTGCTTTAGGCTTAACAATGTTTTCAAGCTGACATGAGATGGTCAGGTTGACTTGAGCCCGTGGTGGCATTCGCTGATTAAGAACCGAGCTAGGCTTGGCACCCATGGAGGCCCAGATCGGTGCTTGACTGTACTAGAAAATATGGCCCAAACCGAAAATAACTCTAACCAGGCTGGCTAGAAACACGCATCATTCAATATCAGAATCAGCAATCAGGGAGATAAATTACCCGAGCTAGCTCGTCATTAAGTTTGAAAGGCTCAGCTGAACTCAAATGAGCCAAGTTCTCGATGAGCAAGTTTGACCAAAAATAGCTAACTCAAAGACAACAATGCTGGATTCAAGCTCATCGAGCAGAGCAAAGTTCAATCTTCAGAGTCTTCGGACTTGAAAGGCTCAGCTCAAAGTAGTAATCTTGAATGGACCAACTCGTTTGAAGCTCGAGCCAAATGAGCTTAAAAGAGCCATGTTCAAACCATAATGAATCGTGTTTGACCTAGAATAGCTCAGCCCCAAGATAACGATGCCAGATTCGAGCTCACCGAACAAAGCCAAGTTTAAGCTCAAAGTTTTGGGCTTGAAAGGCTCAGCTCATTTAGAACCCGAGCCAAAATAAGCTTAAATGAGCAAAGTTCAACCTGAATGATTCTGTCTAAAATAGCTCAACACAAAAGAAAACAGTGCCAAAGCTCACTGTGCATAGCCAAGTTCAAGCTCAAAGTCCATGGACTTGAAAGGATCAGCATCGAAGTCATCATTTTGAAAGGCCCCGCTCATTCCAAGCTCGAGTCAAAATGAGCTTAATCAAGCCAACTTCAAACCACACTGTGTCACGTATGACCTAAAATAGCTCAATTCAAAGATCACAGAGACAGATCAAGCTCAACCTCAAAGTCTTCAACCTGAGCAAACCAAGCCAAGAGCTAAAGATCTAAGACTCGGGCTCGAGCTAAGCTCATATACAACCCAATTGCAGCACCCGACATGGTTCACAAAAATCAAACTAGATGAGGAGTAGAAAGAAAACATAATTCATATATCGCCCAGTTCATCAGAAACAGATTGAAAATAGAAAGCACTCTGAGGACAAACTCAACATCATCACCCTAAACTGACTATACTAAGAGAGGATCTCTCGCTAATCAAAACCCGAATATCACCACCATAACGTTGCCTGTTACTCAGTACTCTGACACTAGAGACGACTTTACAGTGACACTTACCACAAACGCAAAAGCGAGATTTAAATAGATTACTGGCTGGAAATGATATAAGTTCTACTTATTCTTCCTCACCATCATCGTCGTCATCATCTTCCTCATCGTTGTCAGAGCCATCGTCGCCTTTTCCCTGTCATAGTTTAACCAGAATGCGTCAACTATATGTCGGAGTAAGAGGAGATAAGGGTATAAATAAGTTGAGCAGGTTTGCAAGCCCTCGGAAGTTTGAGCTTGAGCTGATTAGGGAAGATATATTTAGCTAAATGAGCTCAAGCCAGAAAAAGCTAAAGCTCAGTGGTTCACAGGTCTAAGTGATTCAATTAAAGATAAATCATGGGCCTAAACAAGCCCCAACAGAAGTTCGAGGCTGCTATATGTGCCAAGCTCAAGCCTAAAGGGCCAACATTCGATGTAAATAGCCCAAATAATGCAAGCTCAGCACAGCAGTCAGCCACGCTTTTTTGAGCCCAATCACACTGAGCACGGTTTCCCACCGGTTATTCAGAACATCAACATTTAACCATGTTTTGCAATTACGATCCCCAGTATCAACAGGTGTAAATGTCAAATGAAACATTATAGGTAGGTGCTAAGTGAACAAGCAGCAGCTCCCAAGTCAACAAATGTATACACACACAAAAAAATGGAGACTAAGGCTTTGTTTGGTAGGAAGGCTCATGAGACCTCGTCGGTTGGCTCGTATAAAGCTTCAAAAAGCTCGGCTCATTTCAAGCTCGAGCGGAGCCAAGGCAACTCGTTTAGCTTACTAAGGCGCGCCCGAAGCTCGAGCTCTTAGGTTCCTGAGTCTAAATACCCAATTGAGCCTAATCTGAACCCACATGAGTCAAGCTCAAGCCTGAACGAGCCTAGACCAAGCTTAAGCCTATATAAGACAAGCAAGTTTGGAACTCGTTGAGCTTGGTTCAAGCTTAACCAAGACAAGTCAAGCCCAAGACTCTGACAAACCAAGGCTTAGTAAGCCTCAAGCCAAGACCGGGCTAAGCTAAATGTAGACGAGTTAAACCTCAAGCTTGATCAGCTCAGACTTGTCGTGGCTAGGCTCATATACACCCCCCACTTACATGAATGAGTCATGAAAAATATTCAAAGGGAAGACTTCATCCCCATGTGGGAGAAAGTGACTCACTCCCAAAAATAAAGTAAGTTATTAACTCTCAATCCATTATTTTTGACCCACCCCAAGCTTCATAGACGTCTCACTCAAGCCTTAGCCTCGAATGTGCTAAAACTAAACCCCATGCAAAGTTATGTAATAAAATTTATTTCGGAAACTAGCCAAGAAATTTTTGAAGGAAAAAACATTGATTAAATATATCATAGAAGAAACATTCATGGAAATAATCCCTCACAATAAATAGCTACATTAGAGCCTGATTGTTTTTTTACCTCTTCATCATCTTCATCTCCCTCAAAATCCTCTTCATCAGCCTCCTGTACCAGAGTCATCAACTTCAATCAGACAGAAGAATCTCCAGATATTGTCAAACATTAGATCATGGTCTTAGGTACAGCAGTTCATAAACAGAAGCACAAGAAAAGGGTTGTGATTTACATTGTTGAAATAATTAAGCGGATTCGGCCATAGGTCCTCTTTGATTATCTCAGCTACCTGCAAAAAATTTTACCAAATATGAAAATACCCAACACACAGAAAGAGCAAAAATTTAGCTTCAGTTAATTAAGGGCCTTTTTGGTATTCATTTCATGTTTGTAGTTTTTGGTCCTTTAGAATCAAAGATTACTTTGAAAACCATTTAGTCTAATTTTTGTTTTGTTTTGTTTTTATTTTTTTCCTAATTTGACTGAAAATAGAAACTAGAAGACCAAAACCAAAAGCCAAAAAAAAAAGTTTCCAAAATCTTTAGTTTATCAAAAACTAAAAGTTACAAACAAAAGACGATACCGAACAGACCCTAAATTTCAGCCACAGACCAAGATATACAGAGGAAAAAGAAAACTTACCTCATCATGAAGCTCATCCAGGTTATCATCCGGCTGAGTTTCAGAGAACCAGCTAAAGAAGCTGCAGCAGTATCATAAGGGTAAGAAAAACATATAACTTGAACCTCAAACACAGCATAGGAAGTGATGAGCAAGGATCTGGAATCATGACGGGTTCGACCCAGACATAGAACGGCCTACTAATTCTGAGCATCCAAAAATTAAAAAGCACCAAGCAGCATCCAATAGGACGCATAAAGAAAGAGGAGGAAAATCTACAACATCCATGACCAAGAGATTTTATAGTGGATCTTCCTGTCTCAAATTCAGACAAGGAAGCAGAAAGAGCAGAATATGGTAATCATGAGTTGGGGAAAAACTTCCCCTTCCCAAATGTGGAGGTCAAATTTCATGTACAACACGAAAGAGAGACAAAGGAAAAGGAGCAAAACGAGTAAATGCAGCTAATAAGAAGTCCAGTAGATGTAGATAGAACAGATCAGAGTAGACAGAATTAGCTAAAAAAAACAAAGTAATAAGGGACTTCCCAGTTCATTTCTTTTCAAAGGATGAATTCAACTCTATTAGACTACCCACGTTTATAAGAAAAGGCCTAACCCTGCATACTATATGAATGTGTTCAAGGATACCGAATGCACACTTTGTTCATTTACTGACACGCGAAGATCAATGTAACAATCAAATAAAAGTTTCTAGGAAGCTCAATAACACATTAAACCATAAGAAGAGACAGCAAACTAGATTCACCACGAGTACAGTCAGTTCTTTACAAGAGGGAATACAGCTCAAACACGGAACTCAGTCCAAAGATTTCTGGAGAACATGAATGTGCAAGTCCATTATCCTATCATTTATGTACCAAATACCATTTTGTTTTATTGTTCACGATTCTCTCATGAAACTAGAAGCTTCGTGCAAAGTCATAAAAATGATGTGGACAAATACCATCAGAAAGAGTCATCGAAAAACAAGCTTGAAAGAAGCATTCACTATTTATTATTTCCCCCCATCCCAAAGTAAATGTAAATGTTGAAAAATGAGAACTCATCTTATGATATTGCCCCATCCCAAAGTAATTGTACATGTTTAAAAATGAGAACTCATGAAATTCATTACGCATGTTCCTTGTACACATGTTATTGACCTGTACGCTTGTCAAAATCAAAAAATTTGGGTTGGCTTGATGAGAATATTTGAAATTTTCTTCAATAAAAGATCATTTGGAAAAAAATAGAGGAAACACTTCTTCTTTCTGGAAAATATTGATAGTTCTTTCAAATTTGCCTAGAGTGAGTGATGAGATAAGTTTGGCAACACAAGACATGTTTGACTTCATCAACATGACAAAAAGGGAAACTATATTTTATAAAAATAAAACTAAATATTAAAATAGATGAACATTTATTTCTCAACAGATTGAGATAAAACAGAAACTATTTAGAAGGGCATTACTAGTTTTTGTCATCACTGACTCATTTGCAAGGGATGAGACGGCTATCACTGAAGTAATAGATCAGAGGTACAACATTATAACTGAATCAAGTGGCCATCAAAGACTAACCTTTCTTCAGAATGAGCCCTCTTGTTTCCTTTCTTCTCATTACTTACGCCATTGGGAAGTCCCTTCACATGTTAACATACAGATTTCGTAACAAGAAACCAACAGGGAAAGTATACAAAAAGGAAAAAGGATCCTCACCATGCCCTCTTTCCACTTGATTTGTGTAGCAGTGACCTTTGTAGTTCCCTCATCGAGGAAGGTGAAGGTCTTTGTAAGCTTTGTGTCCTCAAAATACGGGTTGGGACTGAAGTTCTGGATTTGAGACACAGCAAAGGAAAAACTTCATATTCACCACAGATCAAAGGATTGTCATTCGTCCACTCAGGTTCATTCAAAATACATAATCTAGATCAACATGCATTTACACTCCCCAGCACAACAGGGATAATTTCCCACAGGCTGTTGGCGATTCTTAAGGCCCGTTCAATATCATATTTTGTCGCTGATTTTTATTTTTAGGGGAAAAAATCCAGGTTCTGAATACTTCAAGTTCGAGTTTTCAATTTTTTCTCAAATCTTCTGGAAAACGTAAGCTAGAAACCAAAAAATGAATAAATCGTCCCCAAAACCAAGTTTCAGTTTCTCAAGACGAAAAACTGCATACATAAAATAATACCAAACAGGCCTTTAGTAACTGCTTTGACAAACAATTTAACAGTACTTGAGCACCGAAAACTTACAAATGTGATGGAGTATCCTGATTTAACATCTTTGGAATCTTCCACTTCAATGGAAGTTAGGTGCTTGAATATCTATTCAAAAGCATGCATAAAAACAAAATGAGCAACAAACTTATTCACAATCACACAAACCATTCTCGTTCATATTATAATGCACAAATCCCAGGAGGAAGAGGCATTGAAACGAGGTCTTAATTTCAATCTAAAGTGGGAATGAGATGCAATTATTCAAAATGTACAGAAAAAAAAAGAAAAGAAAAAGGGTTCTTTCTCCATCAAAATCAGCCAGAAACAAGTAAGGCTTGGAGAAATAACACAGATAACCTTCTGATCCTCTTCAGTCACGAGTTCACTAAGCGCCGGATGACTCATGAACTGCAAAACATGAATGACAAGACATCACTTGGAAGAAATTCAATAAATATGAATCAAACATAAGCAACACATGAGATAGTATATGTATCCTAACACAAGACATTAAAAAGAAGGCACTTACAGCAGTTAACCAGAAGTCGGGAATGGACTTGATGATCTCATTTCGTTTATCATAAACAGGTTTACGTATCTCATTATATCTCTGCTCTACCTTCAAAACCTCATCGCTCGCTTTCTCATTGATCTATAAAATTAAAGAAAAGAACTTCCATGAGAAACAAATCCAATATAATTTATTTAAGGACATAGCTGAAGGAAAATGCCAATGTCAGAGTTTCAATTAAAAATCTAGGCACAAATGAGAGCTTCATGAGCAGAAAAGTCCAAAGCTCCAATCTTTCCCTCCTCGTCCTTGTGATTCTAGGGCTCTGTTTGTTATGAAGAAAAAAAAATATGTCAAAAAATATGTTCTCAATTGAAACAAATGGAGCCTCAATCTCTGTCCACCCTCCCGTCCCCTGAAAAGACCAGACCCATTAAGCTTTATTAACCTAGAAAACTTGCTCACAATCTCGGAAACTAGAAACCTCCACGGATTAGCAAGCAATTACCTTGTTTTCGGTGGAGAGATTGAAGCCCAGAATCTCTTGTCTTATGAACTCAACCACACTATTCTACTACTAAACAAAGACCTCAACGAAGATGAATAATTACTCCTCGTACAATCACGCACCAAATCAATTCAAAGTGAATACGCCATAATATATTGAAAGAAACCAGAAATTTAGCCACAAATTTAGACAAACAGTAAGAACAATTCATCACATAAACATTGAGAATGATAGTAATTTCTTCGAGTTATTTACAATGATCATCCCTCACATTTCTAAATTTGTTTAAATTGGTCCCTCGTCTTTATAACTTTGTTCAAATTAGCCCCTCATCATTTCTCTTGCTCAAAACAATCCCTAATGTTTTAGCTTATGAAAAAATTGGTCCCCATATGGTGACCAAAATTAGGTAAAAAATAAAAAGACGATAAAATAATTTTGTCTTATAATAAAACATTCGGGACCATCTTGAATAAAAGAAAAAGACAAGGGACTAATCTGAATAACGTTACATAGATAAGGGAACAACAACAACAACTCGGTGACTCAAATAAGCTCCCACCAAAGCAGATTATGAGGAGGGTAAGATGTACACAGCCTTACCCCTACAGGTTACAAAGTTCTACCCTGTAGAGAGGCAATTTCCGAATGACCAAACCCTAACAACAACAGCAAACACAGTGCCTCAATGACTCCCGCATATGCAGGGTCTTCGGGGGATGTACGCAGCCTTACCCCTTCAGAATACTACCCTCAAGAGTGGCTGTTTCCGAGGACCAAACCCTAAAAGGAACAGTATATATAAAATCCCAAAAAACCTATCATGCAACAATAACAGATATTCAACTTCCACTCTAAACTAGCATCGGTATGCTCCTCTTCTAACAGTTGCCTACCAATTTAAACAAAGGAAAATACGAGAGACCAATTTGAACAAACTTAAACAACCAACGGCGTAAATAACACTAATTTCTTCCCCTTACCAAATTCTTCTGTATAACCAAATAGAAAAACGAAGTAAGAAAAAAGAAGAGACCTTTTCGAGCTCATCCTGCACTTCCTGGAGCTTCTCAATGGATAAAACCAGGTCGCCATCGATCTGCTCGGAGTTCTCCTCATCGTTCTTGTCTGAAGTCTTCACCTTCTTCCCTTTGTCCCCCGCCATTATCGATTCAGAGAGAGAGAGAGAGAGAGAGAGAAGTAAAACCCTAATTTCAGAGGAGTGAAGAAATGGGGTCGAGTTGTTAGGGTTTGGGGAGGGGAAAAGTGAATTAGGGTTTTGGAATGGAGTCGGTTTTTAAAATAATGCTAAAAAATAAAAAAATTAAAAAAATAATGTTGAAAAAAAAATATTTTCAAATCTACTGTTGAACCGCGTTTGGAAAACGCGTTTAAATTTTAATAAAATCGGATAAAAAAATGTGGGTTATATCAGTATAAACCGCGTTTACTAAACGCGGTTCATATTAATATAAACCGCGTCTACTAAACGCGTTTTACTACTGAACCGCGTCTAGTAAACGCGGTTTACGTCAGCAATCCCAAAGCCCCTTTTTTTTCACTTATACTTACCATTACGCCGCAATTCTTCAATTTTTTGTTCGTTTATAGTTTTTATTATGCCGCAATTTGTGATGCAATTTGTGATGATTATCACATTGATCCCATGTCTCTCTTAATGAAGCTCCAACATCATAAGTGGAGGTCAAATAACTCCAATAATAGTACTTGAAAAATCTCCAGTGTATAAGCAAAAGAAAAGAGGAGGCGAACGACGTGACTAGTAGTGGGTTAACAAGAAAGAGGCAGAG
Organism: Simmondsia chinensis; assembly: GCA_018398585.1. Classification (NCBI taxonomy): domain Eukaryota; kingdom Viridiplantae; phylum Streptophyta; class Magnoliopsida; order Caryophyllales; family Simmondsiaceae; genus Simmondsia; species Simmondsia chinensis. The sequence goes on along the minus strand of JAGTTD010000012.1, from coordinate 1,077,654 downwards.
AGACGGTGAAAGCAGCGAAGAGAATACGCATGAATTAGATAAACCTAGTAAACCGGGTCATAAAAACGCGTTTATAACAACATAAAACCGCGTCTTTAAGACGCGGTTTTATTAATATAACCGCGTCTTAATGACGCGGTTTAATAGATATAACCGCGTCTTAATGACGCGGTTTAATAGATATAACCGCGTTATTAAAACGCGGTTTATGCCAATATTAAATGTTGTTTTTGGACGCGGTTTATCAAAGCCGCGTTTAGTAAACGCGGTTCAACAGTAGGTTTGGAAATATTTTTTTTTCATCATTATTTTTTTAATTTTTTTATTCTTTAGCATTATTTTGGGAACCGACTCTTTGGAATGCCTAGGTGGAGTGCTCAGATTTGTATTTAAGCAAAATATAAAATTACTTCCAAAACTTAAGAGGGTACTAACACGCAAGCACTGAATTCCATTAAAATTCTAAAGTTAAGCGTGTTTAGGCAAGAGTAGTACCGAAATGGGTGACCTCCTGAGAAGTCCTTATGTTACATCGCTCAGGTTGGGAGTTTTCGGAAACAGTCTCTCTTTAGGATAACAACCTGAAGGGAAAAGGCTGCGTACATCCACCTCTCCAGACCCTGCTTAGGCGGGAACCCTTGAAGCACTGGGAATGTTGCTTTTAGTGCAATAAAATAGCGGAGTTAACAAGGATGTTAACAATGGGATTAATATGAGACGGTATAAGTGGAAAATGGTTTCAGTGATACTATGCAATAAAAAAGTTTTCTCTCAAGTTGACGGGAAAATAATATAAGACGCTGTTGGGATTAGCTATGTCGTGCGATGGGGAATGCTGGCTAGTTAAACAATATCACACATGAAAGTTGAAGGTGGTGGAGAATAAGGTGTTGCGGTGAATGTGTGGACATGCTAGGAAGGACAGAATCAAAAATGACGTTATAAATTAGGCATGGCTTCAATCAAGGATAGAGACAAGTTGGGGGAAGCAATGTTTTGCAGTGGTTTGAACGTGTTAGGAGGAGATCGACTACCACTCCTATTAGAAAACTTACATAGCTACCTATTACGAACCAGATAAGAGATAGAGGCATGCCAAATAAAAGTTTGATTGAGACGATTAGAAATAATCTTAACCACTTAAACCTTAATGAGGTTATGGTATTTAAATAGAGTTAAGCGGAGGTCAAAAAATGCATGGCCGGCATAGCTGTTATAAGTGAGTAGCACAATAATGTTAATTCACAGCGCCTTCGGAATTCCATGTTCGTTGTTGTTGTTTGCATGCTTACATGACTGGTACTGCTTTATTTGACTTAATTTAAAAAAAAAAAACAGCTTTTTTTAATTATTATTGGAAGCCCTTTGAAAATAGCCTCCTTTTATGACAACACCCATATATGCCCTCCTTAGACCCGGCCTTAACAGAGCCCTTTTCAGGTACTGGCTTTGTTGTTGTTGTCATAAAAAAACCACCCTTATACTTTCTTATTACAAGAGTCTCCCTGTACCTTTAATTATACACAATGCATCTCATGAACTTTGTAATTAAACACAACGAAATCCGTTCTTGAATTTTGAATTTTGTAAATAGCATCCTAAAATTTGATACTGCACATAGATAACCCCATAAACTCTACATATTCGTAACTTCATAAATTCAATGTGCGGAATTTATTTTAGTTTACTAACAAAATTTAGATGTTTGTATTTTTGAAAACAAGAAGTTGCGTAAAATTTGGGTTGAATATCAAATGGTAAGTTGTATTTAGTAACAAAGTTCAGATGGTAAACAGTATATAATAACAAAGTTCAATGGTTATTTTCTGAAACTAAAAGTGCAAAGGTGTGTTGTTTACAAAATTCACGAGGTATTTCGTATACAATAAAAAGTTTTATGAGTGTCTTGTATTTAGTAAGAAAGTTTACGAGCCTTTCTATATTTTCCCCTTTTTCTGGATACAACAAACGACCAGACCCTAACATTAACAATGTGACTATTTCTACATATCAACCAATGGATATCGCACTATATTAAATGGGTGAAATTGAATATTTATAGGTCTATAAGGCATACAAGTTGGCTTTTATCTAAGACCGGAACCTAAAGGAATTCATCTTCTAAAAGGGACTCCTAAGGCATAAGTGCGAGCAATAGAGAGAGGGACCCGAGAAGGGGCTTGATTCCATATAGAAACGCCCAAGCCCATATGTTCCGCATTTGCTAACCAATTAGCAACTCTATTGACTTGTCGGAAACAATGATTAAAAGGTATGGGCGTTGTAGAAGAATTAAGCGCCCGAATATCCTCCACTATAGTCAAAAATTTCCCTAGAGAAGAGCGCATCTTGGTTATCGATTTAAAGACAACCTCATTATTACCTTCAACAGATGATTCTTCGAGCTCCCAGACTTAAAGTACAAATAAGTGCATCTCTGAAAAACAACAGCTGCGGCCACAACAACTTGGGCCTAGCCTAGTTTTCGAAAACCCACTCGACGTATCTTTCTGTCATGGTCCCTAACAATGAAGCATGTTACTGCTGAATTGCCGCACTTATACCCATCAAAGTTCATCTTAACCTAGCTTGAGAGAGAGGGGGTCCGGGGGTCCACAAAATCTACTGGACCATGTTCAACCTTCTATTTTTGTGGTCACTGTTGCGAGAGATTGTATCATCTACCATCTCACCGTGAAAATACCATTTCAAACTCATTTGCTTAGCCAAAATCACGGGCTTGACCGGACTTTGCTTAAAGTTTTTGCACGGAGTGTTATTCCTATTGAAAATATACCGTGTACAACGAAAAGTAGAATACTGCGTAAAATACTGTAATAAACACTGCTGAAAATTACAGTAAGATTAACCGAGAATTACAAGAAAACAGTCGAAAAATATCCGAAAATTATAGCGAATTTCAACCGAAAATTACAGTGAATTTTAACAACGAAAAATAGTAAAACGCAGTGTAAAGATCCATTATAATGCAGTAAAAAATTGCAGGAATTTTATATCGAAAAGACGCAACCAAACAATGAACAGGACAATCAAGTAATACCGAAAGAGGGAGAATAGATTAGAAAATACTGAAGATACTGTGCTATGGGAAATACCACTGTCCTAAAAGACGATTTCGCCGCTGCTCCGGTGCATACAGTGGTGTCGGCGGCCGTCCTCCAGGATTAACACGGTTGGACTCTTAACGTGCACTCGTTAATCGTAGGATAGGAGAAAACAAGAACTTTGCCCGGAATGCTCGACAAGAAAACGACTGAAGCCGAGAGAAGGAGGAAGGAAGAGATGTGTTTTTTTGAGAGATGATTATAAACCTAAGTTAAACAACTCGTTTATACTAATTCTAAAGCTCAACCGGTATAAACATTGAAGTAACGGTGATTAATGTGATGCTCCCAACGACTAGAAACGGTCCAATTGCATTGATATGGATCCCAACGGCTATTAACATTTTCCGGGCATTAAAATCAACCCCAACAGCTAGTTATCGTAAATTTCCGCAAAACAAATATACCCGTTAGGAAAAAGATCGCCCACACCCTCGCCTGAGCAGAGCGCGGCGGGGCACTTAATTCGAATGGGTTAAAAGCATACACCCTTATAAACCCAACTACCCCCCTTTAAATTGTCAGTGTGGGATTGGGGACCTTTAATTTGTAATCACAATGTGGAATACCACTTCATATAAATTTAGATTTAGCTTGTATTATTTTTTAACAATTCCTATACTTCCAGATTTGCCAACGAATTTGACAAGTATCTTTTTATACTTCCCTAAATCCTTAGAAAAAAGGTAGGGATAGAATGTAATAATTTTAAAGCTAAATGTTTTCACTTGGTAAATTTGAATGATAAATATACTATATATCGCGGCAAGATCAGAGCCGTATAAGTTCCACTTTGGCAACAAGGTGATCAAAAATAGGTAAGTTAGTTACTCAAGTTAAAATATAAAGAATGTGTGTTAGATCAAATTGTTAAAATACTTGCAAAATACTTATAACAGGGTAACCGAGAGATCTCAGGTGTTGAGGCCGTATAATCACTTTCCTTAAGATTTATTTCGCTATACAAAATACTCTCGGGGATATAACAACAACCAAAATGAAGTGAGAATGTACAAAGGGAGAGAAAGATCGAGATGTAGAGAGATTGGAGTTTTGTTGAAGAACACAACAACAAGAACACTTTGAATGCAAATATCTTTTCACTCTTGTTTTCCCTTGTGTTTTTTAATTCATCCATCAACCATCAAAGAAGGAGGATATATACATGTATAAAAGAAAAGAGACGTCCCAAGAGAAGAGCCCCAAAAGAAATCACGAAACAGGAAAAAAATCGCGCAGACAAACAGTCAAAACCGACCTGTGTGTCGACACACAGGTAGACACACGGGGTTTCTATAGATCTGTGTGTCGACACACATTTCCTATGTGTCGACACACAGATTTCATTCGTGCGCTTCTGTAAAGTGCTGTGTGTCGACACACGGGCCATGTGTGTCGACACATAGCTGTTTCCCCATCGTTCTGTAGGATTGTGTGTCGACACACACCCCCAACATGCTCTAAACATTCAAACAAGTATCGGGACAATCTCAAATACATCTTATACATACATAAACGACATTTAACATATACATACGTATTATACAACATATATTTTGAAAACACATCAACAATTTGATCACTCAACTCCTAACAGAAGTTTCATGTAGTCACCAAAGTGGCTTTAAATGAACAAGTTAGTCACATAAGCCAAAATTTGAAAAAAAAAAATTCATCTTACTTTCAATAAAAATTTCTTTTAGCCATTAAAGTAATTTTAAAACGATAAAAGTCACCACCAAAGTAAAAAGTAATAAATTTAATTATATTTATTTATTTATCTCACTAGTTCTCATCTTTTTTTTAAATAATCCTTCATGTTTTATTTTATAACCAAATTGATGGGTTGACTGGATGATGGCGGCTTAGTGAGTTGTCTTCGAAATGGGGTTGCGTGCTGGTACACGGTGGGATGACTAGGTGAGATGGGTAATTGGCGGCGTGACCCAATGATTAGCAGCGTGACACTTGGCGAGATGGATAGGCGAGCTGATGAGTTGGCATCTTCATGTATCAACACGCCTAATCCTATTTGGGTTCGTATCAGAACCCTTGATTATGACTATGGTAGCATTGGAAACACTCATATTATTTTGGCGGAGGCTTTAGCTGTTAGAGAAGGGATTACAAGATGTTTTAACCTGGGTTTTAACCGTCTGCATATTGAAAGGGATAATCTTGTGATAGTTCGAATAATAAGACGTGAATTTCCATGTCCTTTGCAAATTAGAATAATTATTGAGGATATTTGGGATATTTTATTACAGTTTATGGAATATTATGCTTCTCATGTGTTCCATGAAGGTAATAGGGCCGAGGATAGGATGGTAGAGTTAGGCTCTTTCCCACAAGACTAACATAATGGTATTTACAGGCAATTTCACTCGACTTCATATAATGATTCGCTAAATCTTACTAACTTTGCTTAGTAATTATAACGTTTTTCTTACCTTTAAAAAAAATAAAAATAAATGACCGAACGAGACTTTTATTGCTTTACAACTAAGGCTATGTTTGGTTATAGCGGTTAGCTGTTAACCGTTAGCTGATTGATTAGCTATTAGATGTTAGCTCATGGGTAATGTGCTAAAATCAGTTGTGAAAGTTGGTGGATTATTTTAGATGATAAATAAAATTTGATTACGTAACTTTTAAAAAGTTAAAAGCAAAATGCTATAAAAACGCTAACAACAAATTTTTTATCAAACAACATTATTAGTTGTTTAACTAGTCAAAAGTTAAAAGTTATAAATAGCGATATAAAAATGTATTTGCCAAATACAACCTAAATCTTCAAGAATTTTACAATTAGACTCCGTTTGTTTTGATGGAAAATTAGAATATAGGAATTGATTTTTCTTCGAAAAAGGTTTTCCAAGAAAATATAAATTCCGTGTGGGCTTTTTCATTGTTTGTTTAAAGGGAAAATTTAATTCCCCATTGTGAGGTCCTCTTGTATGTTAAAAAAAAATATATATTTCACCAATCATTTTACATTTTGTTATAGGACAACATAAGTAACAAAACAACATATATGAAGTAACAAAAAAAGTTAACTATCAAAGTTATATAAATTAGGAAAACTGTTTCTTAAATATTTTAAAATTTAAATATTTATCATCTAAATACCCTATCATTTTAATATATACAATAAGGTGCCTTGAGATAAGAAATTTTATCACTTGTGTATATACTTTGTTAAATTTGGTGAATTTTTATTAAAATTTGGCTAATTTATATTAAAAAACTGATATGGTATAAACTATGATCATATTATCAAAACGTTGTCCACATTCTAACAAAAATTATTTATATATTATAAAATAAAATATCATATTAGCATATTTGGACAAAAAAAATTATCACATTATGATAGAGGAAATATATAGATTGGTGTTTTCATTTAAAATTTACTAAATTTTGGCAAAAAATACTTGATTCATGAGAAAATTTTAAATTTCAGGGTACATCATTTTATATTACTGAAATATTATAGTACTTATGTAATAAATGCTAGAATATTAGGGCTCCTAGATAATTGACTTGTATAATATTATATAAGAATTCAACTTCATTAAAATTTTTTTGTTGCAACTATAACAAAGTAACATCAAAGTTACTTTTATTATTTCATCTAATTATTGTCCGATGTTGTGATTTAAATGTTTACAGTTCAGTCTGATTTATTTCGATTCAATCTAGATTTATATGATAATTACTGTAAAGATTTTTGGACCACTTAGAATCAAAACTTTCTCCCATTTTATAAGGAAAGTTATTTTTTCTCATTTGAAGGAAAATGTTTTCCCGTATACAAATGGCACACCAAATAATAAAAAAAGAAAAAAAATAATTCTTAAAATGTAATTTTTTCCTAAAACAGACGAAGCCTAATTTGTCTATTTTTAGCCACCAAAACGGAGACTTGGACTCCTTTTAGGAGTGATGAACACAATTCGAACTTCATTGGAACCCTAAAAAATTTGCAAAATTCAGCTGATTGAGTAATGAGAGCTTGATCTTCGCAAATTCTGGTATGGAATGGTGATGGCTAGGGCTCGAAATTGTTTCAATCACTCAAAGATCGTCGCTTTCATTTGGACTCTTTCAATTTTCCTCTTCTTATCTCTTTTTCAAATGGCTCTCAAGAACTCCTCCATCAATAATAATTCTGCTCGATCATCTTCTCAAGGTGATTTTCTGTTGCATTTTTGTCAAATTTTAGTGTTTAATTTTAGTAGTTGTTAGTGTTTGATTTGAGATTTGATCTAGGGTTCCTTTGTCTAGGCGTGATGGTTCAGTATTTTGAAGAAAAATTTGGCAAACGCGGGTGTGAGATCAATTTTGTCGTAAAATAAAACACGAGTGACTATTGCTTGAAATCGAAGTAATGTTGATAAGATCGCACTTGTTGAAATATATCCTTAATTATGAGTTATTTGCTTTGTTGCTCTCGAATGTTTGTAAATTTGTTCAAATTGGCTTCTAGTCTTTCTTTTTTGTTTAGAATAGTCACTATTGTTTTATTTTATGACAAAATCAATCTCTTATTGTTAATTTTTGCCTACTCCGGGTAATCAGATGAGGAATCAATTTGGTCACAAAATAAAACACGAAGGACCGTTTTGAATACAAAAACACAGAAGATCAATGACCAATTTAAATAAACTTACAAACATTGGAGACTAATGAAATGAGCGACTCCCCAAATTGCTTGGGAAAGCTCATGGTGTATGAACTTGGCTGAGGACTCGGGCATCATTTCTATCACTCTCAACTCGGGTGCATATTAGTACTATGATTTTGACATCGTTATCTTGAGTATTTGATACCGAACTTTATGAGCAGATCTAACGTAGCAAGGGGATTGTTACAGATTCAAATATGTCAAATAAGGAGCAAAGATCGAAATTGTACGATAAAATGGCAAGAGACTTGGATGAGCACGGGGCAGCATTTCTTAAACACGGTGAAACTTCACAATCCTTGTCGCTATCTGATCTTTTCACTCTCAAGGATGGTGTTGTAACCCCCAATCTTAAGGTAAATACATAGCGTTCTAGCCTCAGCGGGTCGTCATTGTTGCTTGTATATAGGAGTGTTAACGAGTTGAGCTGAGGTATGCGTCCCTTTGTTTGAACTTGAGCTTGGCAAGTCTTAACAAGCAATTCATTATCGAGGTCATACTGAGCTATTAACAAGAGATTAACAAGCCTTAGATGAACTATTTATGAAATTTAAGAAGACTAGCTCCCCCTGATAAAACTTGGCTTGTTATAAACTCGTTTACTTATCAAGCCCCAAATAGGGATGTGTACGAGTTGATTCGGGGCTCAGCTCGAGCCTGTAGACTTGAGGCCTGGCTTGTTTTCAATTAGCTTGAATCTCGGGAGCTGGGGAACTTCAGTATCAAGGTTTTCTTATCATATACTTGGGCTTGGCTTGCCTTGATTGAGCTCGAACTCAACTCGGTAGGCTCCAAAGTAAACTTGTCATATTTACGCTCATTTAAGCTTAATCTGGGCTCGTTTGGGCTAAAGTAGGCTCGACTTCGGCTCGTAGGCTCAAACCTGGCTTGATTGACCATGTTTAAGCTAATAAATTATGCTAAGATAAGTTCATTTGGCCTTGTGCTCGAGCTTGATCTTCAATAGACTTAGGCTCAGCTTTGTTAGCGAAACGAGGTCGAGTCTTTTGAGCTTTATGACGAGCCTCACGAGCTGACTTGGTTCATTTACATTCCTAGCCCCAAATCAAACATGAGCGTGCCCTTTCATTTGTTTCAAACATAGTAATTCCTCAAATGCTTAATTCATTTATACCCCTAGGAGTATACGATGACATAGCCTCTTACTTTTTCAGTCAGCGAATCCTCCTGTACGAGCTAACGTGTTGTATATGAGCCCACAATATTCAATTCCAATATCGTAAGTACAATGCCCTTCCCTTTTCCCCCTCATGTGACCACTTTCTTCATATTGAAAACGGAGAGTATGCTGTGGCTGCTGTCCTTACTGCAGGGATGCTGTAAAGAGTGTTTTTGCATCGTACTTTGACAAAGGTAACACTTCTTTTCACTGCCTTAGTTCTTACATGGTATTTTTCTTCTTCATTTTCGAAGTAGAGAACCTGTAGTTGCATGAAGCAGGAGTGAGAATGGGAGCTTGAGAGAGAGTGTCTGTATAAGAATATTAGGTATAGAAAAAAAAAAAAAAAGGAAATTTGCTAATTTAAGTACTGAATTATAACATTTTAAAACAGGGTTAATATTATGCACTGACCAAGAAAATTGAGGTTTACATTCTTATTCTGATGACCATAGTCACGTGAGGCAGCAACAGGAGTTAGTTATAAAAGTTTAAAATTTGGGAGTGTGGCAAGAGCATTTATATTACTCTATATGGATATGTAAGAAAAAACAATGAATCACGTTTAATTAAACCATTAAAGCATACATATCAAAAAAAGTCAGGACTAAGTAATAACCTATAAAATTGAGTACTCTGATGAATAAGATCAAGAAATTGACTCATACATGTCCGCATGATTCAATCATTCTTTGAATCGAGTGATATAATTAGCCAATAAATCATTTGACAAGTATCTTCTTATCAAAATGATTTATGGATTGTTTGAATGATGTCTATTAAGTTTTATACGTGTTTCAAATATGAATTTGACTTAAATATGGAATGGCATTTTTGAGCATGAAACATTAGTGGGGTTTCTTACAACTATGCTAATGGTTCTAGTGGATAAGACCTGTAAAATTGAGTTCAACATATGAAGTCTCTTTTTCAAGTGATGTAGTTAACCAATAAGTTAACATCTGATGCTAAGGGGAAAAAAAATGAAGATAAACGGATGGGGAGTGTTTTTCTCTGTATTATCCAAATGAGTTGACTCTTAGTTGATAGCCTTTTTTTATATATGCCATATGTTTCAAACACAAATATAACTTCGAAATGCAAAATTTGGTTCTTAGCGCAATACGTTAGCATCTTTAGATGTTTCCTTTAGCTATGAGAAAACCTTACAAATATGTGGCTATGAATGTATCATTAGTGACTAAAGTTACTCGATGATTTTGCCAGTCAAATAGTGACTACGAGTATGGTGAAACAAATTAAGGTTCCGTTTGTTTTGATAGGAAAAACTTTGCCATCACATTTCTATAGTTTCATTGTAGCATTCTTATTTTGAGGGAGAATATTTTCCTCCATAGAGAAGAAGTTGACTTCCCTTTAAAAGAAGGAATGCCATTTTTCTCCACAGAACAAAAACATTTTCCGTCATAACCTCACATCATATATCTTACTTCAACATTAACTTGACACAAGCATGAATCCTGTACAAACATAGATAATGAAATTATTTTCCTTGGCTCAACAAACAAATTTTTTTTTAAGAAAAGAACATTTCTCAATGAAAATAATTAGAGAAGAAAAATTTTCCAAAAGGAAAATGTTTTTCTCAGAACTAAATGGAGCCTAAAATTATTCTATCTGGAATGACAAGAAAACAGGGCAAATCCCACAACCTTTCTAGTCAATAGTACTGTATAATTTGATAATTACGCTATTTTGGCAAATGTAATGCATTTCTGACTCATGTTCGTGCTTGTTCAACGGTAAGTCAACCTTTTTATTTTTTATTTTTCGTTACCTTTTCTATTCTAATTTTGGTAACTTTTTCTATTGATTCGACTGCTAACCTTGGCTTGTGTTAGCAATCTGGTTTCAGAACTCAAGTTTATACCACTTTAGCATGTTCCATGCCTCTCATCATATTTCTCCAGTCCCCGCCACAGAAGTTGAAGTAAGTAACTTTCGATATCTTGAGAAAAAACATTTTTTTCATATTCTAATGGTGTTCTTGGAAAGAAAAATGCTTTTAAATAAAAGCAGAATTTGTTTTTTTTTTTTTCCTTTTAAGCAGAAACAGGAAATAAGCCAAAAAAGTTTTCATACCACAATACCCTTATTGACAAAACTTTTTATTAAGTGCTTCTGAAAAAGTAGATTTTACCAAATATTAGGGCCTGCTTGACGTTGGTTTGTGCAATTTTTGGTTTTTGAGAAACTAAAAACTAAATTTTGAAATTGATTTTTCCGTTTTTAGTTTTTTCTTTTTAGTTTGTTCTTAGTTTGAGTGAAGTTTGAAAACAAAAAATCCAAAGCGAGAAAAAATCGTTTTCAATATCTAGATTTTAGTTTCCTTAAAAACCAAAAACTAGAAATAAATGATACCAAACAAGCTCTAAGATTCATGGGTTTTCCCCCCTTGAATTGGATAACTTTATCTGTTTTGTCAGATTGAAGCCGAAGCAAACGCTGTTAGGTCTGTTGCAGAGACTCTATGCCCGTTGAAGATCGTCCTCGATAGGGTGGTGTTGACGTCTACCGGTGTCCTTCTCGGGTGCTGGCAGGTTGATAAGTTACTCTTTGTTTGATTTCTCGGAGGATCCCTATCTTAGGTGTTTTGCCACCTCAAATTAGGGTTGTATATGAGGTGAGCTGAGCTGAGCCCGCGCTCTTGAGGCTCGAAACTCGGCTCATTAACACTTAGCATGTCTCCAGCTTAGCTTGAAGACCTTTTAGTTTGGAAAATTCAAGCTCGAGCTTCGCTGGTCATAGGCTTAGGCTTGACTTGGCTCAGTTGAGCCCCAATTTAGCTTGGTGAGCTTCAAGCTAAACTTGCCTTATATAGGCTTCTTTATGCGTTTGTGCTTGATTAGACTTGGAGTTCAGGGTCAGCCTTGGCCAGATTAGGCATATTTATGCTAATAAATATTAATAAAAATACTCAGTTAAGCTTGTGAACCTACAAGCTCAAGCTTCACTAGATCTAGTCTCGGCTTGGCTTAAGCTTGAAATGTGCCAAGCCTTTTGAGCTTTATGTCTAGCTAGCTTGCGAGCTTTGCTCATTTACACCAACCTTAGATGCTGTGACATATTTGGCCGTTGTGTTGTTTTCAGCCAGCTGCCTTTTCAACTTCAAAACAATCGAATACAGATTCCATAACTATACGTGCTAAACTGAGAAACAATCCTAACCCTCTCTATTATACAGGTTATGTCGGGTACAGATCCCATAACCGTACGTGCTAAACTGAGAAACGCTCTTCCACACGCACCAGAAAAGCAACTTGTAAGGCCTTCATTTATCTCTCAGTTTGCAGTGATCTGGCATATAATATAAGTACCCTAAATCCTAAAAGATAAAGAATTTCTATAATGGATTGCCTGCCAGCATGAAGGATGTAGCCATCGTCTTCAAACAAACCTCTATACTGTCTTGAAAAATTTATTGTCTACCGTTAGGGTTTTAAATGAGCCTCTTGTGAGTTGGCTCGTCACAGGGCTCGGAAAGCTTGACTTCTTTCGAGGTCGAGCCATGCCCGACCCTAGTAAAGCCTGACCTAGGCTCTTGAGCCTAAATGAACCTATTTTAATGATGTTTATTGGCTTAAATATGCCTAATCGAGCCTAATTTGAGCCTACGAGCTCAAGTCCAAACAAGTCTAGATGGAGCTTGAATGAGCCTGAGTAAGGTAGGCTGAAGCTAAAACTTATGGAGTTGGGTCTGAGCTCAACTGTGCCTGAGCCTATAATGAGTCGAGCTCGAGCTTGAAGTTTCCAAGTTCGGCAAGTTTCGAGATGAAGCCCAGTCTAGCTCAATTTAGACAAGCCAAGCCTTGAGCCTGAAGGGCTCGGACCTGACACGACTCATATACACTCTGATGTCTACCAAGCAAAACAATGTTTCATAAGGGGTTTTAAGCAGCATCTGACTCAATGCTTACATAACGCTGGAAGCATTGGTCTCAACGCTATCTTTTATTGTGTGTTACCAAAAAATGATGATAATGAGTAAAAGATACTTACCTTTCTTGTTCGTTATTGCAGTACAACGCTGCGATACTTCATACATCATTTGCAAGGCTTCTGGGTCCCCCGAGAATTCCCCCTGGGGTTAGTGCTTCCTAACAATCTTCTGAACCGCTGTGCTGATCCGATTCCGAGGTTTAGAGGTTCAAAGCAAGTTTTGATGAATGGGATGTTTTTTGGTTAAGTGTCCAGTTTACCTTAGGCATGCCTTAAATACTTCACTTTATATTATAATACCAGCTAATATGGAAATCCTTTACATTGTAAATGACATATACGTCTATCATCAGACACAGGTTGTTATTTTCTTGTTGTAAGTGGTGATATGCAATAGAAACAAACACATAGCTTTCAAAAGGCACCCCTAATTAGTCAGGGTTCCGAGCAACTACTTGATTTACTTAAGTGTCATGACTCGCTTTGTGGACCGCTTGAATGAAATCAAAGCAATGAATTTCTCTTCTCATTTTATTTATGTATTCTCTGGTTTCGTAAATTTTAAACTAGAGTTAGTCATCGAGATCAGTCCATTGCAGTTAGTTGAGCTGCATTTGTCTGTATTATTTTCTTTGGTAACTTAAGAAAAGGATTATTTGCACCGAAGGTCCCTATACTTTGCTAATGGTGTTAGTTTAGTCCCTATGCTTTTAATTGTGTCAATTTAGTCTCTGTATAGTTTATTTTGTGTCAATTTGGTCTTTAAACTAAAATCTATGTTAGCTTGTTAATGAAACTTTTAGTGGTTCTATGGATTCGTTTAAATTGAGTCAATGGGTGGGTTTGTTGCGGGATAGTTACATCTAACGTGATTATTCCACTAAAAATTACGTCAATAACTTAACTTAAATTTGACTAAAGAACTGAATTGACACAATATAAATTGTAGAGGGTCTAAAATGACGCAATTAAAAGTTCAATTGCTAAATTGACACAATAAGAAAAGTTTATGGATCTTTGTTGTAAATGACCCTAAAAAAAATTAGACAATATTGAATTATTTTGGAGAACTCGGGGTTTGCTTTCTAAAACGAGCTCATGAAATGCTCTTCTCCGTTTTGTAAAGCTAGGTTATGTAAATAGTTAATATTAAAAAATTAAAAGCTAGGTTATGTAAATAGTTAATATTGAAAAACTAAAAACTGGGTTATGAAAATAGTTCTTTTCTGGGTTTTGCTTTTCTATTTCAATTTTCATTTTTTTTCCTCCATTTAAATGTATATAATGTCCTATACAGGAGCAAGATAGAACTTCAGATGAACTCCAATTGTTCCACAAGCTTGTTGCTCACCTTAACAATCGGATTCGTGGATTCGAGGTATCCACTCTCTGTACTGTCTTACTCCATGAGAGATATTTTTTATGTTCAAAAAGACAAATATTATTGAGAGGGGGGAAAAAAAAAAGCATCATACAAGGTGTTAATGACAAAGTGTTCTTAAACGCCGAAAGACCACAAAATCTAGTAACAGGAGAACCTCCAATCTCTCTGCAAATCAGTCAAGGCAGTGTCAGGGAAGACCCTATAGCTCTTTGTTCAAAGAGCTCCTAAAAAGACGATCTTATCCATATGAAATTTCCCAGTATACACTGGTCTTTGAAAATACTAGCATTCCTTTCTAGTCAAATACACCAAGAATCCGCCATGAGTGGCACTATAACATTTATTTGCGTAATTTTTTAGAATGAGCTCCCTAACCATGCAATCATTAGATGTTTGTATATGAGATCAGGGGTGTAGATGAGCTGAGTTGGTTCGTGAGTTCTTACAAACTGGCTTAAATTTTTCCTTGTGGGGTTTGGCTTACGTTTAGCTCATACTCAGTCTACCGGTTTGTTTAGTGAAGCCAAGCAAGCCCTATAAAGCTTAGGCTTGATGGCTTGTTTAGCTTAAACGGACCTCAATGAGCCAAGCTCAAGCTTGGATGGGATCAACGCGAACTTAAGTAAGCTCAGTAAGTCAAGATTAGCTTGAAACCCCTTGAGCTGAGCTCAGGGTCAAAGTCTCCAAGCTGGATGAGCCACGAAATAAGCAAATTGTTTGGCTAAGTTGTGAAAATCTTTTTTTTGAGAGACTTTTTTGCAGAATTACTTTTGTAAAAGGTACTCTGAATAGGGGATTTTTGTTTGAAAAGCTTTTGGTTTTTACTTGTGCTTTAAAAGGCGAAATACTATTTTCCTGCTTGTACCTAGAGGTAGAGAAACAGTTTCTACTTCTGTTTAAATGGACTTTTCATTATAGGACAAACTCCTTAAAATATGAAAAAATCGTTTTACAGGAAAAAAGCTTTGCCCGAATCTTTTTGACTAGCTTGGCCATAGCTCAGCTCATTTACACCACAAAAAACGCCCATTGCTGCTCTAGTTCAGGAAGGGCGAAGAAAGAGAGTATGTTTTGTTAATACGAACGATAAAATATGACAAGATGTTTCCTTGTGACTATGATGCAGGCAATAGTTTCCGAGCTTTGGTATGTAGAAGAATTCGACATGCTTGCTCTTGCGCTAAACGGAAGGATGAAGATTCAAAAGTTCCAACTCACCTGCTCGAAATCTTGAGCCCCCTTAAACCCGATTCTCCAAGTGCTCGAATTTGAATGCCAGAGTCCTCTTTACGTTTCACTCACACCGAGCTAGACCTAGTAGCAATAACAACAATCTGAGTCTTTTTTCCTGATAGATGCGATCAATGGTCAAGATAACGCTAGCTGGTAACTCAAGCGAGGGCGTTTATATGGCAGTTGGGCACCGTCAGTTAACGACATCATGGTCCAGTGGTAAAAAAACTGAAACTTGTGGCTCTAAGACAAAGGTTCGAATCCCTCACTGGTGGTCTGTGATGCTTGAACCGGTGCTAATGGCAAGTTCCTAGCCATGGATGGTTAAGATTCGAGCTGTTACTTTGGACATTCTGTTTGTCTTAAGGCTTCAACTTTGATAGTTTTATTCGTAGACCGAGGCCTCAAGGGCTCGGTTTATTATGTAAGTGTTTGTTGTACATATATCGGTCCGACTATTGCTGGTTGATAAATTACGATATGAAATTATTATGTTGAGTGTTTGTTGTATGTATAATTGATGCAAGACGTTATTATAGAACAGAAAAATGTTGAAGACTTGAGGATAGGCCTCAATGCAAGCACTCTCAAGCCAGTGTCGGAAATAACACTAAAAAGCAATATTTCTAGTGCTCCAAGGGCTTTTGCCTAAACAGGGTCTGGGGAATAGATGTACACAACTTTTCCCCTTCAGGGTGTTACCCTAAAAGGAGGCTATTTCCGATAACTCCTAGCCTGAGGTGTGCAACATGAGGACTTCCTAGGTGGCTACCCATTTTGGTACTACTCTCGCCAAGTACGCTTAACTTTGGAGTTCTAATGAGATTTGATGCTTGTGTGTTGGTACCTTCTTAGGTAATTATTAAAAACTATGCTTTTGAAGAAAAGTAAAGAAAAAGGGGGAAAAAAATCAAATAATGAAGTAGAATAAGAAGTAAAAATAAAAAAATTAAGTGGATACCCTTCTTATTGTAAACTTTTTGAAAAAGTGATTATAAAATTTTGCAGTATCCTTCAATAACCTTGTCTAAATCGAGTTATTTACTCCATCGGTCAATTATATTTTTAAATTTGTTCAAATTGATCTCTTATTTTTTTTTTTTGTTTATTTCAAATGGTCCATAATCTTTCTTTTTTAATTCAAAATAGTCCCTGTAGTTTACATTGACAAAATTAGTCTAGCGCTGTTGATCAAAACTAAGTAAAGGTTAAAAAGACAATACACCAAATTTGTTTTAAAATAAAATATTATAGCCATTTTGACAATAGAAAAGATGAACCAATTTAATAAAGTTATAAATATTAGGAATCATTTTAGACAAAATAAAAGACGAGGGACTAATTCGAACAAACAACATTGTTTAAGGTTGTATTTGGTTTAGTTTTTTAACAGCTTAAAGCTGTAAATAAGATCTAGTTGACTGTAAGACTTGCATTTAGTTAATATGAAAGATCTTTTTACATCTTTTTTTACAGCTTAAATAGAAAGGAGAAAATCAGTTTTATAACTAGGCAGAATAAGATGTAAAACTGGATCTTTTTCAAGGGCTATTTCAGAATATGTTTCAAAAATGCTATATTAATATTAAATCTTCATCATCATGACCCACTTTTACTTGTTATCACTCCCCTCATCTACCCACACTTTTTTTACACCCATAGGTCGCTATACTCACCACTTTTTACTACCATGATCAACTATTATCATAATTTTCTCTTACCTATTATTAATTTATTTATATTTTTAAGTCATTTTTGTGATTATAATAGATAAATTTATTTTTTAAACTTGTATCCAAAAACTTTATTATGTAAAAAAAAATCTTTCTACACTGTAAAACTAAATATTTTACTATAAAAAAAATATAAATTTTAAATAGATAAATTTTATTAAAGCAGATAAGCAGAACCAAAGGAACACTAGTCAAGAATCGATTGTGCCATTAGTGGGCCATGGGCTGTTGGGCTAGCTATTCATGGGCCCAAAGTAATAGGCCCAATTATAACAATAACACTCATTGAGCCCACCCATGTAAACTGAGAGAAATTAGGGTTTGCCTTCGTTTAAGGAGAGCTAGGGTTTTTGCTTCATCTTCGAATTCTCTAGTGGAGGAGGAGAGAGAAAACGGTTACTTCTGAGTAGAGCTCAGCCATGGTGCACGTTTCCTTCTATCGCAACTGTATACTCTCTCTCTATCTTTCTTTCTTTACCGATTGGTTGGTTGTTTGGAGATTTAACCTAATTTTGATGTTTGATTCGTGTTCGATTTCTTCAGAATTTTTGATTTCATGAATTTCTTATAGATTTTTACATGTTTATTCGTTGATTTATGTGTTTTTAGAGCTAGAAGTTGTACGATTGCGTGATCTGGTTTATTCTACCATAATGTACAGTAGTTTATACTGGTTGTCCTAATGTGTTACGTATGATAATGTACCTAGTAATAATGTTGCACCGAATTGGTGTAACGACCCTAGGGTTAAGGTTTGGGTGAGTTAGAGTGAGATGAGAGAGAGAAATAGAAGAAGGAGATGAGAAGATAGAGAGAGTTAGATGAGAAGTATTTGATTCTGATTGTTGTTCTCTAATGAAGGGATTACACCTCCTTTTACACTACCAAACATAAGAAGCCTAAAGTACTAAGTACATTATTACTAGGTATATTATTATACGTAACAATACTCCCCCCTTAAGAGATTCTTGCCCCCAAGAATCGTAGAAGAGAGTCGAGACTTCGGAAGAACTCTTGATGTAGAGTTGTCGCAATATGTAAAATGCTCGCCGCTGTTGACACTGAAGCTTCACAAGTGATGTTGACTTAGGGACTTGAGGTTGCTCCTTGCCACAAACATATGCTGCAACAGCACAGATCCAACTCTGCTCTAGAAACGGCTCCAAACCAGTTCTAACAATCCACAGCTCACCACTGCAGCGTTGCGGCATTGTGTTTCAGCACATGGGGAGGAAAAGATTACAAATCTCCTCCCATTTGAGTGGCTTCACAACAAATGCTCATTGTTATTGAACAAAACTTGCCATTTTTCAGCTGCAATAACCAAGGCCTCTTTCACTTGCACTGGCGCATTTTCGTTCTGATTTGTGATTATAAATGCAGGATCAAGCTCCTGAAATGCAACCCAGTCCAACTTGCATTGCATCTCAATGCCTTGTATGATGTTAATTTTCTGATTGTCAGTTGCGTTTTCTGGTTTCCAATTGAATTTGACATAACCAATTGAATCACTCGCCACTTCTTGCTCACTTTTCTGCTGCAACTGTTGCATACATTCCAAAGGAACATTAAGTTGCTCATTTTCCAGATCCCGTTGTCTCAGTGGAACCTGGACTACTCCTATATTCAACCTTGGAATGTCGTGGGCTTGATCTGCTAGATCAGGTACTATAGTTGGTTCAACGCCTTGCACTTCAGACTGTAACACATCAATTTTAATATGTAATGCACTAATTCGTGGTCGAGGTACCCCAATTACATCCTCACTTGAAGTTGATCTTGTAGTACTTGACAACCCAACAGCTTGTTCCTTGACATCCGCCATTGGCACACACTCCTTCTCCTTATGAGGTTGATCTTGCACCCTTAATGGCTCAGTCGCCACCTTGGGCTGATCTTGCTTAGTTTCAAGCTCATCTTTCCTGGTTTGGGGCGTTACTTGTGTTAAGGCTATCAACCTTTGAAGACTCTGCTCAAGCTTCTGCCAAAGTGTCTCAGAAACGTCTTCTTTGGTTTCCCCAACTTCTTCTTGTGTTTCTCCAATTCCTTTACTATGAGCGAAGAATTGAATGTCTAGCGTACAACAATCGTCATAGATGTTTCTCCCATGTAATTGATTGCGTGCTCTCTCAGCATCCGTTCTCGAAATATAGGTCACTTGAGCTTCAACTTCTAAGTTAGGAATTGAAGTAACCTCAATACTTTTAAGAGAACCATATGGCCAAAAAACCTTGTGGAGAACATCCTTGGAGATAGGATATAAGACATTGAAGATTTTTATCAAGAGTGTTGTATGTTCCCTAGAATCACTGGATGTCCATGGATGCCAACTTGGAGATTGAGGAGTCATTTTGAGCTTTATTAATGCAACGCCAGCAAGTTCACTAGTGGTCTATGCAGATGCAGCCAATTTAACTCAACACTCAACACAATCTGATGCAAGAGCATAGAAACGAGGTTGATTCAGGTTTCTGTCACAACTGCAGCTGCTAACTGAGATCCTTGCCAATTTTTACTGATGTATTTTCTGCTTAATCATGAATTGATAGTAAATCAATCTCTATTGATCTGTTCCGACTGAAGATCGCAGCTCAATGTCAGCACTTAAACTTGAAAAAT
This sequence comes from Simmondsia chinensis, assembly GCA_018398585.1. Taxonomy (NCBI): domain Eukaryota; kingdom Viridiplantae; phylum Streptophyta; class Magnoliopsida; order Caryophyllales; family Simmondsiaceae; genus Simmondsia; species Simmondsia chinensis. The sequence continues at coordinate 1,057,733 of JAGTTD010000012.1, read as the reverse complement.
TCAGCTTATATTCAGAATCTACAACTGATAAGTAGCAGATCCAGTTGTATGCTAATAATCGATCAAGTTCTGAGCAATTTAAACAGAATTTCCCACTCAATTTGTTCTGCATTCAGCACCTCACCAACCTGAACTTTAGTGTACTGATTTGATAAATGCTGAGCTGAACTTGATCTGAATTTACCAAAATCTGGTCTACTTTCTGCAGCACAAGGATCACGCAGCCGAGCAATAGCGGTTACAAATTTCTCTTGCTTCAATCTTGATCTGAACTTGATCAAATTTTTTTTTTCCGGAAATTTCACGATCAGATTTGAAAACACAAATCGGAATTGATTTTGATCAGATTATCCTAAATCGATCTGAATTTACTGAGTTCAGATCTGATCAGCAAAATCAGATCCGAATTTGAAATTTTTTTTTTTTTTTTTAATTTTCTTTTGATTACGCGCTCGATTGGAAGCCAAACCTGGCTCTAATACCAATTGTTACACCGAATTGGTGTAACGACCCTAGGGTTAGGGTTTGGGTGAGTTAGAGTGAAATGAGAGAGAGAAATAGAAGAAGGAGATGAGAAGATAGAGAGAGTTAGATGAGAAGTATTTGATTCTGATAATTGTTCTCTAATGAAGGGATTACACCTCCTTTTATACTACCAAACATAAGAAGCCTAAAGTACTAAGTACATTATTACTAGGTACATTATTATACGTAACATAATGTTTATAAATTTGTTTAAATTGGTCCCTTATTTTTTTTAAGTTTGTTCAAAATCGTGACAAAATTGGTTTATGATCTTTTTAATTTTTGCCTAATGTTGGTTGCATTTTGGGGAGTGATTTTTTCATAAAATAACATATTATTTTGTACAGAAGAGAAAATTGAGGGACTGATTTGAACAAATTATAAAGATGAGGGATAGATTTGAATAAAGAAAATATAAGGGACTAACGGTGTAAATAACTCTCGTTCTGTAAGTCTTAGGTCTCTCTCCTCCTCTCTTAATTGAGTTCATTAATTGGAGGTTTAACATAATTTGATTTTTGATCTGTTCGTGATTTCTTCAGCACTTGTGATCCATGGCTACATTATATATTTTGACATGCTATCTTTTTAGGGCTAGCATTTTACGCTTACGGGTTCAGCTTTGTTCACACTACTCTATTGGTTAAGGGTTTTCACGGACATAGTATAAAGCCATTCGTAGGCTTCATGTAATGGCTTCAGTTTTTGAGTTCAATGTGGTATTAGAGCCTATTTGATGAGAAGTCCTTGGGGTGGCATCCCAGTAGTGTTAAATTTCACTAGGCCTTTAGTCCCGACTTAAAAAGTTGTGGCATATATGAGATCTGTATATAAGCTCAAGTGGGGTTTCCTCTCTAAACTAATTGGTATTACGTGGAGTAACCTACTGGATTTTGTATTAATCTATTTCCTTTCACAGCTCCTATGTAGAATTATTATTAGATTTACATGTGGAGTCCTTAACAAGTAGCCCCAACTCTTAATACTAATATAATACAAGCACAAGATGAGTAGGTATCACGGACACGGTTCAAGCCTAATCCATATTTGTGTGAGTAAACATGTTTAATTGTAGAACCTTTTGTAGGCCTTTATCAATAACATGAGCTGAGAAATGGTAGCTATGACCTTTTCGCTTTAAAAAGGGATAATAAGGTTCTTTAGCTTTGCAATCTGCTAAATCTTGGTTTCTTCTTCACCATTAGCAATATGACGCTCAATTGGTAGCTGAGAATGATTATGAACGTTAATGAAATTAATTCCGTAGCTTTCCATTTCCATGGAGGGACAAAGGAAATACATATCCCGCCCAAACTTGTTATTATGAGACAAAAAGAAAATGATTGATTCGACACAAATTTTTCTACTTGACGTGGTAATGGGTTTTGATTAACAAGTTTCACATTGACTCGTTTTAGATGGGAAAACATTTAAGAAGCCTCGTCGTCCTTATGAGAAAGAACGGTTGGATGCTGAGCTGAAGCTCGTGGGAGAATACGGGCTTCGTAACAAGAGAGAGCTCTGGAGGGTTCAGTATGCTCTGAGCCGTATTCGAAATGCAGCAAGGCATCTTCTCACTCTTGATGAGAAGAACACACGCAGGATCTTTGAGGGTGACGCACTTCTCCGCAGGATGAACCGTTATGGGTTGTTGGATGAGAGTCAGAACAAGCTCGATTATGTGCTGGCTCTTACTGTGGAGAACTTTCTTGAACGCCGCCTTCAGACTCTTGTGTTCAAGTCGGGTATGGCCAAGTCCATCCACCATGCCCGTGTGCTCATCCGCCAAAGGCACATCAGGTAAATATGACTCTGATGTTCTTTTTCTGTGCTTAGTGTGCCATTTTTAATTCTTATATCATCAGGATTTCATTTTGCTAGTTTCATCACGAACTGCTTTGTTGCTTGTTTTGGATTTGTTGGTTAAGAAAGGATGAAAGCCTCAAATCAAACAATGTACCAGTGTTTAATTTTGAGCTAGCCATTATCTTGTATGTAGCTCTAGTTCTGTATGGCCTTCATAATGTACATGTGTATGTATTTTATTAAAGATATTTAAATGTACTTACATGCCAAGAACTATCAAAATGTGTAAAAATAAGTGATTGTTTTCAAACTTTGCAAACATGAGGCTTCGAAAGCAACGTATGTTCTTTTAGAAGTCCAACACGATTGCCATGATATGTTTGGTAGTGTCTATGACACTTTGATTATAAATACGAACTCCACTATCGGTGACAAGGACTATACTTGGTGTATTTCCCTTCATTCCTTGATTTTAGATTTAGATTCAAGTGTATGAATTTTGATGTCTCTATCCTATAAAGGCAAGGTTGTGTACATCTTTATCTTTCCCTTCCAGACCCTGTCTTAGCGATGGCCTCTTTGAAGGCACTTTGGTGGTGGTGGTTGTTGGTTGATTTTAATCTTTATGATATGTTAAGGTTTTCCCTTTTTCTTATGTTAAATCTTTGTAGACATATCTTCCCAATTTGATTGGCAAAAGTACCTTTTGCTGAACAAAGTGCCTAGTTGGTATTGGTTTTTGTTTGCAGTTTTTGGTTTTTGAGAAACTAAAATCCAGTTTCGAAAACAATTATTTGTTACTTTTGGCCTTTCGTTTTCAGATTTCACTCAAATTAGGAAAAATGTAAAAATAAGAAACTTAAAATTGTTTCCAAAACATGTTTTTAAGTTTCTAAAAGACCTAAAAACTGCAAACAAAAATCAATACCAAAAAGGCCCTCATTAATGTCATGCTGTGAACTTGCTATCATCAAAGGTACCCATTTCTCTGCTATTGTTGTAGCGATTAATGATCATTTCTTTAATGGCTGCAACAGGGTAGGAAGGCAGGTGGTCAACATCCCATCATTCATGGTGAGGGTCGATTCGCAGAAGCACATTGACTTCTCGCTCACAAGCCCATTCGGAGGTGGTCGCCCGGGGAGGGTGAAGAGAAAGAACATGCGGGCAGCAGCCAAGAAGGCTTCCGGTGGAGACGGAGACGAGGAAGACGAGGAGTGAACAACAATGAAACCTCTACGGATTCTGTAGTTGGTAAAAAAATTTTAAGTACCATCATGGTTTTTGTTCCTGGTTTCAGATTAGCGTTATGGAATTTTGCTGCAATTTTTTTATTGTCACGGATGATGATTTATGAGGTTACATTCACCTCGTTTATTATTTGTTGAAAACCATTTCTGGTCTTGCTTGAGTTTATTGCAGATGTGGTTAATGATAGTGTAACTAGAGGCGTAAATGGGCTGAGTTGGTTCACTGGAAGCCTGAGTTGAAATGAGCCTAAAAATTGCAAGTTTAATTCGGAACTCGCTGAGTTGGGTTCAGGTTAAGCTAAGCCAAGCTCAAGCTTGAACTTTTCTTACTTGGCTAGCTTGAAGCTAAGCCCGAGCCGAGCTAAATAAAAACGAGCTGGGCCTTGTCAAGCTTGTCTTGTGTCGACTGTACAATGGTTGGCAGATTTCTCTTGTTGGAAAAAAGATTTAGACTGGCAGTGATTCTTTGTAAGGGTTCATTTACCGGCCACTAATGCACCGGATCCCAGTAGAACTCCGAAGTTAAGCGTGCTTGGTGAGATGGGTGACCTCCTGAGAAGTCCTCGTGTTGCCAATCCTCTAAGGTTGGGGGTCCTCGGATCAACCTCTCGGTAGGGTTACACCCTGAAGGGGTAAGGCTGCATACATCCCCCCAAGGACCCCGCTTAGGTAGGAGCTTTTGAGGGAGCTTTTGAGGTACTAGGTCTGTTGTTGAAACTCTTTGTAAATTGTAATGGAAATTTTTTAGATATTGGCTCTAAGATTTTACAAATTTCCCTAGGTCTTATTAGAGTATGAAATTGGAGCATAGAATTGGAGTCTGGAATTGAAGTTTTGTTTGTATCAATAAATAAGACCCTCCTCGATAAAACTCAGCATCAAAAACAGGAAAAATACAAAACTGCCTCTGATAAAAGCGATGTTGTTTTGATGCCAGACATTGAAGTTTGGCAGCATAATTATTCTTCTGCTCTCAAAGACAACACCACGTTACGTTTGAGAGCAATTTGTATTAAAACATTAGCATCTCCTGATTCTTTTAAAATGCCCCAAGCATGCTTTGTGAACATAATTTACGGGTTAGTTAAAATGATTTAAAATGTCTCAAATGTTATAAAATTGAGTTTTGTGAATATACTTTATTCTTCTGAAAATTATGTCATTTTATTAGAGATTGTCCTATTTATTAATATAAATAAAATTAAAATATTAAAAAATAAATTAATATTTTTATAAATATTGAGCTACTGAAAAATAAATAGTCTAAAAGTGAAGCGAGATGAGGAGAAAAAAAAAGGAAAAATGGGCATTTGTCATGTACTAATCTAACTTTAACCCCTTGTTTGAAAATAGAGTAAAGATGGTTAATTTCTTACCCCCGTTTGACAAATGATTTTGGGGGTAAAGGGGTAATGAAGGGTAAAAACTTATCTCCTTTAAAATTTTTAAATATTTTGGATAATTTTGTCTTTAATTTAATTGTAATTCTCTTTACCTTCACCCATTTACGCGTGCCAGATAATAGGGGTGAGCAAAAGTACCTGAGAACCCAAAACCTACAAAATCGAACCGAAACCGATTCGAAAAATTAGGATAATGGACCCAAAAATATCCAGTTAGGGTATATCCGACCCGTTGAGCTATGGATACCGGTTTGGTTACGGGTATCATTTTGGAAAATTTATGGGTACCTGATTCGACCCGATATTAATTTTATATATATTATCCTAAATAAAAAATTTTAATTTATTTAGAATATTAATTATGATATATTCACTAAACATTAAGGTTGCATGTTTAATTTTAAATCCTAACGAACATTTTTGAAGTTATGTATTTTTTTTTTCCTTCTTTCAACAAAGTGTACCCTATTTTTATATTAAAAATTTTTAAAGTTTCAGTTATCTATCACAAAAAATAAAGACTAATGAATCAATAATAGTAAATTAGTAAGACATCGTACTTTATTTTAGTTATGCTCTATTTCTCTGTATATAATCATTGAACTTTCACACGTTTGTGAAGCTTTGATTATAATGTTATGGTCATTTAAGATTGTTTATAATTTTGTTACCATCAAAGTATGACAATTATGTGCATGATTTTTTTTAATTTTAAATTACGAAGATCAAATGGAATATTGTTATAATAATTTTATAATATATTTTCAAACGACTTAATGTAGATAGTTGTTTGTGTCTTTCGTAAAATAGTTTATAAGAAATTTTAATTAAACGGGCGGATACCCGATCCGATGTGATTCGACCTGATCTTTTAGGGTACCCGATTGATCTGGGTACCCAACTTTTTAGATCATATTATAGGTAATGATTTTGACACTTTTAGTGTTTTGGATACCCGAACCGAAATGCGTTTTGGATAGAGTATCCGACCCATTCTCACCTCTACCAGATAAAACTAACTTATTTATTCCTCTTTACCCTTACCCTTTTTAATATGACATACCCAAACAAGGGTAGAAAATTATATTACCCTTCCCTTCTTTTACCACCTCTTTACTCTGTTGTCAAATAAGGTAGTCTCCAACCTAGGGGCGACAAACGTGTCATGTCGTGTTTGTATTCATGTTCGTGTTATGCAAGAGGTTATAGAAATGATGTCAACCCGAACCCGACCCGTCTATTATATGGTTTAGGAACTCTCAACCTTGACTCAACTCAATTATTAAACAGATAACCTATGGGTTACCCATTTAATTGTATTGATGATTTTTTTCACTAAATACTAGTTTGTCAATTTACAAACATGTTAATAATATATTTAATGGTTCATACTAGCAATAAATAGATGACATATTTTTAATTATTATAATAAACTATCAAATTAACATTATTAAAAATAGTTTAAATTATCTTATATGAGATAAGCTACCAAAAATTTATATATAATAATAATATTATACCATTCAAATATCTAACACGCCTATATAAACAGATCAAACGTATCGAAAATATGTTAAATAGGTCAAATCCAAATGTCTAAATAAGTTAACCCAAATTCAACCCGGCTTTAACAACTCCAACTAAACCTGTTATTTTTGTGTTATGGTATCGTATCATATTAAATTTTGTCTAGTCCGCACCGAGAAAAAGAAGCTAAAACCCTAAATTTCGCAAACCCTAATCCAATTCGGTGCACCGCAACAATGGCGGTTCTCTTCAGATCCCGCGCTTCTATCTCCACCGCCGTCCTCACCACCATCCTCCGCCGCTTCTCCGCCGCACCGCCACCACCACCCCACACCACCACGGCCACAACCACCATGTCCTCTTACCTCTTAACCCACGACCTCCCCTCCCAATCCGGCTCCTCCATGCCTCTCTCTCTTATGCGCATCGGCACCATCGTCCACAACCTCGAACTCCGCCCCGGTCAAGGCGCGAAACTCGTCCGCGCCGCAGGCACCTCCGCTAAGATCCTCAAAGACCCCACCGCCGGCCCGCGCGTTCTCGTGCGCCTCCCCTCTGGAAAGGAAAAATGGGTTGATTCGCGGTGCAAGGGTACGGTGGGGTCTGTGTCGAATGCGAGTCATCGGGCTAAGAAGCTGAGGAAGGCGGGTCACAGCCGGTGGCTTGGACGAAGGCCGGTGGTTCGTGGGGTTGCGATGAACCCAGTTGACCATCCGCATGGTGGTGGTGAAGGGAAGAGTAAAGGGCGTCACTCGGTTACGCCGTGGGGGAAACCCACAAAAGGAGGGTACAAAACTGCATCGCCTAAGAAGAGGAATCGGATCATATGAAGATTTGTGGGGTAAGTGTTTGTTGAATTTCAGTTTTTGCACTGCAATTTTGTTTTGTTTTTGAAATTTGGATGCGGGTAGTATGTGTTATTTTGATATTCATTAGAATTCTCATTTGGAAGTAAGAGGTTGTGTTAATTTTTGATTTTTGAGATGCGTTTGATTTGTCTTGCTTCTTGCTTCCCGCTTCTTGCTTTTTAGAGTTGGTGGCACTTGAACAAAACCTTTCTTTAGGATAACACTCTGAAGGGGTAAGCCTGTGTGCGTCTCACCCCACCAACCCTGCTTTGGCGGGAGCCTTGTGGCACTAGGCTGATTGTTGTTAGTGTTTTTTTTTTTTTTTTTTTTTTGTTACATCAGTGGGGACCCTTGAGGCACTGGGACTTTTGTTGTTGTTGTTGTTGTTGTTGTAGGTTAGTGGAGAGGGGGAATACCCTCCATAAAGAGGAGCCACAAGTACTATAGTGGAGATTCAAACTTGGGTGGCATGTATGGCTGTCGGTGTTCTCTGCCACTGAGCTATTTCCCTAAGGGATGATTGTTGTTAGTGGTGGTGTTGTATTTGACTTGTGAGCAATACATGACATTTTTTTTTTAATCCAAAGAAGAAATATTATTAAGAGAGAAAAAAAAGGTATAGAGAGTTAGGATAAGATGTCCTCAAAATTGCAACCAAGCAACATCGAAAAACCAAGAACGAATAACATAAGGCCTTCCAATCTCTTTGCAAATCAATTAAGCATACGCCAATGGAACCTTGAAACTCTTTGTGTAAAAAAACTCATAGAAACACCACCTTTTCCTATAAGAAATAAATTGGTTCACATTAGTCTTTAAAAGTCCTAACATTTAGCCAAGTACACCAGAAAGTTACAATATTGACCGTGGAGAATAGTATTAAGGTTTCTTTTTTCTTTTCTAGGCCATGATACTTCGTCAAAAGAATGTAAATTACATAATTAAAAATGGTTGAATATGCAATTCAGTTATTCTTGATCAACAATTCTTGGGGTCTGTAGTGATGACAGCTTTAAATGAGCTGAGAGGGGTGTTTATGGTAGGTATGCATCATCAAATTTAAACGCAGTCCTTAGTCATGTAACGGGTGTGGCTGTGTTAAATTGGGATGTTGCGGACATTATGTATCGGTGGGCAGTGATCACTTTAGGTTTTTAAGGGCACATAAGTTGCTTTTTGTTCATTAGTTTGAATAAACTGCAATAGAATCATTAGTTTTATGCCTTTTTTTCAATGGCTTTTGACATATAAGTAAATCTATAAAATACAATTTTGAGTAAACAAAGTAGATTGTATACACATTATAGGCGCTTTAACGGTCAATAGCCTAATTATTAGCTTAAAATCCATAATGTAACGTCCTTACACTTCATTCCTTGGTATGCATTCAATGGTGTCACAATTTTGCTATAGATTTGGGGAATGTAATTAGAAGTCATTACAAGTATGGATGAAGAAGAGGCTTCTCTTTATATGGGTCGGTTTTCTACCCACTGAAAGTGTGTGATTAGGTCATGGGTTTCATTGTACATATCTAGGCTTCGTATGTTTTGACAGGAAATATTTTTCTTTTCCGTTTTATTATTTCTTTGCATAACTTAATAGAAAGAACTCCAAATGTCAAAAATGTTTCCCTCTATTTAGGGGAAATTTACTTCCACTCAATGAAAGGGCAGACGTTTTCCTTTATAGCAGGGAAAACGTAATCTATAGTTATCCCACCTTATATGTCTCACATTAACCTCAATTCGACCGAGCATGAACCTCATAAAACTTATAGAAAGAAATTGTTTTCTTTAGTTAGAGAGACAATAACTTATAAGGAAAAAATATTTTGAAAAGAAAAACTTGTCATATGGAAAATGTTCTCCTTTGAACCAAACGGAGATTGAATGTCGTCCCGTTAACCTCCTAAACTTGATCTAATTATCCTACGTAACTTTCCTAATGCCACCTCTTAATGGATTTACTTGAATGGATCGTTTGGATCTGCAAAATTGGATTGAAAATACAGAAGGTAAGTTGGCTTGGAATTCAAAATGTTAGGATATGCTTGTCTTAGTGTATATTCTCACAAATATGGATCAAAGTATGTGATGGAGATAGAGAAGAAATGATCACGATCCAAATTTGTGTTAGCTGCTGATAATTTGAGGAGTTGTAAATTCTCTCTCTTGGCATATATTATTACTTAGAATTGTTTTAGGATTGGAATTTGACTTTTACTAGCGTTGTTTGTTATTACCATATTAGGAGTTTCTTTTTCATTAGGAGTCTAGTTTCATCTTTATGAACACCGATGTAACTAGAGCCTATAGGAAATCATTAGGCGATTGAATGAGTTCAATTAGTTCTATATCTTAAGCACATGGTTACTTAAAACTAATAACAAGAATACTTAGTAGGTTAGGCACAGAGCTGTTCACTACATCTGTTTTCCTCAGCACATGGATATCTAAGAATCCCCTTGATTAAGCTCAAGGATGCTTAATCTCTATCCGTAATGCTGTTGCACTCTACTATGAATCTTTTATTCATTAAGCTCTAAAGAGAGAGTCTGTCTTTTATAATGTGGATTTACCCCATGTGGTGTGCTTATGTGCGTATGCGTATGTGTGTATGGATGTGGTCTATTTGCCTTATTATGTGTCGTGGATGTGTCTTTGACATGACCTAACCCTTTTCAGGATGCCTTGCTTCCAGAACGGCAAGAGCTTCAGGTTGGGGGTTCTCGGAAACAGCCTCTCTTCCACTCGAAAGGGGTAAGGCTGCGTATATCCACCTCCCTAGACCCTGCTTTTGCGGGAGCCCGTGAGGCACTGGGAATGTTGTTGTTGTTGAGAGAGTCTGTCTTTATGCAATCTGGCTTGTCTTTTTATGTCTCTCCATTTCTTGACATGGCTACTCTTGTCAACTCAGCATTTCTTACAGGAACATCTGTAGGCCTACGCTTCACATCTCTAACCATCTCAGACGTGCCTTGCGTGTTAGGAAATGCAACAACTAAAACACAACGAAAGAATTAACGAGAAAATGAAATCAAACACACAAGATTTACGTGATTCAGTCAAAATTACCAAGTAGGGCACCAACACGCCGTCACCGGATCCCATTAGAACTCCAAAGTTAAGCGTGCTTGGGCAAGAGTAGTATCAGGATGGGTGACCTCCTGGAAAGTCCTCACCCTCAGGTTGGGGGCACTGGGAAACAACCTCTCTTCAGGTTAACACCCTGAAGGGGGAAGGCTGCGTACATCCCCCCCGACCCTGCGTAGGTGGGACCCCTTGAGGCACTGGGTATGTTCCTGTAGTCAAAATTACCTATGTCCACAAAGTTGCAAGATATTTTATCGACTGGAACTTTTACATAGAGCTTTTTTTTTCTGACTCACACTACTCTCTTAAACCCTAAATAGGGTTTATATAGGCACACGCAAAAAACCCTATTCTCTCCTGCTGAAATCAGCAAAATGGACCTGGGCTTCCACATGATGCCCAACATTGACTTGGTCCATAACAATATAAAATCATGCCCTATACAGGAAATCCAACATTGCGATCTTCACCTTGTTTCGAATGCATTCATTTCTAATATTATATTTTCTCGTGTGTCCATGCATCAATCAAAGCATCCCTCTCTCTGTTGCATGCATCTATTGTATATGTTCGAGATCGTAAAGCATAACAAGGCTAATCGTTATCCTGTAGAATTTCCCTTTTGAGTTTCTGAGGGATTCAATAATCAAATTAACATGATCATACTGTCATGAAGTGTAAAAGGTGGCAAATTAGACACAGATGGTTTCATGAGAAAGAAGAGAACAAAGATATTTGCCATTTTGACTAGTTTGTCTAGTTGACTCAGCACATAAGTAGATTAATGCTTACAAATGTGTTTTGTCATGATTGTATTCGTGTTATACTGGGGGTATTAAAAAAGTTGTAAACCGGAATCCAACATGTTTATTAAATGGGTCAGGAATCCTCTGTTATCAAACCCAATTAATAAATAGTAATTTGTGGGTCACCTATTTAGCTATATTGGTGACTTTTTTTTTTGTTATATGTTAGTTTGTCAACTTACAAATATTGTCGATAATATGCCCTTATGGTTGATACTAGCAATGAATACGTAACATTCCTATAATTGTTAGAATAAATTATTAAATTAATATGACCAAATATACACTAATGATTTCTCATGGGATCAAGTGGTCTTTTTAGGAGCTCTTTAGCTTAAGAGCTTTTGGAGCTTTCCGGACATAGCGTCGGCAGATTTGCACAGGGATTAGAGGGCTTTGTGTTATTAGTTTTTATTTAATTATTGAGGACATTTTATCTTTAACTCTTTGTACATTCTTTCTCTCGTCATGACTAAGTATACATCAAATTATATATATATATATATATATATATATAGGGCATTACTCACACGAGAGTATAAGAGATGAGAAGTTAAATTTTGGATCACACATTTTGTCCTTAATTTTTTGTACTTTAGCCATTTCTCAATTTAGTCCTTGCACTTTTAATTATGGCAATTTAGTCCTTTGATCAAATTTAAGTTTAGTTATTGATGTAATTTTTAAAGCCACAATCACGTTAGATGCAGGTAACCCACTACAAATCCATCCCATTGACTCAATCTTACCCAACCCGTGGCCAAACCATGAAATATTTCGTTAACGACTTAACATAAGTTTAACTTTGAGGACTAAATTGACACAATATCGATTGTACGGGTACTAAATTGACAAATGGGTAAAGTACAGGAACCTTTGGGGTAAGTAACCCTAGAATATAATACCCCGTGTACACCAATAACGAGAATGTAAGATTGGGCTAGAGAGGTTGATACGGGGAACTACGTGATGATGGCTGTATGATGCCCTAGTTGAGCTCAGAAGGAAGGGACATTGGTGAGTACAATATGCCCTTGAGGCTTCTCGCCCGTGAATAGCGGATCTTCAATCACCGGAAAAGCTCTGAGAACCCTTATAACCCAGTAATCTGGTTACACGTGGGAACACGTGGGAACTGAGTTACTCGCCTTTGATGCTTCTCACCATCTAATACGTAATTTTGTTAAAGATGTTGTATAGGGTTCATTTATCAGGTACTAATGCAATCGGATCCCATTAGAACTTCGAAGTTAAGTGTGCTTGGGCGAGAGTAGTACCAGGATGGTGACCTCTTGGGAATTCCTCGTGCTGCCAAATCTATAAGGTTGGGGGTCCTCGGAAACAGCCTTCCGGCAGGGTTACACCCTGAATCGGTAAGGCTTCGTACATCCACCCCTCCCAGACCCCGCTTATGTGGGAGCTCTTGAGGCACTGGGTCTGTTGTTGTTGATGTTAAAGATGATATATCTTTTCTCTTTAACATCTATGTGCATATGCTTTCTATTCATTCATCCATGCTTTTCTTTATTTCTCACTTTTTGATTCGTCTAGTTTTATGCAGATTATTTTCAACCATAAACTCTTTGCCAATCCGAACTGCCTGGTTTCTGTCAAATCTCAATTTTCATGGCCGATGAAGAGCCCAACAAATGTCGGGATTTGAACTTGAGACCTCTGATCCGACGGTTTTTTTAGTATGACCCGTTTGCATTTTGTCGAAACCCGAGTTTTTATTGTGTGTAAGAGAGTAACAGTCTGATTCTTTTTGAATCAGAGAAGAAATAACATCATGTTCTTTTGAAATGCTTCCTACCCCTCCCCGACCCTACGCAAGCAGGAGCCCTTGAGACACTGAGTATGTTGTTGTCTGTAGTTTGTTCTCTTGAAATGCTATGATATGACAAGAATTGGTTTTACCATTTCCATGTGTATAATTCATTTGATCTATCATATAATGATTTTCGATATCTTCTGTCAGAATCTAAATTTTTTGTTCGAAAATGCTGATGTGGAACATGATTTTAACAATATATGAGTGTTCTTTGTCGGTATTTTTTGCTAAAAGATGATGACGGAACGCATGATGTTGACAATATATAAGTATATTTAGTTGCAATCTTGTACATCCCACTCCTCCCAGACCCTGCTTATACGGGAGCACTTGAAGCACTGGGTTTATAGTTGTTTTAGTTGCAATCTTATAAAATTGTCATAATTCGGTGAATTTTTGTCGGGAACATGTGGCTTATGTATATGTTATCGTAATTATGAATTACGTAAATGTTTTCTGTTGAAAATTTATACAACTCCTCAGTGCCTCAAAGAGGCTAGGGAGGGTCATATGTATGCAAATTTATCTCTTAAGGGTGTTATCGAAAGACCGTTTTCAAAGGGCCCTTAACTTTAAAAGAACAGTATTTATGAAATCTAAGAAATACAACAATAATAGACACGAAACCTCAGGGGCACAGTGGACTAGTATCAGTGTCCTCCTTTCTCTTAATAGTAGGGTCGAGAATACATTTTTAAATGTCACTTAACTCTATTTAAGGTTTTTTTTTTTTTTTTTTTTGTTTATAATTTATACCTAGCAATTAACAAGCTTTTTGTGAGTGCTTAGTTGTTCCCGAACTTTACACTATTTCAACTTAGCTTATCGAATTTATCGAGTTTGCTACCTAAGAGGGTACCAACACACAAACACAGGATCTTATTAGAATTTTGAAGTTAAATGTGTTTGGGCGAAAGTAGTACCAAGATGGGTGATCTCCTGGAAAGTTCTCGTGTTGCACCCCTCAGGTTGAGGGTTTTTGGAAACAGCCTCTCGTTAAGGTAGCACTCTGAAGAGGGAAGACTGCTTACATTTACTCTCCCAGACCCTGCTTAGGCGGGAGCTCTTGCGGCACTAAGAATGTTGGGACTAAATCGTGTGCACTGCTAGTGATCGAATAGGGTTAAAAATGTAGTTTGGCTAATTATGCCCTGTTGTGTAAATTTATCCATTACATAAGATCGAACAGGATCGAGTTTACTCAAATGTCTATTTTAAATGTAAATAAGTTATTACATAGGCAAATTCTATTTCTTTATTTATGTTAATAAAAATTTTATCCATAATAATATATAAATATAATTATTTAAAATTTTGTTACACAACTTGCATTGTACGGAAAACTATAGTATAAATATGATGGAAAAACACTTGTTTGTCAAATAGACGATACCTAATATTAAAAAAAATATATATATATAATGATTTTAATTTTAAGCAGCAGCAACAACAACATTCTCAATGCCTTAAGGGCTCCCTCATAAGCAGGGTCTGAAAATAATTTTAATTTTAAGCAATTTCTTTTTTTGGTAGGACGTAAGTAAGAGGATAGAGTGTTACTTTAGACCAAAAAGTCTGGAGTTCGATTTCTCCTTTGAACCTCTCTTTGAGAAATTTTTGACTTAATTGGCTCCTGTGGTGTATGGGTCGCCGCATTAGTCGGGGCTTATCTAGTAATCGAGTTTCTCGTTAACAAAAAAAAAAAGGCTTAATTTCTTCGAAAACTCGTATGAAATTTCTTTTGAGCAGTCACTGAATGCAATCATTTTACAGGGTAGCACTCTATAAAAATAAGGTTGCGTATATTTTATTCTCACAAAGTCGTGCCTTAGCGGGAGTTTTTTTAAAGCATTGGGTTATTGACGATGTAGTCACTGAGCATTGATTAATGGCAACAAAAAGTTCTGAAAAAATATTTAAAATGCTTATATTATATACTAAATAGAATAACAAAAAAAATATTAAATTAAAAAAGTACATTTTAATTTTATAAAATAAATAAAATAATAAAGGGCAGAGACAAAATTTGCTGGCCCTTAGATCGAGATCATGTGCCCCGCGATGCACGCCGATCATCCTTTTTATTTATTTATTTAATTTCTGTCTTAATTTTTTGTCAGTACTAATAAAATTATTTAGTATTTTTGATTTATTCCCATTTCTTAATTTAATCTATATATATTTTTGTTACTTTATTTAGTTTTTTTTTTATAATTTAGGGTCAGTTATAGAAAATTTTTCTATCTTTTGTTTCAAAAATACAAAACCCCCTTACAAGACCCTCTCACTTTTAAAAATTTATCACTTAATCCTCATGCAATTTTTTTTTGATCATTTTGCCTCTCAAAAGTGAGGAGGTTAAGTGTCTATTTTTGTTTTTAGACCGAAATTTTATATTATTAGGTGAAAATTAAAATTTTTATGTTTTTAGGGGAAAAAAAGGAGATTTTATATATTTTTAAAAATGTAATTATTTTAATTGAACAAACTCATATTATAGGCAGGATGAGAGGAAGGAGCCGGCCAAATAGTTAACAAGTTAATAAGAATTTAATAAAAATAGGATGGACTTCTCAACAGGAACTTGCTTATCACAACCTAAACGAAAAGATGGCCCTAGTTTAGAGCTTAGCGTAAGATTAGTATACGGATAACCGATTTAGAGGTATAGGAGCTCCGAACAGTGATACACGCTGCTGATACCTTTGCACTGCCCCTCTCGCTCTCTCGCTCTGCCCCCTTTGTCTCTCTCTCTCTCTCTCTCTCTTTCTCTCTCCCTCTCTTGCTGCTCTCTAGGCGTATTACTCTCTGCATGTTTGTGTGTGCCTGCTTGTTTGTCTTTACCTTTTGCCATGAATGCATTGCCAGGTTGGGGGTCCTCAGAAACAGTCTTTCGTCAGGGTCTCACCCTGAGGAGGTAAGGCTGCGTACATCCTGCCCCTCCCAGACCCTGTGCAAGCGTGAGCCATTGAGGCACTGGGTATGTTTATGATGTAATTATTTTAATTAATTATAGTAATAATGTCATAAGTTTAGAAGATGAAAAATATTTTTAAAATTTTTATAAAACTATTAGACAAAATATAATTTTTTTTTATATTATAATGTCACTCCTATAACTAATTAAAATAATAATTTTTATAAATATAGAAAATATCTTTTTTCTAAAAATATAAAAAAAATTCTTATTTTTTCTCAAAACATAAAACCCTACATAAAAATAAAATTAAATACTTAACTATTTTATTTTAAGAGGTAAAATGGTTAGAAAAAAGTTGTTTGGGGGCTTTTAAGGGCAAAGTGATAAATTTCTGAAAGTGAGGGGGTTTAGTGAGTGGTTTTATTTGTGCGGAGGCTTTCTGTTATTGAAACAAAAGTTATGAGATTTTCTATAATTTACCCTATAATTTAAAGAGTTATTTATGTCATAGCTAAGAAAGTGGGCCTTTCCCGGCTCTTCCTGTTTTTTGTTAGTGGTCATATAGTTTTCTGGCGTCTATTGGCTCTATATATAACCCTTTGACTTTCCTGTATTTTCATCGGGGATGTTGCTTTTTTCCTCTTTTTGATCCCCGTATTTATACGGAATGTCCTAGGCCTCATTTTGTTCAAGTTACATGTTATGAATTGCAGCTATGTCGCTAATTATCAAAAAAAGAAAGTCGGTCTTTTATAAACAACTTCTCTGCAAGATGGTACCCTGTAGAGGTAAGGTTACGTACATCTTATCCTCTATAAACCTTGCCTTGGAGGAAGTGTCTTGGTTATTTGAACATTTTCTCTTACACTGCTTTTGAAGTGCAGATAGTACACGCAAATAAAGATCTGATCATATTGGAAAAAAAAAAAAAAAACTATCAATCCCAAAAGTCAATGGTGGATACAAGTTCAATGACTTACATATAAATATACCAAGAAAAATGAGTGATTTTCCAAAATACCTCATTTTGACATTTTTATTCCTAAAATAGCACGTAAAAAATTAAAATTATAAAAATAGCACACGAAAATTAAAAATTACCAAAATAACAGGCCCAGTCAGCATGCCATTGCCACCTCAGTGGGGGCATTTTGGTTCTTTTATTTTTTAAAATTAAAAAAAGAAAAAAAATTAGGCTGGAACAATCTTCACCAAAATATAAAAAAATAAATAAATTAAATATTACCTAAATTTTTTGTATAATATATAAACTTAGATATATATAACAACAATAATAGTAAATATATATTTTTTCTTGCAATAAATTTTTAAAATTTTGATAAATTTTGACATATCGAATAATATTATTTATATAATATAATAATAAAAATTTAGTCAACATTTATTTATTTATTTTTATAATTTGGTGAAAAGTTGTTGCAGCCATAAATAAAAGAACTTTTCTTTTTTTAAATTTTGAAAAAAATGCCCTTACTTAGTTGGTAATGGTATGCTGACTGTATGTGCTATTTTGATAATTTTTAATTTTTGCATGCTATTTTAGTAATTTTAAATTTTTACGTGCTATTTTTGGAATAAAAATATCAAAATTTGCTATTTTGGAAAATCACCTAAGAAAAATGTTATTATATGTTATTACTTTGCACAATCATTGAATATATATTGGATAAGACATACGTATACATTCTAGATGTATTCAGTAATTATACAGTATCACAACTAATTGTAGGAAATATCTGACGTGTACAACGTCAATACTGCGTATAACGACGTGTAAAATATAGCGTAAAAATACTATTGTAAGTTACCGGAAAACAACCGACAACTACAGTACAAATATCAGAAAAATACTGCTGAAAGATGCAGTAACATAGCCGAATAAGTGTAGTAAAATAACCGAAAAAATACTATAAATTAAACAGTGAAATTATACTAAAATTAGCGTTAAAAATCTCGGTACAACACATTAAAATATTCTAATAAACTTGTATCAAAAACCGCAGCCGAATAAATAAACACGACAATCAAGTAATACCTGAAAGAGGGAGAGTAGATTAGAAAATACCGAAGATACCATGCCATGGGAAATACCACTGTCCTAAAAGACGATTTCGGCTCTGCTCCGGTGCAAACAGATATGCGGTGGCCGTCCTCCAGGATTTACACGGTCCAACCCTTAACGTGCACTCGTTAATCGCCGGGTAGGAGTGCCTTGAACTTTGCCCAAATTTTAGGAGAGAGAAAAACCGTGAGAGAGAGAGAGACCGAGAGTGTTCATGTTTGGTTGTTATAGCTAATGGTATATATGTAGTATAGATAACTATAACAAGTATTAAAAAGAACAAGTGCAATAAATTCCAACGGCTATAAACGGTAACAAGTATTAAGTCATCGGCTGTAATGAATTCCAACTGCTATAAACGGACGTAATAAATTTCAACGGCTATGTTGTCATTTAATTCCCAACGGTCACAATTTTAATGACCCTGAACGACTAATAATGGTGAACAGCCAGTAATTAGGTACGGTTAGAATATATTTTCATAACACTTAAGTTTAGCTTGTATCATTTTTCCAACACTAACACATAATACGTACCAAAAAAAAATAATACGTAATAATATACTATTTATCATATTCAAATAATATTTTGGAAAATATCACCCAGATCAATATTGTATATGCTGCCAATGAAGAAAATTTTCTAGATCTGTTCAAGCCGTTGTCCAAAATGGTCTAAAATAAAAAATATTATTCAAAATGACTTATTTCAACAAATATTTCCCCAAATAATCTCCATGTCAACAAATTTTAAATTTTTTTTTTGGGATACATGACACTTTAAACTTTTTTTAATTTATTTTTTATAAATTATTAATTATTAATTAAATTAAATATATTAATTATATTTTTATTATTATATTATATTTAGTTTTATAATATACATTTTAGTTAAATTATATATAATTTATAATAAAAAATTTAAATTAAATTATTTATTAAATATTAAATAATATTATCTATATATAAGTTTAATTAGATAAGTAAAGATTAAACATAATTTTATAAGAATCTAAAGTTGATCAGTTAATGGACGGTTGTACAAGCACGTGTTTCTTGAATGCATGCATTATTAAGAAATTAAATAATCCCACAAATTCAGATATATTTTTTAAACACAATAAAGTCGGGAGGCGAGACTACATTACTATCCGATCAGAGTTTACAGGGGAAACAAATATGGGGGGAATCCTGTCCCACCAATCGTGCATATATTGACCCGCTAAATGACTAGAGTTAAATTAATATCTTTTTAATCTACTATTACTTGACTGTGAGGCTTGTATTTAGTTGAAAAAAAAAAAATTATAATTTCTTTACGGTTTAAAAAAGAATATTAAAAAACTATCTTATAACTAAGCAAAAAAGATGTAGAATTAAATTTTTTTCACAGCTTATTTTAGAAAACTTTTTAAGAAATTATATTAACATTAAATTTTTACCACGATTACCTATTTTTACTTTTTATCACTACTCGTACTTACCACCACTCTTCATTACTATGATCAATCATTATTATGATTATTTTCTACCTATTATTATTATTAATATATTTATATTATAAAGTTATTTTTTGTAATTATAATAGACAAATTCTTCTTTAAACTTTTATTCAAATACTTTATTATGTAAAAAATAACTTTTTGTACTACACAACTAAACATTTCACTATAAAAAGATACAGATCTTAAATGAAAAAAATTATTATTAAAGCAGATAACTTGAAAAAAGATAAATTAAAATACGATGAACCAAATGCACCCTTACTTGATAAGTATATATTTATATTTTGTTTATTGTGTTCTTTTTTCTTTTTAATGCTGTTTATAGTTTTTAGTTGTGTCACTTGACAGTTGAAGGCAAAATTTTAAAAGTTGGATCATGATCGAGTTTAAATTGAATCAATGAATAAGTTTGTGTTAGGTTATGTGCATCAGATATAACCAAACTGTTAAAAATTAGATTATTAACTTAAATTCAACGTTCTCAACAACAACAACAAGCACAGTGCCATAAGGGTTCCCACCAATGCAGGTCCGGGGGATGGGGTGAGTTGTATTCAACTTTATTCCTTCAGGGTGCTACCTTAAATGGAGGCTGTATCTGAGAATCCTTAAGTTCAATTTATCTGTAAAACTAAATTGACCTAGTGAACAAATTGTACAGTGATAATACCCGTATTGAAGTTGCAGGTCGCAGCCCATTAAAATGAAAGGGTATTAACGGTTGGGGATATGTCAGTTATTTACTTCAATACACTATAATGAGTATTTAAAGTGATTAGCCATGTCAGCTTTTTCCGCAAAATATGATATCCTCGTGACGGAGAAGGTTCATATTCATTAATACAAAGAAAATTTCAGATGCTAGAAAAATAAATCAAAAAGATCGAAGACGTTTTTTATTATTTAAACAAACATCGAGTTACTAAAATGTATATAAGACTAAGTCTATGTTTAGCTGTAACTATTAGTTGTTAGCTGTTAGCTGTGTGTTTGGTAAATTAAGATGAAAAGAAAAGGCAAAATAATAAATAAAATTTAATTAAATCGAGATTGAAAAGCTAAAGGCTAAATTATTTAGCTTTTGAAAAGCTGCTTTTCAAAAGCTAAATACTATAAAAAATGCTAACGATAAAATTTTTATCAAACAGTGCTACTAGCTGTTTGACTAGTCAAAATACTGAACGCTATAAAAAACTGTTTGCCAAATATAGCGTAATAAAAATTGAAACATTCGATCTAATTTTAGAAAATATAGAAGATTCCGATCGGGAGCATATATTAAATTAAGATTAACCCTTTATAATATTTAAATATTATTCGTACACTATGTGATGTGATTGTGTTTGATGAAAAGAAACTATAAAGGCTAGTTATAATTTAAAGCTTTTTTTTAATAAAATTAAAATCATATAAATTATGGGAAAAAAATCACCTAAATTTTCTAAGTTTTTAATATTAGAGTCCGTTCCCAAAATAATACTAAAAAATAAAAAAATAAAAAATATAATGCTAAAAAATAAATAATTCCCAATCTACTATTGAACCGCGTTTAGAAAATGCGGTTCACTCCAAAAATAACCGAATTAGTTTATTCCAGTTTTAAAACGCGTCTTTAAGACGCGTTTCATGTGAAAATAAACCGCGTCTTTAAGACGCGGTTCATATTATTGTAAAAGACAAGTCTTGAAATCAAGGACGCCCACGCTCGAAACGAATTCAAAATGAAATGGATGAAATGACTATACACGAAGGGTCACATGTAGATTTTGTAAGAGAAAATGCCATAATGTATTGACATGCAAGATGAAAAAGGAGCATAGGGCTCGGTTAGCAGCTAGTAGCAGTGAAATATATGACGGTAATATTTATTTGTGTTTCATTTTTTTTAACATTTATTTATATTTTATTTATATTATTTTTTATATAGTAGTTCGTTATTTATATATATCTATTAGTTTGTTATTTATATTTTTTAACTCATAAAGCAATATAACCGCGTTTACTAAACGCGGTTATTATGATGGTAAACTGCGTTTACTAAACGCGGTTTATGCTTATATAATTTTTTGTTCTTGATGCGGTTATTTTTACATATAACCGCTTTTTGTGAATGCGGTTTAATATAACCCCGTTTATAAAACGCGGTTCAACAGAAGATTAGTAAATATTTATTTTTTAGCATTATTTTTTTTATTTTTTTATTTTTCAGCATTATTTTGGGAACCGACTCTTAATGTTACATCTAAACTTTTTTAAAATTTTTAATATCGTATCTTATTATGGCCTCATTAACATCTGTTAGGTTTTACTGATTTGACATTTAAAAAAATTAAGAAAATAATTTTAAAAATTAAAGTTTTATTACATAGCAAAAGCGGTTTCATATCAAAACCAATTGACAATGGGTAGAGTAGCTCCTATAGTACATAAAGTGGTATTTTCTCTTCTAACCCACCTAGTGGGATTCTACTTTTTGCCCAATTTTTAACTTATGTCAAACCACCACGCTTTGCAACCATCGTCCTTGACGGCTTCACTCTAGATAGTTTTACTCTGAGTAAGTAGCCCTTTTTTTTTCTCATGGACAGCTTCACTGTACTCTAAGTAGCCCTTTTCTAGGTAACCCTTTCCGAAACTTGGGCCCATTATGTGTGGCTTGTCAAGCATGGTCCGTCCCATTCCAGACCGAGCCCAACTCCAGAGCAGTGCTCGTCCTATACCAAACCGAGCTCCTTGGAATCAATCCGAGGATCAACGACTCTGATACCCTTGTTACATACAAAAGAAGGTTTCATCTCAAAACCAATTAGCAATAGGTAGAGTAGCTCGTATAGTATATAAGATAGTATTATATCTTCTAACCCACCTAGTGAGATTCTACTTTTTACCCAATTTTTGACTTGTATCAAATTTACGTTTAATTTATTTTTTAAAATTTTAAATATCTAGAATAATAATTTATGCATTTTAAAAAATATATTTTATAAAATTTCACGTCAACAAAAACTAATGGATATAAATTGTAGCAAAACCTATGTCTTTGCTGAAAGATATTATCTCTCCTTCAAAACATAAACAGAAGCAACAACAACAATAACAACAAACCCAATACCTCAAAAAGCTCCCCCATAAGCGAGATCTGGGAGGGGTGGATATACGCAGCCTTACCCTTTCAGGGTGTAACCCCGCCGAGAGGCTGTTTTGGTGGACCCCCAACCTTATAGGGTTCGCAACACGAGAACTTTTCAGGAGATCATCCATCCTGTTACTACCCTCGTCCAAGCACACTTAACTTCAAAGTTTTAATGGGATTCAGTGCCTTAGTGCTTGGTAAATGAACCCTCAAAACACAAATAGAAGCAAAAACTAAAATTTTTTCGTAAAATTGAAAGTACTTTTATTTAAGTGTTTCTACAAAAAGTATTTATAAAAAAATAATTTTCATAATTTGACCAAACAGGCATTTAGTATCACATTATTTTATGTTGTATACTATATGAAAAAAATTATTAATATAGAAATCAATTTCATTAAATATAATATATAGTTTTTAAGTAAAGAGATGATCTTAGGATTCCTTAGATCATAAAGGAGGACAGATTTGTTCATCATACTTTATTAAAATCCATGTGATTTCCTGGCAACCTGAACACTTCCAATTATGGTAAGTTACTATAATTGGCTTTTACTTAAAATTTATAATTATTTACATCAAAGGTCTCTGTACTTTTTCTATTGTGTCAATTTAGTCATTGTACATTTAGTTGTGTCATACAGGCTCTTCATGCTTACATGCTTCATATGATCTCTATGCCTTACATGCTCTTCATATAAGCTCTTTATAACTATCATCTATCAGGTTGGGGGGTCCTCGGAAACAGCCTCTCGTCAGGGTCTCACCCTGATGGGGTAAGGCTGCCTACATCCTACCCCTCTCAAGCCCTGCGCAAGCGGGAGCCCTTGAGACACTGAGACACTTGTTGTTGTTGCGTATTTAGTTGTGTCAATTTAGTCCTGTATATTTCATATTGTGTCAATTTGATTCCTATAGTAAAATTTGTTTTAAAATTTTAATGAAATTTTGAATGATTCGACCATGGATTTGGTTAAATTGAGTCAATTGATGGGTTTATAGCGGGTTACTTGCATCTAACGTGATTGTCGCGTTAAAATTTACTTCAGTAATTTAACTAAATTTGACCAAAGGTTAAAATTAAAGGTATAAGGATTAAATTGACACAATGAGAAAAATACAAGGACCTTTGATATAAATAAGCCTTAGATTGAACTAGAGTTTTCCTGTATGGTACATGGTGTGTGATTAAATTGTGAATAATTATATTTATTTATATGTTATAATTGATAATTATATTATTACTATAAATTAAAAAAAATTAGAGTTTTTCTATTTATGACTTATTACATTTAAATTAAAAGAAGAGAGTTAATCTTATTATAAATTAAATCTTTTATATAGATATAGATGAGCGCGTTGAGATTTAAGGGAGAGGGAGGTGAAGTAATAGCCCATCGAATTTATGTGGGAGTGGAAGCTTTCGAGAGAGAACTTTTATTTAATATACAGTATAAATATAGATTCCAACATAGTTTTCCATACAATATTGAACCTAACTTTATCTGAAAACCCGACTTTCTAAGCGAGAGATGCCTTGACCTTATAAGCTGGTACTAGCGACATCAAAATATTTAACACACTGTACTCATGCATAGCATGGACTATGCCAAACAACTGCACCGTTAAAAAAATACTTCATATGTGAATTCAGTAATAATCTCACATTGACGCTCTCCGAAAGAAGAGATCAATTAATTTTAGGATAAAACCCCACTTTGACTTCTATGTAAATCTTATATATGCCAACTTTATGAAAAACCGATAAAATCCTGATGAAATTTAACAACATTGACACTATTTCAAGGCATATTATGCCTAGCTCTCTCTGAAAAACTGGTTAAAGGAGAATGACCCCGTTATATAAGTTTGAGGCTTTAGTTTAAGGCTTTGATGGCAAAGGCTTGACCTTGATTGTGTTGATCCTAACACTACTGTCACTACTTAATAAGTTAGTTAAACTTAGGTTCACGCTATTATTTAGGGCTTTGACGGCCAAGGCTTGGCCTTGATCACTGTGACATATTTAATAGACTTGTATAGTAAAATTTACGCTTATTATAACCACTTTAAGGATAATAATTAGATTCAAAATAATTAATTGACAATCTATTGGTTATATTATATAATTATTTTCTTAATTTTTTTTTTTTTTCAAGTTGTAAGAGATGGCATATTTGTTTTTTAGTTTTTAACTTTATTTAAAATTTTGTTTCGTCAAATAAATATCATTTTTCTATTTCTTCTGAGAAAAGAAAAAATAATTTATTTTCGTTAAATTTGTTTTTTTGGTGCAGAACCAAACACCAAAAACAATGACGTATTTTTTTTATTAAATAGTTTTTTTGAAAAAAAAAACTATAATAGGACGGTGAGCATGACGTGGCAAGTGAAAGAAGAAATTAGAGGCATCAGCAGCAACAACACCGACAACAACGGACTCAGTGCCTTACCAGTTCCCGTTTAAGTGGGGTCTAGAGGGGTGAATGTACACAGTCTTACCTCTTCAGGGTGTAACCCTACCGAGAGGCTGTTTCCGAGGACCCTTAACCTCATAGGGTTGACAACACGAGGACTTCCAGGGGGTCACCCATCATGGTACTACTCTTGCCCAAGCACGCTTAACTTCAGAGTTTTAATAGGATCCGGTGTATTAGTACCTGGTAAATGAACCATTGGAAAAAGAAATTAGAGGCAAGCAGTAAAATAATTTAAGTTACAAACCTCATCTATTTCCAACACTTAATTAGGAGATATCACCGCTGTAGATACTTCAGTTTTTTCGGTACTGTAAGAGTATAAAATCAATCTTTAGCCTTCATTTATTAATTTAAGTTTTTAAAAAAGTTAATTCTTTGACACAGTATTAGAGCCTTGTTGACTAAGAGATCACGAGTTCGAATCTTGACAGCCTCCATTTTCAAAATTAAAAATATTTAAGCACAAGGTACGAGGTGGGCCTGTGCACCATCCATGCTTCAAGTCTAATTAGTATTAGCGTGAGGGGGTATGTTAGAGTGTAAAATTATTCCTGAATTTTCACCTATCAGCTTAAATGTTTGAGACAGATGATTCCATGAATGGTATCGGAGCCTTATGATCAATAAGTCACGAGTTTGAATACTAAAAGCCCCCACTTTCAAAATTAACAAAAATAAATAAATAAATAAGCACAAGGTATAAGTTAGGCCTATGCATGATCCATGCTTCAAGCCCCAATGAGCATTTGCGTGAGAGAGCATGTAAGAGTATAAAACCAATCTTTGGTCTTCGCTCATCAGTTTAAGCTTGAGAAAATAATAGGTGAGTCTTCTCATCATGTTGGTATTTATATGAGGTTTTTTGGGATATTTGGTCACCATGACAGGTTGTCTTTGTCTTTGTCCTGTTTATGCTTTTGTTCTGGCATCTCGTGATCGGGTCAACTGTATGTTGTTAGGGGTATTGCTATCGAGTATGTCATTGTAGGTGGTACGATGGTTTCTGTGTTGGAGTCTGGATTGCAGGCAATCTGCCGCCATGGGTGTCTTGGTGTTTTTGGTTGTTTGCCTTCGGCCTTGCTCTCCACTGTTGTGCTTTCTCAGGGTTGTACAACTTATTAAACAGAAATAGAATTAAACTCAATAGTCTCTAAAACAGTATCAAAATAGGTCCATTTATGTTAACTTTTCCGCATTGCTCAAATACACTTCATATACCAAGCGTATATAATTAGAATATATCTGTTTATTGAGTTATGTATGAAGTCTGATTGTATTGGGCTTTATTTATAAGATATAAGATCGTGTCAATCATATTTAGGCCTATGACATACTAGGATTTTAGTGTGGTGGCTCTATATATGCACAGGCCATAAGGGTTATGTATGTTACCATTAAGGGTTGAGAAAAAGGTGAGAGCTGAGACGTCTCATGTAAACTCCAATGAAATAGTTATCATACTCTTCGACTAAACCTAAGAAGGTACCAACGCGCAAGTGTTGGATCCCATTAGAACTCCGAAGTTAAGCGTGCTTGGACGAGAGTAGTACCAACATGAGTGACCTCTGGGGAAGTCCTCTTGTCGCATCCCTCGGGTTGGGGGTTTTCGGAAACAGCCTCCCTTCAGGATCCCTGAAGGGAGGAAGGTTGCGTACATCTACAACCCCCCCTGACCTTGCTTAGGCGGGAGCCCTTTGGGTACTGGGGATGTTGCAAAAAAAAAAAAAAAACTCTTCGGCTAAATCACGTAAATTCTGGTGTTCTCCCCGATCCCCTTTTGTGTGTGATTGTTATTTTAATTTAAGGTTTGGTATTCTGTGGGTGGTTATAACAAGTGATATCGGGAGCCCTACAATGAGGATATATCTGTTTAAAGTCGGCTCAATATTATTTTGAAACTCTTACAAGCAAAAGCAAAAAAAGTAACATTCCCAGTGTCCCAATGACTCCCGTCGAAGGAGGGTCTAGGAGGGTGGATGTACGCAGCCTTTCACTTTCAGGGTGCTACCTTGAAGGGAGGCTGTTTCCGAGAACCCTAGTCTGAGGGTGCAACACGAGGACTTACCAGAAGGTCACCCATCTTGGTACTACTCTCGCCCAAGTACGCTTAACTTTGAAGTTCTAATGGGATCCGGTGCTTACGTGTTGAAACTTTTATAGTATATCTCCAAATTATTACATCATCATCGAAATTTTTTCTACAATGATATAAATTTTATAGGATAAATTAAATAAATTAGAGATTGCACAATAAATGTCAGCAACCGTCTTCTTGGAGTAAGGATCCTTCAAGATCTAGACCAACATGGTCGTTCAACATTCGATAAATTATTCGTATTTAAAATTGATATAATTTTTTCTGATTTCTATAGAGCTCATGAGTAGGGTGGATGAGCTTGACGAGCCGAGCTTGAATAAGGGGTAACTCAGATCACTAACGTTTGTAGAAAGTTTGATAAGGGCTGAATAATAACTCGTTAAAAATCGTTAAGTGTTCGTTAGAAATTAGTATTGGTTGAATAATGATTCGATAATGACTTGAATAATTCAGCTTCAGAGCGAGCTTGATACCATAGAGAGCTCAGCTCTGTTGTGAGTTGAATTTGGCTTGATAACGAGCTTAAATAGCTAAAGACTAAACCTAGTCAAGTATTCAAATACACTAAAATCTTATTGAATCGAACTTGAAAGGTTCAAAAGTTGGACAAGAGCTCGACTCGAGCTTGAGTTTGAACACATATGTGCTTAGCTCAATTTGGCTCGTTTACACCCCTATACATTGACGATGACTTACCATGCAATAACTAGACTTTGATGAGAGATGTGAGCTGGAGTCTAGGTGGATGAGATTACCGTTCAGCCGTTTAATTTTTTTCCCTTAATTGAGAGAGGGTTTCCACGTAAACTAACAGTATGTTATTTTTATGATTTTTTCGCTTCCGTTTTGTTTTGTGTGATTTTTTTCAACATTCACTTATTAACTTGAAATTTTTTTTTTTTGGTGCTTACTTTAGGGGTAGAAATAAGAAAATTAGTATCTTATATGAGGAAATTATCTCTTTTAGTATATATACGATGGATTACATTGAGATTTTAAAATTTTTTCATTTAGATATCCTGAAGTTTTACTATTTTATCAATTAGGTATCTTTATTCTGAAATTGATAGATCTTTGTTGTAAAATATTAAAGTGAAACATAATTTTGATAATATATTAATATCTTCTGTTAAAATTTGATATTTTTGCCACAAAATCATGCATGACATATGATTTCAACAATAATATGTATCTTACATCAAAATTTGATGAATTTTCATCCTAACTCAATTTTTATATATATATATATATTATCATTTTGTATAAAATAGCTAAATTCTTATAAAAATTTATTAAACTTGGATATTTGATATCTAAATGATAAAAAAACTCAAATTTTGGATACTAAGATAATAAATATTTAAATCTCAGAGTACTTAAACGATATAACAACAACATCGGTAGACCTAGTGTCTCAAGGGCTCCTGCCTGAGCAGGATCTGGGGGGTGGATGTTCGCTGCCTTACTCCTTCAGGGTGTAACCCTGCCTAGAGGCTGTTTTCGAGGACCCCCATTCTGGTATTATGCTTACCCAAGCACGCTTGACTTTAAAGTTCTAATGAGATCCAGTGTATTAGTGCCTGATAAATAAATCCTAGAGTACTTAAACAATAATTTCACATAAAATTTATTAAATCTAAGAAAAATAATAATTTAAATATAATAATATTATATTATATTATATCATATCTTTAGCGAGGAGTCAGGCTTAGTGAGTCGAGGGCACCATGCAATTTCATGTGTGTTGGCTTGCCATTAATAACTGCTGACCGCACCACTGTGAACGTTGACTAGTCAACCATGATACTTGAAATAATAATATTTAATTTAAAACATTTATTATATTTGCATAAAAATAAGAAAATTTATTAGGATTGATTTACCCGATATTAATGTATCAGATTTTATTAGAACTCCAAAGTTAAGTGTGTTAGGGCAAAAGTAGTACTAAGATAGGGTGACCTCCTGTGAAGTCTTCGTATTGCCAACTTCTAAGGTTGGGGATCCTCGAAAACAACCTTTCGGTAAGGGTACACCCTGAAGGGGTAAGGCTGTGCACACCCATCCCCAGACCCCGCTTAAGCGGGAGCCCTTGAGACATTAGGTCTGTTGTTGTTGTAAGGGAGTTTATTACTTAGGTATCCTGGGGTCTAAGGATTTATCAATTAGATACCCTGATTTTTCAATATATATAATGAAGTGCCCTAAGATATAAAAAATTTATCACTTAGTTATCCCAGAGTTAAAAAATTTTATAAACTAGGAACTATTTTTTAAAATTATATAGATTTTTATTAAAAATTTCTTACATAGAATATAGTTATAGCAATATATGGGCATCTTATATTATAATGTTATAATTTTCTATCATGAAATGATAACATACCATATTATTTCATTGATATGCCGATATCTTCCGTTTTAATTTAGTGACTTTTTTTCATATTCTGTTTGATTTTCGTTGAAAAATTGATATAACTTGTACATATTATTGTAATCATATATCGCATCAATATTTTATGATGAAAAATGTTCAAATCTTCACAAAAGTTCACCAAATTCTCGCATAGGGTACCTAAAAGATAAAATTTTAAAATTTTAAGGTATTTTATTGTATATATTGATGTCAGGGTACCTAGGTGATAAATGACCAAACCTTAGGATACCCAAGTCATAATTTTCCTAACAATAAAAGCAAAGCAACATTTCCAGTGCCCTAAGGGCTCCTGCTTAAGCAGGTCTGGGGGGTGGATATGTACGCAACCTTCCCCCTTCAAGGTGCTACCCGGAAGAAAGACTGTTTCCTAGAATCCCCAACCTAATGGGTGCAACACGAGAACTTCCCAGGAGGCCACCCATCTTGGTATTAATCTCGCCCAAGCAAGCTTAATTTCGGAGTTCTATTAGGATCCGGTGCTTGCGTGGTGGTACCCTCATAGGTATGTTTCCTTTATATGTGTATGTACGTGATAGTTTAACTAAGTGAATTTTTCATGCTCAAACTTTCCTAGAGTATTGACAGTTTTAGCTCAAGCTTGGCTCGTCATAAAATGGAGCCATACTAGGCGCAAACGAGCTCAAACCCAGATCGGCATAAATCAGATTTTGACTCATTTGAACCCAACTCGAGCTCATTTAGTTTGGTATTACAGTAACTTTCCAACTTTGATTCTGAAGTGACACGATTTCAATTCTCATATAAAAGGAACATACTCAGTGCCTCAAGAGCTCCCGTCTACATAGGGTCTGTGGGGACGAATGTACACAGCCTTCCCCCTTCAGGGTGTTAACCTGAAGAGAGGCTGTTTCTTAGTGCCTCCAACCCGAGGGTAAGGACTTTCCAGAAGGTCACCCATCCTGGTACTACTTTCGTCCAAGCACGCTTAACTTCGGAGTTCTAATAGGATTTCAAATCTCATATAAAAGGATTAATTACAATTTAGTGTCTAGATATTTGATGGATTAACTTTTTATTCTACTGCTTAGTGGAATAATATTATAGTCTAAAACTGAGAGTACAACATCATCTTTTCAGTGTATGACATCACCTTTCTGCCTACAGCACCATCTTTCTGTCATATGATGTCACCTTTTTGTAAAATTTGGTTGAGAAATCACCAACTATCCGACTAAAATATAATTTACCGTAACCAAAGAACTAAAAAATTCAAACACAAAATTTATAAACTTAAAAAAAAATTAATAATAAACTATGATTTACTCTAAAAAAAATATAATTTTTTTTTTTAACAAGCCCTCTCATCTATATAAATACAAGCACATTCCCCTTGACTCCAAATCTCCCACTAACACACTTAGCTCTCATGGTCTTGTCAAAAATATATTTTTGACATTTTTATTTATTTATAAAAATTAGTTTTATTTAATTTTATTAAAAAAAAATGTCAAGTAGAAGATCAAGGCAAAATGGGGGATCTAGAATAAGTGATGATCAAATCAATGATCTTGTTTCCAGGCTTCAACAGCTTCTTCCCGAGCTCCGTGACCGTCGTTCTGATAAGGTTTTTTTTTTTTCCCCCCCCTCCGAATAATGATATGTACACTAAGAATTATCAACATATATGTATTTTAGGGCCTTGCTTATTATGATATATCGTATATTTTATGTAGAGTAAACATATTAATTATACGGGCATAATGTTTTAAAAAAAACGAAATAAGAATTGTATCGTTGGTTGAACTGTAACCTGTATAATATAGTTTGTTGAGATTTAAACTCTGATATCATATTAAGAAACTAACCGTTTCAAATGTCAAGTTGTTTGACGGAAGTGTATGAATGAAAATACACTCTATCACGTATTACTATCGAAAAATATTAAAAAGTTTTGGTGAAATAACTTAAAAATACTAGTGTCTTCTCGTACGGTGTACGGTGGATATTTATATTTTTTCAAAATATAATATATATTATCACATTGGGATTTTATTGAATTTATAAAATATACAATTACAGAACTTGAATTTTTGTTTTTTTTTCTTTTCTATAACTTAGAATATTAAATGACACTCTCGTTGAATTGCTTAGATTGGAGTTTGAAAGCTTTCGATAACACCCTTTAGAATTGCTTTAATTGAGATTTAGATGCTTTTGAGGATGGAGGTAATTGTAAATAATATACAGAAAATGGTGCGGAAATACATGTATATGATACGACAACCAGAAAAATAACGTGGTGAATTCTTGCAATAAATGTAAATGCTACCCTTTTTTCAAATACTTGCCTTTTTTATACATTTAATAATTTTATTATAAATATATATATAATATATATTAAAGTAAATTTTATCACTTAAATATTATAAGTTTAATTTTTTGTTGACAAAGAATATTGTAAAATTTTTAATATGTATAATAAATTACCCGTTATTAGAGTATAAAACTATTCCCCGAACCTTCACCCATTAGCTTAAGCTTTTGGGTGAGATAGTTCTTTGATATGGTATCAAAGCCTTGCCGACCAAGAGGTCATGAGTTCAAATCTCAGGAACCCTCACTTTCAATACTAAAAATAATTTAAGCACAAGGTATGAGGTGGGCCTGTGCACTATCCAAACTTCAAACCCAATTGGCATTCGCGTGAGGGGGTATTTTAGAGTATAAAACTATTCCTGGATCTTCACCCATTAGCTTAAACTTTTGGAACAGATGATTCTTTGATACCTGTGATGTTTAAAAAACCTTATCATCTAGGTATTTGCAAACAAGCTAAAATTTTTTTCTGTAAAGTGTTACCACGGATAAGATTTTATAATCAAGTCTCCACAAGGCCGGTGGACCGACGCGGTCCAACCCCGTGGTGCGAGTACCATGGAACAACCGGGCACGATACCAAGGATTGCTGAATAGCAAAATCTCGAGGAATCATCAATGAATATTATAAAATATCTTTTTCCTCCTATGGTCAGAGTGCTTTTAAAGTCACACAGATCGCTATATACTAAATCAAGTAAATTCGTTTCTCTTTGAACCGATGGAAATGATAACTTATTCGTTATTTTCGTTAACATACACGTTTAGCAACACATAGATCCCTCGGTTAAGTTACGGTTTTTGGGATATATAATTATTTTTTTCACATATATAATTGTAATTATGTGATTTTTTTTATTTTTTATTTTTTTAATGCAGGTATCAGCAGCAAGAGTATTACAAGAAACATGCAATTACATAAGAAGTTTGCATAGAGAAGTTGATGGATTAAGTGAGAGATTATCTCAGTTATTAGAGTCTACTCATGATTCAAATCAAGCTGCCCTTATTAGGAGCTTACTTTTTCAATAATTTTTCTCGGTTTTCTCGGTTTTTTTTACTGAAAACCACCTGTAAAAGTAAACAGTTTCTATTCAGTCATTGTAACTTTTACATTTTTCAGAAAACTACTTCCTGTTGTCTGAATGTTTTCGATCAACCACCTTTAGTTAGCATTTCGTTTAAAAAGTTTTCACGTGCTTTGGATCTAAATAATTAAATTTGATGTGTTGTTGCTTCTGTTTATTGGTGTTCGGGCGTTTTGGGTGTTGCCTTGTGCTGGGGTTCGGGCGTTGTTTCAAATGTCATGGTGTTACAAGCCCTCGGGCCCTGCCCTTCATGTTTGTGCCTTTTAGGAATTTTTGGGCTTATATCCGAATTTTCGGGAAAAAAAAATGGGCTAGTAGTCACTTAGGATTATAATAGTTGTCAAAGTGGTTTAAGTTATGTGCGATTATTTAGCTTGGATCCGCATATTCCCGTTTCCTATTATTTTTCTTGTTTTTTGTTTGACTTAACTTTTCTCGTTTATTTTGATTCCACTCAAAACTCATATGCATATCACGTGAGTTTTTTAACGAATTGCTAATGACATTGACAAAAGGTGGTTGATAAAGGGATTTAGATTATAACACACAATTTTCTGAAAAATATAAAAGTTGTGGTGATTAAGTGAAAATTGATTACTTTTATCGGTGGTTTTATGTAAAAAAAACCGATATTTATTTTTGCTTTTCTTGCTCCTTTTTTGCCCATTTTGGGATTTTAAAGTCAGTAGATTTATATATTGATGAAAGGTGAAGTTTTGGTCATTAAAAATATCGTTTTATACTCGGTCCCTTAGGCTCGGGAAAATACAGCTCGTGTAGTTTTGTAATGCTTCATGTTTATCAATTAATACTTTTTTTTATGAATAGTTTATTGATCTTTGTACTAAATGTAGAGATGGCCAATCAATTGGATCGGGTCAATTCATGACATATAATTCACAGGTCAGCAGTGTATGGACGGATTAAATTGGGTTAGATTCGTTCGTACACCGAATGAACTGGGTCGGGCCTTGGGAAAAAAAAATTTCCTGACCAATTTGGCCCTTGACATGGTTCCAAGGGGACTAGGTCGAGCTGGGTCAATAGGGGTCAAACTATGTATTTTTCTAAGTGGGGCAGTCGTGTTTTTTTTTTTTTTTGTAATAATTACAAGGTTTCTCAAAAGAAACAGAAGTGCTTTTCGAAAAATACACAAGCTCAATAGAAGGGGGGAGACGAGGGTTTACAAAATGGACATGGATTCAATCTAAAAGTGCAACATGGTCAAAGTTTTTTTTTTTGGGATAAATATAGGCAAAGTCGAAGAACAACACCGGACGTCGACAAAGCGAGCCCAAACAACTCCGAAAAACAGAGACGGAACAGGCAAACCAAATAGAGAAAAGCCAACGGGGGAGGGGCAACAGAAAAAACAGGGCAAAAAACAACAACATAGGAAAACAACCTACAAACTGCACAACACAAAAAAGGAGACCCAAGAGCAACAAAGGAAAACCCGAACAAGAAGCAAACCAAAAGTTGGAGAAAAAG
Organism: Simmondsia chinensis; assembly: GCA_018398585.1. NCBI lineage: Eukaryota > Viridiplantae > Streptophyta > Magnoliopsida > Caryophyllales > Simmondsiaceae > Simmondsia > Simmondsia chinensis. The sequence goes on along the minus strand of JAGTTD010000012.1, from coordinate 1,023,071 downwards.
GCGCAACAGATTAGGACCAGAAGCGGAACTGGAAAGAGAAGGAAGAAGAGACCAAAACCACAAAGATCTGAGGGAAAACAGCACAAACGAATCCAAACCTTAGTCCATTTCAGCAAAGCGTTCAATCATAAGGGATTCATCCCCATGAAAACTCAACCCAAGCAACTTCCCGATCTCCCAAGCGCGTTTCCCCTTGAGCAGTTACTCAGCTGTGAAGCATTTCTTGTTCTTGTTTGGAGTCTTTTTCTTCCCTTTGGCCTTGGTCACTTTCTCAGGCCTCCTTTTCCCACTGCTACCATGAGATATATCTTTAAAGAACACTTGAAAGTTTCGTTTCTCTTGATCTTTTTTTCCAACGCTTGAGAGCCTTGCGATCCCTTTTAGAAGCACCACCATTAAGTTCCTAGTGCCTCGGTCTCTCTCTTCTTCTCCTTTCCCCTGCCTTTGAGGTAAAACCGAAACGACCAGCTTTGCTTATGGTTTGGAATTGGAAACACAGCCTAGGGAGATGGTTGTGATAAGCATGGAGGCAGAAGAAGTCAAGGAGGCTAAGAAGAGCGAGAACTGGCCAATCTAGATTTGGAGTTGGAAATAGTTGAGGAACATGTATACATATAACAATACAATACACATACATGGCGGCGTCTAATCCGTCATAGACCCACAATGAGTGTGTCATTGGTTGAACCCTTGTCGAACATGGGTCATAGCAGTTCATGAGTTAGGAATGTGTAAGTTGGGTTGGATCCAAGAAAATACTTTTCAACATGTGACCCGATCCGCTATAATGGACGGTTTGAGCATACAACCTGGCGGATTGAGTCAAGTTGATTCAATACACAGATGGAACTGATTTGGGCCGTCGGCCACGTCTAACTCATAGAAATTCACCATCGGCCAAGTTAAGGTTCCAATTAAGACATATGACATGAGATTATAATGAAAAAGATTTTTCCCTCAATAAAGAAAGATATTTTTACCTTTCATTTTAATGTGAAGAATTCAATTTCTCCGAGAGAAAAAAAAAATTCATCCATATTTGTAGCTACTCGTATATAACTACAATGAAAATAACAGTCATTTGACAGAAAACATTTTTTGAGAAAATTTTCGTGGTGTTCAAAATACCTTGGGCATTCTTATGAAACCGTATGTAGTTTTTTCGCTATATATATCTTTGTGTCATTATGTTTACTTTTTTATCTGTTGTATATGTGTAGCGTGGTTCTTGCGTACTATGTCTGGCCTGCTATTCTAACGTTGTACCAAGCAAAAATTATCCTATAGTTCATGTCAAGTAACTAATTATCATAAAAGAGTCGCTCATATTTATCTATGTTAGGGCTAATTTTGTACTAATATTTTCAATTGAATCTATGATTTGTACCGGTTAGTCAAGATCCCGAGTAACATTTTCACGATGAGATAGGCGTTAAGAACTCTACATACATAAGTGTAGCTGAATCTCACATTGGAGTTGTGAGAAATAAGATATTAATATATTAGTCTAGTCGTTTGTTCCACCTTTTTTATTATTACAATAGGCACCTCGTAGAAACGAAACCTGACTCAACCCGTAGCAAAACGGAAAACAAAACAAAGACAAGAAAAAAAAAAAACAACCGACCAAGGAAATAGGATCACATGACATAACACAGGTAAACAACCAACAAGGACCATAAGACTACGACCACCATTGGAAATTAGAGAAATTATCATTTATGTACCCTGAGTTAGAAAATTTATCATCTAAGTATCTAACATTTCAATATGTACAATAAGGTGCTCTTGGGTTTCAATATGTACCCTACATTGGAACTTGGTGAATTTTTGTCAAAATTAGATGAATTTTTACTGTAACATATTGATGTGGTAGATGATTACAATAATATATATGATTTATATTAATGTTTTCATCAAAAATCACAGCAAACTAAAAAAAATCATTGAATTATGATGAAAGATATCCATATATTAGCGAAATAATATGTTATGTTAGCATTTTATGACAAAAGATCATAGCATTACGATAGATGACACTAATATTTCGTATAAGTGAATAGATATTTAAAAAAGAGTTACTTACATTTTAGTACCCCGAAGTTTTTATTGTATTCATAAAAAAGCCCCTCACAAGTGTGATGACTTCATTTTTTATCGAAAGAGCTGACATGACAATTGCTTTTTATTAATGCGGCAAAAAATTGACCTAAAGTACACTTAACACCTTTATTTTAACTTTATAAACACGAAATTCGATATGTTATATTATGTAGAAACTAATTGTTTTCGCTCAATTTGTTTTAAAATATGGTTATTGTTAGAGTATAAAATCAATCCTGGACCTTCATCCATCAACTTAAACTTTTGGGATAGATGGGTCCTTGACATGGTATCAGAGCCTTGATGTCCAAAAAGTTAGGAGTTCGAATCTCAATAGCTCCCCACTTTTGATATTAAAACAATTAAGCACAAGGTAAGAGGTGGGCCTGTGCATTATCCACGCTTCAAGCGCAAACGGGCATTTGCGTGAGGGGGCATGTTAGAGTATAAAACCAATCCCGGACCTTCACCCATCAACTTAAACTTTTGGGATAGATGGTTCCTTGACAGTTATTATAGAGTGATTTTATCATTTACTTTAGCATTAATAAAACTACAATTCGTACGCCATATTTGTCGACTAAAAATGGCACTATCATGTCGGAGATGGACTTTTTTATTAATGCGAATGAAACTTAGGGGTCTTTTTCATTTATATGATAAAAACTTATGAGCCTTTTTAATAATTCAAAAAGGTCATGATCCTTTTTATTATTTTTAAAAATATCAGGATACTAAAATGTAAATAACCTTAAAAAAAAACTTACCTACACATCAAGTATGGGGGCAATGTACTCAAGCTATGATCATTCTCCATTTAGATGTGGGGCATGGCCTTATGAGGAGTTGTGATGCATTCAAAATATTTATAAATTAAATTAAATTTCCAAATAGATAAAAGTAAAATATCATTGAGTTCGAGCTTCGGACAAGACTTATCGAGATTCCAAACCATTGTTCGAACTCGGTCTGATAAGACATTAGTATGTTCAATACTCAGCTTTTTAGTCTAATCGAGTAGAGTTGGGCTTGCTACCGAACTAAGTTGACCTTATCCGAGCTCAATTAATCTTGGTATTGATCAAGTTTGAACTTGTAATCGAATAGAGCCTTCTATTTAGTTAAGATATCCGGGTCATTATTGAACTATTTTCGAGCTAATATCGAGTTGTTAACAAGCTATTAAATGAGCACTTGATAAGATTTTAACGAACCTTTATTAAAATATTCCCAAAAGTTGGGGATTTGAGCATCCTTCTATTCGAACTTGGTTCATTGAGTTTATTGAGCGTGCTCAAACTTGACTTAACATGTTATCGAGCCCCATCACACACACTTAGGGATGTAAATGAGTCGAGCTGGCTCATGAGCCCTTGTGGGCCGGCTCGTCATAAAACTTGAAAAGCTCAGCTTGCTGTGAGCTCGAGCTGAGTCAGCTCGTTTTGCTTATCGAGCCGAGCCCGAGCCCAGTGAAGCTCGAGCTTGTACGCTTGCGACCCTAAATGAGCCCAAGCGAACCTAAATAAGTTTTTTTTTAGTATAATATATTTGCTTAAATGTTACCCAATGAAACTAAATTGGAGCGTGAATGAGCCAAGCTGAGCTTAAATGAGCCCAAACGAGCCTATATCGAGCTTAGATGAGCCGAAATATTGCAAGTTCAATTTGAAACTTGTTGAGCTTAGATCAAATCAGGTCGAGCCTAAGCCCAAGGTTTTGACAAGTCAAGCTCGAGCCCCAACTTCTCAAGCTCGGAGAGCCTCGAGCCTGGTGGGATCGGGCTCAACTCAGCTCGAATACACCCTTAAACACACCTAGTCAATTCCGAACACAATTACTTCATCGAAAATTTAATTAATTTACACCCCTAAACATATAATCAATGATTTATATAATTTTTATAAATATTAAGGATCAACGGAATAAATAACTCGGCATTCAAAAGATTTTGAAATTTGAAGTTTAAAGCGAAAGAGGAGCGTTTCACGCGGGGCCCAGCCCATTAACGGTCAAACTACAGCGGCCCATTTAGATTCTCTCTCTATCGCCCCCCATTATCCAATCAGAGTTTGCCACGTTGGCAAGCCCCACATTTTGTTTTAAATAGAAAGAAAAAACAAATATCTTATTTAATATAATTTTCATAATTAATAAACAAAAAGCAAAGTACCAGTGCTCCAAGGGCTCCCGCTTACGCAAAGTCTGGGGGGTGGATGTACGCACCTTTCCCCCCTCAAGGTATTTACCCCTGAAAAGAGACTGTTTCCGAGTATTCCCAACACGAGGGTGAGGACTTCCCGGAAGGTCACCCATTCTGGTACTGCTCTTGCTCAAGCATGCTTAATTTCGAAGTTCTAGTGGGATCCGGTGACGGCGTGTTGGTACCCTCTTTGATTTTCATAATTAATAAACATTTTTTTGTAAGCCGAATATATTTATTTATGCGTGTCAGCTAGTTTAGTTGGTTAGATCAATAAGAAATATTGTCAGATATTCAGGGCGAATCTCATATGACTTTTTTACTATATATAAAAAAAATAGGGAGTTATTATTACTATGATAAAAATTATTATCATCAAAGTAATAATGTGACTTATAAATAATGAGAGTTGTAAAATTCTTTTTAAAACTATAATATTGCTCTAATGATAACAGCTTTTGTCGTGATAATAACATTACTTTATAAAAAATTAAATGAACTTTATCTACATAGGGAGTTTTATTGCTATAACAAAAATAGTTATTACTTGATTAATGATGTAACTTACAAACAATAAGAGTTACTAAATAACCTTAAATATTATAATCTTAGGCCTCGTTGGTTGCCGCATTAATTAAATTCCTACATAAAGTTGTATTTTTCGAAAATTTAATTCATGTGTTAACTTTCCATGAAGTGGATAGAAAGTATTTCATTCCCGGGATGGGAAATAGAACCTACTTAAACAGGCTAGTTAAAAACAAAGAAATTAGAATTTACCTATGGGGCCAGATAATTTATTTCTTGTGTTTTGAAATAATTAATAATTTCTAAGCAATTTGACCTCTCGCATTATCACAACTTACTGCCAACCAAACAAGAGCTATAATTTATGTTTTCCATGAATTTTTACTTCCGGTCAAACGAGGTCTTGCTTTGCAATAAAAATTTTGCTATGACAATAACTTTACAAAATTTATACACTAAAGCCTCGTTTGGTATGCAGGAAGTAGAAATTCAAGGAAAGTTTAGATTTTGGCTCTCGTTTGGTATGCAAGAAATAGGCAGAATGAGGGAAGTAAAAATTGCTAAACAATTTATAATTCCTTTAAAACACAGGAAGTAACTTACTTAGCCCCCTTAGGTACATTATAATTCATTTGTTTCTAACTAGATTCACGAAGGAAGTTCTATTTTGCATTGTGACAACCAAATATGTTTTTCCTATTTCTTAGGAAGATGACACAATAATTGAATTCCCGGGAGTACAACTTCCTATAGAAATTCAATTAATGCGGCAACCAAACGAGACCTATAAAATCAATTGAGCCAAACTTGAATTAGTAAGTGTAATTATTGACCAAGAAAAAGTAAGCCTTTGTTTGACAAACAATTTTTTATAACGTTTTTCATAGCTTTTAACTTTTTGATTAGTTAAACAGCTAATAATACTATCTAGTAAAAATTTTATTATTAGCGTTTTTTATATAATTTAGCTTTTGAAAAATAGCTTTTCAAAATGTAAACAATTTAACTTTTACCTTTGCAAACATTATGTAATCAAAATTTATATATTATTTTACAATAATCTACCAACTTCAACATCTAATTTTGCCAAACACATTAACCATCAGTTAACAGCTAATCAATAAGTTAACAACTAACAACTATAGCCAAACACAATCTAAGTGTAATTAATTTCAATTTTTATTAAGGTTATTTATATTTTAGTACCCCGATATTTTTAAAAATAATAAAAAAGACCATGATCTTTTTGAATTATGAAAAAGGCCCATATGTTTTTGTTGTATTAATAAAAAGGTCCCTCACAAGCTTGATAGCGTCACTTTTTACTGACAGAGCTAATGTGACAATTACTTTTTATTAATGCTACAAAAAAAGACTTAAAGTACGCTTCAATACCTTTATTCTCACTATATAAGCACGAAATTCAATATGTTATACTAACTAAAAGCTATTTATTTTCGCTTAATTTGTTCAATATATACATATATATATATATATATATATATATATATATATACATATACATATATACACCGCAACTATTATGTCAACTATGTTGATTAAAAATGACATTATCACGGCAAAAATAAATATTTTTATTAATGTAATAAAAACTTAAATTAAAAGCTTTTTTAATAATTTAAAAAGATTATAATTTTTGTTATTATTTTTAAAAATATCAGGTATTAAAAGTACGCCTATACTGCACAGTAGTGGTAGTGGGAGCAGACAGCTAAGCAAAAAGGCAAACCCCTAATTTTCCCGCCCAACAAAAAGAGAAAAAATTTGGACAAAATTCAAATTTATTTATTTATTTATATTTATTTTTTTGCTTTGGCCCCTTCGTTAACGGTTCCTTACTCTTTTTCTCTCCTTTAATTTACATAAATCTCTCTCCACTTACATTCAATCTCATAACTGCCATTTGCCAAGGCGTTACTGAAATTTCATCGCAATCTACGACGATGGAGGATGTGAAGAATCAACAATCATCTGCTGCTGCAATTGGTAATTCTCTTCGTTTATCTTTATAGGAGTTTGTAATTCAGGTGTTTTGAGGTTTGAATGTTTGAGATTTCGGTATTTTGATGTTTTAGTGTGTATAATTAGGTATTTGAGATTCCGAGATGTGTTGTTGGACCATCTTTTATAGAATCCGGTTAATTTTGCCTTAATTTTGATGTTTTAGGGTAATTTAGGTGTTTTGAAGTCTGAGCATTTGAGATTTAGATATTTTGACGTTTTAATGTGTATAATTAGGTATTTGAGATTCCAAGATGTGTTGTTGGACCATCTTTTATAGAATCCGGTTAATTTTGCCATAATTTTGATGTTTTAGTGTAATTTAGATGTTTTGAAGTTTGAGCATTTGAGATTTCGGTATTTTGGCGTTTTAGTGTGTATAATTAGGTATTTGAGATTCAGACATGTTTTGTTGGACCATCTTTTTTTAGAATCCGGTTAATTTTGCCATAATTTTGATGTTTTAAGTGTAATTTAGGTGTTTTGAAGTTTGAATGTCTGAGATTTTAGTATTTTGATGCTTTGGTGCATATAATTAGGTATTTGAGAGTCCGAGATGTGTTGTTGGACCATCTTTTATAAAATCCGGTTAATTTTTCCATAATTTTAATGTTTTAGTGTAATTTAGGTGTTTTGAAGTTTGAATGTTTGAGATTTCGGTATTTTGTATGTAATTAGGTATTTGATGTTGAGAGATGTTTTGTTACGTTGGATTTGTTAGATTTCCGTTAATTTTGGCCACAATTTAGAGAATTTAGAAATATAGTTGATGAAAATTTGCCAGATCTTTATTATTACCCGAATCCTGTAAAATTTTAACATAATTTTGGTTATTTCGTCAAAAATTTACGACTAAGAAATATAATTGATGAGCGTTTTTTTAATTTTTATTATTAGGTACTCTCCATTTGAAATATTAAGCGATTGATAAATTATCTTCTCAAGTTCTAACTTGACGCGTATAGATGAAAATTCACCCCATCTCGTAGTGGCTACTAGATAATGAATCTCATAAACATGATTAAAATATAACACGAGTGATAAATTCTCTTCAAATTGATGATTCTTATGTTTGATTATCCATTTTTGTAAAGAACCAATTTGTTTAAAGTTTAAGTTGATAGGTGAAGATCCAGCATTACTTTTATACTCTAACATGTCCCTCTGTACAATTGCCAATTGGGTTTGAACCAAGGATATTCCATAAACCCCCTCATACTTGTGCTTAAATTATAAATGGGGGTCATTGGGATTTGAACTCATGACTTCTTGATCAACAAGGCGATGATACGATGTCAGCGAACCAACTTTTCCTAAACCTCAAGCTGATGAGTGAATTTGTAATATTGGTATATATTCTAACAATTTTGCTTTTTCATATGAATCGGGGTTTAAATTCTGATTCAGGGTTTACTATTTTGCTGTTTTTGGGGATTTTGTAGGGAAGTCAAAGCTGAGGTATCCGCTAAGATCAAACACTAAGGCGAAGCAGGAGAACAAGTCTCCTGATACTGATAAGAACTTCACCTCTTCTGCTCCCAAGAGGTCTCTATGTTTCTCTCTCATATTCTTTGATTTAGAGTGATTAACTTCTCATTTTTGTCTGAATTTCTGATAGTCTACACAGGAAAAAAGCATGCAATTATTGAATTTCGCAGTTTTAGTGGGAGAAATTTGTGTTATTATGTAGTAACAAATTTGGATATCCATGTCTTTGGATGGCTGATTTATTCATTTCGCTGATAGGATAAAAATGGGTAATGTTATTATCAAGGAAAAATTGTTATTGTCATAACAAAAGTGTTATTGACAATGCCGCAGCTATTATTTTGGGTTATTTACATTTTAAGACCTCGACGTTTTTGGAAATAATAAAAAGGACCTCGATCTTTTTGAATTATTAAAAAGGCCGTTTTTGTCCTATTTATAAAAAGGCCCCTTTTTAAGTATAATGACGTCATTTTTTCATCGACAGAGCTGACATGACAACTATTTTTTATTAATGTTACAATAAAATAACCTGAAGTACACTTCAACACCCTTTTTCGTACTTTATAAGCATGAAATTCGAGATGTTATATTATGTAGAAGCTATCTGTTTTCGCTTAATTTGTTTCAAAATATGGTTATGAAATGGTACTTTTGTCATTTTACTGTAATATTAATAAAACACAGTTGTGACGTTAGCTCTATCGACTAAAAATGATATTATCACATCAGTGATGTGCCTTTTTATTAATGCAACAAAAACTTATGGGCTTTTTTATTAATACGACAAAAAAGGGGCCTTTTAATAATTCAAAAATGTCAGGGTACTAAAATGTAAATCACTCTATTATTTTTTATAAGTCACATTATTTTTCTTATAGTAACAACTCCCTAAAAAATTTTGATTATATTTTTTGCGTTTGATTGAATTGGAAGCCGGGTTGAAGTTTGGTAGTGGTAATGGTATCCATTTGACACAAACTGCGGAGCACGTACCACTTTCGTCCTCTTTTTTGTTGTTATGTTCACTGTGAGAACTTCTTTTATAAGAATTGGTCAGTGACTAGTGTTTTCTCATGCTTAGTATTGTAAATGAATCGAGTGAAACCGTGCTCAAACTCGAGCTAGTGACTCATGGGAGCTTGCCCAGATTTAATCAAGTTTTTAAACCCCAATTCAAACTCAGTTCTATAAGACAATAATTATGTTTAATACTCAGTTTATTAATCCAACCAAGATGAAGTCAAGCTTGAGACTGAGGCTTGTTTGTTATGCAACCGAGCTTGCTATTGAACTGAGTTATTCAAGCTACTAGCTACCATTCTTTTGCACCACGTGGTTGTTCTTGAAAGATATTTGACCAACTATCAAGCAGTTGTCAATCAATCATTAATCTAATATCAGCAATTAACAAAGCTCTTGACAATCAATAATGAGTTTTTAATAGCATTTAACTAGTTCTTAATGAGCCTGTAAGAGTTCATTCACGAGTTAGAGCATCCCATGTTCGAACTCAAATCATTTGAGCTATCAAGCTTAACCAAACTTGGTCAATTTAGCTTACCGAGCATATGCTCAAACTCGGTCCATTTACCTATAAACCCCCAAATCAAATATTAATTAGCCTTAGCTGCTTTTAAACTATGCTTATATATCTTAGTATCTCATATTATTTTGCGTTTGTTATCAAGCGTGCTTGGACTCTGTGCATTTACTTATCGAACCGCTAAATCAAACATGAATGAGCTTTAGTCAATTTTAAACTCCGGTCATATATCTTAGTATCTTATATCTTTTTGCATTTGAGTCCTATCTGATTTTGCTGATTCTTTCTTTCTTTATTAGCAGAGGGAGACTTGGTTCAAATATGAGTAAAAGTGTGAGTGTTCTTGATATTTCTGGCAAGGATAAATCTGCCAAGCCACCAAGGAGGCTCTCCATTCCTGCTAAGTCAACTGAGAACCCGCATCAGAAGAACACTACAAATGTGACTCCAATTTCTGAGGCAAAGTTGAAGAGGAATGATACACCGCTTTCAGATGTTTCAAAATCATCAAACCGCCGTAAATTCAGTGTTCTTTCATCTGCATCTTATTGGCTTTCACAAATTAAGCTCTCAGAATCTGCTGCTAAGCACTCGATTTCTCTTGGGTTTTTCAAGCTTGCCTTAGAGGCTGGATGTGAGGTAAAACTTTACACTTAATCCTGCTGGACTAGAAAATATTGATGCGTTGTGTGGTCTTGAAATTTCTATTCTTGTAAATATATAAGATCGTTGACTCGTAAATTTTCAGCTTGCCATTGGTTACATCGATCAATCGTCGTGACCTGTTACGTCTTGTTAGAGTATATATATGCTTGTAAGCAGGATCAGGGAACTTGAACCTGGGACACTACACTAGGGGTAGAGAGGGAAATGTAAGCGGTTATCATGCTCTTATATGGGTATGTTTAAGAAAAAGGAGTAAAGCTGAGGAGAGGTAAATGATTTACTCCTTGTTTGACAATGGTATAAAAGTTATAATTAAAATATCAACACTATTATCCAATATTCTTAAAAATTATACCTTGCCTCCTTTACCCCTCTCTAAATCTTATCCCCCGCCGCCCCAAAAAAAAAAAAAAGAAAAGAAAAGAATTACCACAATAAAGAATTTCCTAACAAGGATAAGGGTAAATTTTTGCCCCTTTTACTCCTCTCTACCCTCTGCTTGTTGTACTTTTAATAATGTTTTACAACTATGCCTCATTGACCGTCATGCAAACCTGATTTTACATTGGTCGTTTATGTGGAGATATAATTTTAACTTCATTTTTCTCATTGAATTTGATCTGAAATTACTCAATTTCGTCATGATAAACACTTGCATTTGGCCATTGACATTTGTTTTTTCCCCGTATTGTTCAGCCCTTGCAGCGTCTGAAGGATGAGCTGAAAGCATATGTGCGTAGGCACAACCTCACAGAACTCGAACAAACTCTTAAAGAATTGTTTGAAAGCTATGAAATCTCAGAATCACCAGAAGAGTTGCGAGAAAGTGGAACTCAATCTGATGAAGCTGTTCATGGTACAAATTCTACAACCGCAACTAAGAAGCTGAACCCGAAATCTTTGAATGTCAACACTCAAAGTTCTTCAGTAAAAGACTTATCTAAGAAGGAGAATGCGCGAGGAACTACTCAAGCAAGTAAAATCCGAACATCAGTAACGAGAAGTTCTGTGAATGTGAGATCTGCCACAGGAAACGGAGCTAGTAACGTATCAAAAAACGTTCAGAATGGCAAGGACAAGATCAAGAAGCAGGAAAACAAATCAGCCAATGAAGAAGGTACTACTTATAGATTATTTGTTTCGGTAAACAGTGTATGGACAAGCTCATGTACATCTCAAGTAATCTTCTAGTTGCATGCACTGCCCACTCGAAAGTTCTTCTACATGTGCCTTAGGTTAATTGGGGTCCAAAAACTCAGTATATGTGTTTGATGAATTGTTTGCACCCAATTCTTGGATTTGAACCATAAACTTCACGTGGGTGTTACATTTGAGTAAAAGAACAAGAACAAGAAGGACAATATGTTCTATAACAATGTAATTATTGAAGATATCTTGTTCTGTTTTTTAAAACATGGTAATTTTCTTCTTTTTTTTGGAAAGTGGTTGCTATTTTTGTGCTTATAGTAACATTTCGGCCTCGGTTGCCATATTTTAAAACATAATGCCGTTGTAAGATGTTTTTAACTGATAGATAGCTTTGTGTAAGTCCTTCAATTCTTGAGATTCCAAAATGATTGACATGTATTTACCATTTCACAGCCCCGGTTACTTCAGAGGAGGAAACACTTGAGGAGAACAAGGAAAACATGGTACCCACTTTTCTCTACCTTTCTATTAAGTGTAGTTGATTTAGTAAGGTTGCTTGGCTGTCGCGTTCGCAAGCCTCCGAAGCAGCCTCTCCTTATAAGTTGGAATGATGTTACGTATATTTGAGCCTTTTGAGATTCCAATTTAACGAGAGCCTTGTCGAATGGGCTGCCTTTTCGTATATTACAAACTGCCCTTTGTAAATTCGCTGGGCCTTAGGTCAAGCCAATGGAGTTGGCATATATGAGATTCATATGTAAGTTGAAGTCAGGGTCCATCCCAATACTAATTCACATTAAGTAGAGCAGCTCATTAGGGTTATATACTGCTTTTGTTTCTCCCGTAGCTCCAATATGGAACCATTTTATTACGTTTGAAGTTTTAACGCCCTACGCTTTACTAAGAGCTAATTATGAAACTATGGTTGTAGAGAATTAAGTGCATATGAGCTTGGCTCAAGTTTTTGGCAATGAACCAGTTTGTTTTCTTTTTTTTTAATTAGAGCATGAGATCGAATAAAAGTCGTTATCTACCATAATGGTTCTCACATAATAGAATTTGAACTCTCCATTACACAAATTTGGTCGTTACACACTAGCTAGCTTTTTCATAACATCTTCCATAACGCAAACAATAATTATTTGATAGCTATTCTTTCAACTGTTCTGCGAACATGAGGATTAGAAGCACCTTTTGTAAACCTTATTACTCTTAAACTTCTACAACACCGTGACCACAACCATTATGCAACTGTATCCCACTATTTGATTACACGATCAACACCGATTATTAGAGTCCTTGTCATCTACTTATTATTAGAGCATAAAACTATTCACGATCCTTGTATCATCTAAAGCTTTTGAGATGGTTCTTTGATACTTTCGCAGGACGCTCCTCTGATTGAAGAAATCAGCATGGCTGAAGAAAATTAGCCGCATACAATCATGATTCGTGCATAAAGAAGCTACGAATAGTAATATTATCCTACAGGTTTGCCTTTGGGTTTTTTTTTTTTTTTTTTTTTTTTTTTTGTGGGGTCTTGTCTATGTGCATAGAAAAGTTAGATGGTCACGATTTACTTTTGGTAAGTAATTCGGGCTTGAATTTAAACTAAAAATCTCTTGTTCTGTGGCGTAAACCTTGCCAAAACGATACCTATTTTGGTCCTTTTCGTGTTTTGAAGCGATCGTGTGGATGTGTAAAGGTGTGTATTGTAGTAGCAGTGCTAATACATTGTTAACATTTATTATTGGCTCTATGCTTTAAGACATTTTATGTAACCATGAGTCTTTTCTCAGTCGGTCTTGCTAGTCTTTGAGTTACTCCATTAGTCCTGACGTTTACAGGTCTATTTAAATTTGTTCCTCATCTTTTCTTTTTTCAAAATAGTCTTTTATGTGTAAATTTGATCAATTGGTCCCTCATTTTGTTCAATATAGCCCTTATGTTTTATTTTATAACAAAACTGATCTCGTTTTTTATAACTTGCTTTCGATGACTATCCATGAATATATCGGATGGAGGCGAGGATATATATACTATGGAAATCATTAGTGTATATAAATAGTTGTGCTACAAATGAGCAACTTCATAAGGTGAGTAGAGCATAAACGAGCTGAGTTGAGTCCCTTGGTCAAATTTTCAGCTCGATAAGGCTTTTATTTGGCTCAAGCTTGAGCCTAATTATCAAGCTTTAGAATCTTTATTTGAACTTGGTTCAATAAGATATAGTATGTTTGATACTTGGTTTGATTCGGCTTGTCAGCCTAATTGAGTTGAGTTGAGCTCTTTACTGAGCGTTGTCAAAATCATTATCGAGCCAAGTTGATCTTGCAGAGCCGAGTGTGATTGTTGTTCAGCTAAGTTGAACTCATAATTTAGTTGAGCTTGCTATAAGCTGAGTTATTCAAGTTACTATCGAGCTATTATTGAAAATTTTTTGAGCTCATACTGAATTCTTATCAAATTTTTCGTGAATATTTAGAGAATTTTAATTATTTCCTAAATGACCAATTAACTGCTCTTTGGTAAATTGGTTATTCAGTTTAGTTATGCAATTTAACTGATAAGTAAATAAAAATGAAGTACCTTCATGTTATACGATGGATTGTATTTGTGATTTTAAGTACTAGAAGATGCAAAAAAGGATAAAAATATACAGTTAAAATACGGGAATGTCAGTAATTATAGAACAATGAAAGTATATAAACTCATGGGTCGTCCTGTTTTTGAGCTCTCCCTAGTGGTGTTTGAGGCTTTTAGTGTTTGCTTGTATTCTTATTTGTATTGTTTCAGTTGTTTTAATTCCCGTCCTTATACAGGTTGAATCAGGGCTTGCTTATTCGAGTTGCCTGCTATATATTGTGAATGGACAGTTTTAGAATGCTAATTGAACACATCGTGCTTATTTGATCAAACTTTTTTTACAGGAAATTAATATATTTGTGTCTTATTTGGTGTGCAATTATATATGATTATACTTATATCTATAACAACTTGTTTTAAAATATTGAGAAAATGGAGATAGATATAATTCTTTCAATTTAACTTTGGTTCGATGGTGTTTCCATAATGGTGGCAGCAAGAACCATTAAGTTAATACTTCGAGCAGTTAAGTGAATAATTTAATCAAATATAGAATATAAATATTTAATTTTTATATAAATATGACTGCTTTTAACTAATTATTTGTTTTTATTTGAGAAAATATGAATACAAGTTATAAAATGTATATGATATGATAAAAATTAAAGGCTAATGTTTTTCATACAGCAAAATTGTTATTGTCAGAGCAAGATTGTAGTTTTCAAAGCAGTTTTCTAGTTTCATTATTTGAGTATATTTTTTTTTTATTACACTGATAATGATACCAAGTTTTTTTTAAACATTAATTAATCTAAAGTAATCTAACTATATTTTAATATATCAAAAAATAACTGAACTATATATCATCATAAAAAAAATAACTAAACTCTAATTTTTCTATAAAAAAAAAGGGTAAATTACAAAAAATCTCTTGACTTTTGCTTTAATAATAAAAAACCCCCCTCACAAATAAACTACTCACTAAATCCTCTAACTTTTGAAAATTTTTTACTTTGGTCCTAAATAAATTTTTTTGACAATTTTGCCCCTTAACCAAAAATAATATATTTTATCTCATAATATTTTTTCTGAAAATTTTAAAAATATTTTTTATCATTTGAACTTATATAATATTACTATAATTAATTAAAATAATTATATTTTTATAACTATAGAAAATTTTCTTAATTTTTTTTGCTAAAAACATAAAATATTTAATTTTTGCCTAATAATATAAAATATTTTTCTAAAAATAAAATTAAACATTAGGGACAAAATGATCAAAAATAAGTTACATTAGGGTTAAGTGATAAATTTTTAAAAGTAAGGGGGTTTTGTGAGTGCTTTTATTTATAAGGGGGGTTTCTGTTTTTAAAGTAAAAGACAGAGAAATTTTCTGTAATTTATCCTAAAAAAAATCTAAATTTATTTTCTAACCAATATATAACCAACTTTAATATTTTTTACCAAAAAAACAAAATTAAAATCTAAAATTTTGATTTAAAAAATACTGAATTGGTGGCTGAGTGTAGCGAGTGGTATGACGCTCTGGTTATTTTTTGATAAAAGAGTTTAAATTAAATTATTTTTTTATTAGAAAATAGAGTTGAATTATTTGTTTATATATTATAATATAATTAGACTATTTTTAGATTAATTATTAAATTTTAAATTAAAAAAATACTGATCCATGCGAGTTGTGACAAAAGGCGAATTCGATATAACCATGTTCCATCCTCAACATTGGAACATTTTGGTGCAAAACCCTAATTTCTAAACCCCCTCCAAAACCCTAATTTCTCTCTCTCTCTCTCTCTCGTCCAAAACCCTAATTTTGCAATGACGATGCTTGAGCTAATCACGAAAGCCACAACCAACCCGGATCCACAATCGGATCCATCCAAATACCCGATTTCTCTCTCTTCGGACCCTATCCTCAACCTTAAACCCCTTCCGGAAAACCCTAATCCCTCTTCTCTCGCCCTTCCCGTCACCGGATTCGAACTCTCCGGGTCCGATTTGACCGTTGCCGACTCCAATTTGAAGTTTTTCAAGCAACTCAAAAAGAAACTCAAAAACCCTAATTCTCTCTCCTCCTCTGGTTTCGCTGATATGATGAACACTTTCCTTGAGAAAATTGGTGGTTGTGTTGGTGTTGGTGTTAATTTGAGTTCGAAAAAGGATGTTAGGTGTACTTGTGAGTTGATTGTGAAATTAGGGTTTTGGATTGGGAGTGATGTGAAGAGATTGGTGATTGAGGGTTGTTTTGTGGTGGAAAATTGGGAGATTTTGGAAACCCTAATTGTGAATAAGCTTGTTGATTATGGGGTTTGCTCGGATTTAGTGGAGGGTTTGATTGCAAAGCGGCGATCGGATTTGATTTGCTTGTGTTTGAGGAATTTTTGTGATGTTAAATCTTCGGATTTGTGGAAGATTATGAAGTATTTCTTGTCACCCTCTAAAGATGCTTGCTTGAATATGGGTAATGTGAGGAGTGAGTGGGAGAGTCAAGCATTGTTGGCGATCGAAAAAGCGAGTGATAAAGATTCGCGCTTGAAGAATTCAGGATTGGCGAAGGAGGCAGCGGTTCTGCTTATGCTTGCCTATGATGGGTTTTCGACCCCCGAGCTATGCTTGCATTATCTGTTGGTTTCTTCGAATGTCGATGATGTTGTGTTCCTGAATGCCGTTAGCAAATTGAATGGAGATGAAATGATGGGCTTGATTAGGTATTTAGGGAAGTGGGTTAGGAAGTATGACCGGTTTCCTCAAGCGGGTCCGTGTCCAAACGCCGCGGATGTGTTGGGTTTGACAGCGTGCAAGTGGGTCCCAAGGCTTGAAGATGTAGTGAAGGCGCTCGGGTTGGTGCTAGAGGAGCATTTTTCTTTGTTGGTGTTGCATTCTGAGTATCACGAGGAGTTGAAAGCGATAGAAGGGGTGGTTAGTTCTTTGGTTTCGGAAGGGAGGATGTGTTGCTCAATGGCAAATTTGATTGAGATTTTGAAGCCTGATATTCGGGGTGCGTGATGTATGTATTTTTCTTGATAGTGCTTATAACAGATATTTTGAATGAGTTTATGGAATGTTGGGATGGAATTTTGGTGTCTGAGATTGTTACTTTGAGCTAATTTGAAGTAAATTATGGAAATTCAAATGTCTATTTGCTTGTTGGTGACGCGGTTGTTCTTGATTCTTGTATACATAAACGCGAACATTGATGTGGCATTGTTGTCAATGGGATTGTCGTTCTGTGCTTTATTGTTTAACATTGCAACAACAACAAACTCAGTGTCACAAGGGCTCCTACCAAAGTAGAGTTTGGGGAATTAAGATGGACGTAGCATTATCTCTTTAGCGTTATGTCTTGAGTGTTCAACACTGCACTGACAGTGAAGATTATACAAATCTGCAATATTTCTCTTGTTGAATCACCAGTTAGTAAGAGGAAGCTTGTGGATAGTTTTTCTTTTGCGGTGAAGATGGCGCCTAATCGAGGATATGACGGGTGGGAGTAGGGATGTATATGAGCTGAGCGCTCGCCAGCTTGACACTCGGCTTGGGCTCACGTCTAAACTCACCGATTTTGCAAACTTCAAGCTTGTGCTCAGCTTAGTTGCAAAACAATTAACCAAAGAAATATTGACAAGTATCTTGGGACAAATTAACTTTGTTTGCACAAATAATAGATTGTATATAATAACCAGTATGTATTTATGGGAAAACCATTGGGGACACATCTTGAATACTTCACCATATATTATAAGATCAACTAACTTGTGAATCCTATACAACAACAATAACAGACCCAATATTTTAAGGGCTCCTGCATAAGTGGGGTCTGGGAGAGGCGAATGTACACAGTCTTACCCCTCTACGGTATAACCCTGCCGAGAAGCTGTTTCCAAGGATCCTCAACCTTATAGGATTGGCAACACGAAGACTTTTCAGGAGATCACCCATCTTAGTACTATCACCCAAGCATCCTTAGTTTCCGAGTTCTAATAAGATATGGTTACATTAGTGCCTGGTAAATAAACCTAGAGTTTGATACTAAGCGAGTTTAAGACACTAAGAATTTTAACCTAGAATCTCATGTTTTTGAGACTTGATATAATAGTGTTTCAATTAATTTATTTGCACCATCTACCAACTCATTTCATATAGGAGCTGATTATCCAATAATACAACATAACATAAGCAATTTTTTATTAATAATAAGTTATAGCTAATTATAATAAATTATATTATTAATATTAATATTTATATACTAATTTTTTTTCGGGTAAGTTAAAAATAATTTTGCTAAGTTGCAAAAAAAAAAAAAATTGAATAACAGCATTACAGATAAGATTACAACACAAATCGAAGTACATCATTCCGCTCTATCAAAAAACTTTGGCAAAAACATCTGATGGAATTAGAGTTTGTTATTTTCGAGATAAAAGTTGTTATTACCAGAATAATGGCATAACTTGCAAAGAATAAGAGCCACAAAATTACTTTAAAAATAATAATCTTGCTCTAACACTAACAATTTTACTCTGTAAGTTACCCAAAAACTATCCAAAAAAGAGCAAAAGTATACACTTGTTTCGCAAAAAGAGAGCAACAAAAGAACGATCAAGTACAAAGGCTTCGTTTGGTGGTTACATGAATTAAATTCTTGCGATAAATTGCATTTTATGGGAGCTGAATTTCTGTGTCAACTTCCCAAGAAGTAAGTAAAAAAATATTTGGGCGCTAGGATAAGAAATAGAACTTCATTGGTGAGATTAGTTAAAAACGAAGGAATTAAAACTTAACTAGGGAACTAGCTAAGTCACTTCCTGCATTTTGTAGGTATTGGAAATTGTTAAGCAATTTGTACTTACCGCATTATGCCCACTTCTTACCAACCAAACAAGAGCTAATATCCGTATTTTCTATAAATTTCTACTTCCTGCGTTACAAGGGGAAAAAAAAAAAAGGAGGCACAGTACAGGGAACTCAACACAATGCAGCAGCATACAGATATGAAAATATTTTTGTTACTAAAGCCACGTGCTAAAATTCGCGTTTCTCGGAAGTAGATGATCGATTCTGACAATGAATCCGCGTGTCCCTCTCGCAAGTAAGGCCCGATTACCAACATTGTCGAATATTCTCCCAATCAGAACCCTTCGGTGAGCAAAAAGACTCGGTCATGTAAAGGCTCAGGAATGCGGGACACAGCTTCTTTGATTTCCTGCAAGAGTTGATGCATTCACCATCGCGCATTGATATTATGTAAACAAAAAGGAAAATGCAAACATAGTTTGGCAATACATGAGCAATGATACAATGCCTTCTCAGGGCTGGTCCCGAGATTTTAGACGCTCAAAGCAAGTTTATTTGAATCGGGGGTCCGAAATAATTATGTACTTGCTTGGAGATTTTGACACATATCCTTGTACTCGCCCCACCCCATTACCCACCAAGGGTATTAAACAGATTCTCGTACGCGTACTGGAGGATGGATTCCAGCACCTGCAAGATTACACCTGGGTGAGAAATGGGTCCTTGTTACTTGCTAGACCCGACCCGGCAAAGATTCATCACCATCATTGCCTAGTAATTTGTTCATGAAAAATACAACTTCTAAGCCTTATTTGGAACCTTGATTGACAAGTGATAAGAACTCGGACCAGGCAAGCTGTTGGTTTTGGAGTAATGGTTAAACTATACATCCTCCAAGCATAAGGTCTTACGTTCGAAGCTCATCTCCCCTTTCCAGATGTTAATGGCCCTGTTAGGGCAGTGTTGTACCTCCTTAACATCTAAAAAGGAACAAAAGAACTTTGACCTGGTGCGTCATCAAGCATCTGGTATGGGGTTCAACACGCCATTGGGTGCAAACAATTCTTTGAAGCCACCCACTATGTCTATACGCCCTGACTTGTACAGTTGCATGTAAGGAAATCTCCGAGTGAGTAATGTGTGCAACCCAGGGTTTAATCAAGACGCATCCAAGTTAAACCAACCATATTCAAAAAAATGACATATCTGGTTTTTGCACTGGGTTTGCTGTTGTTGTTGTTGTGGTTTTTGCAGGGTCATCAGAAGAACTTCGGAAAAAACCGACTAAGAAAGATTGATGAAACTCACATCAACTTCGTAGCGAGCAGAGAAGTGGATCAGAAGAATTGCTTTGTTCTGAAAACTTTCTGCATATTTCACTATCTGCCAGAAATTTTTGGCCCAAAAACATGAGGAAGAGACATCACATTCACATTAATACCAAGAAAATAAAAAGAATTAATGCTAAACACCATAAAATGGATGACTGAAGAAAAAGTTCAAGGAAGAACCTCAGATAAGTGAATATGCCCAAATTCTCTGGCATGCTCCACCGGTATCTTATCGTCTAAAAACGTGCACTGCATGAGAAGGAACGACTTAACAAGCTTAGGCTCAGCACCAATAAGGCCCTGGTCAAGCAATAAAACACTACCAAGGTCGAAATCCTAGAACAACAGGTCGTAAGTTCAAATCCTCCCTTTCAAAACTGTTTGATTAAGAGGGAAAATATTTTCCTTCAAAAAAAATTCTTCTGTTCTAAATATATTCATAGAGAAGTATTCTTTTGGCAAAAGTTTTTGTTTGTCTAAGTAAGGAAAATAATTCTATTATCTCTGTTTATATAGGATTCAAATTTCATCGAAGTTGAAGTTGAAGTAAGATAAAAGACGTGAGATTACAATAGCTAATATTTCTCGTGCCATAAAGGAAAATGTCATACCAGCTCCTTGAAGGAAAGTCAACTTCCTCTCTATAAAGGAAAATAATTTCCCCTAATGCAATCATTGATACAGTGAAATTATAAGTATGTGATGGAAAAAATTTTCCGTGAAAACCAACAAAGCCTTAGGCTACATTTGGTTAGGGGTATGCGCTCTTTCATTCATTGTCATTTTACATATATGAGCAGCAACAATGACCTATGGTGAAAATTTCCTCCATATAGAAGAAATCGTCTTCGTCTTACTCAATGAAAAATGTTTTCCTCCAATACAGAGAAAACTTCTTTCTCCATCCTAATCACACATATATAATCTTAGCTCTACCTGAAATGGTTGAAATGTAAAACCCGTAAAAATTATATATATATATAATTTATTTTCCTTAACCAAACAGTTTCAGGTCGGAGGTCCTCGAACACAACCTTCCTTTGGGGTAGCACACTAAAGCAGTAAGGCTATTTACATCTCACCCCCAGACCCTGTAATAGCGGGAGCCTTTCAGGCATTGGGTTTGTTGTTGTTGTTTCCTTAACCAAACAATATGGCATTTAGAGGAAGAAACAATATGATTAAAAATATTTATGAAATAAAAATTTCTTGAAAAGCAAAATATCCTCCCTCGGATCAAAGTAAGCCTTTGGTTTCATAGAATTTCAACCAACGAGATCACTAAATTCGACTTGGAAGATAAAGAATACACATTATTTTGCTATATGACATTTTTCATTTCAAACTTAGAATATAGACGTAATAATGATTGCATGACTTGCCATTAAATTTTTGCAAACATAAAACTTTGTACATATATACTTAACCTGGCACTAAGTACAACAACAACAATCCCAGTGCCTCAAGGGCTCCCGCAAAAGCAAGGTCTGGGGGGATAGATATACACAGCCTTCCCCCTTCAGGGTGTCAACCTGAAGAGAGGCTGTTTCAGAGGACCCCCAACCTGACGGATTAACCTGGCACTAAGTAATATGCGTAAACTAAGGGCATGTTTGGTATTATTTTTAATTTTTAATTTTACTTTTTAAGAAACTAAAAGTAGGGTTTTCAAGAGCTTTGTCTCCCTTAGTTTTCAGTTTTCACTCACTCAAGGAAAAAACATAAAATGATTCTAAACATGCTCTAAGCATTTCCTTATAATTATTCAACTTCAAAAGGAAAAAACCATAGCAACAGCAAACATAGGCAATTCATGATGTAAATTCACCGCAAAAAAGATAAACCCCTCTGAGATACAAATGTGTGAATCAACTACGAGCGAAACATGAAGCAGCTAGGGAACAAAATCAAAAATATTTTTAAGGGGGGGGGAGGAAGTTTTTACCTCCATAACAAGAATCCTCGCCTTCAACGCGTCAATGTTAGCCGGGTCAATGATAAAGTCGGCCATTGTGTCCCCAGTGAAGGCTATTTCTGGTGACGTAATTGTATTTGTAATCTGCTAATATGTAAATGGAATACATCAGAAATAAACATCTGAACAGAAAATGCCAGTTTGTTTCTTTTTATCATTCAAAAAGAAGGGTGATTAAGAAAGGATGAATGTAGAAATCATTAAGAACGAGATATCTGTTAAAAGTTAAAGAAACCAAAAATACAAAAAATCAAAAGCTAGTGATACAAGGATCTCCTTTTGTCGTACACATCAAACTAAGGCAACGCCAATGAGACCCCTAAAACCCTACAACAACTACGGGTGAAAATGAGCAGTAAGGAGCTGGCTCGTCATAAAGGTCAAATGAGCCAAGCTTGAGCCTAGTGAAGCTCGAGCTCGTAAGCTTGCAAGCCTGAGTGAGCCTAAACAAGCTTTTCTAAATATAATATATTTGATTAAATATGACCAATGAAGCCAAATTTGAGACTAAATAAGCCGACCCCGAGCTTAAATGAGCCCAAACGAGCCCAGATTGAGCTTAAATGAGTCAAAATATTGTAAGCTTAGTTCGAGCTCGCCAAGCTTAGATCAAGCCAAGTTGAGCTCGAGCTTTTGACGAGCCGAACTCGAGCTTGAACTTTCCAAGCTCAGTGAGCTTTGAGCCAAGTTTAATGCAAACAAGCTGAGCTTACTCAAGCTCGGCTCGGCTCAACTTATCCCCTAACAACAACAACAACGACAGAAAACCCAGTGCCACAAGGTCCCCGGGGGGGGGGGGGGGGGGGGGGGGGGGGGGGTTGAGATGTACACAGCCTTACCCCTTCAGGGTGCTACTTTCAAGGGAGGTTGTATCTGAGGGCACCCAACTCTAAAAAGTCAAAAGCAAACGAAAACCATAAAGCAATAATAAAGCAACAAGCAGCAAAGCTTAAGTTGTTAGTTGAAGGCCCAAGAATAGTTTTATACTCTAACGTGCTCCCTCACACAAGTGTCATTGAGCTCGAAACCTGATAATACACAAATTCATCTAATATCTTGTGCTTTAACTATATTAACATGGAAAAGAAGATTGATGGGATTCGAATTGGCAGCCTCTCTGTGAACAAGGCTCTAATACTATATCAAAGAACCAATTACTCCAAAAACTTGAGACCATTAGGTGAACGCCCAATAATGGCTTTGTACTCTTAACACCAAAAAAATAACACAATTACATTCATTAGACTTACGAGCCTCTAAGATTGAGCTTCGCTAAGCTCAAGCTCATTTCGCTAGGAGCTACAATACAAGGGCAGAACAACTTGAGCCTTTCAAGCTTTATAACAAGCCGACTGGAGGGGTCTTATGAGCCAGCTCAACTAATTTATCCCCCTAAATATAATTACATTCACTAAATCTTCACACACAACCATAACATCATTATCAAAAACACCACTTTCAGAACGGACCTCCACACCTGATAGCCTTAAAGACTTGATCTCGTTTCCAGTGAGGCCATGGTACTCTGGCTTTAGCTTCTGCTTAACTGAATAAACTATGTAGCCCTGCAATATATAACATGTTTCAGCCGTAAATTAACTGAATAAGGGTTAAGAAGTATCTCTTTCACCTAAAACAAAAGGGAAAAATATATTTTAAAATGGCATTATATGTTCGAGAGAGTGAATAAGAATGGCATAATGTTTATAGCATACAAAAAAAAAGGCAACATGCTTTTGAAAAAGAATAAAAAGGGCGGCATATTTTTGAAAAAAGAATAAGATAGACAACATGTTCTGAAAAAAAATGAAGAAAGGCATCAACTTCAACACTGGCAATTGAAACAACAACATGGCATCTTCCCTGTCATTTTCCCAGTTGTTGAACCATCTACCATGTCATCTTTACGATTGTCACATCATCTGTCAGATCCCCAGTGAAGAAGTAGACGCCCCTCCTGTTCTTTTTCCACACATGTTGCCTTCATGAGTATATAAACCTAGTAATCATGTCTTGTTCCTTTTTTCAAACATAATGCCGTTATAAGATACTTTTGCCTAAAAACAAAGGACAGTAAGTTACATACCTGACTCGGTATGACATGGTAAGTCTTAAACGCTCTTACTTTTAGATCCTTCCTAATATCAAGTTCCTCCCCTGAACATGCAACAGAGTTCATACTCAGTATTAACCAAACAATGAAAACAAGTATCCAGAAGCAAGCTTAGAAAGCCAAGGGACTGGTTATAAAATTTTCCATTTCAGGTTCTTGGTTTTTTACAAATTAAAATTCAGATCTTGAAACCGAATTTCGTTAGTTTTTGACTTCTAGTTTTCTATTTATACCCAAGCCTTTTAAAAGTAAAAAACAGGAAATCAAAAACCAAATAAATCGTTTCCAATTTGGTTTCAAAACCAAAAACTAAAAACAAAAAATAATATCAAACAAACCCTTAGTTATTCGATTAATAGGACTAAAATTGCACATTACCTACGTCAAGACCGACTAGATTATGCTTTAGCTCAGATTGATCAATTTCTCGGTGTACTTCAAAGAGCTTCTCGACATGTTCTTTTATAGGTTTGGGTACAACAATTGTAGGAGGCTTCATTGAGAATAAGCCGCGGGTAGCAACATACATTGGCAGACCTCCCTGACAAACAAATAGTACAAAAAATACAAGATCACATCAAACAACTCAAGAATGCCAAACTACTTTCTTTGAGCGGGTTAAACGATCAACAAATTTGGAGATATCTCATGACACTAAACCTCAAACCACAAAATCAAATAAAAGTTGTTATTGTTCGTAACGGATTTTAAATAGGCCGTTATGCTATTGGTTGTTACATAAACACGCTTCAGTATACTCCTTGATAATGCATATATATTATATTCCATGTACTATAACTTATACCATGCGTCGTCCTAGCTTTCTCATGAAGATGAAATCCTGAGAAATTGCTCGCTGAGAACATTGCCCCATGTCGAATTCCAGCTTGAGAGTAAGAAAATAGTCCCTCGTCTTTTCTTTTGTTCAAATTGGCCCCTCATCTTTATAATTTTGTTCAAATTAGTTTCTCATTTTTTTCTTTTATTCAAAATAGTCTATGATGTTTATATTCTGACAAAATTAATCTCTTATCTTTTTAATTTTTACCCAGTTTTGGTCATCGTGTTAGAAAACTAATTTTGTCATAAAATAATACACGATGGACCATTTTGAACAAAATAAAATATGAGGACTAATCTGAACAAATGTAAAAGGATAGGGGGACCAACTTGAACAGACTTAAAAAGATGATAGATGAATTGACTATTTTGAACAAACTAAAAAAAAGACGGACCTGTTAAATTTTGCCAGCTTTTAGGCCCAATCCATGGAGTTGACACATATATGAGATCCACATATAAGTCTAAGTGCAGTTCCATCATAAAACCAATTGGCATTAGACGGAGTAACCCCCACTAGGCTTATATATGGATCTCTTTTCTCTCACAACTCTAATGTAGGATTCTATAAGACTCACATCTGAAGTTCTCAACAGGACCAACGGTGTAAATGTCATGATCCGTCAATATCCAATCAATCAAATGTATGTCCAATCTATTGGATCAGCCCATGCAGAGTTTCTATCAGTATCCGATCGATCGCGGTGCGCATGTGTTTCTGGTTTCCGTTATTTTGGCTATTTTCTTTTATTTTTAATTCTCTTTGTTGTTTTTACCCTGTAAACTCTATAAGAGATTCTTAAGCCTCGTTTGCAATCAGGTATTTACAAGATGAATAAAATTGCTCTTTAACTTTGAATTAAACTCTCTAGTTCTCCCGTACTCTCTCTTCTCCCTCCACTTCTTCTACATTGTCCTTCCTTTCCAGCTAGTGATCCTTCCCCTAATTCTTTCCTTTCTCCTCAATTTCTTCTCTTTTCATGATTGATGTATGCAGTTCTGGCCTGACTACTATATTGGGTCACAACAGTTGGTATTAGAGCCAAGCTTGACTTATCACTTGGTTGAGTCATAATTCTAACTAAACCTAATATAACCCCAAACTTAATTAAATCTTCTTATAGCTGGATGGCGTCCCTTGTCGATGCTAATGTGGTTTTAATCACTCAGGTCCCGTTTTCTCCCTTTTTTCGTCTTGACCAGACTATTTTTGACCCTATTTGCATCAGTAAGTGTCAAGAAACCAACTTTTCCAAAAATTTAAGTTGATAGGTGAAGGCCTAATAATGATTTTATAATTTAACATGCCTCCTCATGCAAATGCTTATTGAGCTTGAAGCATAGATAGTGCACATGTCCACCTCATATCTCGTGCTTAAATTATGTCAATATTGAAAGTCGGGCTGTTGGGATTCGAACTCGTAACCTCTTGATCGACAAGGCTATGATACCATGTCAAGGAACCAAGTTTTCCAAAAGCTCAAGCTGATGAATGAAGGGCCGAGAGTGATTTATAATCTAATATTAAGTTTTGCCGAATTACTACATTGGATCATAGCAGTAAATAACTCGATTCAAAAGGAGCTAGAGAGAGAGAGAGAGAGAGAATTACAATATGATCCATATGACCATGAGAGATGAAGATGAAATCCTGAGAAATCGCGCGCTGGGGACATCGCCCAATGTCGAATGCGAGCTTCAGAGTTGGGAATATCACGCACGTTTCTTGGCCTCCGATCGACAAACCCTCCACTCTGTACCCTTCTATCTCTAACCCCTCTTTTAGCTTCTGGGTCGATGATGGTGATGGATTCGGGTCCGGGTCCGGGTCCGGACCCAGGTCTCGAGTCGTGGTTGGGTCCGGGTTGTGGTTCGGTTTTCTCGGCATGGATAGTCCGGTGAAGGTCGAGTTTGTGTGTGTCGGTTGTGTGATTTACTGGTGTCTCTGGTTTGCTCTGCCGGGGGGTTTCTTTTCACTCTGCGCATCGGAATAAGCTTCGCGGTGTGTTTGAGCTGAGCTGAGCTCGAAGCTCGACTCGTTTGTATTAGGCTTGGCTCAAAGCTCGCCAAATTCGGAAATTTCAAGCTCAAGCTCGGCTCGTCAAAGGCTCGGACTCGGGTTAGTTTGTTCTAAGCTCGGCAACCTTCGAATTAAGACTGCAATGTTTCGGCTCATTTACGCTCAATCTAAACTCTTTTAAGCTCGGGCTTGATTCATTTAGGCTCAAATTTCGCTTAATATGGCAATGTTTAAGCAAATGTCTTATATTATGTAAGACTCGCTTGGGCTCGTTTAGACTCGCGAGCCTACGAGCTCAATCTTCACTAGGCTCAGCTTTGGCTCGATAAGCTAAATAAGCCGGCTCAAGCTCAAAACGAGCCGAGCCTTTCAAGCTTTATGATGAGCTGGTTTAACTCACTTATATCCCTAGGCTCAAGCTCAAATTAAGTCTAGCCTAACGAGCTCTATGACAAACCGACATGTAAGGACTTGAGAACTGGCTCAACTCATTAAATCCGTGCTTTTAAAAGGGTTATCATGATGCAGCATGTATTTTGGCAAGATTAGGGTAAGCGAGTTGGGTAGGGGCGTTCATCGGTCCAAACCAAAATTGGACCGGATCTAAGACCGAAACTGGCCTCTTTTGAAGAGCAAAGATTGAACCGAATTTTTTCGGTCCGGTCTTACTTCATGGACCGGATCGGACCGGACGGAACCAATTATCATTTCTGTCTTTTTTAATATAAGTTAAATATAGCACATTTTTCTTAATTTCGAACAACTTTAAAAGTGTCTAATTGGGGGGGGGGGGGGGGGGGGGGGGGGCAAAAATAATAAAAAATATATAAATATTAAATGATCACTCACAAAATACAACGGCTCGTAACAATTTATATTTACTATAAACTCGACTTGAATAATTAAGCCCTTTTGATTTTATTCACATTTCTTGATTCTCCCATAATAACCAATGAAATTCTTCATAAATTAATTATAAATAATTATGTATATAAGTCAAAGCAATACACACAATGCAATAATTTATAGTTAAAACAAATCACATAATTTAATATAGGTGTTTATGGGCTATTAAATTAACTTTAGGCCCAAATATTATAAGTCTACATTAGTTTACTTATAATTTAATAAAACATATAGGAGAGGCCCAACAAGATTATTTAGATATTCGATCCGATCTCGGGTTTTTCGGGTTTGGATTAGACTGGATTGAAACCCGAAAAAAGGTCAACTTGAGGACCGAGGACTGGACCGATTTTGGTCCAGTCTTGGACTGAATGACCGGTCCAGTCTGGTTTCTCACTCCAACCCGATATTTGAATACCCCTAGAGTTGGGACATGCCCGAGAAAATAAGTTTAAACTTTGAGGAGGATAAATTAATGTAGATTAGTACATATATTTATTTATTTCCAATTTTAGTATTTTATTGTAGATGAAAAGGCTTCTCTTTGTAAAGAAAATGATGACTACGATAATTTTTAGCATCAATTTCAGGTTTTATATTATTTCGTGTGTTTCTTTCCTATTATAGGGTTATGACAATTAAGAATAGAACTCTTCCATTTGTTTCTAATTGTTTTAGCAATAAAAATTTAAAGGATAGCTGTTAAATCACTCTATTCACTAATTTTTTTTTTTTTTTTTACGCTGCATCATATCATCTAACTTGTCATCACGTCCAAATAGCATATATAATAAGGGAGGGGCACTAGGACCATTTACCGATGCCTGTATAGAACAAGCTCTATTTGGCAACCGTAATTAGCCTGCTCAACTATCTCTGTAATGTTAGGAACTTTACATGTAAAACTAGTAGGAGTCTTCACATTGGAGTTGCGAGAGAGAATATATTAACGTATAAGACTGGTATGCTGTTGTATCAAATACTAATTGGTTTTATGATGGAACTCTGCTTGGTTTTATACACGAGCCTCGTATGTGGCACACCTTCACGAGTTGAGTTGAATGCTGAAATTTAACGCGTAAAAAG
Source organism: Simmondsia chinensis (assembly GCA_018398585.1). Lineage (NCBI taxonomy): Eukaryota > Viridiplantae > Streptophyta > Magnoliopsida > Caryophyllales > Simmondsiaceae > Simmondsia > Simmondsia chinensis. Next base: position 993,697 of record JAGTTD010000012.1, on the reverse strand, counting down.
TGTCAAAATGTAAGTAATTTTCGGTAGTGGCTAAATAATATCGATCTCTGATAATAGAAAAAAAAACACTGATCGTTAATAATCTAATTCTAAAATTTCATTGAATTTGAATGTCTCTTCTAATGGCTTGAATGATATTAATATTATCTCATTCAGCTGGAACCGTTAGAGTGTAAAACTATTTATGGGTTTTCACCAATTAGCTTAAACTTTTGGAAAAGTTGGTTCATTGACATGGTATCAGAGCCTTGTTGTTCAAGAGGTCACAAGTTCGAATCTCAACAACCCTCACTTTCAATATTAAAAATAATTTAAGCACATGGTATAAAGTGGGCTTGTGCAATATTCACGTTTCAAGCTCGATTGGCATTCGCGTGAGGGGGCATGTTAAAGTACAAAACTATTCCTGAGCCTTCACCCATCAGCTTAAGTTTTGGGAAAGATGTTTCCTTGACAGGGACACATTGATGTTCTAGTTTATCATTACGAAATTCTTTCTACAGCAACAGTATCAATCACCAAAGCAGAAGTCGGTCTTGGATTTTAAGATATAATCACCTGTCAAGAAGCCAACTTACCCAAAAGCTTAAGTTGATGGATGAAGGCTCAGGAATAGTTTTATACTCTAACATGTGCCCTCAAGCGAATGCCAATTGGGCTTGAAGCGTGGATAATATACATACCTACCTTATACCTTGTGCTTATATTGTTTTAATATTGAAAGTGGGGGCTGCTGGGATTCGAACTCGTGACAAATAGGTTATCAAGGCTATGATACCATGTCAAAAAACCAACTTACCAAAAAACTTAAGCTGATGGGTAAAGGCCCAATAATAGTTTTATACTGTAACATCACCAATAAATTTATTAATATATACGTCAAAAATTTCTAAACGTAAACGAATAATGGTTATATATTAAATTATATTAATATATACATATACCAAAATAATATTGCAATGCTTGAAAATATATAAAATATATATTTAATCAAACGAGATATTTACATTGATGTTTTTAAATATGTTCAAATTAATGCATTATTCGAAATATTCCCTAATATTTGTAATTTTGTTCAAACTAATATTTTTTACTTAGAATAATTTTTAATATTTTATTTTATTGCAAAATTAGTTTCTCATTTAGTGAGCAAAGTTAGATAAAATTTAAAAAATAAAAGTTTAATTTTATCACAAAATAAAATATAAAAGCTATTTAAAAAATTAATTAAACAAACTAATAAACATTATAGATTATTTAAAGTAAAATAATATGATTTATAAATTTAAACAGACTCATGCCTCGTTTGATATGCAGGAATTATAAATTCATAGCAAGTACGAATTTTGCCTTTTGTTTGATTGGCAAGAGATATTTAGAATGCAAAAACACAGTAAATAACTTACTTACCCTTTAATTAAGTTATAATTTCCTTGTTTTTAATTAAACTTCTAAAAGTAGTGGTGTTCACAAAAACCCAAAACCGAAAAATTGAATTGAACTGAAAATCTCGGTTCTTGAGTTGGATGAAGCGGTTATGTTATCAAACCGATAAAAAATCCAATTAATTTGGATGGTTACGGTTCATGGGTTCTAATAAAATAGTTAACCGTAAACCGATTTACAAGAGTATTATAGTTGTGCACTATAAGTTATAGTCTAGTGGGTAAATACTCATGTTTAGTTTTGTATGATTATGATGAGTTTAGTTCAATTTAGTTTCAATATTTTATATTTATAATCGAAGCTAATCTAAATTAACATAACAATTGTATAGACTTATAAATGCGATTGACACTCTAAACCTAAGTGGTCACTTGATTTATCTTTTTTAGATTGTACGGCAATAGCAAAATTTATAGATTAAAATGAGTGAGAAAAATACTTAAATTTATTTTTCAATAAATGGTTAACCAATAAATCAAACCGAACTAACCAATACCAAAATTCCGGTTAACCGGTTTTAAACGGGTGATAATAATTATTGAATTTTCACAATTTCTTAAATAATTACCAAATCGATAAGTTAAACAATATAATTAACCAGTAATGAACACCCTTCGTAAAAAAATATATATTGATAGCAAAACAAGAAAAAAGCTAAAGGAAAGAGACTATTAGATCAATGCACCACCAGCAATGTGAAAATCACATACACTTTAAACCCTAAAAATTCTCTCTCGTCAACTCATGTAAATCAGATTTCCCCCATTCAATTAGCCTTCGATTTCTGCAAATCGAACCTCAACAATGGCGCATCAATGGCGTCCGCGGCCAATTCAAGGTAACATTTGCCCTACCTGTTCAATTTCCCATTTCCCCTTTTGCCCTCTCTCTGCACCCATCAATCTAAACCCTAATTCAACCCCCCAAATGCAACTGCAGCGTCCGATTTATCCCAATCCTGATCCGTATAGTAGTTCTGGGTACTGGAACCCTAACCCTAACCCTAGTTTAGAGAGAGAAAATTACGGGACCCAGTATCAATTGCATCAGCTTAATTACGATTATGGAGCTGCTAATGGGCATGTAGGGGAGAGTGAATTTGGTGTGAATGATAGGAGTAGTAAGAGATTGAGGGTTGATGGGTATTCGGATTCGTCTAGGGTTTTGTCAGATGTGGATGAAAGGAGGTTGAAGTTGGTGCGTGATCATGGACGGACAATGGATGGTCAGGGGCCGAGCTCCGGTTTTGGGTTTACTGGTGGAATGAGAGGACATGATCACGAAAACGTGGTTGTTGATGGAAATGTAGGTGCTGGAATGAGAGGATATGATCGTGAAAACGCGGTTGTTGATGGAAATATAGGTGTAGAAATGAGACCACCAAGCAATTTGGAGACAAATAGTTTCCGTGATCATCAACATCCTGGATATGGGAAGTTATCGAATCCTTTGAATCCTGGAGCTTTTCATCATGGATGGGATTATAAACAGACAACGTATGGCGCTTCTGAGGTTTCTAGGGATAGCTTTGGCACAAACCCTGCTTTTCCTGGGCATTCGACTCCATACTATGAGCAAAGAAGTAATACACAACAATCTGATTGGACAAAGTATGATTACTATGATCCCAGCTATCAAAAGGGTGTCGGGCATAGATCAGAAGTTAGGGCGACGCTAGCTCCGGGGGGCTACCCAGGTCCAACTTATGGCCAAAATTTTCCCAGGCAACGTCAATTTGGTCATCCTGATGTGAATAGACCAGAAGGATATGGTAATTTAGAGAACATGGGCCAGTTAAACGTGTCTCAGGGGTTTGATATTCGTCCTCCACTACCGTCTTCTCCACCTCCACCTTTTCCTTCGGACCCTTCGGGACACTGGTCAGCGCCACCCAAACAATTATCTTCACTTTTTCCTGTATCTGTTAGTTCTTCAGCTGCTTCACATTCTTCATACAATGATTATTGTCCTGTCCCTGAACCTCGTCCGCTACTTAACTCTCAAATTGTACATTCTTCGAGCAACATGTTTGCGGGGGTGAGTCCTTTCCTTCTTGCCTTGTTTTGGTCCTCAGTTGTTTGGGGTATGTTTGGAGTCAATATGTGGTCACAATATGCCATAACTTATCAAGTTGGGGTGACAAGAAGACAATTAGGCAAAGAAGCAATCGTTTTTTCACAACCAGTGTGAGACTAATGTTCGATGACCACTAAAAGAGTTTCTCCTTATTTGATAACACAATCCATCAAGTGAAATATCTATCCACCATTGATACCTTGAAAACCTGGTTGTGCTGCTCATAGTCTATCTTTAATTAAGAAGAGGCAAATGAAAGGAGTGAATTTTGAACACCAATATATACGAGGAGAATAATTGTGTCATTAATCTTTTGAAAGTCAGCCACTTTTATCATTGTGACAATAAAGATCTAAAAAGAAATGAATTACTGAGCTGTGTCTTACAGTTGATGCTAGTGACCTTTGTTAGTTGCTGCTAGTTATTGAATGTTTTGCTTGTCAAATTACAAAGTAATAGCGGGAGGGTTATTGGACTCTGCTGGTTTATTGTTCTTATAATTGATGTCACTTTCTGTTCGTTGTTAGAATCACAATTTTCTAGTAAAGTGGGCTGCAGCATGGTGCTGATTCTTCCTAGACCTGGCCCTGGAGCAAACAACAACTAATTTGTACATATGCTTGTGCTATTCAGGAATCTCCGGCCACTAAAATGGCATCTAGACATCATTACGGAGAGGGCCAACCCTTTCCATCGAAGAATTACGTTTCAGATAAACCAAAAATTGTTGATGCTTCCCACTTAATTAAGCCACCGCATCGAGCATCTCGTCCAGATCATTTTGTGATAATCCTTCGAGGGCTTCCAGGTATGTGTATTTAGATTTTGCTTTATGGTGAAACCCTCTTCCCTTCTTTAAAATTGGATTATACTTAGTGGTGTACATTCCTTATTTCCCCTGAATTGTGAATGCTTTTGTAGTTTTAATGCTGTTGATTAGAAAAATTTTACACCTTTTACACGATTATATTTGCATTTGTCCCCATTTTTGGGGAAGAAACTCTTGTCCTTGTAGGGGCTTGTATTTGGTTGGCTTGTGCCATACTATCATGTGAGAAAGTTGTGCTCCTGAAGCAAGATTTTGATTTGACGTATATGTAGTATTGGGAGGCTTCTTTGTGGTACTCTTTGATTAAATCACGCAGTTACCAATGAGACTGAAATGCTAGGTAAATGATATTACGTTTATGGAAGTTATTTACAGCCTTGTTTTTTTCCATGATAACAACTTATGATACCCACCAATAACAATGGAAATGTCTGTTCGTTTGTCTTAGAAGTTAGCCCCAATATCAAGCAGTGAAGATATATGTGTTTGGCTAGAATGCGTCTCAATCAAATGAATTCATCTAATTTATTATCTGTTAGAATTCTGCATAGATGTAGGTTCCACGAAAGAGATTATTTGATAAGGTAGATGTCAATTATGTCGACTTGTCAATCTCTTTTGCGGAAAGCTTGCTTCAACGTATTAGATTATTTTGCAATTTTCTTCTTCCCTTAATTGTATTGAATCATAGGCCTAATGTAATATTGATGGAGGTTCCATTTGTCTTGTCAATGTCTGCCTTTAGATTAGAGTACAAGTACAAAAATACATGTCGAGCTTGAAGTGGATGCTGTAAGCATGAGTTGCTCACTGATTACTGGGTTTCACCTGCAGGTAGTGGAAAAAGTTACATAGCAAAGATGTTACGTGATTTGGAGGTTGAGCATGGTGGCGATGCTCCTCGTATCCATTCAATGGATGATTATTTTATGACTGAAGTTGAGAAGGTGCGTATATCAACTCTTTATGTATTTAAAAAAAAAGTGAGAATTGTAAGTTCTTTTGAGTTAGATAATGCTAACCATGTCTGTTTATACATAGGTAGAGGAAAATGAGTCTTCTAAGTCTTCAGTGAGAGGGAAAAAGCCAACTGCAAAGAAGGTTTTAGAGTATTGTTATGAACCTGAGATGGAGGAGGTACTGCATATCATTCTATTATCTAATTGCTGTACTAGCGCTGCATGTGCATACTCTGTTTGTCAGCAGTTATATGCCTTCAACTTCTTACCTCGTCTTTATCGGAAAATTTATTCTTTCTGCTGTACGATTTTATGTTGCAGTTTCTCGCTTGATGCTGTTACACATGAGTATACTGTTTCTATGATGTTGAATCATGGTTGGCTGGCACTATCCACCTCGGATGTAATTTCTGGGGATCTGTATCATGTAATGCATGTATTGCGCTGAGTTCATTTTATTTCTCTGGGTTTGTATGGCAACTTCTGGTTGTAGTACTTCTAAAGCTCCAGATATCTGGAGAACACCTATGATGAACTTTTTTCTCTCATGCACTCATTTGGCTTTTACCTGTGTTACCATAAAGTGGGGACAAGACCCCTGCCAAATAGCACCTCATACTACCATAATTTGTTTGTTCTCCAAGGAACGAGCTCAGGTGGAATATGAGATGAGTATGTAGAATGGGGAGGCTGTAGAGATTATAAGGACCAGCTAGTTAAAAATTCTAAATGGTGGTTGGTTACGTTGGTTTCCTTGATTCCTTGAGTTAAAAAGGATTGGAATTGCTGCTTAGTTCTCATTTCTACCCGTTCCATATTAAAAAGTTTTAAGACCATTGTATCATGTTCATAAAGTCACTATGAAAACTTGAATCTCCCTTTTCCACAATTTGAAGAAAATGCCCAGGAATTAAAATTCTTGAACTCTGCGAAGGTCAGTAGTTCTTCCTATCATGTGCCACAGTTTACTTGAATATAAGTTGCTTGTGCATTGGCCTTTTGGACATTAGTTCTTCCCTTGATTAGTTACTAATTTGTGAATATAGAGGACATCTGGCCCTTCATACGAACCTTATTCCGAGCTGAGCTTCTGTTTGATTTGGAGCTATTTTATTGCTAATTTAGGGAATCCCTTGAGTAGTTGCCTAAGGAATCACTGAAATGAATTTATTCCTTAAAGGATAAAAGGTTACCACTCCATAGTACAATGTACAGATCTACCAAATAAGTGACTGAGATCTAGACCGACTTTAGTTTTTGTGCTGTTCAGTATGCTCAAACTGTGCTTGGTTCAGCACCATCGTTGAATGTTTAAATCTAACTTGGGAAATCTAATGTCTAAAGATTTATCATAGTTCTTGCTATTCCTCATGATACTCTAATTTCTTGGTCTTATAAAGAAAGTGTAATTTTTGTTCCATGTCATGTATTCATTCTCTTTAATGCTATTACATTTTATTATTGTGTGTTGGACAATGGTGCTCCCAATATGTTGTTGGAAACTAACCTTAACATTTTATTTCTGAGACAGGCTTACAGATCAAGCATGCTGAAATCATTTAAGAAGACCCTTGAGGAGGGTGTTTATACCTTCGTTATTGGTATGATTAGTTCACATCGAACAACCCCATAACTTTCAAAATAAACCATTCAAACAATTCTGATTTCTTGCTTGCTTATGTTGTCATTATCGTTTGTATTTTTATGTGCATTCTACATGTATTCTTTTGGTTGGGTGACGTTTTACCTGCATGGCTCTTTCGTTGTTTCAAAATTATATGCAAGACTTTCCTTTTCACTTGTAATAGATCCATGATAAAATAAATAAAAATGAAAAATATTATATCAGTATTATTGGGAATGCGCCAATTTCAGTTGTTAAGTTTGGTTACAAGTGATCGTGCAGTGCCTATGCACTGCCTTCATTTTCGCTAATATTAGATGCAGTTCTGATTGGCAATTGACCCATTTGCGCTGATATGTTTGCCTCGTCATAGTGGATGACCGCAATCTGCGGATAGCCGATTTTGCTCAGTTTTGGGCAACTGCAAAGGTATATTCTGTCTCTTAACTTGAAATCTGTGAGGTTTCCTACTCTCTTTATCTTGTTCTCTTTGACATGTATCATTTTTTCACCTTGCTATAGTTTTTCTCCCTGGATTTGAAGGACATATTTCATAGTGGCTTATGTGATTCCCTTCGCTTCTTTTTGTTCCCCCTTAATAGCCTTTGGACTTCCTGTGCCTTAAGTGATAGACTGATGATTAATTAGGTGCCCATGTTATTGCATGTTGAATTAATTATTAATCTTATCACCTATTCTCAAGCACACTTCACTCCTAGGAATATTGATTCAATGACTGCACTATTGCAGCTGAAATTGTTTCAAAATATGTTTTGTTCCTTTTCTCATGGTTCTGATTCTTGTGTTTCAGAGGTCGGGCTATGAAGTGTACCTTCTTGAAGCTCCATACAAAGATCCAGCGGTGAGTTGTTTTACACGTTTACGAAGGCTTCGTTAAATATAAAATATTAGTAAGTTTTTCTCCGACAAACATTTTCAATTAAAATAATTTTTCTTGAAATTTTTGAATTTTAGTTAGAGAAAATGATTTCATTTTATAAATTTATATGAGGCTCATGCTTGGTCAAGTTGAGGTTGAAGTGAAGCAAATGCAGACGGAAAACATTTTCACCTTTGTGTAGGAAAATGTTCTCCTTTCGTTCTGGGGAAGTAGATTTTCCCCTCAATGCACGAAAAAATTTTCCGAATTTGTGATTTGTGCTATAAAGTTATTCAAAAAACAATAGAATTGAGATGGACAATATTTTGATCCAAACAAGCGGAGCTTAAAAGTTGTGGGCCTTAGATGTATCATCATAGTGTTTCGAGTCATTAACATTTTGAAATGTCAGGGTTGCACGGCCAGGAATGTTCATGGCTTTACTCAGGGTGATGTAGAAAAGATGGCTAGACAGTGGGAGGATGCACCATCCTTGTACTTGCAACTGGATGTCAAGGTTTGCTATGTAGTCCTAGTTTTATCTTGTATGTTTAGACTTGATTGGCAAATGGGTGTAAAATTTTTCTTGATAATGAAAAGAAAATGTATTTTAGAGAGAGAATGCATAGTATGTCAAGGGATAGGTTAGTCCACAAATAGAAAGAAGACACGAATATAAGCTAGGAACAATCCCTCTGCAAAACAACAATGGATGCCTTATTAAGGACTCTGAAATCTTTTGCCCTAAGAAAGGCTATTTTATCTCATAAAAATTTCACAAGCATATATTGGTCCTTGAGAATTCTGCAGTTTCTTTTGAACCAAGTTCACTGTGTAGTTGCCATTGTTGCAAGGCAGAATAAAATTTAATGTTCTTGTTCTTCACTAATCCATCAAAAAGAGCAGATTTAACTCTACATGGAGATTCGCACATGTTTCTTAAGTTGTTGACCTCTATTTTTAGTGTTGATTGAACTTCAATCAAAATTATGGATCGTCAACCTTTGGGCAATTGAACTATGATTAGCGCGCTAAGTTTACTTCTTTAAAATGATGGAAACGTTCATTTCTCGTTTAGTTTTTGTTACTACATACACTGACTTTCCAATCCCTACTGTCATAGGAGTCTTGTTCATTGCCCTGCCATTATTGTTATATTGTGAACATTCTTGTTCTAATGTTGTACTTTTGGCTCTTGACAGTCACTATTTCACGGAGATGATTTGAAGGAAAGCAGTATTCTGGAGGTAAGGATCAACTGCCTAAGTTCTTTTTGAAGGCCTATTGATTTTTCATTTGTAATCTCAATTCCTTATTTTCTGGGTAGGGAGAGTGTATGGGTCCTTTGTAAGTTCCTGTTGAAGATATATGCACGATGTATATGCCTAGCGTTCAGAAATCATTTTTTTTTTCTTTGCAGAGTTTGCTTGTTAGTTCTGTCGTAACATCTAAAATCTTTTGTGAAGAGATTGATGTTTACAGTTGTGCTGTAGTAGTTGGTGTTTTTAACCTTTCCCAAGCGTGAAGACAAACCTGTAGCTGTTATTGTAAAATAAAGGGTATCCGAGAGCACGCAACTCCGGGTAGGGTCCTTCTGTGTAGCCTTACCCAACATTTTATGGAAAGGCTGTTTCCATTTGATAAAACAAAAATATTTACCTTGTGGAAGAATTTCTTGAAATCTGAGTCTTTCTAACTAAAGAAAGTGGTTTTATTTTATAAACTTGTATGAGGTTCACGCTTGGCTAAGTTGAGATTGAATTGAAGCAAATGTTGTAAGATTACGATGAAAAATGTTTTTTCCTTCATGAAGAAAACTGTTTTCCATTTTCACTAAGGGGAAGAGAATTTTCCTTCAATGGAGGATGGCATTTTCCATATTTGTGATTGTTGCTATATAGTTATGCAAAGAAATAATATAATTAAAGTTTTCCGTCAAAAACAAACAAAGCATAGTAACTGTTGACATTCAGGTCAAAAGGGAGCAAGCTTTTTGTTGCCCCAAGGCTTACAATCTTGATGTTTTTGTTTATACATATGCTTTGCTAGTGCGTGAGAATAAGTTTGGTACTTCTTATTACTGCTTAAGATACCCAAAAAGAGATGAATTGCTTGATTATCATAATGTTGTTTTGATCAGTAGCTGTAAGAGAGAATGATTTTAACTAATCCTTGGTGCCTCTAAAGCTTGAAATTTTCTCATATTGGTATTAACAATATGTTTTGAGTGTCTTGGAGCAGGTTGTTTTTTTCCTTTAGCACCATTTAAAATCCTAGAATTTAGCAAATCTATTCTTCAGTAATTTTGATGCCACGTCCTTTCTGACATGATTGTGCTAGGTTGACATGGACATGGAAGATGGTGACTCTGATGGAGGTTTGTCGAAGTTGGAAGAGGCAAATCACGAGACGGTCGTCTCTCCATCAGCTGAAGGCACTGGCCATGATAGTATGTTGAAACTCTTGATTTCATTTTCTTTCTATAAATTTTGGTGCACACTATGAAATCAGATCTTTCTAAGTTCTGTTCATGCTAAGTAGGCTTTTTGAGAAACTTTGTGCACATGTAACAAGATTTTTGAATCTTTTGGGTCTGTTCGTCGATTATAACTGACTGCTGTAGTAAAAAGTCTAGGGGATAAATTGTTTGCAATTGCAAAGTATAGTGTTTATTTAGCTGCAAGTCCATATTTTTCGATCAAACCATGGAATTAAATACAGGTATGGTGTCATAGAAGTTGGTACTGCAGACGTGGCATAACAGATTGCAGGGACGTCTTAGAGGTTCTTTTTGTGGGCTACAAGTTTCTTTTTAAGTTTCTGTTTGCGAAAATTTGAAAGAATAGCAATACAATTATTAATTTGATGCCCTATATAGTTTTTGCCTAGTCAACATATTTATGGGTATGCATTAATGGGTCAAATACAATACTTGTGTGCTAGAAGCCATACGGAATTACCCATAACATAGTTGCAGGAAACTCCAAATATGCTAACGTTGTATGCTTAGAAACATGATTTTGTGTTTCGAAGTCAGATTCGCGTTTCAAATATATACCAAACTCAATTGAGACACAATTCAATCAATCGGTAAATCATTCTAATAAGAAGACTCTGATCAAATGATTTGTTGGCTTATATGTCGCTTGTGTTTAAAGAATGATTGGATCATGTAGACTTGTAGAGTCAATTTTCTTGATCTAAATGGTACAATTAATGGTATTTCGTGATTTTTTCTTCTATATTTAATATATAGTATTATAGACGCTCTCTCCATGCTTCTAACTTTAGAAACTACTATGACTGCTTGCTCCCTCGTTCTCATTTCTGCTCTTGCTTTCGCTTTGTGCAACTATGTCCCATGACATAACGGCAATCACATAATGACTTAACTCAAAATACATTACGTAATGTCCAGTCGCTTAATGAGTAGCTCAAAATTTGGGATGCAACGGCCTTAATAAGCTGATCAATCTTTTAGTATTTCAATTTTCAGGTTCTCTGAAAGACGAGAAAAGATGGGATGAGGAAACCGAAGAAGTCAAAGATCTCGGGCACAGTAAATGGTCGGGTGATTTAGACGAAGATGATTGTGGAAAACCTGAAAGAGTGAGGGGCTCCGCAGACGTTTTGTCCCGGTTGTTTACGACGTATGGCAAAGAAGGTAAATCAGTACATTGGGGTGACCAGGTATGCTGTTTGTATCTGTCATATAATTCCAGCAGATTCGTTCAATATTTCATCCATTCAATCAAAAAGAGGACGTTATGTAACATTAAAGGACGTTACATAACATAATGGCCATAATGTAAAAGATTTTGAGCTAGTCGTTACACAATTGTCCTAACGTAATAATATCTTGTAACTACCTTCATATGCATATGCAGTGTATTTTATTTATTTATTTTTGTTCGAAAAAGATATATATTAAGAGAGAAAGAATGTGCGAAGAGTTATGGAGAAGATGTCCTCAAATTTACAAAATGCAATAGTAATTCCAATTCGTTTGCAAATCAACTAAGGTTATGTCATCGAAGTCCCTAAGCTTTTTGTCTGAAGAATTTGTAAAAGACCGCCTTTCCCAATGAGGAATTAACTAGCATATATTGATATTTAAAAATTCTAGCATTCTTTTCAAGCCAAATACACAAGAAAATCATAATCTTGGCTGTGGAGAATAACATTAAAACATCTTTCTGCTTTCTTGTGTCATGGAACTTCATTAAAAGGATACTGTCAATCGATCTTGGGCTAATTCCCATCTGGCTAAAAGTGGATAATGGCTTGCACCGTAAATCCCAAGTCAGCACAATGCAAAAGTAAATGGTCATGTGTCTCCCCACTTTGGAAGCATATAACACAAAGCACCATATTGTATTTTATTTATTAGAACTTATTTATAAGTATATTTGAATGTTCATTAAACCATTGTAAAAATTGATGGTCGAATGAGTATTCATTGAACCTCTTTTTAAACATAAGGCATAAAAGCAACTTATATTCCTTCAAGTAACCCTGATTGCTGTGACCTGATGTTTGTGGCGTTGATAATAGCTTTCCTTCCCATTTAGTATTGGCTTTTGTTTTCAATTTGTGATTTTTAACAAACCGGAAATCAAAAACGAGAAAATTTATCTAGTGTCCAGTTTTAGATTTCTCAAAATCTAAAAATTGGAAACAGAAGCTAATTTTGTTTGAGTGCAATAATTATCAAGGATTTTATTTTGCATCTAATCTCGACGAACTCTATGCTTGAAGTTTTGTATTTATCATGCATTAACCATGGTAGTTAAGTGCCAAGCACCTTCTTTTAACTGATAAATCTTGTTATGATACATAGGTTAGCAACACTGGTTTCTCCATAGGTGCAGTGAAGAAGGCAAATTTCGCCTCGCTACTCATCGGCCCCGGTGCAGGCTACAATTTGGTAAGTTGTCTTGGTTTAGGCTTCTTTTTTGTTTGATGGAAAACATTTTCTACCTCAATTTATTGTTTCTTTATACAACCATAGCAAAAATAACAAATACAGGAAATATTCTTCTCCAGTTAGGGGAAGTTAGATTTCCCTTCAATGAAAGGGGAAAAAAAATTTCCCTTCGGGAAGGGAAAATGTTTCCCGTTGTATTCTCATGTCATATGCTTCACTTGAACCTATACTTGGACAAGTGTGAAACTCAACTTTATAGAATTGAACCATTTTATTCAATTAGAAAGACAAATTTTTTTTGACCAGAGAAAGACAAATTTTTATGAGAAAAATATTTTTAATTAAAGACATTTTGTGAAGAAAAAATTTCTATAAGGAAAATGATTTATATTGAATTAAACAAAAGTGGGGTGTGTTGAGAGTCATGGTGATGTGATGAGTCCTTTAGGAGGAACGAGTCGACTCTTAAAGAAGCGTAATGTTTACAAATAATTGAATGAAAAGTCATGCAAATCATTTGATTTTATGCCTGTTCGATAGTTTTCAACACAAAATTATATTTATACGTATGCGTTATGTTTACAAATAATTGAATGAAAAAGTCATACAATCATTGATTTTTATGCCTATTCGATAGTTTTAACAAAAAATATATTTACACGTATATTTTAGTGAATAAATTAAATCATTCGTAGTATAACAAAGTAGTGTCTTTGCACGATGAGCTATCACCCTACTGTCACAAAATCCAATCCAACAGGTACAGAAATCGTGAAGCTAAGAGTAATGTTATGAGTATACTCATCTCTTACCTGGTTATGTGCCTTGTATACAGAGTTGGTCCTGAGATCTTAGAGGCCCTAAGCTAGTTTAATCGGTGGGCCCTTTTTTGACACTCGAGATGTCCAAGCTGGCTTAAGCATACTTCGAGTAATCTACTTTGTTTATAATACCAGCTAATATGTTGGTCATTTATATTACATATAAATATATTTCTTACTTCTCTAAATATGAATTGTAATATGCACTAAAAAGGGTTCATTTACCGGCCACTAAAGCACCAGATCTCGTTAGAATTCCAAAGTTAAACACGCTTGGGCGAGAATAGTACCAGGATAGGTGACCTCTTAGGAAGTCCCGGTGTTGCCAACCCTATAAGGTTGGGGGTCCTCGAAAACAGTCTCTCGGCGGGGTTACACCTTGAAAGGGTAAGGCTGCGTACATCCACCCCTTCTAGACCCCGCTTATGCGGGAGCCTTTGAGGCATTGGGTCTGTTGTTGTTGTTGTAATATGCACTAAAAGCAAACCAATAATGTAACTAATTTAAAAAAAAGCAGTCAAGAAATTAGGGGCCCCAAGCATCTGCTTCCGTTGCTTGAGGCCTTGGCTGGCCTTGCTTGTTTACATACATGATTTTCCAAGCTGAAAATGATCTCAACCTGGCTGCAGAAATCGAACCCATTATCTGAGGAGGAGACCGGGGGGTCCGCCCAGAAACCAAGCGAAACGAAGAGGCACAGCGTGTTCCAGGAGCAACTTCGGGCTGAGCGTGAGTCTTTCAGAGCCGTCTTTGACCGGAGACGGCACCGGATCGGACTCGACAACGCTGACGAGGAGTAGCCCTTTCATTACTGAGGGGATGATAGTGAGGGCCTCTGTTTAGTATCATTTTCTGTTTTCAGTTTTTCATTTTTGAGACAACAAAAACCGGGGTTCGTGATACTGGTGTTCTCTTGTTTTTGATTTCTTGCTGCATTACAAGCAGAAAATCAAAAACATGAAAAGAACTGTTTTCAAAACCTGGTTTTGGTTTTCGACAACCAGAAAGCAATCAAGCGAGTTTGGAGAGGATGGTCCTTAGCGACGCCTACGCGAATATGGTAAATAAGCGAGATCAGAGGAGAATGGATTCGAACTTCGGATCTATTGCGATTAGAGCTTTGATCTTGATAGTGTTCTTAACACTAAATCGAGCCCTGATTGGCAGGGAAATATGGGATTGGGATGTTGCGATGAACAAGTAGGTTGCCATTTAATGACTTGATTTAAGCTCGAGTTTGACTACATTTTATTGAAATTTTAGGGTTATTTACGCCAAAAGTCCCTGTACTTTGCCTATTATGTCAATTTAGTCCTTGTACTTTTAATAGTGTCAATTTAGTCCCTGTACAATTCACAATGTATCAATTTGGTCATTAGAGAAAATTTTATGTTAAAGTTTTTAATAGAATTTTTAATGGTTCGGCCGCGAGTTAGGTTAAATTGAGTGAACAGATGAATTTATAATAAGTTACTTGCGTCTAACATAATTTTGTCGTTCAAAATTACGTCATTATCTTAGCTTAAATTTGACCAAAGGACTAAATTAACATATTTTGAGTTGTTTAGGGACTAAATTGATATAATTAAAATTACAAAAATTAAATTAATACAATGAGTAAAGTATAAGGACTTTTAGCGTAAGTAACTCAAAATTTTATATAATCTTTTTGCAAGTTTGATGTTAATGTTATAAGGGCCTTATAAGACTTCGTCCCTCGATGTTTGTGTTATGTGCTTGCTTTTAGAGCGGAGAAACACATGCTCATTTATTTTTACTACGTTTAGTGGCTCGAGATTTATGGTGTAGGTTGTTTTCTCTTTTTAAACAGGTGCGAGTCTCCTTGCATACAATAAACGATTGAATTCAAAGGG
The DNA here is from genome assembly GCA_018398585.1 of Simmondsia chinensis. Lineage (NCBI taxonomy): Eukaryota > Viridiplantae > Streptophyta > Magnoliopsida > Caryophyllales > Simmondsiaceae > Simmondsia > Simmondsia chinensis. The sequence goes on along the minus strand of JAGTTD010000012.1, from coordinate 978,261 downwards.
TTGGGGAAAAGTTGTTACTTACTGTAGCTATGGTGCCCCGTCTTTGGTGTATTTAGTTAGAAAGACAGCAGAATATTCAAGGATGAGTACACTTTGATGAAATTTTCTTTCTTTTTTTTTTTTTTTTTCCCTTTTTCCTGGTTCACTTTGGACAAAACCGTGCTTTTTATACCCTTCTCGCTTTTCAGGTTGGGGGTTCTCGGAAATAGCCTCTCATTAGGGTATCCCTCTGATGGTGTAAGACTGCGTACATCCTACCCCTCCCGGACCCTGCTCACGCGGAAGCCCTTGTGGTACTGGGTTTGTTATTGTTGTTGTACTTCGGACAAAAGTTTTGGAGGTTTTTTGGGCACGTTTTAGGTTGATTTATAAAGAGATTGGAGAGTTTTACTTCACTAACTCTGTATATTTGTATTTCTTTTCTTTATTTAGCATATGTGATCCTTTTTTTTTTTTTTTGTGCTTTTGAGCAAAAAGCATATATGATCCATAATATTTTGTATTTCTTTCTCTTTCTTAAATCCTATTTCTTTTGCTATTAAAAAAGAATTCTGTTGTTATTGAGCCTGGCCTGGCCTTATTGTTGTATATTTCAAACTGTTTCTTCCTAAAATAGACGTTTTACGTAAAATATTGTTCATATTATAAAATTAGGGATGTGTTATATTCTAAAGAAAGAAAATAAATATATAAATTTAAATATATTTATTAAAAATAGTAAGTATTTTATTTTAGAACTTAAAAATTAGAGAAGTTTTTCTTGTATTTAAATAATTTTTTTAATATTTTAACGTTTTTTTAATTCTCCTCAGTTCTCACTTCTTCAAACTCTTTCTGTTTTCCCATTTTTCTCACTTTTCTTCTGTTTTTCTGCGGCTCCATGTCATTATACTGCTAACATTTATATACTGGAAGTACCAAAGAGGACATCAACACGCCGTTACCGGATCCCATTGGAACTCCGAAGTTAAGCGTGCTTAGGCGATAGGAGTACTAGGATAGGTGACCTCCTGGGAAGTCCTTGGGGGCACTGGGAAACAGCCTTTCTTCAGGTTAACATCCTGAAGAGAGAAGGCTGCGTACATCCACCCCCCAGACCCTGCGTAGGCGGGAGCCCTTGAGGTACTGGGTATATTCCTTTTTATTTATATACAGGAAGTAAACTTGTATGAGTCACTCTTTTCCTATATATATATATATATATATATATATAGCTCTTTTACATAATTTTTAATTTTTTATGGATGAATTATACCTGAAAAATATTCAATGTTTATACAGTTTTTTATTTATTTTTTATTTTTCTGGGGATAAAAATACATTGTTCTTTGAGTTTCTACTATGGTGTGAATTCACTTATGGATGAAATTTTGTAATGAGTATGACATTTGAGAAAATAAGACTGAATTTCTTGTCATAATTAGATTATTTACCCGTTAAGTCTCTCTTCAGGGTAGCCCCCCAAAGAGGGAAGGCTGCGTACGTATACCTCCTAGACCTTACTTATGCGGGAGCCCTTGAAGGCACTGGATTTGTTGTTGTTTTACCCGTTAAGTATGATGTTTTAGATTTAAAATTTATCTTTTTCTCCTCAAATATTGATGATTATTGAGGTAATATTATAATTTTCTTATTATCTTGTACTCTATATATATATATATATATATATATATATATATATATATACTGTTTTAAAACAACACTATTATATTTTGAATAATTTTATATCTCACCAGAGAAAAAGCCATGAAAATATTGCGAGAAATAAATGCTTAAAAATTAATTTGTTGTTAACGATAAATTATACTATAATCGTGATATTTTCGTACGCACCCTTCTCGTTTCGTGTATTAATCCTCTTTTATTTCTTCTCTAATCAAAACAAATGTGTGAAGTACGTAATTTTCTCATATTACTTCCATCTGATATTCCTCACAATAAACTTCTTGTACCCATGAAAATTTCCATTAAAATCAATCTCCATTGTTCATACAAGCATCAATCTCTCCCTAGATGCTCTTCACAGTTCTCCATTCTCTCCTTAAGAAGCCAAAATTTCAACTTAGAACATCAAGAACCCTAAAAAATCTAGCACAAAATACCCTAGAAAAAACACTTTGTAATTCCTTAAAAATTTGCTCTCAAACGTCAAACTTGAATCATGGAAGATCAATCCATGCTCATATTATCAAATCTGGGGTCTTTTCACTCTTTCTGAACAATCATCTTCTTGTTATGTACTTGAAAATTGGTGATCTTGAGAATGGGGTCAAACTGTTCGACGAAATGCCTCAAAGAAATGTTGTATCTTGGTCTTCACTTATTACAGGGTTTTCTCAAAATGGGTTTGTTAAAGATTGTCTTTTTATGTTCTTTTTTATGTATGGTGTTGGTGTTATGCCTAATGAGTTTACTATAGTTAGTGTTCTTAATGCTTGCTCTTTGGTTAAGGGCTTTTCGTCGATGAGATCTTGGTTTAGTGGTAAAACTTATACTGGGGTTGAGGCCGTAGGACAAAAGGTTGTAGACTTAGATTCTTGTACGGTTGGTTACTTATCGGAAAAAATGGTTGAGTGTGTTTCGCCTATGAGATCGTGGTATAGTAATAAGATTAATATTGGGGTTGAGGCTATAGGACAAAAGGTCTTAGATTTAGATTTTCAAGCTTATTTACAAGGAAAAACGGTTGAGTGTATTAAATCCGCGTACCAAGTTTATGGGTTAGTGATCAAGTTGGGATTTGAAGGGAGTGTGTATATTGTGAATGCATTTGTAATGGCTTTGTTGAGAAATGGGGAATTTCTTGATGCATTGAGAGCTTTTGACAAGTTCTCAAGCAAGGATACCGTGTCTTGGAACTCGATGATGAATGGGTATTTCGAGTTTTTGCCTGAAAAAGTCCCGGAGTTCTGGCTGCGAATGATTCGAGAACGCGTAGACCCAGATGGGTTTTCATTTTCTATTGTTCTTACCGCGTTATCTGTGCTTGGTAGTGTCGAATTCGGGGTTCAAGTACATGGGCAGCTCATTAAGTATGGCCATGGAAGTGAAACTTGTGTTGGAAACTCTTTGATGGAAATGTATTTGAAGACCAAAAACTTGTTTGATGGGTTTAAGGTTTTCAACGAAATGGGTTATAAGAACGTTTTATCATGGACCGCCATGGCGAATGGATGCTTAATTTGTGGTGCATCAAATGAAGCAATCGTGCTTATTAGAGAGATGAAGAACAAAGGCATGAGGCCGAACAAATTCACTGTTTCGGCTACCCTTAAGGCCTGCGCTAATATCGCTTCTTTGGAAGAAGGGAAGAAAACTCATGGGTTAAGGATAAAACTAGGGCAAGAAATGGATTTATGTGTAGATAATGCTTTACTTGATATGTATGTGAAATGTGGTTCGATAACCGATGCTAACGCTGTATTTTGTAGAATGAATGATCGTTCAACTGTTTCATGGACGACAATGATAGCTGGGTTCGCTCAGAACGGTCAACCCAGAGAAGCGCTTAGAGCGTTCAATGAAATGGTGTCTTTTGGTATGAACCCAAATCATATTACTCTCCTTTGCTTATTATATGCTTGTAGCCAAGGCGGGTTTGTTGAGGAGGGGAGAAAGTACTTTTCGTCAATGAGTTCTGCGTATGGTATCGAACCTCAAGAGTATCACTATGCTTGTATGGTCAATTTACTTGGCCGCGGTGGATATATCGAGGAAGCTGAAGAGCTGATCTCGAAAATGCCGTTTGAACCTGGACCGCTCGTTTGGCAGACTTTGCTTGGTGCTTGTCATATTCATGGTGATGTTGAAACTGCGAAGAAACTAGGGAAACGAGTTTTGTGTCAAAATCAAAGTGACCCTTCAACTTACGTGTTGCTATCGAACATCTTCGCAAGCTTGAACCAATGGGATGGCGTCGGGACACTTAGAGAGGAAATGGAAACGAGATACGTGAGCAAAATGTCTGGCTCTAGCTGGCTTGCGTTAGGGAACGAATAATTTCAGAAGCTTAAGCTGTTAGGTGAAGTCTCATGAATGATTTTATATTTTTGATCCATATGAGATTGGCATTGGCATAGTCATTTCCGTTTTAACTATGATTATGTCTGTCGTACACGAGGAAAGGAAGACGATTTCGTTCCTTGTGAGGCCTATTCGAGAGGTAAAGAACTAAGAAGGGCAATTTTTGTTATTGTCGGGATGTTATTGGTGCTTCAACTGGTGCAAATAGTGGTATCAGAGTCATGGACTGATTGGCCTAGTGGTTGGAACCTCTTCTTATATATATATATATATGTGTGTGTGTGTGGGGATGACTTTACGGGAGGGTGAATTTTGGGCCATACGTTTGGTTAAAGTGGGGGAAGAAGGTAATGTCAGGTGGATGAAAGATAATGTTAGCAGCCAAATGAGTGATCTAGAATTTACTCTCACCCTCCACTTGGTTCATTCCCATGTATATGTGTGCGCGCACGCGTTATATGATACTCAACATAGTCAATATGATTTCTAACTGAAATTTTGTATCTAGAAAATAATATAAGATATTGATTATGAGATCCACATTTGGGTTTATTTGGTCAAGTTGTGAAAAAGCTGTTCTTTTAGAAGTATTTTTCGTAGAAGCACTTTGTTAAAAAAAAATTTTCAATAGGGGTAGTTTGCCTGTAAAAGTTTTAGTTTTTGTTTCTATTTTGAAGGAAAAACATTATTTTTTTTTTACTTCTACTTAAAAGTAAAAAAAAATGCTTCTACTTTTATTTAAAAATACTTTTCTTTTCATACCAAACACTCTTAAATTATAAAAAATATTTTTTTTCTTTTTTCATAAAAAAAGTATGACCAAATAAGCCCTTAAAATGATACTTGGAAAAAAGTTCACAGTAATACTGTTGCGGATTTATTTATTGTCATGCTCTAGTTTCTCTCAATAATCTCTTGTCAGGTATAACTCGTATTGTCGTATCATTTTTTGTAGTTGTTAGGAAAATCCTTGGGCTCTTTTCTTGAAGAAAGGTCTACCTAATGAGTCGAGAATGAGAATATCACTCAATTGCCCGTTCTTTACTTCTGCTTTCGCCATCCAATCTGCCACCTTATTTGCTTCCCTATAGATGTGCTAATAGAATAGAAGTGCTTTGAAATCCTCTACTTAGCTTATTTATGTCATCAACGGTCTTCCCAATCGTCCAAATGCGACAATGTTCCTTTTTGAGAACCGTAATTACCACTTCATTAGCCCCATCAATGTTGATTGGCTTAAACCTGTATTGGAGTGCTTTTGCTATCTTAGCTGAACTATCTTGTTCGAACTCGAGCTTGATAATTGTACTACACTAAGGTTCTATCCGTGCCCTAAATGGGATTTTGAACCATTTCTTGAATTTAGTTGATAAAAATCCTAGCGTGCTTGATACTCAACTCGATTGTCTATCGAGTTGAGTTGAATTCATTCTTATTTGAGTTACTAACGAAATCATTATCCATATATTATTGAGTTAATATCGAGCAATAAATAAGTTTTTAAAAGGCCTTTAACACTATGTTCACAAACTTTAATAGCCGAGTACACCCATGTTCAAATTTGATTTATCGAACTGTTTAAACTTGACTCATTAAACTTATTGAACCTCCCCCCGATCAAAACAAGACATCACACGCGTAACATAATGTGTTGCCGCGATTACAGAAGTATCTTTTGAACAACATGTTTGCATATATATACACCTTTTCATACAAACGCTCATAAATATAGCTAAAACACAACAATGAATAATCGACACTCACACAATAACAAACCTAGTGCCTTAAGGGCTCCCGCATCAACGGGATTTGGGAGGGGTGGATGTACGCAGCCTTACCCCTTTAGGGTATAACCCTGCCGAGAGGTTGTTTCCGAGGACCCCCAACCTTATAGGGTTGGCAACACGAGAACTTTCCAAGAGGTCGCCCATCATGGTACGACTCTCGCCCAAGCACGCTTAAATTCGGAGTTCTAATGGGATCCGGTGCTTGGTAAATGAACCCGACAAATTCACATAACGCTGAGCTAAAAATCTATCACATAACTATTACTACATTATGGCAACGACCTTTATTTGATGTCATAAAAGTTATAATATATACTCTTAGAATCCGAGAAATTGATGTCAAAAATAGGAAAGCATTGTACATAAATACGGAAGCCATTTGCTCAGATATGCGACCGTGAACAACGATTTGATTCCACTGTGATACAAATAGTTCGATCGAACCTTAAACGGTGTACGCTCCTTGGATCGTTTCGATGTCGAGACCCTTCAGCTGAATCATGGTGTCTACATGACCCTTTAGTGTGCGCAGCTCTCTCAACCTGCAAGAGGCCAAATACATGTAAATCTTTTGCTTGGTTTTAGGGTCCGTGTGGTGTCTTTTTCTGTTTATAGTTTTTAGTTTTTGAAAAACTAAAATATAGGTTTCGGAAACAGTTTTTTCAAGTCTTCATCCAGAATAGAAAAGAACTGAAAACAAAAAACAAAAATAAGTAATAAATGTAACTTAATCGAGCCTAAAGAGCAAAGCTCAAGTCCAAACGAGCCTTATCAAGCTAAAAGGAGCCCAAAAGCAACGAGCTAAACTCATAGCTCAACGAATCAAGTTTAAATTCCACCCAGCCGAGCTAGACTTCATCTTAACATCTCCAAGCTCAGCGAGCTTCAAAAGGAGACTAAGCTGAGAAGAATTTAAGCTCAGACTTGGTTCATTCACACCCGTAGCTTTAGATTTTATACTGCGTTTTTCAATCCTATCTAGGAGAGTTCTTAGATCTATAATCCCATGTCTATTTATACGCATAAGTGCATACGAGAACCGAAAACTCACTGGCTGTTCCCAAGCCCGGAAAAAGAAGGGTCGCCTTTAATAGCTCAAAACACAGGATAAGAATTTGTCAAACGTTCTTGAACTCCAAATTTAAGCGCGCAACAACAACAACAACAGGCCCAGTGCCTCAAGGGCTCCCGCATAAGCAGGGTCTAGAAGGGGTAGGATATACACAGCCTTTGAGACTTAACGAGAGGCTGTTTCCGAGGACCCCCAACCTTAGAAGCATGAAAGCATGGAAGCAGGAGTAAAAGGCAGAAAGCAAACAAGCCTCTAAGGGAAAGAGTCGACATACGGCACAAGGCAAGCATGTAGAGAGTAAAAAGTTAAGCGTGCACGGGCAAGAATAATACTAATACGGTGACCTCCTAGAATTCTTATATTGCCCCTTTTACAAAGAAGGGAAAGAGCATGATATATAGATAAAAGTGACTGTTAAGTAACAAAGACTATTGCTAGGGGTGTAAACAAAAATGTTTGATGAACTACTCGCGTTTTAAATTGATTCAGCATCGTTAAGTTCACCAGGCTCGATAAGCTTAATGAGTAGAGTTCAATCATGGGAGTGCTCCACTTGTTAATGTTGTGAACAATTTAATATGGACTCATTAACAGTTTGACAAGAGCTCATTAATGGTTGGTAGTATCTCAAAAAAGGTTTGATAATGGCTTAAGAGTAACTTGATACCTCAGCTCGATTATGAGCTCGACTTGACTCGATACAAGCTGAACTCGGCTCAATTAGGTTAACAAGCCGTGTATCAAATACACTAATATGTTATCGAACTGAGTTTGAACAATGCTCTGAAAGCTTGATAAATGATCAACTCGAACTTAATATGTTAAGTTCACGACACCCCATCTCCATGGAAACTTCTAGCATTTATAGACATATGAAATGAGGTACCTTGCAATTTCAGCTCTCCTCTTTGCTTCCTCAGCCATTTGATTGAGTTCATTGTAGCTTGTTCCAGTGAACATCTTGGGCTCAGGTGCTTGCAAGCCGTGAAGCGTTCTTTGTGCGTGCGCCCATTTGAGCTCCCGCTCTTCTTTCCCGAAGTCCTTCTTCTTCGTGAAGGCGATCTATCCACAAGAAAAATGTCAGTGACATAAGTAAATGTCTTTTTAGAGGAAATTTCCACATTGATATCACTCAAGAGTTGAACCCGAAGTGGTTGGCTCAAATGGTAAGACAGTTGGATCTAGTGTCTTACGAATGGTTAGGTTGTGGGTCCAATATAGGGGTGTATCCAAAGGCTCAGCTCGTTTGTCAAGCCAAACCTAAGCCTAGTGAAGCTTGAACTCACAGGCTCGTGATCCCCAACAAGCCTAGCCGAGTTGAGCTAATATGAGCCAAAACGAGCCTAGATCAAGCTCAAATCAGCCTAAATAACGCGAATCCAGCCCAAAGCTCGCCAAGTCGGTTCCAAGCTCAACCGAGCCGACTCGAGTTTTGAGATAGAAGTTTCCAATGAGTTTCAAACCAAGCCTTGAATCTAACAAGCTCAGACTTGGTCAGCTCATATAGACCGCTAGTCTGAAACCAGTAATTTGGTACAAACAATTTCTTGGGGCCAACCAATAGGATTTCAGGCCCCAACTTACACAAGCGGGGGAGGGAAAACTTTCAAGTAGGCATGCGACTCGAGGATCAGTCGAGATATGCTCAACACAGTTAGACATCTCGGTTACCAAGACCAAAGAGACTAATGAGCCAAGAAGGCACATACGCGTTGCTCAATGACGAGATCCCAAGCTCTTCCGCTCAGAGCATAGCGAATGAAGAACTTAATAAAGTCGAGCGGGATATAGAAAATGATGTTGTAAAGCCAAATTACGCCCGCCCAACCCCATCCGATCCCTTCAATTGCCGCAAATCCCCAGTTTGCATACACGGCAATCACAGTTGCTATCTGCGTCGTACAGGAAAAGCCATTAGTATATAATCATTAGGTGAAGTAACACATAAAGCCCAAACGTTAGTCTCTTCTTTATTAGCACTCTAATATTTATAGCTTTATCACTAAACTCAAAAACATAGTTAGTAAAAAACCATACGGGAATTAAATGGGATTTAACACATATGTGTGTTATTCGACTTTATAGATGAAATTTCGTTCAAAAATTCATTATTAAACGAAATGTACATGTATAATTCATGTTTAAAACAACTCATTCTTTTAAAATTCAAACAGCATGGGAAGTCATGTAGTTCTATTAATTCCACTTTTGCTTGATAGTGGTATCCATAATAGCAGTAGCAGGAGGTATAATACGTATTAAAGAATATGGTATAATCAGTATGCAGAAGTTGAATCGACAAACTTAGCAAAATATAGAATGTGAATACTTAATTTAGGTGTAAGTACGATTACTTTCAATAAATTACATTTTTTAAATGGGAAAACTACAAAGACATGTTATAAGACGTCATCATACAGATAGCATCAACAAAGCAAGTGGGAGTACCAGCTGGGCGATGAGAAAAGCCGTGACAAGAAGCAAGCCGGGGCGTTCGATGAAAGACCAGCTTCGAGAACGGGTAACGAAAATAAGGGCTTGACTGACAGTGCTGACTTGAAGGTAAACTGCAGAACCCAGTTTGTGTGTTATCATTTCTCTTGCTCTTGCTGTTTGTGCTGATGCTTTGTTGAGGTGTGACACTCCAAACACCCTCTGGCCAAAAAAAAAATTAATAATAAAATAAAATAGAGAGAAAGAAAATGCCAAATAAATCTTTAAAAACAGAAAATTTTCTAGAAGAATTTGAAGTTGTTCAAAAACCCGGTTTTCCAAAGTATTTAATGCGAGTGGGATAGCATAGTGCAGAAAGAGGATTCGAACTTTATGAACTCTCGTTCTAAAGTCTCAAACTTGGTAGTGTTTTACGAACGGATCAAGACTTATTGACATGGCCGAAGTATCTAAGACGTATCTCCGTTTGTTTTGATGAAAAATATGTCTCAATTCTATTGTTTCTTTCCATACTTCATAGCAATAACTACAAATACAGAAAATATTTTCCTCCGTTGAGAGGAAATTGATTTCCCCTAACCAGAAGGGCAAAACATTCTCCTTCGTAGAGGAGAAAACTCTTTCTGCAATAATCCCACTTCATATGTCTCACTTCAAGCCCAACTTGGCCAAGCATATAACGTGTACAAATTTATAGAATAAAACAGTTTTCTTTGGCTAAGAAGAGCAACAAAAATTTAAGGAAAAAACATTTTTAGTTGAAAATACTATGTGAAAAAAAAAAAAAAATCCGTTGAACCAAACTAAGTCTAGATCATCCGAGAACACACACAATCCCATAAATTATTAGTTCAGAAGAAGAGATCTTACTGGGAAAAAATCCGTTTCGTAAGCAGCCCAAAAGAAGATAACCGTCATCATCGCTAAGTAACTACCGATAACGATTCCGGTCATAAAAATCTCGGCTAACTTCCAGCTGTCAGGCATTGGAGATGGCTTCACCCTGTCCTTTGATATTGTCATTATGGTACCTGCCCAGTTGATAATGCTCGTCAGTCGAGATTTGCTATGAATGAAATATAATTATTCAAATTCTTGTAATAATAACTTATAAAATTAACTTATGTTTCCTTAAAAATTTCGAAGTAAACAATGATTTGGTAAGGAACGCACCGTCATTAAGAATGGCAATGATAAGAACCATAAAGGGCGGGAAATCGAATTTCCATATAAGAGCCAGCAGCATGAACCCGAGCTGTTAAAGCAGCAAGCGTAAGGAATATCGGAAAAAAAAAAAAAAAAACCCTAAGAATTCACGGACTAGTGGTGTAAATGAGCCGAATCGACAAGCCCTTGTCAATCGGCTTGTTATAGCTCGAATTTGGAGGCCGGAGAGCCCAAACAAACCTTAATGAGCGAATCTTGATATAAATTATGAGCCCAATCAAGCTAAATTCAAGTCTAAATGAGCGGAGCTCAGGCCTGATATAGGTGAAAGGAATCTAGATGAGCCCAAGCGAGCGTTGGCTGCTCAAGCCTCAATTTTCATGAGCCAGGGCTCCACTCTGCTCACTTACACCCCAATGCACAAACGATAAATGTAGAACTAGCGTACTCCAATATGGACTGACAAGAAACTCACCACAATACGGATAGTAATCGAGACTGCATATATCTGCAATATAACAGATCCATAGAGGTCAATTGAGAAAAAAAAATATCCTTTTTAAGTTATTAGCATGCCATATGACTTCATGCAATAGCCGAAGCAGAAAACAATTTCTCAGAAGATTGTATTGTGATGTAGGGTCAGTGAATATGTCGTATTGTGCCGTATTTATGTCTGTGTTCTACAAGGGGTTTTCCAGAAGGGACAATTCTTAATTAAATGAGTCAGAAACTCTCAACCTTGCCCAACCCAATTAATAAACGGGAAATTCAATGATTACCCGTTTAACCATATGGGGTGACTTTTGCAAGTTATGTCTAGTTTGTCTAAAAACATGCCAATAATACACCTTATAGTTGATGCAACAACAACAACCGACCCAGTACCTCAAGGGCTCCCGCATATGCAAGGTCTGGGGCGGGAGAGGGAAGTACGCAGCCTTACCCCTTCAAGGTGTTATCCTAAAGGAAGGCTGTATCCGAACACCTTATAGTTGATACTAGCATTAAATACATGACAATGTTTAGAATTGTAAAAAAATTATCAAATTAACATGACTAGATAGAGCTCAATTATTTTATGTCAATATAAGGCCATAATATATATCTTAACAATAATATACCTTCAAGTAACCTAGCATAACTAAATAAACAGGTTAAAAGTGTTGAAAACATGCTCATCCAAGTCAAAGCCGAATTCAACCCAATTGCCTAAATATGTTAAATCTGTCAACCTAACTTCAACCCACATCCGAAAAACACCCTATTATCTTTGTGTAGTCCATGTCGTGTCAGAATTTGCTAGTTCTACTGTGATATGATCATCATATGTAACAGAAAGACTTACAGTGTAATTCTTCATTCTTTGGAAGATTGCACGACTTGTTAAGACGGCGCTAATGATAACACTAAGACCAGGTTCGGTGAGGACGATATCAGAAGCGCTACGAGCAGCATCGGTTGCATCAGCAACAGCAATTCCAATGTCGGCTTTCTTGAGAGCCGGAGCATCATTGACACCGTCCCCCGTCATTCCACATATGTGTTTTCTGGCTTGCAATCGTTTGACAATCTCGTATTTGTGCTCTGGATTGATAAGCAACATAAAGCCATCAACAGATGAAAACAGACAACGAAAGACTTAATCTTTGTAACCGGGATTTCTAGGCCAATTTATGCGGATCTTGACTGATCCCAGTGTTATATGAACTGAACATTCATAAGTTTCCCTACATTTAATAGAGTAAGTTCGGGGCCCACAAACCAGTGGTTAGCTCCAAGGAATTATTCACCTCTAATGATGGGATATGAACTCTAGACCTAATGGTTCATGAGACGCCAGATCCAAATGTCTTATCACTTAAGCCGAACCTAGGGCTAATCAAGACCCTAAGCAACTCAAGCAGTTTTTTGACGCCCCAATTTGTTAAGGTTCCCTTACGATAATCATTTATGTTAAAGAGTTTGCTTCTATTGCATATCATTTATAAGTGGAGAAACAACAATCTATATGTAGTACATCATGCATGTACATGTAACATACATAATATTAGCTAATATTATATAAAATGAATTACTCAACATGTTATTACTAAAAATGGGGCCTGCGATAGAAAACTCATTTTGAGCCTCAAAATCTCAAGATCACTTTGGGCAATCGACTCAATACATGGATTCAAAAATGAAGGCCGTTGGTCATATAGTGCATATAGTGCATATATACTACATATTGTTAACTAAAATATATTTATAAATGCAGAAGGTTCATGCGAGCTATGATACAAAAATACATTTACCGGGAAAGACACCAGCAAATCCATCTGCTTTTTCGATGAGATCGTCGACGGGTAGGGCGGCAATCGACTCATCTTTACTCTGTCCAAGCAAAGACGACGAAGGATACATGTTGGTCCCCATGCCCAAGCGACGACCCGTTTCCTTTCCAATTGCTAGCTGATCACCTGATATATATTAAGAATGCAGCCACTGCTTCAGTAACTTGTAATACATATTTAAAACTCTAAACTAAATAAACTTTGAACAATTTGAATTTGACTCAAAACGAAAGAGAAAATTAAAAAAAAAAAAATTAACAATATATCTACTTGTGCAGTACTTTCCGAAATACTTAGGTCGTACAACATGAGTTGGTCACGGCTAAGCATAGCGATTTAATTACATAGTTGTGACGCAGGTTCAAGCACTGCTCCATTAAATTTCAGATATCAAACAGAACCAACCTGTGATCATTTTAACATTAACTCCAAGGTTCAAAGCCCGACTTATTGTCTCTGCACTGTCGTGTCTCGGTGGGTCAAAGAGCGGCATGAGACCGATGAATTGCCATGGGCCTCCCGGACTTTCTTTCCTCCCATCGGGAACTTCCTGTAAACACGCATGAAGGAAAGAAAATAAAAATGAATGAATATCATCCAAATTGTCCCGTGAACAGATATGGTGGTAAATGATCCAAACTGCTCGGGAGCTACTTACCAAGCAACATGACTATAGCTTGACTTGTGTTAGTTATATTATCAATTTCCTTTTATCACATATCACGAGTTAAAGTTGGAGAAATAACAATTTATGTATGATATACTATAAATGCATATGTCCATATATAATTTTAGGGACCCACATATTAGCTAGTATTATAATATAAAATGGATATTTGAGGTGGGTTTGCTGGTCTGGACACCTCGGTGACCGAAAGAAACCCACATGTCAAAATTTGCTTTGGAACCCTAAAATATCGGGACCGGCCATTGACCCAATTTAGCCTATCATAGTAGGTCTTGAATCATGTTGAATCTTTGTATATTGGTGGACTTATGCTTATTTTTGTTGATTGCAGTATCATGTATAAGCAATAATTAAGTAATCGAGTACTCGATTACTAAGCCAAGTTTGACTTCAATAAGATTAAATACTCGAATTGAGTTTGAGTACAAGTTCGCGTATGAGCATAAGGATCAAGTTCCAGTCACAAACTAGATTACTCGACTCGACTAGAATACAGTCCAATGAGGAGGCGGCATTTACCTGGTACGCAACAGCAAGCGAACGCAAGCCACGCTCAGCAAACTTATCAATCACAGCATGAACTCGTCGCTCAATCTCGGACTTATTATGTGCCAAATGCAATATCTAAAAAGCAAATTCCAAGCACTGAGTTAGGAAAACCATATAGGTTAGGGGCGGACCACAACTTACTATCCAAAAATTAACTCGAAAATTGAAAATAATAACTTACAAAGCTATATTCATAGGTAAAAATTAATCCCTGAGATAATATTAGATAACTAAGAAGATAATTACTAAATCAAATGGGAAACAACTTCCCCACAAATAATTCAAATAGAAAACAACTTCAACTATGAAACAGTATTTTGCATCCTATTCCTAAAAAACTTCTGAACAAAACCTAATAAAATATAAATCAACATCTCTTTTAAAACCATTAAATCCCATCGTACAATCAATAACGCTTATTCCGAGGGGGCATACCTGTTCCGGTGCGCCTTTACTGACTCGATGCATTTTACCATCACGATCAAGGTAAGTTAGCGCGGTTCGTTTATCAGTGGGATTGAATGGCAGGAAATGTATTTCTTGAATACCAGCTCGCGCCTGCGGAATACATAAAAACGACAAAATAAAACCTAAAAAAAAGCATTAAATGGAAACAGAAAATACATAGGGGTGTATAAATATAAGCTGAGCCAGGCCTAAGCTCGTTGAGCTCGAGGTCCGGCTTGTCTGCATTAAGATCAACTCACGGTTGGCTCAAAGCTCACCAATGTTACCTCAAACTCGAGCTTAGCGAGGCTTAGTTGAGCTCAAATCTAGCTCAACGGTTCCAAATTAGCCTTGCCTTATTTAGGCTCATTTAAGCTCGATGAAGGCTCGTTCAAACTCGATGTTTGGTCATTTAGGCTCAAATTATGCTCGATTAGGGATATGTAAGCTTTACTGTACTGAGATGGGCTCATTTAGGCTCGCAAGCATATGAGCTCGTGCTTCATTCTGCTTGATAAGCTAACGAGCTAAGTTTTTCAAGCTTTATAGCAAGCTTGGTTCATTTACACCAGTATGCATAATTATGGGACTGGTGAAAATGACCTCCTTTGGATCAGCCAACATGCCAACTATAGCAGCATCAATAGCGTCTTGATTCTCTGTCCGAGAGGCTTGGGCTGCCATCAAAACAACTGTATCGGCATCTACTCCTTTCGTGAAAACCTTTAAAAAAAAAAATTTATTAAGGGTTAAAAAACCTGCCATCAAAAAACCAGTAGTGGATTTTTTTTCTTATTTTTGATGTCCTATTTTCATTTTCTTCGCCGAAGCATTTTAAAAACTGAAAATAGGAAATCAAAAACAAGAAAATCGTTTCCACTACCCAAGTTTTTGGTTTCTCGAAAATAAGAAACTACAAACCAAAAAGATACGAAAGGCACCCTAAAAAAACTTACCTCAATCAGATTCTTGTCAACTGAAAGCTTGTTCAACGTCAAAGTTCCCGTCTTGTCGCTGCAAAGTACATCCATACCAGCCATCTCCTCTATTGCAGTCATTCTCTTAGTGATAGCTCCCTGTACACAAAGTAACGGGACACAGTGATCGCATTGGTATTCTAAGACCCAGACAATCATTAATCTTATACTCCTTGTATTGCTTTTCACACGTACATGCATTTATGAATCTACTTTTGCAAATGAAATACAATATGAATACACCATTGAGGCCGTCAAGGACAGTCATGTAATGACCACTCGTGACAGTTATCTCAATCTTTATTACTTGTTAAGGACTCCACATGTGAGTTTAGTAAGAAATCCCAAATTAGAGTTGTGAGAGAAAAGCAGATCAACATACAAGTCTAGCGGGCTACTCTACCTAATGCCAATTGGTTCAAGGATAGAACCTCACTTGGGATTATATATAGATCTCATATATGCCTACTCTATATTTATTACTTGTTAAGGACTCCATAGGACAGACGTAGGCCTAGGGAAATTTTACATTAGTTAGTGCCATTTATTTGATCCAAGAACAGAAACAATCACAAGACGAGAGAGAGAAGAACGAACCTGTTGGGCAAGACGATGCGAACCAATGGCCATTGTGACTGATAAAACAGTAGGCATGGCGATTGGGATACCTCCAATGAGAAGAACAAGCAAATTATCAATGCCAGGGCGATATGCTCGGCGTTGGATCGGATACATGACGATGATTTCAATGAGCATCCCAACAGCAATGGAGCATATGCAGAAATTCCCGATTGCAGTCAACACCTATCAAATATGATATCCGGTTCGGGAAAAAAAAAACATGGAATCAAATCACTGTCTATGGTCACATTTTACTTGGTCAGAGACTCTTTGAAACCTCTTGTTCATAAGAATTCAAACGAATAGATATACGTTGTTAATTTTGATATCTCTTTTAATAGTTTTTAACAAGTAGAACATTCACGGCTATGTTTTAATAAATAAAATAAGATACATATGCAGTATGAATAGGGATGGCAATAGGACGAGTAAAATTCATTACCCGCGGGAGTGCAAGTAGTTGGTATTGAGTAGGGTACATATGGAAATACCCGCCAAGGGTAAAGGGGCAGGTACAGATATTACCGTATAATGTTGTTGGGGATGCCCCCTTGACCCCCTGCCTCATACTTGCCACACCCGCCTCATATCCACCCGCGTCATCCACCCCAATTTGTATTTAATTAATTTAAAAAGAAAAAAGATATTTGTAGCCAATTTATGTACTCAAGCTATCTATCAAATAAAGTGACACAATATAATTGGATTACAAAAAAGTAATTTTAAATAATTACATGTTGCCAGATATGAATAACCGTTTGAGTACAGAAATTGGAGCAAACATGGGCCAAGTAACGGATACCTGTTGGATACCCGCAAGTCAGTTCATACTCGTGGCGATCTAGAGAAGGTGGGAAGCCCACTACCCGATCCAGCCGTTAACGTCCCTAATTATTAAGGCCTTTAAAACGTACCGTTGCATAATGGCTAGCTCAAAGTCAATTAAGGAATGGTTGCTAAGTTGATTCTATGGAAAGGATACAACAATAGAAAAAGGTGACAAAACAACATGATAAAAGTAACATATTTTGCGCATCTCCTTGCCTTTTGGAAATGTCCAACTTGGTTGGTGGAATCAACAAGGTGAGCTGCCTTTCCGAAAAAGGTGTGGACCCCAGTGGCAATAACAACAGCTTCGATTTCTCCTTGTTTGCAAGTAGAACCAGAATAAACACCGTCCCCGGGACCTTTTGTAACAGGAAGAGACTCTCCTGTCAGAGCTGACTGCAAGTTCCACAAGATATAAAATCACATCATGCTTAGCGAAAAGATCGAACTAGGGGTGCAAATGAGTCGAGACAAGCCTGATCGAGCCTAATCATTTGTCCAGCTCAAGCTCGGATCAAAGGTTTCCAAGCATGGAGGAGACCACCATATCAACCTTGGCTCAAAGCTTGCCATGCATGGAAGGACCATGGGATCGAGCTAGACTCAAAACTTGTCAAGAATGAACATATGGGCTTGAGTTTTGCTCATCATAAGCTCAAGCTTAGCTAGTATGGGGTTCAAACTTGGTCCACCGTGAGCTTAACACAAGCTCATCTCAGTCTAGCTCGTCCACCTTGGCTCATTTGAGCTAGGACGGTTCATGTTAGCGCAAATTTTAAATTGCAAACCTAAAACTTGTGGTATGGGCTTTGCGCAAATTTTCTTTTAATAGTTCCTCATTTGAGCTTGCGAGCTCACACTCCCAAGCATAATAATGATCAGGTGCACATCATTGGCCAATTCTAACTCATAATGAGCAAAACTATAGAGCAAGGGAACAACAATTGGCTTGTGCCAACTTAGACTCATCTCGGCTATACAAACCTTATTCCCAGGCAGCTAATAAGGGCTCACAAGTTGGCTCATGCTAATTACAAGCCGAGGTGTAAAAACCTTATACCTAGCTTAGCTAACAAAGGCTCAAAAGCCGACTCAAACTGCCTTCACCACTAGCTCCAATTTATTGTAAAAGTTAATATTCCTTGTTGCAGCAATGGACATACCTGGTCAATTTTCAAAGGATCTCCATCCAGAAGACGGGCATCAGCTGGAATAATATCTCCAAGTTTGATACTGATAACGTCACCAGGAACCAAAACCGAGGCATCTTCCTCACTCCACCTTCCATCTCGAAGAACCTTCATACGAAAAACTTAAGTATATGTATAAACCCTTCATATTGTCACTAGAAGTCAGAACTTTACATGTAGGTATCGAGAAGCACAGTGTATGAGGCTCCAACACAAATTAGTCTAAGGAGGGTCAAATATACAGTCTTACCCCATCTTTAGTGAAAAGAATGTTCCCAAGATTTGAACCTATCACCTCCTTCTAGAGTCGGAATTGCAAGTATCTTGCTCCAACCCCCTCACCCCTTTCAAACCCCTCAAGCCGATATTTTATAAAAAAAAAAAAAAAAAAAAAAAAAAAAGAGAGGCAAAATGATTAATTTTTTGGGTACACGTACCTCGGCTGGTACCTAAGTTGTACATACTGCCTACTCAGATGTTGTAATTTTCTAATTTTCAATCAAACTTTCCCTCAAGCAAGAAGCAATCTTGATTGCAAAACGATGCATCACTTGTAAGGGATATAATGAAATGTCTTGTTTGCGAGGAGTTGAAAAATTACTTCTTTAATTCATATATAAGAAAAACCGAGTTCCCGCTAACAACTACATTTTTAAAAGCAGTTCCAAACGCGTGGCAAATTGCATCAGTTTATTCTTTTGCTTCGCAAGTAGGTTAGCCTGGGGAGATTTGAACCCAGAACCTCTTGCCCTGCCGCTTTTTAGCTTTACCACTCTAAATCAACACCTCATTGATGTACCAGATTACTCGTTCACTATACCTTTGCCTTTGGAGCAAGACGAGCCATGAGCGCAGCAGCAGCATTGCCAGCGTTGTTTTCTTCGATAAAACTGATTGTTGAGTTGATGAAGAGCAGAGTGATGATACCCACAAAGTCTTGCCAGTCAGGAGGCTTACCCTGAAACATTGAGATAAAGTAAAACGAGTTTAGCCATAGTTTATAGTATATCAAATCTAACACCTACTAGAAAACTGACATGCTGGGAAAGGGATGTCCTCATCATATAAGTTGGACCATTCTAGCACTCCCATCCATGTGGATTTCAGCATGCCTAAGGGTGTCAACAAACCAAAAGTTCGATGAACCGCTCATGTTTGAAATCAATTGTGGCTAATTCCTGTCATCCTCGAGGCGATGATCAACTCATTAATGTTCGCAAAGAATGTGGTAAGAGCTCATTAGGGCTTGATAAGAGCTTAATACGAGCGTAATAGCGGCTCATTAACAGTTAGTACTAGCTCAAAAGTGGTTCGATGTGGCAGATAATGACTTGAATAGCTCCAATCAGTAACACACTCAACTCAATAGGAGCCAACTTGATGTGGCTAGATAATGACTCCAACCCAAGTCTATGGCGAGCCGAGCTCATGCATGAAGTTTCCAGCTCAGCTCATGAGCTCAGGCTCTGCTCGGCTCATATAAACCCCTAGTCAAAGCACATAAGCAACAAAATAAATCTGAGTTAGGTACTCACCCCTCCATTTGCAAGGGCGATCGCCATGATAGCAGCTGCTTCCATAACCCATGAAAGGGGATTCCACATAAACCCTAAAAACTTCAAGAATTTGCTCTCCTGGAAACACCGAATTCGATGAAATTCAACAACAAGTAAGTAATGATAATCAAGAAATTTGAGTTAAACAAAAGGCTTCACATTCTGTTAAATGTTCACAAATGCCTTATTTAAACACGAATTTCGACCAATACATAACTTTCAAATATAAAAAGAAAAAACACCCTGAAATAAGGTATACATTAGGAGTAGATAAATGCAGAGATTATGAATTTATTTGAAGGGACTTTATCACTCGGTACCTAAGGTTTGACTATTTATCATCTAAGTACCTTCATGTTTCAATGTACACAATGACCCCAATATTTGAAAATTTTATCACTTACATACCCTACCTTGGATCCCGTGAATTTTTGTCCAAATCCAGCGAATTTTCACCGGAAAATGTGGATGTAGTACATGATTATGGTACTACATATAACTCATATTAGTGTTTTCAACGAAAGTTCAGGATAAAAGTTCATGTGTCGTGTCAGCAATTCACGGAAAATTCAGGCTCTAACCAAAGATCCTTGTACATTGCCAAAAACATGTTCCACGTCAGGATTTTCCAACAAAAACCACAAATTTTGACGGATATACCTCTTTGATAAAAAATTTTAAACTTCAGAATGCCTGGACAATAAAATCTTTAATTATCAGCTACCATGGAGTCTATATTGTAAACAACACTCGGGTTACCTAAACGATAAATTCCTTTATTCTAATATCTGAAAACGACCACATTACAATTATAAAGAACACCACCAGTAATCAAAGGAGTATGAAAGAAATACAAGAAATGAACCTTTTTCTCTTCAAGCTTATTGGGGCCAAAAATGGTTAATCTCTCCTGAGCTGCATCACTGGTTAATCCCCCTCTGCTACATCTCAAATTCTCAAAAACCTCTTCAAGTGGTATATTTTCCTGCAGAAAATATAAATAATTGAAAAAAATTATAAAAACCTATTTCAATTTAGCAAATGAACTAGAATTCTACAAATTAAAATAAAATCAAAAGGGCCAAAAACCCTTATATTTCCACATATCTCGTCAAGAACTTCAAGTGTGAGTACAGTTAAATTATCCTAAATAGGAACGGTGAGATAGCACAAATCAACATATAAACCTAGTATACTATTCCACCTAATGCCAATTGGTTTTAAGATGGAACCTCCCTTGGTTTTATATATAGACTTAAATCAAAAGGGCCAAGAACCCTTATATTACCACATATCTTGCTCAGAACTTCACGCATGAGTATAGTTAAATTATTCCACATACGAATTAAGCGTGCACGGTAGCAACATGCCGTCACCGGATCCCATTAGAACTCCGAAGTTAAGCGTGCTTGGGCGAGAGTAGTACCACGATGGGTGACCTCCTGGGAAGTCCTCACCCTCAGGTTGGGGGCACTGGGAAACAGCCTCTCTTCAGGTTAATACCCTGAAGGGGGAAGGCTGTGTACATCTACTCCCCCCAACCCTGCGTAGGTGGGAGCCCTTGAGGCACTAGGTATGTTCTTTTATACAAATTGTGAGACGGAACATATCAACACATAAGTTTAGTAGACTATTCCATCTAACGCCAATTAGTTTTGAGATAGAATCTCACTTGGTCTTATATATAGACCTTATATGTACCAACTTCGTGAATCAAACTTAAATTTCACAAATCTCTTACCAAATCAACAGCCTCTTTCAGCACAGCCTCAAGAACTTCAGATTTCTCTGCCATGATTTCACTCTACCAAAACACCCAAGTTTTTTTTTTTTTTTTGGGGGTCTAAGTTTATAGATCAAAACCCATTAAGAAATCTGCAACAGAAAGAACATGAAACCAATAAGAAACCCCAAGAAAATGACCATAATAATGGAAATTAAAGACGACCCAGTAAGCAAAATTAAAAATTAAACACGACCCACTACGCAAAATTAAAATTAAATAATACCCAGAAAGAAATATAATTATTAATTAGGGTTTGTAGAGAGAAAATGAAGAGTACCCAGAAATACTGAGTGCAGATGAAACAGTAACAGTAGACGAACTGCTCTATCGACCTTTCCCTCCCCACAATACTTGTCTTCTAATCTCTTTTGATGTTTTAAAATATACAAATAAATAAAATAAGAGTTATTTACGTTAAAGGTTCTTATACTTTATTTATTATGTTAATTTAGATCTTATATTTTTAATTATATCAATTTAGTCCCTGAACAATTTAAAATGTGTCAATTTAGTCCTTTGGTAAAATTTAAGTTAAATTAGTAACGCAATTTTGAACGACAAAATTATATTAGATACAAATAACTTATTATAAATTAATTATTACTCAATTTAAGACACTGGGTATGCTGTTGTTGTTGTATTACTCAATTTAAGCCAATCCGTTGCCGTTTCATTAAAAATTTTATTAAAAACTTAGCATTAATTTTTCTCTAATAAACAAATTGACACATTTGGAATTATGCGGGGACTAAATTAACACAATTGAAAGTATGAAGACTAAATAGACATAATAAATAATGTACAGAGACCTTTAACGTAAGTAACCCATAAAATAATTTAACATTTAAGAATTATATGTCGCCAGTTGGAGTTCTGAAAATTATCATTAAAAAAATTAAAAAAATAAGGTCATTTTCAAGGTGAATTTGTTATTAATAAAGAAAATTAGTTGTTGTTTAGGCAGTCTGTTATTTAAACGAAAGATCCTTATGCTTTTCTTATTATGTTAATTTAATCTTTATACTTTTAATTACGTCCAATTGGTCCCTTTATAATTTATATCGAGTTAATTTAGTCCTTTGTCAAATTTAAGTTAAGTTATTTACATAATTTTTAACAACATAATCATGTTAGATGCAAATAATCTCACAATAAATACATTAATTAACTCAATTTAACCCAATTTATATCCAAACTATAAAACTTTTCATTAAAAATTTAACATAAATTTTATTATAAGGACCAAATTGACATAATATTAATTATACAGGGACTAAACTGACACAATTACAAGTATAATAACTAGATTGACACAATAGATAAAATATAGGAACATTTGGTATAAATTAAATTTCATTATTGCTCTAACAGTAGTATTTTTTCTCTAGTAATAACAACTTTTTAAAAAATAGTAACAGTATTTATGTTATAGGTTTTTATATTTTAATTATTTATATTATTTTAATACAAGTACAATATATATTGTATTGATTTTGTCATGTAGTAAAATTGTTATTCATTTACAACAAAATATTGAATGGCCAAGTCATGACAAGTAGGTTTCAATTAGGTCAAAAGTGCATTTGTAGTTATTCATTCGTATATAATATGATTGTCCGTTAAAAATTATACAGTATAAATTATACAAAAATTAAATTAAGAGAGTGTATATTATATAGGCATTATATTTGGTACAATTAAAAGTAAAAATAATTAAATTGACACAATTAATAAAGTATAATAATTTTACATAAATAATAGCAAATATCAATATAATATGTAATTTTGATAATATATATTCAATTAGTATTTTTACATAAAAAGACCAATAAATGTATTGAAAAATGATAAAATTTCAAAATTTTAAAATATCCAAATATATAAATAATAAATACTTAATCACTCCATGCACCAAAAATGATAAAATGTATTACAAATATAAATTATTTTAATATTATAAATGATAAACAGAATATTATAGTTGCCAATTATTTGATTTCCATTGACATAATTGTGAAATGGGTTTAAAATATTTGGAAAATGACTAATTGATTAAATTCATAAACAAATCAAGAACTGCCATGTGCCTCAGTCCATAAAAAAATAAAATATTTATTTTTATGTCTTTTGAATTAGTATTTTCTTTTAATATTTTATTTTTCCCTGAAAAGATAAAAAGGGTAAACAAAAATTAGGGTTATTTTACATTTAATCTCGACATTTGTAGAAATAATAAAAGAATCCTTGAGCGTTTTTTATTTTTTTAGTACCTTTGATTTTTTTTTTTCATATTAATAAATGGGATACGCTCCAACTTCGACAATTCATGTCAAGATGGGAGAAAACTGACTTGACATATCACTTTAAATACCTACTATATTATATTAATAAAAATACCACTTTTGACCCTTTTTAAAAAAAGGAAAGTCTATTATTTCTAACCGTTAATACCCTTCATCTTAGTGAATATTTAAAGTGACGTGTCGTGTCAAGAGGGGTATTTTTAGAACTAAATCATTCGTATTCAGTGAAAATGAGAAAACTATCTATTAGTTTAAGCTTTTGAGAAAGTTGGATCCTTTGACATGGTATCATAGCCTTATAAATCAAGAGGCCGCGAATTTGAATTCGAACAAGCCTCAATTTCAATATTAACATAATTTATGTATAAGGTATAAGATAAGTGTATGTAATATACACGCTTCAAAGTCCAACGGGCATTTGCATCATGTTAGAGTATAAAAACCAGTCATGGATCTTCACCCATCATGTTAAGGAACCATCTATCCCAAATGTGGACATTTGCGTGATGGGGTATGTTAGAATATAAAAACCAATCATAGGCCTTCACCCGTCATGTCAAGGAACCATCTGTTCCAAAAGCTTAAACTGATAGGTAAAAGTCCAAGAATAGTTTTATACTCTAACATGCCCCCCCTTATGCGAATATCCATTGGGTTTGAAGCATAGATAATACATAAGCCCACCTCATATATTATGCTTAAATTATGATAATATTGAAAGTGGGAGCTGTTAGAACTCAAACTCGTGACCTTTTGGTCAATAAAGCTCTGATACCAACCATTTGTCTCAAAAGCTTAAGCTGATGAGTGATAAATAAGGAAAATTCTAAAAAACACGAGAGAAAGTCTACGAAAATGGCATAAGAAACAGGGTACTTAGGAACTAGTTTGTCATCAACGACAAACTGTGCCCTATTCGTGCCATTGCTCGATAAATAATTTTATATTCCAACGCATATAATATAAAGTATTGGTGTTTGGCTAATATATTGCAATGTTGCTCTCATGCTTACAGGCTACTACGCTTCTATAATGACACGATCTTCAAAACAGCTTCCCTTCAGGGTAACATCCTAAAGAGGGAAGGCTGTGTACATTCACCTCCAAATCCCGCCCACGTTAAAGCCCGTGTGGCACTGAGACTGTTGTTGTCGTTGCTGTGCAAAGAAAATGCGTTATGACTCAACAAAAAGAACAAATTAGGTTGGCTTTTACACGTCATTGAGTCACTTTCTACCTTCTTTTGCTTTTCACAATTGATAATTGAAGCTGATGAAGTTGTAGTTCTTCCCCAAAAACATGAGATGTGAGTCCAACGTTATATCCTTTTTTTTTTTTTTTAATTAGCGATAAGGTCGCGATATAATACATGCCACTTGACCAAAGAGAGGCCTAGGACACCCGTAAGGAAACATCGGACCAAAACAAAAAGATAGGAATGCGAAAATGAAATACAAACAGGGCCAACATACATTAAAAGACTACAGATACTGAAAAATAAAACAGGATGTGTCAGGATCAGGTTGGGAGATGAGAGCTCAGCATTTTTTTTGGTAATTAATAACAGAGTTGTAGTACAAAGCAAGCAACTCGACCAAGCGAGTCCTGAGTCAACTCGTAAAAGATAAGGGACCAAAAAAGAGAACTAAATAAATAGCAAACAAGTAAAAAAAGGCAAAACACGAGACTCAAACACGACTACGTAAGACATCGAAAACATAACCAACCAAAAGACAGGAAAATGGGTCAACGACGCGCTAAATCTATTGAAGCAAGACTAGGAAGGATGAAAGCTCGGCATCAGCATAAAAGAAACAAAACCAAGAAGGATAAAAGGTACTCAAATTAAAAATTCCCTAGTCCATTAATGCAAATCACTCGATCATAATAGAATCGTCACCAGCAAAGCTCAGCTCGAGCTTCTTTTTTTATATTTCTTTTCCTTTAATATCTGTATTTTTCATTTAAGCTAATACTAGTTTTGAGTTGACTGTTTGATACTCGAAGAAAACCCTGAAGGAGCAGCTCCTAGTCCTTTCCTGGTCGATACACAGTGATTCCTCTCGCCGCTTGAGCAGTTTGAGCAATTCTACAAATGACTGATAGACATAGTTTTGTGTATTATTCGATTCTATATACAAAAGATCGGCAAAAGTTCGATAACTTATAATATATATATATATATGTGTGTGTGTTGTATATTCATATATGTATAACAACTCCTGGAATACTGTACGAACAAAGAGGGATATAATTCTATTATTTGACTTTTGTTTGATATTGTTCCTTATAATAGTCGTAGTAAAAAGTAAAACACGTGATAAACAATTGAGCGGGAGTCGATTATATAGCTTGATAGTTAAAATGACGAATTAGGGAAATATAAAATATGGATACTTAATTTAGATATAAGTATAATTAATTATTAAAAAACGATATACGTATGATTTTGTTTTTTATTCGATAAATATAGGGATACATGTTATGAAACATACATTATATAGCTAATAAAAAAAAGCGTATTTTATTATTTGCAATAATTAAGCACTCTTTTTTTAAATGGAAAAATATGAATACATATTTAGTACAATAATTATGCATTTCAACGTAACAAATCCTAAAAGTCTTTTTAAATACCTTAATATTAACAAAAACTGTTACGACAACAATATTAGCTGAAAAAAATACTCCATAATTATATGCAGAATTAAAGAATATAGGCCTTGTTTGATTATCACATGAATTGAATTCCTGCAGGAAATTATATTTCACGGGAATTTAAATTCATACATCAACTTTCTAAAAAGTAGGTAAAAACATATGGTTGTCAAGATAAAAAATAAAACTTTCTTGAGGATGTTAGTTAAAAAAATAAAAATAAATTGAATTAGGACTTACATGGGGGCTAGGTAAGTTACTTCTTGCATTTTAAAGAAATTGAAAATTGTTTACTTCCTGCATTCTATCTACTTTTTACCAATCAAACAAGAGCCAAAACCTATACTTTTCATGAATTTTTTAATTCCCGCATTTATTTTCTGGATACGAAACGAGACCATAATATATGAGGGTTGCAACTTGCATGCGCAGCACACATAACAATAAATAATCTAAATAAAACTATTTTTATTCACTTTTCAGATTTTTGCAATTTATTATTATTTGTTAAACATGTGAATCAGAAAAAGAAATGTAAAAAAATATATTTTAATATTTAATTAATATTAAGGGATTTTTAATAAAAATTACCTACATTTTAGATGCGATGTAAGGAAACTACATGATTTTTCTAATTTTTTAAAGTTATACCTAAACTTTTCAAAAAAAAATTCAATATCACACCTAAAACGGACACCGTTAACTTTCTGTTAAAATAAATACAAAATTACTAAACCACTCTCAATAAAACTTGTTTTTCTTATCATGAATTAAAAAGAATTTTACAAATAAAAATATACTTCTAAATTTTTTGGTAGCAAAAGGCTGTAGCAGAGCAGTATGTCAAATCCTTAACAATTTTACAAATTTAAAGGTAAAGGGTAATTTTCTCATTTGTAAAATACATTACTTAATAAAATTTTTAAATTAAGTTAAATTTGGTGTTTTGATGCATTTATTCCCCAAAACGCAGCATTTCATTTAACGAAAAGTTAACAGTGTCTGCATTACGTATGATATTGATTTTTCTTTTTGAAAAATTAAGGTATAATTTTGAAAAATTAGAAAAATTAGCTGAATTTTTTTAAACCACACCTAAAATATAGGCAATTTTTAGTGAAAATATCCTAATATTAATAATAATTAGATTAGATATAGACAGATTAGCAAAACTAATGTGTTATATGTATCTGGGGTAGGTGAGAACTTGCGATTTCTTTTTCTAAAAAAATAGTCAGGAGTTAGGTAGAATTTATTGAATATTTAAAATTAGGAGGCTAAATACTGTAATAATGATGTAACTTATAATGAATAATAATTTTAAAATCTTACTAAATTATTATAATACTAATAATTTTATTGTGTCAATAATATTATCTTAAAATCAGATAACACAATACAGTATAACCTCACCTAAATAATATTTTTGGCTGGACCCGACTTGGAACCAATGTGGTAAATAATACCTCGATTAATTAATAAATTTTCATGGTCCTAAAAGTATTAATTTATAAAGGTTTAACTATATATGTAATTTATGCATATTAGATACAAATATTAAAAACAGAATAGAGTCGGACTACTCATTATGGAGTCTCAAGAAATATTCCTTAATTGTCTGATTTTAATCATAACACTTGTCGTGCTTTTTAAGTTGTTCTGCTATTGTGATTGTTAGATATTTTAATAAAAAAATCTTAATATATTGTTATAATACTAATAATTTTGTTTTTTTTTTTTATTTTTTATGATGGTAAAGCCATAGGGAGGGGGAGGGAATAAACCCCTTAAATCCTCAATAAAGAGGAGACCACTTTTTGAGCTTTGTGGGATTCGATCCCGGGTCACCTCGTTGGCACCCCGCGATCACGACTACTCGGCTATGCCCCTAAGGGACAATACTAATAATTTGGTTGTATCAATAATATTATTTTAAAATCAGATAACATAATACGCATTATTATTGTACGAAATATGGGGTCTGAAGAACTATTCCTTAATTGTCTGATTTTAATCATAATACTCGCCGTGCTTTTCAAGTTGTTCTTGCTATTGTGATTCCTCGCTCCTTTTTTAATCGCGTATTTTGATTTTTAAGAATTTATCACTTAGTATCATAACAATAAGTGTTAAGAAACCAAAGAGGGCACCAACACTCTATCATCGAATCCCATTAGAACTCCGAAGTTAAGCGTACTTGGGCGAGAGTAGTACCAAGATGGGTGACCTCCTGAGAAGTCCTTACCCTCAGGTTGGGGGCACTGAAAAACAGCCTCTCTTCAGGTTAACACCCTGAAGGGGGAAGGCTGCGTACATCCGCCCTCCGCAGACCCTGCGTAGGCGGGAGCCCTTGAGGCACTGGGTATGTTCTTTCCTTTTACAATAAGTGTTAAGAACTCCAAATGTGAGTCTATGTGGTTGAATCCCACATTAAAGTTGTAAGAGTAAATAGATCAATTATAAGTGTAATGAGTTACGCCACTTATTTTGGGCTCATATGTGGATCTCATGTGTGCCAACTTCGTAGGTTGGATCTAAAGGCCCAGTGAAATTTGACAATAAGATATCACGAGATTTTAGAATGTTCCTATCTATGTACCATTCAACCAAATCAGGTGTATTTTTGTCAAAATCCAGCAATTTTTAGATGGAAATTTTTGACTTTTTTCTTTATCAAAATGAAAAGTTAGCATCTTTTAAACAAATTCACCTGAGTCTGACAGAAGATGCCAATATTTATTAATTAAGTTTCAAGTTAGTATAATCTAATGAGAATTCCTCAAAATTTAGCAAAATTATCTGAATGATAAAATTTTTAAACCTTAAAATAGTATAATATCATTTTAGCATATTGTATATTTTTTACTATTATGGCTTCCTTGGTCTCAAGGTTACAATGTTCTCATGACGACTCGATCTTCAGGATGGGGGTCATCGGAAACAGCCTCTCTTCCACCCGGAAGGGGGAAGGCTATGTACATCCACCCCCCAGACCCTGCTTCGTGTGGGAACCATTGTGACACTAGAACTGTTGTTGTATATTTTTTACGATATACGTAATTAGTCCATTCTGGACTTTGAAAAGAGGACGAGCCAACCCACCTAATCCCACTCAGATTCTTAAATTTATACTTTTATTTATTTTATTTTATTTATATTTACCATGCATGAGTTAAATATGATACCCGCTTCAGTGGCGAAGCTAAGATCTGAAATCGATAGGGTTAATTATAATAAAAATTATTATTTTTGTACTTTAATATGAAAAATTGACACTCATTTCTTGTATTATTTGTAACTATATAATGCAATTAAATATATTTTAGTACTTGAATATAAGGGATTGCCCACTCTCACTGATACGTAGGTCCGCCACAGCCCTCTTGTGAAGGCGAAGATTTAATAACTAAATCATGTCATGATATTCTAATATTTTAATACATATAATAAGGTATTTTAGAATTTGTATTTTATTATTTTATTACCATTATTTCAGAATTCATTGAGTTGCCATAGAAAAAAATGCTGATCTGAAATTTTTTTGTCATAAATGGTAATCTACAGACAACCATAAATATTATTAAAATCGTATGCTATGTTAACATCTTTCATCAAAAACTTGTCATATTTCAAAAAGTTAAACGTGATTTTTGGAAACCATATCAAAGTGATAAATCTTTTGAACTGTAAAGTAAATTATTTTTCATATCAAAATAGGATACTATAAAACTATATATATTTTGTATTTTATAGGAGTAAGATTACATATATTTTATTTTTTATACACTGTTGAAGAGTATATATTAGGATTTTATACTAAAAATCACCTAAATTTTAAGTACAATTTTAAAAAATCACTTAGATTTTCTAATTTACCACTCCTAAAATTTTAAAAAAATTTCAATGTCATACTTTAATGTTAACATCCTTAACACCATTAATTTTGCTGATGTGTTATTTAAAAAATATTATTCTTTAAATACAAATATTATTTTTTAAAATATTAATATTTTTTAAATATTTAAAATTTTTAAATAATTTTCTTTTTTTAAAAAGTCATTAAAAAATTTTAAAACTTTTAAGTGACTTTAAAAAAATTACAAAATTTAAATAATATTTTAAAATTATATCTAAAATTTAGATAATTTTCAGTAAAAATACTAATATTATTTGCACATACCGAGGAACATGATGAACCTAATAGTGACGGGGGGCCCATTGGGCACGTGGCGATTGTCGTATTTAGCAACAATTTGGTTGCGTTTTGTAGTTTTTGATGTTGAAAAATGACCTCACGAAGTAATATCCGAGAATAAATATATATAAAAAATAAATAAAATTAAGGATTATTTAGGCTAAAAGTCTCTGTATTTTATTTATTATGTCAATTTAGTTATTATACTTTTAATTATATCAATTTAGTCCATATATATTTCAAAATGTGTCAATTTGGTCTTTATAAAAAAATTTATGGTAAGTTTTTGTTAGGGTATGTCTCAAATTTGGGGTATTTATTGGTGTTTTATTTAGGGTCGTATGCCGTGTGTGTGCCGATCAAACGGGTATCAGGACTGATCGATCGGGGAGCTCTCTGTCAAATTCTGAGATGCCGCTGCAGAGCGGGTGCCGATCGATCGCGGTCCTAATTTTCACGGGGTTATAAATACCGCACGAGGGTTTCGCTTTTGAGTATCCAAATAAAGAGAGGTTGCCGTCATCCTTGCGTGAGAGAGAGAGGAAAAGTTTATGTATTTGTTCTCTTCTTGATTCATTAATAATAAAAGCTTCAATCTTCGCCCATGATTTTCTCTCCTCTCGATTGTAGAAGGGTTTTTACGTAAATCCTTGCGTCGTTTGTTTCTTTTCTCTTTTAGTCCATTTACTTCTCGTATTGTCGTGATATTTGATTCGAATCGCAAAAAGGGAGTTAAGTTTTTCCGCATAGTTTTTAATAAAAATTTAGTGGTTTGGTTACGAATTATGTTAAATTGAGTAAACGGATGAATTTATAATAAATTACTTGCATCTAACATAATTTTGCCGTTCAAAATTACGACATTAACTTAACTTAAATTTGGCCAAAAGACTAAAATGATACATTTTAAATTATTCGAGTAATAAATTAACACAATTAAAAGTATGATAATTGATATGACATAATAGACATAAATAATCCTAAAATTAATTTAATGAGGTCCATATAATTATGTGCCCTTTTTGATGTCATATCTCGTCACCTCCCCTTCGTACAATCCGTACTACTTGTGCAATATTTTAGAAATTTATAATTTAGATTTTTTTTTTTTGGTAATTAGCGGGAAAGTCACAATACAAGACAAATTACTCGACCAAAGTGAGACCTAGGACACCCGTAAGGAAATGGGGATCAAAAAAGGATAAACACCAACAACAGATCAAAACAGAAAAACAGGATTACAAAACGAAATACAAGCAGGGCCATCAGATGTTAGAAGACAAAATACAGTTACTTAAGTATCCTAAACATTTATCACCTTGGTCATCTTAATGCTTTAATATATACAAGAAAAATTATTACTTAGGTATCCTAATGTTTGATCGTTTATCACCTAGATACTTTGACATTTTACTATATACAATGAGGTACTATGATGTTTGAATATTTTATCATTTAGGTACCCTATGATGAAATTTGATGAATTTTTATGAGAATCAGACCAATTTTATACAAAAAATGTTAATATATGGCATGATCACAGTAATATATATAAACCACGTCAACGTTTTTAGTAAAAATTTCATTGAATTTGGACATAAACGACTCATATGTTGTTAAAATCACGTGTCACATTAGCATTTTTTTGATAAAAAGTCATCAAATTCTATTGAATATACTTACATATTGTCAAAATCATGTGCCGCTCTATTATTTTTCAACAAAAATCTATCGAATTTGAGAAGAAAGGTACTTGATTGGTAAAATTCTAAAACTGCAGGATATCCAAATGATAAGATTTTGAAATCCCAAGGAACTCCATTGTATATTCTGAATGAATATTTTGAAACATCAGGATACCTAGATAATAAATGGTCAAACCTTAGAGTACTTAAGTGATAATTTCACTGTGTATAAAGAGATCTTTTAATAATTAAGTACAAGCCCATAATAAGGTATATTTCACAAAGCACGGCACAAAACGAAGAAAAACAACGCATAATAGTGTATGTAATGACCTAAAAGGGTACTAACACGCAAGCATTGGATCCTATTATAACTCCAAAGTTAAGTGTGTTTAAGCAAGAGTAGTACCAAGATGAGTGACCTCCTAGAAAGTCTTTGTGTTGCACCCCTCAGGTTAGGGGCCATTGGAAACAGCCTCTTGTCAGGGTAGCACCCTGAAGGGGGAAGGCTGCGTTCATCCACCCCCCCAGACCATGCTTAGGCGTAAGCTCTTGGGGCACTGGAAATGTCGTTGCTTTGCTTTTAATAATGTTGTAATGAGCATGAGATTTAAAATTTTATGACTTAAAACGACGAAAAACAACGCATAATAATGTATGTAACGAGCACAAGAACTAAAATTTTATGACTTAAATGTCTTGAATTTTAAAAATTTTATCAGTCAAGTATCCATTTTAGGTTAAAAAAAAGAGTATCCATTTTTAAAAATATTGCGTTTCAATTTTGTTAAAAAAATTGTCCCACATATAAAATTTTAGCAGTGGGAGAGTTTGCTTTATGTACTCTGTTGTTATGGTAAACTCTTGATGGGCTTTTTAATTAAAAAAAAAAATAATAATATTTTCAGTGCCACAACGGCTCCCCCCTAAGCAGGGTCTGGGGAGAATGGATGTACACAGCCTTCCCCTTTTAGGGTGCTACCCTCAAGAGAGACTGTTTTTGAGTATCCCCAACCTGAGAGGTGCAATACGAGGACTTTCCAGGAGGTCACCCATTTTGGTACTATTCTTGTCCAAGCATGCTTATTTTGAAGTTTTAATGGAATTCGATGCTTGCATCTTAGTACCCTCTTAGGTCCGTAATTCTATTACATCAAAAGTTTAAATTCTAACATTTCTAAAATAATTTCATGGGCTGGACTTATTATCTGTGTACTTGTTTCGGGCCTGGTTCTTATATTGGGCTTGGGCCTTGCCATGGGCTTTGTGCAATCTGCTTATTTATCAAAAAATTTGGATTTGATCCAACTCACTCAAGTCAAAATTTTAAAATTTTAGTCAAAACTTTTTTTAAAAGTCAAATTTAGTCATCAAACTTTTAATAAAAGTACCTTTTAATCGCCAAATAGTTTCAAATAAACAAATTAGCCACGTACGTAAAAATTTTAAAAATTTCATCACCCAATTTTAAATAAATATTCATGTTAGTTACTAAAGTAATTTAAAATTTTAAAATCTTTACTTTGATGACCAACTTGTCTATTTTAAATATTTGGCGACGTTTGTTAGAAGATAGATGATTAAAGTTTCTAAATTTTTTTTTAAATAACCAATTTGTTAATTTTTAACTAGTTTGCTAACCAGAATGCGATTTAACTCCCCGATTAACAAATCACATCCCATCTCGTGTCATGTTTAGCAACTAAGTAAAAGGGGTAAAAAGGGGAGGAGTTTTGTAATATCCTACCATTGTTTAAATATATCAAATTAAAATGGATAAAGATAAAAAGGGATAAATAAATTACTCTTATTTAACAATTAAATAAAAAAATAAAAATAAAGAGAGTTATAATTAAAATAAGGACAAAATTATATCGTTTACGACTCTTTGCCCGTTGCCAATCACATCGTGAATGTTAATAAACAAATTCAAAGACAATGACAATCGAGCAATAATTCAATCACGTAAACTCGATGGAATCCATCAAATCCAATCAAAATCCCCCTACCACACAAACAAACCCTAATCCAATCGAATAGTAAAACCCCGATCGAAAATTCCGATGGGGAGGAGCAATGGTGGCCGTCCGATCACCGCCGCGATCAACACCAAATGGGCGGCGACGGTTGCGAGTATATGGATTCAGGCTACCAGCGGCACCCCCTCCACCTTCGGAATCTACTCCTCCGCCGTCAAGTCCTCCCAGGTATTACCGGAAAAGTAAATTAGTCACACTCTTAGTGTAAGGCATTGATATTTAGAAACCATCTCCTATTAGTCTAATATTTGGTATCTAGCAAACTAGGGTTGTATATGAGTCAAGCCGAGCCCGGGCCTGCCATGTTTAAGGGTCGGCTTGAAGCTCGCCGAGCTTAGAAAATTCAGGCTCGCGCTAGGGTCGGCTCGATCTAAGCTCAGCGAGCTTCGACTAAACTTGCAATATTTCGGCTCATTTAAGCACAATATAAGCTTGTTTGTGCTCGGTTCATTTTGGCTTTATTGGGCAACATCTAAGTAAATATATTATTCTAAGAAAGGCTCGCTTAGGCTTGTTTAGGCTCCCGAGCCTACAAGCTCGAGCTTCACTAGCTCAGATTTGGCTCGATAAGCTAAACAAGCCGGCTCGGCTCGGCTCGGCTTGGCTTGAGCTCAAAGTGAGCCGATCTTTTCGAGCTTTATGACGACTCGCAAGCTGGCTCGGCTCATTTATTCCCCTGTAGCAAACCCAATTTTACCTCTAATTATATGTCGTAGTATACTTGACACAAATGTATATAAGTATGGATACATGTATTTGAGTAAGTGTATATGCATATGTATAAATTAGTCGCTTATGCATATCTATAAATTAGTCACTGTGTATAAAACCAATTATAAGCCTTCACAGTTTAAGCTTTTGAGACATATGGTTCGTTAATATGGTATCAGAGTCTCGATGACATGAGCTCGAATTCCAATGAGCCCACTTGGAATACTAACATCATTTACGTACAAGGTATGAGGTGGACACATGCAATATCCACACCTCAAGCCCAATGGACATTTGTGCGAGGAAACATATTAGAGTAATATATCAGTCTTGGACCTTCACCCATCAGCTTAAACTTTTGGGATAGTTGGTTTTTTGACAGTCACGGTAGATAATTGTTGATTCGGTTAACACCCAGGCCTTGTTTGATTGTCACAACAATTGAAATTCAGGAGGGGAGATAGAACTAGGTAAAAACAAATGAATTAGAACATTTTCGGGGGACTAGATAAGTTACTTCATACGTTTTGAAAGAATTGGATTTTGCTAAGGAATATTTACTTCTCATGTTTTGTTGATATCCTGGTAACCAAATAAGAGGGTAAATACCCACTTTGTGTGAATTTCAATTTCTTACACTTACTTCTTGTAACTAAATAGGGCCTAGAGAAGAGCGGCTAGATTACCCTATTCGAAGTTTTACCGGGGTTGATTGTAGGAATTGAGGGGAATACAATCTCATGAGGAATAGAAAACTAATTTTTTTGACAATTAAATAAAGGTAAAAGGTAAAATTACTTTGAAGTACAAAATTATTCAAATTTTATTAGAAGTTTTTTTTTTTTTGTCAACTTGGGCTAAATAAACATGGGTTAATCACATATCTGATACGTGATTAATTTATTTTTCTTATATCATCAGGGCTACTCCCAGTCCACCTTGGACACGGTGGCCCTCTTCAAAGACATTGGCGCCAACGTCGGAATCCTCGCCGGCCTTCTCTACGCCACCGCAGCGTACCGTCGTGGCGGGCCTAAGGTGGTTATCATCGCAGGCGCTGCCCAGTGCTTTGCCGGATACTTTCTGACATGGCTGGCTGTTGTCGGAGTGATACGGCAGCCACCGGTGCCGGTGATGTGCTTGTTTATGTTACTGGCGGGCCATGCCATGCCGTTCTTTAATACTGCGGATGTGGTGACTGCTGTTCATAATTTTAGGGATTATAGTGGCACTGCTGTTGGGATTATGAAGGTATTCCTCTCATTTTGTTTGCAATTCTTCCACGTACGCGAAAGGGTCTATGTACTTTGTTCATTGTGTCGATTTAGTCATTTTGTAATAGCATTCAAAATATAGTAGTTATGCGAAAGGTCCTTTTCTTAAGAGGAAGAGCTCCACACGTGAGTTCAATATGAATTCCACATAGGAGTTATAGGAAAAAAGAAACCAACATACAAGCCTAGTGGGTTACTCCACCTGATGCCAATTAGTTTTAAGATGGAACTCCACTTGAGCTTATGTGCTGATCTCATGTATGCGTCAATTTTGTAGGTCGGGTCTAAGTGAAATTTAACATATTTTAAGTATTAGTAAATAAGTTAAGTCATTTATTCCAACTATGTCATTTCTCTAACTCTATATATAGGGACCTTAGTGCAGAGGAGGAGCATGGTTGAATGTTGAGTTCTCTCCCTCCCCCCCCCCCCTTCCCCCCCCCCCCCCCCCCTCTCTCTCTCTCTCTCTCTCTCTCTTTCGGTTTCTCCCTCCCCCTTATCTCTCTATTCTCTCTCTCCCCCTACCTTCCCTTATAGTATACCTATACTTGTAAATTTTTTGATACTTAATACAATATGCTTTATAGATTTGGATAATTGAGTGTTTGATTGCTTCATTTTTAGGTTGGATTGAGTTGGTTGATTGTCTTTGATCAATGTGGTTCATATCATTTTGCTTTTCCTTGTTTCAATTTAGTCGTTCTACTATTTACTTTATGTCAATTCAGGTTTATCGAGCTCGAGTTTCATGCTCGTCTCGACACAGTTTGCTTAATTTTTGATTTTCTGTTTTCCGTTTTCTGTTGTTCAGGGTTTCCTTGGTCTAAGTGGAGCCATGCTAATTCAAGTATATCAAACTATATTCAACGGGAACCCTTCTTCTTTTCTTCTAATGGTTTCTCTCTTGTCTACTATCTCCCCCTTGTTTCTCATGTGGTTTGTGAAGATCTTTGAGACATCCGATCCCGATGATACGAAGCATCTAAATAATTTTTCCTTGGTTGTTGTTCTTGTCGCTGTTTATCTAGTAATCGTCATAATTTTGGAGAATGTTTTCACCGTTGGATTATTCGGGCATGTGATTATACTCGTTATACTTCTTTTGTTACTCGCATCGCCAATTTTCATCGTGATTCAAGTGCATTGGAACAAGTATGACGAGATTGAGACTGGTCCAACTCGTGTGATGCAAGAGAAAGAGGAGAACACCAGGTATTGTGAAATTTTCATTTGGTTGTAATTTTTGTCTGTGAAGTTGGCATATGCGAGGTCAATATATATGTGTTTAAGTAAGGTTTATTTAGTGGATTAGTTTACTAGATTTATACGTTATGACTACTACCATTAGAGTCTTCCACACTTCATCTCCCATATGAGTTTATTTGAGCTTTGTAACTCTTAATTGATGTTATTGGAAGAATGCATCGTTTTTCTTGGATTGCTAGCCATGGTGATGGATGGCTACATATTGTTTTTTGTTTACTGTTTTTGGTTTTTAAGGAAACAAAAGCCAAATTTTGAAAAACGAAATTTTAATGTTTTTGATTTCTTATTTTCAGTTTTTATTCAAACTAAGAAATAACTGAAAACAAAAAACGAAAACAAGAAAGAATCGTTTCTAATATATGGCTTTTAGTTTCTCAAAACTAAAAAAATTGTAAACATAAAATGACACCAAATAACCTTAACTTGCTATGGTTCGAAACTTTCACAAGGCCAGAAACTAGCCCTTGGAGTTGGCCTATAACCAATTGAGATTCCATCCTAAAACGTACTAGCATTAATCAATTGTTCTACGAGACTTATATATTCATCCTCTTCTTTGTCACAACTTATATGTGTGATTTTCTTTATGCTAAACTCACATTTGAAGTCCTATATAGATATCCCTTATTGACGAGTCACGGTGACCAAGAGATAGGCTCTTCTAACGAGGCACCCGATCCAGAGCAAAACTTAAACCTTTTCCATGCAATTCAAACCCTGAACTTCTGGCTTCTTTTCCTCGCCACTGCGTGTGCACTAGGCTCCGGACTAGCAACACTGAACAACATCACGCAGATCGGAGAATCTTTGGGATACTCGTCTCTAGAGACTAGCACTCTCGTTTCATTGTGGAGTATTTGGAACTCTCTCGGTCGTTTTGGAGCCGGGTATATATCGGATTACCTTCTACATACAAAAGCATGTCCAAGGCCACTCTATATGGCAATAAGTTTGGTCATTATGAGCATTGGCCATTTCGTGATTGCTTCTGGTCTGGCTGGCGCGCTTTATGCTGGTTCAGTGTTAGTTGGTATCTGTTACGGTTCACAGTTGTCGCTAATGCCAACTATTACGTCAGAGATATTCGGGGTTGTGAACATGGGCACGATATTCAACACGATCACCATTGCGGGCCCTATTGGGTCTTATGTCCTCTCCGTTCGAGTCGTTGGCTACATATATGACAAGAACGCGTCTAAGGGAAGTAACACGTGCAGCGGGGTTCACTGCTTCATGCTGTCCTTTATCATTATGGCGGGTGTTACATTACTCGGGTCTCTCTTTGCTGTAGCGTTGTATCTGAGGACGAAGCGTTTGTATGAGAGCGTGATAGTTTGGAGGCTACAGCGGTTGGGTCGGGTATGAGGAGGTGAATGTGGTAGAAGAAATATGGAATAAGGAATTATGGGCGTGTTCAGTTCGTGGAAGTTTATTAGAGTGTGTTCAGTCTGGGAAAATTTCATAAGGTTTGTTCTGTTTGGAATTTTCTTAATTTCTATCTTTGTTTTTCTAAGTGTTTGTTATAAAAGTGAAAAAATGCAAATATTTGACATTTTAGAAAACACGGAAAAAAACCTTTAATTACAAAAGAAAACTTGGAAAATAAGGAAAAACAATTATTGAAAAACTAGAGATTTTTAACTAAATATCGTTTTTTTTTTGTTTACATTTTTTGTTTTTGAGAAATTTAAAACCATATATTAGATACGATCTTGTTTTGTTTTCAGTTTTTTTCTTCTTTTAAGTGAAAATCGAAAATAGGGAACCAAAAACAAGAAAACTCGTTCGCAAAAACTAATTTTAAAGTTTACTAAAAGCCAAAAACGGCAAATAGAAAAAACAAGCCCTAAGTTAAGGTTTCATCTGAAAATCAATTGATATTAATAGGAGAAGTCTCTTACACTTATATTTTAATCTCTTTCTAAAGTACGAGACTTCGTTATTAGACTCTAATGTGATGTTATTGACATTTTCCTTGTGAAGTTATTGACATGTTAATCTATGCTGAAAATAAGATTATGCCATTGAAGCTATAAGCTCTATTTGGCATTGCTTTGAAGTCCCGTAACTTCTGTTATCCTATAGCTATACTGTAGGAAAAAGAAGTTGAGGTGTTTAATAAGATACACAGTCTCGTAAGCCAGCCAAGGCGTCGACATACAGAAGAAAAAGCTCTCACAAACTCGATAACGAGCAAAGGTTATGGCGTGGTGTGGATATGCATGATTGAGTAAGTTGCAACATCCCCTTAAATCATATTGTTGGTCGGAAAAGGTTCTAAGAGTTGGTGTAATGGTAACTGTTCTATTTCAACTCAGGCATGGTTTGTTTGGGTACGAACCACATCGCCACCTCCCAAATGCAAAATGTCTTAGATTGCATTCTTTTCGTATAAAGAACTTCTACGATTTTCCTTACTGGTGTAAAAATTATATTGTTACTCCCGTAAGAGCTAGTTGTCATTTGATATGTATAAAAAAGCACACATTTTCTTGTGAAAATTTTATTAGGTGAAGTAACTCATGAGGTTGTGTTGATTATCTTTGTATCACAATTCTATTTTGAGATTTTTTTTCGTTACAAAACTCCCACATTGAGTCCTTCAAATACTTCTTTATAGAGTTGTTTGTCTTGAATTGTTGGTATTCTGATAGGCGATTGAAGAAAGGTTAACGGTGGTGCATATAGTTGTCATTTGATATGTATAAGCACACATTTTCTTGTGAAAATCTTATTAGGTGAAGTAACTCGTGAGGCTGTGTTGATTACTTTTATATCACAATTCCATTGTGAGATTTCTTTTCGTTACAATACTCCCACATTGAGTCCTTCAAATACTTCTTTACAGTGTTGTGTGTCTTGAATTGTTGGTCTTCTGATAGGTGATTGAAGAAAGGTTAACGGTGGTGTGCAAAATTATAATCTGCTCTGGTTTCATATGAAAATTTATGGGCTTGATTATCTGTTTTTTGAGGTTTTATTTTCTCGGTAAATTTGAGGCATTCGATTTTGTTAAAGAAGAAAATCAAATGGCACACAGAGGAGCTTGGAAATCCTATCCCGAGGCTTGTTAATGAAGAGATGGATGTCACTTGGGAACCGTCTGGGCATGTCTCCTTCCACCTCAATGGTTAGATCATGAGAAGATGGGCTGTGCAATGCCCATTCCTGCGCCCCACCTCCTACGCTATTCAGCCTGCGGCCCATCTTCCTCTTCTACTACCATGGGTCGAGGATGTTGAAGTCTTAGCTGATCGACATCGAGCTAAGTTAACTACTCCTGATATCGATGCTATGGGGAGTAACAGTGATAATGATTCATTAACCTCTGGACCGAAATTTCCTCCAGGATTCGAGCCCTTAGTACCGATCAGTAACTCTCAAGAAGATGACAGTATGTCGCGGAGCCATCAAGTAATAACACTGTCCATGGAAGGATCTAGCTTGGACTGGAGGAAAAAGGATAAACTGCGCTCAACAAAAAGGGAGAGAAGAGCGATTAAGCACAAGAGGAAGGAAAGAGAGAAGCGGGAGCTGCAGGTCTTCCTACAGGAAATGTCCCCCAGAAATAGTGCTGGGAAAGCGTCTAAGATTACCGAGAAGAGGAAAAAATGGAAGAGGAGAAATCGAGTTCAAAAGATCATGGAAGAGAAGTATGATGAGAGGATACTAAATGCAGAGCGGGTAATAGAGATAGGAGAACGGGTGGGCTTCAACTTTGATGGCTTCGACCCGCCGATGGTGGCAGACATTCTTGCGCAATAAAGGGATTGGGTGTTGGGTGGAGGCTTCAGTTCCGCTCTCTTTGATCTTGTTCGCCTTGTGGTTCTTCTTCAGCTAGGGCCCCTCTGTGTATTTGTTCTGTGAGAGTTGTCCCTGTGTCTTTTCTGGTTCTGT
Organism: Simmondsia chinensis; assembly: GCA_018398585.1. Lineage (NCBI taxonomy): Eukaryota > Viridiplantae > Streptophyta > Magnoliopsida > Caryophyllales > Simmondsiaceae > Simmondsia > Simmondsia chinensis. Next base: position 936,752 of record JAGTTD010000012.1, on the reverse strand, counting down.
TCTCGGTGGATGCTGTGTCGTGTTTTAAGGGGAGCTTTTGTTTCTGTTTTCTTGTTTTGTGCTTTTTGTTTCTGGTCCCCGTACTGTTGCTGTCGGACTCAGGCCTCGCCTAGCGAGTGGCTTGCTTGTGTTCGTGATTTTGTTGCAAATTATCGGGAAAAAAAAAAAAGATGGAGTCGTCCACTAAACTTATATATTAATCTTTCGTGTTTGTGGCAACTTCTACCATATTCACATGTGGGATTCTTAATACTTTTCTTCATATGGGAATTGTGAGTCTGTTTTCTGTTGCACCCATAGCCTTCTTCATTCTAGTTCGATATTCGTTGATCTGAAAGTGGTTTCGTTTTTATTTGGAGAAGCTTTGTGGTGCTTGACTTATTAGGATTTCGAATTGGTTTATTGGGATGTATTAGCCACTTAATGTACCTCAAGATTGACTTATTTAGATTTGCTTTGACTCACGACTTACTGAAGCTCAACTAATTTAGCTAACTAACCATAATCGGAGCTCAAAACAAGTCGCACCTTTCAATATAATAACAGACCAGCTTGGGAGGGACTTGCAAGCAAGCTTGTAACTGTTAAAGACTTCATAAGTAAAATCTCAAATAGGAGTTGTAAACAACAACAACAAATCCAGTGCCTACAAGGGCTCCCACAAAAGCAGGGTCCGGGGGGGGGGGGGGGGTGTAGATGTATGCAGCCTTCCCCCTTCAGGGGGCTACCCTAAAGAGAGGCTGTTTTCGATGACCCCCAACCTGAGAAGCTAATCTACAGCATAAAGTATGTGATCTGGCAGCAGAAGAGCAACAAAGCATGAGTATGACAAAACACACGGCAAGCAAGACAACAGACACAAAGCAAGCCACATCAAGCAGAAATCTAAGGATAGGTAGGCAGGTAGGCAGGCAAGTAGTAGCTCGTGAGAGCAAGTACACAACGTAAGTGCGCCAGGAGGATATCACGGCCTAGCACTAGTAAACTAGACTACCTTACTCCAACTGGAGCATCTACAATCCCTATACTAGCCCTCCATTGGGCCCTATCTAAGGCCATCTCCTCCCGAAGGTTTAGGTGGGCGAGGTCCTTCTGGATCGTCTCCATCCATCTCTTCTTTGGCTTGCCTAGCGTAGTAAGGGGCTGTTCCCACCTCCTTACTGGAGCGTTGTTAGGTCTTCTTAGGAGCTGTGAGAGAGAAAAAATTAAAATATAAGTTCAGTGACTTATTTTACTTAACACTAATTGGTTTCAAAATGAAATTCTATTTGAACTTACATGTTGACCTTACATATGCTAACTTCGTTAATACTAAAATCCACCCTAAGGCTTGCCAAGTTGAGCTTGAGCTCGTCGTACTTGTGGCTCGACTTGCCAATGTTTAAGTCAATTTAGTCATTTGATCAAATTGAAGTTAACTTATAGGTATAATTTTTAATGGCACAATCACATTAGATACAAGTAATCTATTACAAATCCACTATTGACTTAATTTAACTGAATTCATGGCCGAATCATTAGAAATTTTATTAAAAAGTTAGCGTAAATTTTACTCTAAGTAATATCAATGGCACATGCCTACATGGACTAAACTAACGCAATCAAAAGCAAATGGACTAAATTAACACAATGGATAAAGTGCAGAGATCCAACATTTTATTACGTAAAAAAGATCTTCATGCACCGCACAATCAAACAACTCACAGATCTTCAATGAAGAGATCTTATTGAAACAGATTAAAAAAAAAAAGAGAAGTTGCAATAAGATAAAATCATATTAAGGAACCAATTTTTGCAAAAGTTTAAACTGGTGGTTGAAGGCCTATAAATCGTTTTATACTCCAATACGCCCCCTCTCGCAAATGTTCATTGGGCTTTGAATCATGGAAATCGTATAGGTCTACCTTATACCGTGTACTTAAATTATGTTGATATTGAAAGTAAGAATTGTTGGAAGTCAAACTCATGATCTCTTGGTAAACAAAACTCTGATATCATGTTATCATTTGAACATTGGCTCATTTTGCCCACTATATACCCTTCTCTCCTCCATTCCAAATTGAGAAATTGATACGATTGATCTCTTATCTTTTTAAATTTATTCAAATTGATCCTTCATTTTTATAACTTGGTTCAAATTAGTCCCTCAATTTTTTAAATTTGTTCAAATTAATTTCTCATCTTTTCTTTTATTCAACATGGTCCCTTATATTTTATTATATGATAAAATTAGTCCCTCATATTGTCACTAAATTAGGTAAAAATTAAAAAGATGATGGACCAATTTTATAATAAATAAAGCATAATATACCATTTTGAATAAAAAAAAATGAGGGACTAATTTTAACAAACTTAAAAAAATAAGAGATCAACTTCAAATAAACAAAAAATAAGGGACTAATTTGAATAAATCTAGAAAAATGAGCTGTAAATAGCTCATTCCCAATTGACCCAGCACTTAGAGAGAGATGGGAGCAGCGAGTAAGGTAGGAGACTGGGTGTTCAAGGGCTTCACGGCGACGCTGGGTGTCGCCACCGTCTACCTCGCCGCCACTTTCTCCGTCAACGTCTACCGCGGCCTCTCCTGGCACAACGCCCAATCTGTACTTCTTCTCTCTCTCTTTAAACCCTAAACCCTAAATCTCCCCTCTCTCTTTGTCTTTCATTTCGATTTCTTGCTTTTCATTCTTACAATTTCGTATTCCCCGATCGCTTTTATAGAACTTCCTTGAGGTTTAGATTATTAATTTTTGAGTAATTTTTTGTTATTATCAGAGCAGGATTGTAGTTTTTAAAACAATTTTATAACTCTCATGGTTTGAATGAAGGTGTAAAATAAGCCTCTCATTCAGCTCGTGAAGTCATAGTATTGCGGTTCATGTGTGAGATGAGAGAAATAGCGAGTGAATGGTGGGTTTATCAACTATAACGAATGATTTTACACTATTTTACAATGCTATTTGGACTATTTTATTAAATATATAAATTATCGAGGTACTAAAATCCTTCGAATCTAATTTCCATCGAATATTTTGAGGAGCTGCTTTGCTTTTATTTATATTTTAAAATCGAAATTCTATCGATTTTTGAGGAATTAGAAGTTTGATGTACACAATTTGCTTACGATATTGATGAATTTGCTACAATCGCTGTCAATCAAGTATTAATTGACACTAAGCTCAATCCCGCAAACATTTAAACCCTAAATCCTCCTCTCTATCTGATAAATTGACGGTTTCCTTCTCTTAATCTTGCAAATTCGTCTCCCCTCTCTTTCCGATTTGTTGATGGTGTCCTGCTTAGTTTTTTTTATCTTTTTGAATCTAATTTCCGTGGATGTTTGAGGAATTTGCTGTTTGATGTACTGCAAGATCGATTTATCAATTTGTGCTTAGTTTTTTTCTGTTTTAAAAATCGAAGTTCTACCGGTTTTTGAAGAATATTTGCTTTTGATCTTGATAAAGTTGCTACGATCGTTGCAAATTGATACGAACCACATCAATCCAACCTCAAAATGAAGCAATCAAACAATTAAACACTCAGTTGACCAAATATGTAAGTGTATTGTATTAAGTATCAGAAGATTTACTAGTATAAGGTAAGATTTGTATAGTAAGAGGGATGGGAGGCGGATTTGGGGGGGGGGGGGGGGGGGGGGGGGGGGGAGGGAGAGCTCTGAGACTAGAGAGAGAAGAGGGAGGGAGAAACGAAAGAGAGCGAGAGAGAGACTCAAATGATTCCATCCAGACCTGTTTTCTATAATAAAGTTATATTTATAGAGTTAGGGGAGAGGTGTAGTTGATATTAAAGGACTTGGCCTATTTATTAATACCTAAACTGCTGCTCACTTAACCATTATATTTTGGATTGTACCATGAATCAAAGATGAATTGACACTAAGCTCAATTGGTACTTCTCGAAACCCTAATCTAAGCCCAAAATCCTCATCTCTAGCTGGTTAATTGTAGTTCGTGTTCCCAATTTTACGCAGACGTGCTGCGCAATTGATTTGTAAATTCTTGCTTAGTTTTCTTAATCTCTCTATATATCTAATTTCTATTGATTGTTGAGAAATAAGCTGTTTGATGTACACGGTCGCTTTCTGATTTTGATAAAATTACAGCAATTTCAGTGATTAAGATTTCGTTCCTCAACCCTAAACCCTATGTCCTCCCTTTTTCGCAAGCGTTGCTTCTAGCTGACTAATTGACTACTATTGCTCTTGATCTTATGAAGTCCTGGTGCTTGATCGAATTTGTCTTTCCTGCCTGTTTCTTTTAATCCTTTTTGTTGGGAAACATCAATGTAAGCACAAACGGAAGTATAAAATTACCAGAAAAACAAAAGGTAACACACCAAATTTTTACGCGAAGAGGGAAAAACCACAGGACTTAAACTGGTGTTTCATCCACTATGAAATTTAGATTACAATTTCTAAGTGAAACCCCGAACCCTATCTTACAATTGTCATCCCAAATGTGCAGCTATTGCATGGTAAGCTACCAATCTTTTGTCTCAATATGACTTTGGACAAAGGAAGCTACAAACTCTCCTACCAATAAAAGCACCCGAGGTTAGATGGAGCCTAAATGAGCCTAAAAGAGATGAGCTTGTGGTACAACTCGTCGAGATGGATTTGAGTTAGTCTTTGGGCTCAGCAAGCTGAGTCTCGAGTGTGACAAGCTTGAGCTTGGCTCGGTTTATTTACACCCCTAAATGTGGTCTTGGTTCCATGGTCAACATATTACGAAGTTTGAGGCTGTAGGATATAAGGTTTTAGGTATCAGGGAAAAAGAAAAAAAGATTAGGCTAGGTTTTACTATGTTTTATAGAAGATCTGTGAACTACCCATTGTAAACTGGGCTTTTGTGTAAAGAATACTGTACATAGCTAGAGGTGCTAATGCCACCTTGTAGGTTAGTTATCATTTTCCACTGCACGGGCGATCCCGAAAGTTTTAGGGTTCAAAGAAGATATTTAAAAATTCATCATTATTTTACTCTTTAGCAATACAAATATTACTTAAATAAATTGTAAAAAAAACTTAGGTGCAGTCGTGTAGGCCAGATTAAGGACTCTATAATATAGGGGTCCCTAGAATTTAGGAGCCATAAGCAGCTGCTTGTTAGGATCTTAACTTGCCCAGTGACACCGGAGTTTACTAGCCCCATATCTATGTAATTGCCTATTATGAAAAAAAGAAAGAGTAATGTTATTGTTAGTGCAGAAACAATTAATGTCGGAGAAATTGTATGAAAACTTGTGGTGATTATTTACTACAAATCACATTATTGCTCTGACAATAATATCTTTTTCCTAGCAATAACAACACCCAAAAGAAAAGTGGAAGCGTGTGGTACACTACCAGGTCGAGACTAGGGGAGTAAACGAGCTGAGTCGATCGGAGCATCCCCTTGTTCAAACTCGGTTCGTTAAGATTTATCGAGCTCGAGTTTGGGCCGAGCTCTTATCAAGCTTTTAAACCCCTTGTTCGAGCTCGGTTCGTTAAGGTTTTGTTGTGCTCGAAGCTCGGCTCGGCTCGGTCGTTAAGCTAATCGAACCAAGTCGAGCTCCTTATCAAGCCGAGTCGAGTTCGTTACCGAATGAAATCGAGCTCATAACAAACACGAGCTTATTATCGAGTTGAGCTCCCTATCGGGCCGAGTTACTCGAGTTACTATCGAGCTATTATCGAACTATTTTGGAGTTAATATTAACTGCTAACGAGCCTTTAACGAGCTCTTAACGAGTTCTTAATGAGCTCTTATCGAACTGTTCATGAACATTAACGAGCCGAGCACTCCCTTGTTCGAACTCGGCTCGTTAAGCTTATCGAGCCTGCTCGAACTCAGCTCGATAAATTATCGAGCCCTAATTATGAACACGAACGAGCCATAATCGATTTTGAACACAAGTAGTTCATTAAATGTTCGGTTCATTTACACCCCTAGTCGAGACCCTAGGATGTATTCGGTTCAAACCACTAGTCCTGCTTACCTTCCATAAAGGTATGATCATCTATTGTTAGCAATTGACAACAACAAAAAAACATAGTGCCTCAAAAGGCTCCCTCCAGAGCAGGGTCCGGGGAAGGTGAGATGTACGCAGCCTTACTTCTTCAGGGTGCTACTTTAAAGGGAGGTTGTCATCAATAGTTGAAAAATTCCTTAAGGCGAGATTTCTTGAATTTGAGATGATAATAAAGGTTTGCTCCAAATTTTCATACTTAATCTTGTGCTGCTGGGACTCCCGGTCTGGGATCTGATACTGATTTAATCTTATCCATGCTATAACGTACACATTGATATGTTATGGTTGTGGCCTGTGTTCTATCTTTGTAAGTTCAAATCTCCGACTCCACTTACCTACCAGATATACGTATATTTGTATTCTCATATTAAAGACTATTAATGGAGCATATAAAGAATGAATGTATATCTATTCATTCAAATTTTTACAAGCCTGAGGTTTGAGAGCAACTCATGTTTCGTCAAAAATACCCACTGTGACTGGCATGACCCATTATGTAGCATACATGATACTACGACTATGAACTGTGATTTAATTCCATGGCACGTCACAACCTCCCATCCACTATCGTGCATGAGTCGAGCAACGGAAAGCTCCTTACTCCTTTTGTCGCTGTTCGGTGACACTTCGTGCTTATATATCTTTGCCATTTTTGGTGTTTTTTCCGCAGAAATTAAACGAGGAAGAGGCAAATGATCAGAAATCGTAATCCCAAATTCTGTAAGCTGCCTTCATGTGCTGCAAAACTGAGTCTTTTCATTTAAGATTTTATGACATTTCCAAGGGATCTATAGTACCTGTGGCACACCCATTATTATTATTTAAGTCCTACTTGTGCATGCTGAAAATAATTCATCTTTATCTTCTCGGTATCGTTCCAATTTTATCGGATGCCTCTTAAGAGGTGAAAAGAACTCGTTGGATCAAGGTGTTTTTTGATGTAACGTAGTTGCGCTCAGAAATTTTTTGAATTTGTTATAATTTGGTCTTTGATTTTGATATGGATTATTTGATATATTCCTATTTGTTTCCGGTGGAACGTTAAGTGTATTATGTAGTGCATTACATTCTTTAGGGTCGAGAGCTCTTCGGAAACATCATCTCTACAGAGTTGCACTTTGTAGAGGTAAGGATGTGTATATCTTATCCTCCCCAGAGCTTGCGTTGGCAAAAGCCTCTTTGAGGCACTTGGTGGTGGTTGTAGTACATTACATTGTACTCCACTAATGGCCTGTTTGCCAAAAATTTCCGAAGTTCCAAAAATTCCTAACTTAATTGGATCCTATAGCGTGGATCGCTAAATGGGGCTGTGGTTTACCCGATAACCGGGTTCCTTGTTAGAAAAAAAAAAAAATAGAAATGAATTGAATTGAAATAAAAAATTAAAGAGCAGCAGGTAAATGCCATGTGTTGGTTGACACTCCATGACCATCTCATGGATTTTAGGATTTCTCATGTGTTCTGTGAAGATAATAAGGCATCGGATAGGATGGTATCGTTAGGTTCTTCCTCACAAGACCAGCATGATGGTATTTACATACAGTTTCACTGGACTTCGTATCATGATTCATTGGATCTTATTAACTTTGTTTGGTAGTTTTAGTATTTTTCTTACCTTAAAAAAAAAAAATTTAAAGGTTTTAGGATTTTGGGATGATTATGCCTTTTAATTTTCCTGTTTCTTTGTTATTTAGAGATTGTTTGTTTACAACTAGTCTGTATTTATCCTCGTATATACCTGGAAATTCATAGTAAGTTTTAATTTCTTTGTTACCTACAACAACAACAGACCCAGTGCTTCAAGAGCTTCCGCATAAGCGGGGTTTGGGAGGGGCAGATGTACGCAGCCTTACTCCTTTAGGTTATGACCCTGCCGAGAGGCTGTTTCCGATGACTCCCAACCTTATGGGGTTGGCAATATGAAGACTTCCCAGGAGGTCACCCATCCTGATACTACTCTCGCTCAAGTACGCTTAATTTTGAAGTTCTAATGGGATCCGTTTACAATAGTGCCTGGTAAATGAACCCCAATTCCTTTGTTACCTAGAAGGGGCTAAAAGAATTCTATTTTCGGAGCAGTTTATTTTCTCTTCAAATTAAACTTTTAAGAAATACAATTTTCTATATAATTTAATTTCTATATTAACTAAGTCCTTATTTGGTTGTCACATGAATTGAATTTTAGCGTGAGGTTATATTTTCTGAGAATTTAATTTTCGGGTTATTTACCTTTTACTACCTTGACCTTTTTGATAATTATAAAAATGACCCTGATGTTTTTGAATTATTAAAATGGACCCTGAGGTTTTATCGTTTTAATAAAAAACCATCTCTGGTAATCTAACGCCATTTTAAAAGGTTTTTGGGCCATTTGGTTTATTTTGACTCGATCTGGATTTGCATGACAATTACCATGAAGCTTTTTGGGCACTCAAAATCATAATTTTCTTCATTTTGAAAGGCAAGTCATTTACCCTTATTTGTCGGAGAGGGTCCTTTTTATTAATATTATAAAACCTCGGGGTCCTTTTTAATAATTTTAAAACGTCGGGGTTCTTTTTATAATTACCAAAAAGATCAAGGTAGTAAAATATAAATAATCCTTAATTTCCTTGTCAACTTTCTAGGAAGTAGGTGAAACGTAATTGGTTGCTATAATGAGAAATAGAACTTTCCTCAGGAGCTTAGTTTAAAACAAATGAATTAGAACTTACGTAGAGGGGTTAAGTGAGTTACTTCCTGCGTTTTAAAATATTTGAAAATTGCTTAATTATTTTCACTTTCTGCATTTTGTCTATTTTTTGCCAACCAAACAAAAGTAATAATTGGTACTTTTTATGAATTTTTATTTCTCACATTTACTTACTATATATATCAGATGATGCTTAAATACATGACTTCAAATCCGAGTTTATTTACACAATTGAACCCTTATCTTTTTAAATTTATTTAAATTAGTCTTTTTTCTGTTTTCAAATTGGTCTATTATCTTTATAATGTTGTTTAAATTGGTCTCTCAATTTTTTAATATTGTTTAAATTAGTCCCTTATTTTTTCTTTTTGTTTAATATAATCTCTCGTGTTTTGTTGTATAACAATTAGTTCCCATATTATGGTTAAAATTAGATAAAAATTATAACGGTGAAGAATTAATTTTGTCTAAAATAAAATATAAGGGATTATTTTAAAGAAAAAAAATATGAGGGACTAATTTTAATAGATTTAAAAAAAAAAGAATTAATTTAAATAAAATAAAAGATAAGAAATTAATTTGAACAAAATTAAAAATATCGGGATCAATGAGCTAAATAACTTCTTCAAATCCCCTTGTCACTTCTCCATTTAATTCGCATCACATCCATCAGTCTAGGCCATTTAAATGCAATATTTGGCTTATTATGTAACAACCTACCCCATTATCCAATCAGATTATTTTACCGTTCATATTTTAATTATATATTTAATATATAATATATAGTATAATAATATTAGATTTAGTGTTTCAAGAGTTCTGCCAACGCGGAATCTGGGGAGTGTATGTACGCAGCTCTACTCCTTCAGGGTGTAACTCTGCAGAGAATCTGTTTGCGAGGACTCCAACTTTATAGGGTTGGTAATATAAGGATTTTTCAAGAGGTTATCCATCTTGGTACTACTCTCGCCCAAGCATGTTTAACTTCGGAGTTCTAATGGGTCCGGTGCATTAGTGCCTGGTAAACTATATATATATAATATCTTCGTATTTGATTATTTATCACTTTGGCAATGAGTTACGCCATGATTTGAATATTTTATCGTCTCGGTACTAATGTCGGAATTTGATTAATTTTGTAAGAATCTAACTAATTGTATATATTAAATGTGGATGTCATGTATAATTACGATAATACATACACACATGTACAGACATATCAAGGTTTTTAGTAAAAAAATTGTGAAATATAATAAACGTTTTGCGAATTTTGGTGTAAGTTATATATATGTCAACATTTTTGATAAAAAGTTTGTCAAATTTTAACGGCAGATATGTATATATATTACTAGAACTTATATTCCACTTTAACATTTTTCAACGAAAATATATTAAATTTCAGCAAAAAGTTAACTAATTGATAAAATTTTAGAACTTCGGAGTACATAGCTGATGAAATTTATAAACCTTGATGTATTGTATTACATATATTGAGACATTAGAATACTCAGGTAATAAATAGTCAAACCTTATAATAGCTAAATGATAATTTTCCTTAAAATTAAGTAAGGCTCGTTGTATTTGTTGGAGGCATGACAAGTAGCGTGACTAATGAGTAGGGATGGCAATTAGACCCGAACTCATCTGATATCCATCCAACCCGATTCACTTATGGTGAATTTGGATGTAAAAAATGGATTTTAAATGAATTTGAATTTGAATGTTGATAAATGAGTGTTGGATCAGGTTGGATTTGGATGACATAGAACCCGAACCAAATTCGACCTGAAATTATGTTTGATGTAGGAAAAATTTTGAAATTACTAAAATTTGAGTTTCTAGCATTGACAAATCAAATTTTGATAGTTTTTTATGTGGCAACATTTTAGAGTTTTTCTGACACTATAATATTCTTTGTAAAACCATGAAGTGACAATTATATGTATAAAGATTATAGGTGAAAAAGTTTTCAAAAGATGCCCTAATATTGTATTAATACTATATTATACATATTAAATTGAAAAAAAGGAAAAATATATGGTAATTTGTCCAAATATTTGCTGGTAAATTACTATTGTCACAAATTATTGTTACATGTATTAATATTGAATTTCAATATTATAATTTGTTCTAGAATTTAAATGAGTTATGCATTTGAATCCGAGATTCGTTTCACCTGATAGATTTGAATTTTGATTGAATTTTTATGGAATAAATAGGTTTTTTCGAATTTGGGATGGGTCGGATTTTTTTGGGTTGGATCTGGATGAAGGCAAACCTGATCTAAACTCGACCCATTACCACCCCTGCAAATCAGTGAAGTCTGGGTAGGTTTAAATACTTAGGCTTGTTAATGCATCGATAATGGCTAGTTAATAGCTCAAATTACTCATTAAATGCTAACTATTTAATGCAATTTAATTAATCACTAGTAATCAAATTGCTTTACTCGATAATAAGCTCATTTTGGATTGATTAGACTAACGAGCCGTTTCAAATCTAATATTTTGTCAAGACTGAATTTTGCGTAAAAGTTTCAAATTTTGACTAAGATATGACTCAAGCTTGAATTTATTCAGAGCTGGACATAATCCCAAACGACCAAAGCAACCGCTTGGGGCCCTCAAATTTTAGAGGTCTCGAATTTTTGGGATTGTGGTTTTTAAAGTATTAATTGCTAGTATCAGTAAGTTTTGTGATTATAGTTTTTACATTTGTTATACATGAGGGGGCCTATTTGAAATTTTTGCTTGGGACCCCAAAAATGTTAGGACCGGCCCTTTATTGTAGTTATCAACAACAACAACAACAACAACAACAATAACAGACCCAGTACCACAAGGGCTCCCGCATAAGCAGGATCTGGAGGGGGTAGATGTGCACAGCCTTCCCCCTTTCGGGAGCTTCCCTGAAGGGAGGCTGTTTCGGAGGACCCCCAACTTGATGAGCTAATCCGCAGCAACGAAGCGTGGAAGCTTGGCAGCAGCACTCAAAGTTGGCATGTATGTGAGGGTTCACATATAAGTTTAAATACGGTTCCATCATTAAACTAACTGACATTAGGTGAGATCTACATGTTGATATTTTTTATCACACAGTGTCAATATAAATTTTTTTTTTTTGCCTGACTCACGTATAGAGCCTTTAACAAGACTTACATTTGAAGAAGAAAATATCTAAATTGGCTCGATTCATTTATGCGCATTAACTAGCTAGAGGTCAATTTTTGGATTCGATTTTATCTCGAGGATATCTTGATTTTAATATTTTGAGTTAATATTGTTGGCGTATTGGTTCGTCTCTCAATTACCAAATTAAGATGTTATGAGATGAGCGTAGATCACTCGCGCGGCGCCCAGGCCTCCTGAGGCTAGGGCCGAGCCAGCCTACCCCCTATGGTCAACAAGCAGCATATACCTCTGAAGAGACGAAGTACACGGCATACTAGGGAACGTAACTGCATACAACACATGCACATTAGTACCGGACAGGCTAAGGAGGCCCCATATGGCATACGATTGCTTATTGAGCACTGAGGACAATGTCAGTTAAAGGCGGCCCGTGACAAAGAGGTCTTAGCTTCAAAACTCATCACCCCCTCCCCCAAGTATTGGTTTCCTCTTTTGGAAAGATATTGTACTTCTTACTAATATCACAAAAAGGATACATTATATATTAGCACCCTGACTTTTTGTGTATTAGTTTTTTAGTTCACGAACTTTGTAAAATAACCTTTTAGTTTAAAAGTTACATATATTTAATAAAATAGTCCAAATAATGGCGTGAAAGCGTAAACCATGACGTTACTTATTTCTAAATCTACAATTCACTCGCTATTATCCCCATTTCCTACACAAACCGCATTTCTGCAACACTATTAATGAAAAAGAGTTGGATGAGAGACCTATTTTATATGCTCTTGTACACTTTGATTTAGGCTATTTTATTTAAAACGTGTAACGTTTTAGCCTAAAATATCCTCAAAAAGTTTGTAAACTAAAAAATTAATATAATAAACTTACATGTGATAAAATCAAAACATAGACACCACCATTTGAACTATTTTATTATATACATATAAGTTTGAAACTAAAAATTATTTCACAAAATTCTTTTACTAAAAAATTAATACACAAAACCTCAAAGTACTACGTGTAACTTACGGCTATGTATGGCGAGCAATTTTTCATACCGTTTTTTTATAGCTTTTAGCTTTTTAACTAATCAAACAGCTAACAACGCTATTTGGTAAAAAAATTATTGTTAGCGTTTTCAAAAAGTTTGTGAACTAAAAAAATAATATAATAAACTTACATGTGATAAAATCAAAACTTAGACACTACCATTTGAACTATTTTATTATATACATATAAGTTTGAAACTAAAAATTATTTCACAAAATTCTTTTACTAAAAAATTAATACACAAAACCTCAAAGTACTACATGTAATTTACGGCTATGTATGGCGAGCAATTTTTCATACTGTTTTTTTTTATAGCTTTTCGCTTTTTAACTAATTAAACAGCTAACAACGCTATTTGGTAAAAAAATTATTGTTAGCGTTTTCATAGCGTTTACCTTTTTAAAAAGTGCTTTCAAAAGCTAAACAATTTAGCCGTTAGCTTTTCAAACTTATATAAGCAAATTCTATTTATTATTTTACCAAAATACACCAATTTTATTATCTAATTTCACCAAATGCATTACCCATTAGTTAACAACTAATAGCTAAATGATAACAATTAATAGTTACGGCTAAACATACAACAACAACAACAACAACAACAGACTTAGTGTCTCAAGGGCTCCTGCATAAGCGGGGTCTGTGAAAGGTAGATGTACGCAGACCTACCATTTCAGGATGTAACCTTGCCGAGAGGTTGTTTCCGAGGACCCCTAACCTTATAGGGTTGACAACACTAGGACTTCCGAGGAGGTCACCCATCCTGGTACTATTCTTAACTAAGCACATTTAACTTTAGAGTTCTAATGAGATCCGGTTGCATCAGTACCTGATAAGTGAACCCTTACAACCAAACATAGCCTTCCTTAATTAATATCTCAAGGGCAGGAGCGTAATTTTAAGGAAAATTAGGGGCATTATGGTAACAAGACTACTATATAAACACGGGGGGGATCTGTTGGTTAGAGATTGCGAAAAGGCGTCAGAGAGAGAGAGAGAGAGAGAGAGAGAGAGAAAGAAGCAGAGGAGTTTCAGTTAACCATTCTCTCTCTTCCCCCAAAATATCACATTTTTCTTCGATTTAGGGATTTTTTCGCACCAATTTCAAAATTAGGTTTTTCGATTAATCGGATTTGACTTGAATTGAGATTTATAGGCAACAATGGTGTCTGATTTGGTAGTCAATGCTTCGATTGCTAATTCGAAGGATTTCGGCAAGAAGAAGAGGGTGAGATTATGCTTAATCCTTGTATTTGTTTGATTTCTCTTTGCTCGTATGGTTACTCGATACCGTTGAAATCAGGAAGAGGGCCGAGATTGTTCTTTTCGAAGCTTAACCAGATTGATAGTAGAAATTGAGGGGAGATAAGGGTAGAATTCAGAAGAGGGAAGGGAAGAGAATATTATGAGGAGAGAGGATTCATCTTTGATAATTCATTTCATATCCTCCGTTAAAGATTCTTTGAGGCACTGGGCAATTGTTGTCGGAGAAGGGGACCATTAGCTGAGATCCTAATTACGTAATAAAAGTGAAAATTAATTAGATTAGATGATTATTAAAATTAGAACTATCTAAGTAAACACTATTTAATCACATGCTCCACACGTGATTAATTTATTTTTCCTGTAACGTTAGTTGATTATGTGATTTGTGTTATTTTGATTTGTTTTTTGGTTGTTTTGAGTTAATAGGTCAACAGGACAGCGAAATTGAAGCAATGCAAGCTTGATGCGCGCCGTGAACAGTGGCTTTCTCAAGGTATTGGATTGATTTATTTTTGTGTGCCATTTGATTGAATTCTCATTGTGGATATCAATACGCAAGCACTGGATTCCATTAGAACTTCGAAGTTAAGCATGTTTGGGCGAGAGTAGTACCAAGATGGGTGACCTCCTGGGAAGTCCTCGTGTTGCACCTTTCAGGTTCGGGGTTCTCGGAAACAGCCTCTCTTCAGGGTAGTACCTTGAAGGGGGAAGGCTGCGTATATCCATCCCCTCAGACCCTGTTTAGGCGGGAGCCCTTGGAGCACTGAGAATGTTGCTCTCTTCAGGGTAGTACCTTGAAGGGGGAAGGCTGCGTACATCCAACCCCCCCATACCCTACTTAGGCGGGAGCCCTTGGGGCACTGAGAATGTTGCTCTCATTGTGTATGATTCGTCGTTTCTCTGGACATTGTTAGAGTACGAAATCATTACTGGATTCTTACTCATTAATTTAAACTTTTGGGATAGTTAGTTCCTTGATATGATATTAGACTTTTGTTGACTGCGAGGTCCTGAGTTTGAACCCAGTAGGCCATACTCTCAGAATTAATATAATATGAGCATAAGGTGTAAGGTGAACTTGTGCATTACCACACATGGACATTTGAATGAGGGCTCCTGAGCTTTCGACCATTAGCGAAACTTATGGGATAACTAGTGTTATATGGTATAATATATATGAGCACAAAATATAAGTTGAATTTGGGCACTATTCATACTTCAAGCTTAATGGACATTTACGTGAGGCGGCATGTTAGAGTACAAAACCATTTATGAGCTTGAGGTAAAGGTGTTGTAGTGATTTATCTCTCAACCGCTCAAGCTAGTGGTTTTTGGGTTCAAAGCTCATTATCCTTCTATCCCAGGTGTTGGTTTCCTTCTCTAGACAAAAAAAGGTATATTCCTTATCAATATAAAAGAAAAAGGAAAACCATTCATGAGCTTTCACCCATTAGCTAAGTTTTTGGGATAATTGATTTCTTGACATAGCTTTGTGTTGATTGGTCTCTTCTTCATTCTATCTGTATTGATTGATTGAAATGTTTCACAGTCAAGAAAAAGGGATGCAAGGAGGAAGTAGGTTATGGTGAGGGTGGTGGGGAAGGAGAGTTCAAAGCACCAGCAATTGAAGCTCGCAATAAGGCCACCCAGCGTTGTAAGGTTTTAGAAACGCACAGGCCGGTTGGAGAGGATAATCATGGATCGATCCACCATTACTATGACTTAGAATCACCAGGTGCTAGTCCCATCGGGAATGTCAACCATTCCGTGGACTGTTATGCCGGTGGTGGTAGTGGTGTCAGTAGTTCGAGCTTTAGTAGTGGAGATAGTTTCTCCGGGAGCATAAGTGAAGAAGATGAGCAAGTACTAGGCGACGATGGTTGCTTGGATGATTGGGAGGCTATGGCAGATGCTTTGGAAGCTTCCTCTAACAATGAGCAAGAGAAGAATGCCATCGCTGATCCATCCCCAGTAAAGGAGACAGGTAGCCTAACGGAAGATACAATTACAGAATCAGAATGTGATAAGTCGAAGTCAGAGAGTTTGGGAGTTTGGGCGAGGAGCCCGGGAACCAACCGGGCTTGGAGGCCCGACGATGCTTGTAGGCCCCAGAGTTTACCTAACTTGACGAAGCAGCACAGTCTTCCATGGGCTCATAGCTTTTCTGACATGGCGCCTACCTCGTGTCCGATATGTTGTGAGGATTTGGATAGGACAGATTCAAGTTTTCTCCCATGTCTTTGTGGGTTTCGGCTATGTCTTTTCTGTCACAAGCGGATTCTCGAGGAGAATGGGCGTTGTCCAGGCTGTAGGAATCCTTATGGCTCCGAACCCATCAAGAAGGAGACTGGTGTGCCTGGATGTAGTCTGACGGTTCGATTGGCTCGCTCTTGCAGCATGTTTTCAAGGGTGTAGAATAGAAGGGAGAAATTTATTTCCCTTTTTATCTCTCTGTTTCGTGTGTCTACTAGTACTTTGTTCATCTAGCCAGTTCTTCGTAGAGTAGTTGTGGGTGTAAGTCTGGTTCTGAAACCCAGTGATTCATATAGCTTCTATGTGGGTTGGTTTATAGCGCATTTGCTGATTGTAGATGTCTTCATGTTGGTTTATGAACAGATAAGGTGGTATACAAATTGAATACATTAACTAAATTCAGTAAAATTTCGTCTACTGTTCTTCTTGTACCATTTTCAGTATTCAAAATTTGCCTTGTTTTAATTTTCCAGGGAAGGGGAATTGCATATGACTCGGGCAAGCGGTAAGTATAAGTTTGTTGATTTAGCTCTTATTTTGCCAAGTCTTATGAATTATGACGTTATGTATTGTTTCATTTGAGTCAGTCTCGCTATGATTTGTCTATTCGTGTCTCGTCCTCAGGTACTGCTCTTTTACTCTGGTATCTTCCTTGGTCTTTGTGTTGCTAGTCAAGCAAAAATCTGTAAAGAATGGTTAACAATTAGCAGTGGCTTTAGAGTGAATTCCTTAGGTGCTCTACTTTACATGTTGAATGTTTAAGGGTTGGTGTTTAATGTCGTATGCATATATATATATTTTTTTTTTGAATGGGTAAGGCTAGGGGAGGCTATGCTTGGACACAGCCTCCCTTAAGGGTAACATCTTGAAGGGGTAAGGCTGGTACATCCTCCCTCAGACCCTGTATATGTGGGAGCCCTTGAGGTACTATATATATATATATATATATATATATTTTTTTTTTTTTTTTTTGATTGGGTAAGGCCAGGGGAGGCTATGCTTGGATACAACCTTCCTTAAGGGTAACATCTTGAAGGGGTAAGGCTGGTACATCCTCCCCCAAACCCTGTATATGCGGGAGCCCTTAAGATACTGGATCAGTTGTTGTAGAGGTAAGGCTAGGGGAGAGGGGAATGCCATATTGGCGAATCGGACTCCGGTGACTTCTCTGTCCACAGGAGTTCTCAACCATCAGGTCATGTGCCCTTTCAAGGACGTGTCTTCTGCATATTCACATCTTTGTTGGATACTAGGAGGAAACTGAATGCCTATTTGGCCAATTTGTGAAAAAATTGTTTTTTCAGAACTATTTTTTATGGAAACATTTTTTTAAAAAAATGCTCTTAATATGGTCTGCTTGCCAAACTTATTTTCTTGAAAAAAAAATGATTTTTCAAGAAAATAGCTTTCTTAAGATTGTAACCATGTTTGGCTTGGAAAGAAAAATGCTTTTAAATTAAATTACGAGCTATTTTTCTCCTTTTAAGTAAAAGAATTAAAATACTGCTTCTCCTTAAAAGTAGAATCAAAAACTAGAAAATTTTCAAAAAAATACCCTTATTAATCAGTTCTTTTTACAAGAGTATTTTTGCAAAAAGCATTTATGAGAAAGTAGTTTCTTTAGAACTTGACCAAACAAGCATAAGAATGATCATGGTTCGACAGGTAGGCCAAGAGGTAAATATGTATATGCGCTCCTTTTTTTTTTTTTTTCTCCCAATAATTAATGACAAAGTCGTAATAGGTCTTTTTATCAGATAACTATGTCCTCTAGCTCGAGGTCTTAATCTTTTTATTGTAGTTCCCTTGTTGACTTTGGCTGTACTAATGATTAAATCTGCTTTATTGGAACCTCTATTGTGACTAGCATTTGTTGGTACGGAATAAATGAATTTAGAAATGGGATAACATGTTCGATAAGGCATAAGTTCTAATATCATAAGTGTTTCCTCGTAGGAACGTCCACGGATCATATCAATTACTCGTTGCGCTGTGTCAGCGACAGATATATATTGTCCTAAAGCATATACTTCATTCTGTTTCTTTCTATTTTTTATCATAAGGGTTAGCATATGTGTATATGCACTATAATTGGCTTCTTGACCTTGAAGCTTGGCTTCCTTCCATCAGCTAATTGTTTTCACCAGGGAAGATATCTAATGACGTCTCGAGTGCTCTTAGGGATTCTTATTCGAAGGATGGACCGACCTCAGACGAAGTCGAGCCATCATCATATCATAAACCGGCAAGCGTCTCTGCAGACGGGTCATCGCCATAGCCAAAGAGGCAATCAAGGACGAATTAGCTCATGTCAATAGGCAAATGACCCCATGGAAGCTCAGGTACATATTGATCTCTATTCGTTTTCTGTATCTTATTCTTTAGGCTCCGTTTGTTTCGAAGGAAAAATAGATTCTCGGAAATGGTTTTCTTTCTTTCCATTGCCTGGCACGTAACTTTTGACAAAAAAAAATGTTTTCTGAAGGAAAAGCTTTTCCTCCCAATTGGTGGAAAATGTCTTCCTTTGTAAAAGAAAGGAAGTCACCCATTCCAAGCGGTTCAAAAAGTTTTGGGGTATATATCGAGCGTAATATGGATCATAGTGAAATGAATTAGACGGAATTATAGATCGTTAGAGGTAATAACGTGGGATAAGAAGTGGATAAATAATGATCAGTCGAGTCCGATCTTGGACTGAATTATGTGACATTGTTGTGGCATCTGTATCATGGTCCACTTCTACTGAGGATAAACCAGAACTCACCTTATATGTTATCATCTGTCACTATATATATATAGTTGTTGAGCCATTGAGAAGATCAAGATCGGTTACATTAGATTCAAGTGTGGAGTCCGGTTTATTTGAGCAGGGTTCATTTATCAGACACCACTGCATCGGATCCCATTAGAACTCCGAAGTTAAGCGTGCTTGTGCCAGAGTAATACCAGGATGGATAACTTCTTGGGAAGTCCTCGTGTTTCCAACCCTATAAGGTTGGGGGTCCTTAGAAATAGCCTTTCGGTAGGGTTACACCTTGAAAGGGTAAGGCTGCGTACATCTACCCCCCAGAACCCGCTTAGGCAGGAGCCCTTGAGGCACTGGGTCTATTGTTGTTGTTGTTATTGTAGTTCGGTTTATTTGAGTCTTGTTTATGAAGTTGAGGATTGGACGAATCAGAATTTATTGTGTGACTATATATTGTGAAAGTTGATATCCGCCACTGAAATTGCCTCTTGTATTATTCTCAAATAATGATATTATATTGATAGACATGAGTTCAGGCTGAACTACGTAAATTCTTATATTCTTGATGTTTCTCCCGTTCTCCTTATTTGTGTGCTTGCTATTTTGATTTTGGATTATATGGCGTTTGTGAGTGGTCTTAACAAATAAATCCATCTTTATAACTTTGTTACAGAATTTACAGCTTCGTACCAATGAGAAAAACGCGATTCTAGGAAGTCATTTTTCATTTTTTCCTTGGTTTGGCCAAAAGTAGTGAGCGAGACTATTTCAAGAGAAAAATGTTTTCCTGCGAATTGAGGGAATGTGATCACCTTTATAAAAAGTAAGAAATCAACATTATAAGTCAGCAGAATTCAGCTCAAAACCCTTCAAGGTGGCACCCTATTCTGAAGGGGAAGGTTGCATACATCCACCCCCGACCCCGTTCAAGTGGGAGCCCTTAAGGCATTGAGAATGTTGTTGTGGAATTCAGCTCAAAACCGATTTTCTTTCCAAAATTCCCATTTGCCGGTCCGGATTTGTAGTCAACGTCTGAAATCGGGCGTTTATTGATTGATACTCCGACTTAAATGGATAATAAACTGATAATAGACTGGTCATGTCCGAGTATAAAGGAGCAGAAATATTGAAATAAAATTCGATAACATCGCTTGTTAATTCCGAGTCACTTTCCTTGCCTAATGAAGTAAAGGCGAAATCCAACATCTACATAATATAATTCGGGTAAGGTTATTCTATGAGTAAAACTGTTAATGTCAAAACATTTTACGAAATCTTGTGCTTATTATTCACTACAATAACTATTGTTTTGACAATAACAACAGATTATAATTCAACTCGACATTACTTTCATTTCATAGGGTGACAACCATAATATAAATAATAATACAACAATGCCATATAATATCTGTATGTATACATATACACACCAACTTATATAATATTAAATTTAATTGTTAAAAGTATAACTAGTTTTTATATTCTCCCATTAATGAATATTCCATAAACTAGTGGCATGTATATTATAGCTGCTGACCTAACTGTAACCCGAAAATTTTAAATTTATTGGAACCCGAACCCAAGAATGAACCGGCCCGAATTAAATCTGACCTGAGCTGACCCAAAACCTAAAATGTCCCAACCCGTAATGAGCCGAGACCCGAACAAGACCGGTCCTATGTTCCGAAATGACCCAAATTAAAATCCCTTTTATCGTAGAATATAAATAAAATGCTAATTACAGTCATTTTGTTTTATAGTTTTAGTTATAACTTTTAAGGTTGAATAAATATATTATAAAAATAATCTAATGGGTCAATCTCAAATCGGAGCTGACTTAAGGATACTCGACCCAAGGTTAACCTGATCCATGGTTGACCCGACCCGATGTCAACCCAACCCGAGACTGACCTGACCCGAGGTTGACCCAAACTCAATGATGACCTGACCCAAGGCTGACCCGACCTGAGATAGACCCGATGTGACATTAACCCGACCCGATTGCCAGGTCTATATCACTTTATGATGAAGGTTTCCCACCTTCAATGATCAACGTTAGAATACCCAACAGAGCCTTACCTTAATGATAGGAAATAAGTGGGGGGATAGAGTGTTACTTTAGGCCAAAAGGTTTCGATTCCCTCTTGAACCTCTCCTTAAGAAATCCTTGACTTAATTGACTCATGTGATTTGTGGATCGTGCATGGGTTGTGGTTTACCGGGTAATCGGGTTTCTTGTTAGCAAAAAATTATCAAGAATACTAAAAAATATATAAAAGGAAAATTATCACTTAATTATCCCGAGTTTTGGCAATTTATTATTCTACATGTCATGATGTTTTACTATACAAATTAAGACACCTTAAAGTTAAAATTTTAGCCCTTAATTACCCTAAAAATTATAAATTTTATCAATCAGATAACCTTTCTGTTGGAATTTGTTTGATTTTTGTTGAAAAGTGATAAAGTGGAATATGATACCAATAATATATAAGTATCTTCGTTGGAACTTTATAATTTTTTTATTTAAAAAAATGTTAAAATGAAATATGAGTGTAACAATATACACGCAATTTATATCATAATTTGTGTGAATTTTTATCGTAATTCGTTTAATTTTTACGGAGAACATCGGCATAGATTATGTATGGGGTGAAGATCATCCACAGCACCATAAAAGTGATTGAGAGAGACGGGAGAGGGTTTTATTTTTTTTTAATTTTATTATTTTAAAATTTTAAGTTATTTATATAAAATAATTTTAATATAAAAATTTATATTTTGGCTATTTATTAATTAGACATCTGTTAAATTTTTGTTGTCATTTGATATTTTCAACAAAAATCTAATGGATACCTTATTATATAAGTATCCGTTAAATTTTTGTTAAAAATATCAAATGACAATAAAAATTTGACAGATATTTAATTAATAAATAGCCAAAATATAAATTTTTATATTAAAATTATTTTATATAAATAATTTAAAATATTAAATAATAAAATTAAAAAAAAAAAGCCCTCTCTCTTTCTCCTTCTTCCTCCCAATCACTTGCTTATGGTGATGCAGATAAGCCCACGGCCCCCGATCTGGGGCGTTTCTATGGTGCAGAATTTTTCTAAGCTCTGTGTCGATATATAATTTGTGTGTGTTGACACACAACTTAAAAATATGTACAAAATTTACTAAATTCTGTATCATGCAGAAAAGTAAATTTTCTATACGGTAGACAAAGCGCTTGACCTTCACCCTTATGAAGATTACGGTATTCATTTCGTACACTAGCATTTGATACATAAAATTCGTTAAATTCTTATAAAAATATATTAATTAAATTCTGAAACCGGACATATAGGTGATAAAATATACGAACTTTAGTAGCTCATTATTTATATTAAAATATCAGAATAAATCAATGATAAATAAATACTGAAACCTCACATACCTGGGAGATAAATTTAGAGTAAATTACATATTAGTACCATAAAGTTTTAATTTTTTAACCCACAAACTTTTTTAGTCCAAAAGGTTACGTATATTTAGTAAAATAGTCCAAATAACGAAAGCATGGCCTATTTTACATCCTTACACATCTCTATTTGAATTATTTTAATAAATTTATGTAATTTTTCATATTAAAAAATTATTTTATAAAATTTATAGACTAAAAAATTAATACATTAAATCTTGGGGTGCTAGCGTGTAATTCCCAATAATTTTAGGGTCGTAATATTGTTATAGCATTTTTTGTTAATGACGGGACAATTTTAACACAACAAAATTATAAAAGTCTTTATTATTGTCCTGATATTAACAAAAAATGCCTTATCAATATCACTAAACTCAAATTATTAGAAATTATATATTAGTACATAAAATTCAGTGTATTAATTTTTTAGTCCACAAATTAAACAATTAGCAGTGCAAGCAACTTGAATTTAAAAAAAAAAAAGGAAAAAGAATATACCAAATAAAAAAAAAAAGTCAAACCTGTTAACATTACACTGGCGCACGTTAGCCACTCCACTAGCGGCGCAATTTAGCGTGACGGCGTCAACGAAACGCCGGCTAAACGGGACGAGAAATCGGGGAAGTATCAGAGAAATTACCAATATGCCCCTGCCCTTCATCGAAGTTGAGCGCGTAATCTAAGGGGTCGTACTGGAAATTCCCCTGCTGGTAGCGGCTGCGGCGGCGGTTGAAGCGGCGGAGGAAGGTCTTCCAGTGAGGCCCGGCGACGAACTCCGACCAATCGCGGAGCCTCCTGAGAGCCCTCAAAGGAGGGGCACAAAACGACGTCGTAGTGCAGAAGGGGAAACAGCAGCGGGATGGGGTGGTGATGGTGGTGAAGGCGGTTGTCGGAGAGTCATCGCCGGCTTTTGTTAGTGACCCGCGGCGTTGTTCGTTTGTCACCATTTTTGTCGACTCTCTCTCTCTGCTCTCTGTTTCTGTGTGCGTAGTGTAGGGAAGAAACGGTATTACTTGGAGTCATTTGCATAGTTTTTTTTATTTTTTATTTTACTTTTTAACACCAACAAGCCGTGTGGGCGAAACTACATTATTAAAATATCGTTTATTACAATCGACAGAAGTGGCGAGGGGACGACCGTCCACCAATCATGAGAACAAGAACCTCCTAAATGATAATACGCTGCAAAGTGGGCAACCCGATTACTAGATCGAGGGACCCAACAAAACCTAACAACATTAAAACAGCCAGAAGATGCTAGAAAGATAGTATCCTCAATAACAGCACTACATTCTCATGCAGGGGCAGACACACGAGAGATAAAATTAATAGCTATTTGCATAGTTGGTTTCTCGTGTTTTTATATTTTATTTTATGATAAAATTTTAATTTTTATTTAATTTTAATTATAATATAAAAGACTAATTTTATCATAAAATAAAATTATTTAGAATAAAAAAAGATAAAGGACTAATTTAAAAAATTGAAGGACCAATTTGAACAAAATTTGAAAGATGAAAGATCTCGCGGGAAGTTCTCGTGTTGTACCCCTCAGGTTAGGAGTTCTTTGAAATAGCCTCTCTTCAGCACACCATGAAGGGGGAGGCTGTGTACATCCAACTCCCTCAGACCCTACTTAGGCGGGAGCCTTTGGAGGCATTGAAAATGTTAGTTTTTTGCTTTCTATAAAGATGAGGGACAAATTTAAATTTACAAAAAAGGGAAAAGAATTAATTGAAATAAATGTATAAAAATAAGGGAGCAATGGTGTAAATAACTCCATTATATATATAAGGTAGTGTTATTGTCAGAGTAAGATATAATTTTAAAGATAATTTTATGACTTTCATTATTTATAAGTTATATTATTATTTTAACAATAATAATTTTTATTATGACAATAACAATATGCAAATATTTATTGGACATTGTGTCATCCTCAAATAGAGCTACATTATAGGAATAATAATATTAAATAACTATCCAAAATTATCTTAGATGTAGCCCATTTTGATTTAACTATCACAAATTTTCAAATTTTTAAAAACTTAATTTCAAAAGTTTAAATATTTTCAAGCAATTAACCACCGAGGTTAACGCCGTTAATATTCTATTTGGATTATATGTGTGTATTGGATTATGGTCCCATAAAATTCGATATCCACTATAGGATGTAACTGAGTTATGTAAGTTCATCAGTAATAATAGGCTGGAGCGTCTTGACTAAATGAAAGGTTAAAATTGTCGAAGAATTTCTATTCGGAAAATTAGAATGTTGTTTGCCGATTTTAATCACCCGCCTTGTGTAGGCTCATTGGAGGCAAATTTGGATAATTATATCCTAATTTGGGGATAGAAATTATAGACAATTTTATTGATTTGAAATTGGGTTTTAAAATGGGTAAAAAATTTAGAAAATATATTGTATTTTCTTTTGGGTAAAAATAATATCAAGTTTCTTATATTACCCGTTGGTTATTAACTGACCCGGATTCCCGTGCCCAGCCAGCTGTTGTGGGTCATCAGATTTGTGCCGCGTGTCCATTTCTCAACCCTTGGATGTACCGTGAGCACTGTAGCAATATATAAACCCTCTCTCTTAGGGTTTTAGGGAGTTACTACACAGATTGTTTTAGAGAGCATTTGAGATGAGTTTTTTCACAGTAAAAATGGAAAACTCGTTTTGGGGTTCTGGCGAAACGATCGCAGAGAGAGAGAGGGGAAAACATGGAGGAGAAAGAGGGCTTTCTAGTGAGATAGAGTTCAGAGGTGAGAGAGAGCTTGTAGACCGGAGTTGGAGACTCAAGACGAAGAAGACGGTGGTGAACCTTTGGAGCGCGGGATGCTCGGTTTAAGGCAATGCGTCGTCGCAGATGAGGTCTTCTTCAATGATACAGCTAGGGTTTGGGGCTCTAGGCTGTTCTTCGCTCATGTCGCTCGGTTATGCCTTTTCTCTTATTCTTTCTCATTTTCTTGTTTTAATCTCTGTTATGGTTTTCGTTTTAGACTTGATGCTCGATCTGTGTTTGTAACCCTAATTACTGATAGTGGATTTGACTCTTCTGAAAACAGAGGCCCGTGGAGTAGGACCTCGCTGAGGTGCCGAACCACGTATATCGCGTGTTCTTCGTCGATTTTTCTGTGTTTTTGATTTAATTTCCACATTGTTTCGTTTGTGGGTTTTTCGTTGCTTAGTGCTCGGACAATATCCTGTTTTTGAGTTGAGTTCGGGTCTAATTTAGGGCCCGAATTCACAACAGTGTGCTTTTGCTTAGGTTAAGGGAAAACATAATACATGTTAAAAGCTTAGTTGATAAAATATTATACTGATAAGATGACTCGATATACGACTTCAAATCTTTGTATATACTACACACAAGCATGTGACATGGCGCATACACATCGTTATTATTATTTGCCACATAAGTTTATTTTTTTTGGAAAAATTTGGCCGAATTTTGATAAAAATTCACTAGATTGTGGAAAGGGTTTATAAACGATAAAAATTTCAAACCTTTGTATACTTCATTATATATATTGAAATATCAAGATACTTATACGATTAATAGGGCATGTCACTACCGAAAGCAACCCAAACAATTGCTTGGGGCCCCAATTTAATGGAAACTTCTATTAAAAATAAATTATATTATGAGTGTAGCGTTACTCTCATTGCTCACAGGTTCCCATGAGGCAATGAAGACTTATCTCTCAGGTTGGGGGTCCTCGGAAATAGTCTCTCTTCAGGTTGACACCCTGATGGGGGAAGGCTGAGTACATTTACCCCCCCAGACCCTGCTTTTGCGGGAGCTCTTGAAGCACTGGGATTGTTGTTGTTGTTGTTGTTGTTGTATGAGTGTAGCGTTACTAATCAACATTCATAATTGAAATCACAATATTATATATATATATATATATATATATATATATATATATATATATATATATATATATATATATATATATATATATATATATATAATACACTATAAACACGGCCTAAGAGGATACCAATACGCAAGCACCGATTTCATTAGAACTCCAAAGTCAAGCGTGCTTGGGCGAAAGTAGTACTAAGATGGGTGGCCTCATGGAAAGTCTTTGTGTTGCACTCCTCAGGTTGAGGGTTCTCGAAAATAGCCTCTCTTTAGGGTAGCACCCTGAAAGGGGAAGGCTGTGTACATTCACCCCTCTCAGACCCTGTTTAGGCAGAAGCCCTTGAAGCACTGGGTACGCAAAGAGATAATATACTATAAACACGTATCTTTTAATTTGACTGGCCCAATTCCATTGACATTTCCTCTTTTCTTTTAAAAATCAATATATTATATATTGAAACATTAAATTTTTGGTAAACGATCTTCAAATTTCAATAAAATACTTTCTGTGGGAGCCGCGAGGCACTGGGACTGTTATTGTTGTTATTGTTGTTGATCTTCAAATTCCAATAAAATACTTAGTGAAAGCATGTTTAGTTTACCATTTTTCAACGAGAATTTATCAAATTTCCACGTAAGGGTTATCTTAAGCAAAAGCAACATTCCCAATGCACCAAGGGCTCTCGCCTAAGTAGGGTTTGAAGGAATGGATGTATACAGCCTTCTCCCTTCAGGGTTTCCGAGCACCCTTAACCGGAGGGGTGCAATATGAGAACTTCCCAAGAGGTCATCCATCTTGGTACTATTCTTGCACGAGTACGCTTAATTTCGGAGTTCTAATGAGATTCGATGCTTGCGGTTCTAATGCTATTCGGTACCCTAATACCCTCCTGGGATCTGAAGCAAAAGCAACATTTCTAGTACCCTCTAATGGGATCAGGGTACTACCCTTGGTACCCCACATAGAAGTATCTAATTGGTACAGTTTTAAAACTTCAAGGTACCTAAGTTATAAAACTTTTAAACTTTAAGATACTTTATTGTATATATTGAAGCATCAGAGTACTTATATGATAAATAGACAAACCTCATGGTATCTAAGTGATAAATTTTTTTTGGCTAATGAGGAATCCAGTTACCTGGTAAACCCCGACCAAGGATTCTTCAGAGATAGGATCAAGGGGAGAATCAAACTTCATACTTTTTGGCTTAAAGTAATACTCTATCCCTTCACTTATTTTCTACTATTGAGGCAAGACTCTTATAAATATTTGAGTGATAATTTTCCCGATATAAATGATCCCGCCAAATCGATCAAATCCAAAATGCAAATCCGCTAAACAAAGATTTGAAAATCGAACATCACCAATCGATCTCTCTGTTCATATGAACGCAATGAAGTCGATCAAAACTCAGTGAAATTGAGGAAAGAATTGCCGCGAAAGCGCTGCAAGAGGTTGATAGGGTTAGCGCGAAACCCTAACCATTTCAGATTGCGAAGCATTCTCGTTGGTACGTCACTTTTTGTTGATCTTTTTGATTCAATTACTGTTCGCGTTTTTGACATTCAAAAGTTTGCTTAGATTGAGGTGTTTTATAGTTTTGAATTATGTCGCATTGGATTTGTTAGTGATTATTCCATTGAATTGTTGATACCGTAAGCATAAAATTTGATTTGATCACGTTAAGATTGAAAACGAAAAGAGAGAGAAGTATTAGGGTTTGATATTGCGAGATTCTCGAACGAGCAACATTTTTAGCCATAAGGCTATTTCGTAGAAAACTAAAAGACTAATTTGTAAAATTACGAAAAAGCCATTACGGTCTACAAGAAACCTTAAATTGTAAAATAACAAAAATGCCTCTACACAATCGGCAAAACACAAAAGTGGCCCAAAACTACGTTTGGAGGCCGAATTTGAGGAAAATAGGCGGTGCTATTAGCAAAGCAGTTGGGGTTCATAGTTTTGGTCAGATTGCTTAGTTTTTCGATACGTAATGGGCCATGTAACTTCTTATGGATCAAAAGTTATGTTCGCTTAAAATTATAATTGCCAATCAGTGTTTCTAGCTCACTGGTTTGGAATTCTGACGGTCCAGTTGCTCAATGAACTCTTCGGCTACTCGTCCCACATTAAATTTTAATTGGTTTTAGAGTAAAATGTCTCTTAAACTTATACATGAACTTTATATATGTCAACTCCACGAGTTAGATCTCAAAGTCGATTGAAATTTCACAATTGGTTGATTACATTGGTGGCTTATTAGGGGTGAGTGAATTTTTCGGCTTGTTTCAATGACAAGAATGCAATTATCCTTAAGCCGGAGAAAATGACGCTTATAAGTTGAATTCTATTGGACTCTGTTCAAGTAGCACGAAAATTTGCATGAATATCTACTCAAAATTGGTAGGAAAAATTACAAGATTTAAACGAGTGCCTCATCTACTATTGAGTTCTGGAATTACAATTTGGGAATCATATAATCCAAATATCAGATCTCACAATCACTCAACTCAAATATAACTTTTGCACAGAAAAGTTACAAAACCACCAACAATGTAACTTTTTGACAAACAGAGGTACAAATCTTCTCTTACCTACAACTTTGGATGAAAAAATTGTGCACTCATGATTGGAGCAGCTCAGCACGACTCCCTTCATGTTTTAGTGAACCACACTCACTCTCAAAAGTCATCAAATGCAAAAAAGGCATTCGGAATACTTTCCTCTATTCTCCTCGGCCTAAGGTGCCGCCCCGGCACCCCTTATAAATGCTCACTCTAACACAGTTCAATTAGGTTGTAGAAGAAATCAAAGAAACTTGTTAGCTTTTATATATATTGGTTTGTGTTTATGGAGAAATTTTGAAGGGTTTATTTGTGGTTACGGACCTTATGGTGGTGGGGTTCTTCGATTATTCATTGAGTTCCTTTATCACACTCAATACCTGAAAGGCTCCTGTTTAGCTGTCTCGAAAGGCTGAAATGTACACAGTTTTACCCCTACAAGGTGCTACCCTAAATGGAGTCTGTTTCTGAAGAGCCTCCAACCCTAGAAAGTAAAAACAAAACAACAATTATAAAATCAAGTCAAAGTCAAAGTCATTCAGTTCCATTGTCAATAATGAATTTTATTAGCATTGGTTTTGGTGGCCATTTGATTGGGTAATGTAAGAAATGCAGAGGACTAGCATGATCCTGTTTATATGTTTAGGGAATGTCTTAACAGATTTATAAATGGGGTTAGATCTATAGCTTTTACTATGGTATCAGAGCTAACTCACTGTACAATGTCCCCTCAGGGGTGTAACTGAGTTGTGTGAGCTGGTTCATCATACAACTCGAAAAACTCAGCTAATTTCAAGCTTGAATTGAGTCAAGCCAACTCGTGTAGTTTATCAGCCCTGCTCAAACCTAGTGAAGCTCGAGCTTGTAAGCTCACGAGCCTGAATAAGCCTAAGTGAGTATGTTTTAATATAATTTATTAGTTTAAATATGCTCCGCCAAGCCAAACTTAAAATTAAATGAGCCTAGATCGAGTCTAAACAAGCCTAATTGATTCAAGCTCAGTTAAAGGTTCGATGATTTAGGTTTTAGCTTAGCTGAGCTAAGCTTGAGCTTGACAAGCTGGACTTGACTTGGATCGAATATACTGCTACTCTGTATCACCAATTCGTAGTGGTTTGGCATAATCCGCAATGCATGCGAAAAGCTCCAAAGCGGAGATCTACCAATTGAGCTTTATCCCTTGGAGCCAAGTGAAAGGAGTATTACATTGCCTAATAGTGCTATTATGGCCCGGCTAATAAGATTAGGACTTCGTTCCCCTAACAATAGGTTAGAAGTACATCTGGTTCTTCATTTAAATTAATCTTCAATCCTACTCAATCACAAAACTGATGGATTAAAGGGAAATACATGAATGTTTTATCTGTCAAAACACGTAAGTTTCTCATTATCAATTCACTTAGAATGTGTACATAACTTAGTGGAACTCATTTCTATCAAGTGTGAATCATCTAGGTGCAAATGCTATGGGTTATTTCAAACGATAACACATTTGGACATGACACCTCATGAAGTGCGAAGTCTGAGGCTGAACCATGATGCGCGAACAAATCCTTTGGTTACTCACTAGGCTCGTTAACTTACATTGTTGCACATGGAAAACCTTTTCAGCATACAATACATGTAACCTGTAAATTGAACTGAATGAATCTAGAGAGAGAAAAGAAAGGAATATTATGTTGAGAAGGGAGGGCCATTCAAATATTTAGGAGAGAGAAAGCACATAGAAGTTTAGATGTAGATTTAGTAGTGTGGCTCATTACTTTAGTTAGAATCTACTTTCTCTATTGTTCCTTCTTTTCTCTCTTTTTTGCATTGTCTAGACATTCCCTAGTAAACATCTGTTTAGATATACTAGCTTTATTTTATTACATTAATTACTTTTTTATAAACTAACAATCTCGGATACCGTATATGTAATTTAAGTACTTATAATATTGCCCGTTTCTTTACTCAATAAAATATTGATTTATACATCAAATTTTGGCAAGGATCCATGTGATGATATAAATTATGGCTCGGGTGTTGTTACACATGAGACATTTTATTTTTGAAAAATATTTAAAGGTGATTGATTGTGCAAATGTTACTTGTTTTTAGTAGAAAACACTTTTGCACAATCGGTCGAACGAACGTTCGATCATCGCAGGAAAGAGACGTGTTGTTTTTGCTTTTTACTGTACTTGAGCTATGCAAAAGCCCCATTCGATGGTAAGTTGGACGAATGAATATCCTATGGAAGCTCTAACGGGGTATTAAAATGTCAAGTAAGATAGATACGAGAGTATAGAGACAAAAATGAGGTATGCCAAACCCTTTTTTGTTTTCTTTTTTTTTTTTAAGTAGGATTTTTATGCATTCTATTTTTTCTATATATTCCCCTTTTTAATAATTATTTTATGTGTATGTCGCTTTTCTTGGTCTTTTGATTATTTACCAATACATACCGACATTATGTTTGTATTGCCCTTTTGTTTCAATTATCTAATAATAACTTCAATAGTTACTTTTTATGTATAATATTTATTGGTACTTCTAATTTATTATCGAATTAGCTAAGCAAAAAAAAAAAAAAAAAAAAAAAAACCCAAATATTCAAGACCACAAAACATTAAAAAAGTATCAAAAAATTAAAAAATTAATAAATATTGGCTTGGAGTAGGTTGGTAGCCAAATAATGACGTGGAAAAAGGGTATTAAAATGGGTGAGGTGGAAGCTTTCGAATACTTCATTTTGAATATTCCGCTGGAGATGCTTTAAATTATCGTCTCATATCTTGTTATAATCCCAACCCAAAAAAAAAATTGGCATAAAAAATAATAACTTTGAACTATT
The DNA here is from genome assembly GCA_018398585.1 of Simmondsia chinensis. Classification (NCBI taxonomy): domain Eukaryota; kingdom Viridiplantae; phylum Streptophyta; class Magnoliopsida; order Caryophyllales; family Simmondsiaceae; genus Simmondsia; species Simmondsia chinensis. The sequence goes on along the minus strand of JAGTTD010000012.1, from coordinate 904,829 downwards.
TAATTAAAATTATTATATGTAAGCAAAAAAAAAAAGCAACATTTTCAGTGCTCCAAAGGTTCCTGTCTAAGTAGGATTTGGGGGGTGGATGTACGCAGCCTTCCCTCTTCAGGGTGCTACTTTGAAGAGAGGCTGTTTTCGAGAACTTCTAACCTGGGGGTGCAACACGAAGACTTCCTAGGAGGTCACCCATCTTGGTACTACTCTTGCCTAAGCACGCTTAACTTCGGAGTTCTAATGGGATCCAGTGCTTACATGTTGGTACTCTTTAGATAAAATGCATCCTTAATTAAATAGAAAAATCAAAATTTCATTCCTCAGCATGCGTCGCTCCCTTTTTTGACCTTAAACGCCCATATTCACACCCATTTTCTTCAACTCAATCTTGCACCACAAATTCATACTTTCCTTTTCAAAAACATCTCTTTTTATTTTTTGTGCAATCTAATAATTTTTTATCGGCGTATTATGCACTCAAAAGAATACGTAATTAGGTAAATCAAGCACTTTTATCGACAAAAAGAAAGGATGATTCATCTGAACATGGAAAATAGTTAAACCTCATTCGTACTTAGATAAATCTATAGATTTTACAGTACTAATCTAGGATTTAGCACACCGGCAAGCAGCATGAAAACATTGGTTAGGGAACCATACAAAATGAATTTCAACATAAAAAAAAAGCTAGCACTCATGTCACATGAACAAACTCGTGCTTACAATAAAGGGTACGTACTGTTCTCTTTCACGCTTCGTATTGTCTCGTATCTTTGCTTGTAACACGTGCAACTGATACTGTCTCCTAATATCACTAACCCAAATCCCCCATATTAGACCAATGGATTTGTCGTAGATGGATTGTAACCACCCATCATTGCAGCACTATTCCACAAGCTTAAGTTGTTGAGATAGGCAGGATCCGAGCAACCTTGGTCTTGCCATTCAAGGGACAAAAGCTTAGTATTTGGCTTGACATCCATAACATGACTTTGATCCTCGTTTGCACTATGATCATAGGGTAACATGAACCTATGGTCCACAAAATTATGATCATTAATGTTATTTGAGACTAACCCACCAAATGATGAACCAAACCCATTAAAATTGGACCCACCCCCACCCATAATCACCCCGTCTCCAATGTTAATCCCACCCATATTTGCTGTATTAGCACTAACCCAATTCTCATACTTGCTGTCCAAGAAATCATGTGTAGGCCTAGGGTTATCACCCTCAAGCATGGCATTGTACTTAGTCTCTAAGAAATGGGTGTTTCCGAGACCCATCTGTGGCCCGATCATATTAGCGATGTGGGGGATCTGAACCTCGGGAAACGACAGATGAAGATCAGTTAGGTTGTGGGAGGATGAGGACCCAATGGGGCTGATCTGGGTCGCTGAATTCGGGTTTTGGTCATTCGATTTCTTAGAGGAGGACTTCTTGTTCTTCCTACAACCGCCTCCCACTGGGATGTTTCTCAATGTTCCTCCTTTAGTCCAGTATCTTCTGCAGGTCTTGCAGAAGTAGCGGGGTTGGGAGAGACTGTAGTTGTTGTAGTAGCAGAACTTGGTGTGTGTTGAGTCACACCTAGGGCACTTGAGGTTCTGGTCTTGCGGTGGCCTTAGCCGCCTCTCGATCAATGGCCTCGAGCATGTAAGCATATCAGTGCTTGATGGGGAAGAAGAGCCCATCCCGGCCGCCACCACCTCCTCTACTGTAGCACCCTGATTTACACGTGGATTTTTGGTGTTAGAATTCGAAAAAATATAAAAAGCAAAAGCAACATTCTTAGTACTCCAAGGGCTCCTGTCTTAGTAGGGTCTAGGGGATGGATGAATGCGGCCTTCCCCTTCAGGATGCTACCCTGAAGAGAAACTGTTTTCGAGAACCCCCAACCTGAGGGGTGCAGCACGAGAACTTCCCAGGAGGTCACCCACCTTGGTACTACTCTCGTCCAAGCACGCTGAACTTCAGAGTTCTAGCAGGATCCGGTGCTTGGGTGTTGGTACCCCCTTAGGTTAGAATTTTGAAAAATTATCACTGTATTAATCCCTAGAACTTCAAAACAAAAAAAAATATTTGTAAAGACATGATATATCTTGATACGATAAAGGACCAACATTATCAATGCATTATATCTAAGAGTGGAAAAAAACTCACTCTATTTACCCAAATTGAGAAAGAGAAAAAAAAAAAAAAGGAAATCTAAATAAGCAAAATGAAATTATAACAATGACATTTGGGCTGGTTTGTGTCTGACCCAACCGGCTTGTTTAGTTAAGTGAACCAAATTCGAGCCTTGTAAAACTCAAAATTGAAGGTTAATAAGCTTGAACCAGCCTAAATGGGCTAAAATTAACACATTTTATGAGCCTAAAGTTTCTCTAGATGAACAGAACTCGAGTGAAAATAAGTTCAGATCAAATTTAAATAAGCTTAACAAGACAAGTTTTAACTAAAAGTTCATAAAGCTCGGTCCAAACACAACCGAGTGTGGGTTGAGCCTTGAGCATAGCTAGGTTGGACTTAGGTCGACTCATTTACACCTGTTGTGCCATCGATTGAGAGATCGAGATCGAGAGAGAGAGAGAGAGAGCGGGGGGATAATGCATGAAATGCAATAATAAAGTACCTGGTGTAACCACTCTGAATAATCCATGCAATCATGAAGTGTATTATGACCCATTTTTTACTTAGTTTTATTTATGACATGAAACTATAAATGAGTAGCATGCATATGATGATATGGTGGAGAAGTGAGAGAGTGGGTTGTTGTGTTGTGAATAAGAAGGAAGAAAAAGGTGTCCACGTTTCTTACTCTGTGCCCCACCACACCCAATCACAACCCCCGCCTTTTTTTTTCCAGATAATTAGCGATAAAAGTAGCGATACAAATTAAGCAGAGACATCCAAAAAAGCGAGGCTTGAACGTACACGCAGAAAAACGAGCAGTAGAAAGACCAATATAAGTGTTGGTGTGTTCTCAAAATAAGGCAGAAGACTTGCTGTTTTTGGTGACGAGGTATGTCTCTTCAGGCGAAGAGAAACACTATTAATACCCCTTATCCTACAATATTTTATCATTCTCTTCTTTTCCAATCTCAGAAATTCGTCTGCTCTACACTCATTCTCACTCTGTGTTTTGGTTTCATTTTGTCCCCGAGACTATTTTGGTAAGGATAAAATAAGTTTTAAAGAAAATAGTTTGTTATATGTCTTGAAGCTGTTTGTTGTTATAGTATCTATTTTATTGAATTTTCCTAACAATAAAAATCACAAAAATATTAAAAATAAAGGTGAAAATCGAAGGACATGAGAAAACTCTCACCTATTTATCTGTAGGTCCCTCTTTGGCTTCCTAGCTAGCTAGCTTCCTAAACTATGCGCCGGCGGTCATGGCTTTTGGTTGGGTCCCATCCTTGTCTGGACCAATTAATCTCTACACTCCCTTGGCCCCACTTTTTAGAGCATCCGAGGGCTAGCTAAACGTTCAATAAACTACTCGTGTTTTTAATTTACGGGCTATATAAAAGACAATGGTGTTAAAGAATCTACTATTCTAAAATCTTATACTGATGGGTGAAGGCTAACAAATGAATTTGTACTCTAACATATCTCTCAGGATGACACGCTCCTCAGGTTGCGGGTCATCGGAAACAGCCTCCCTTCAGGGTAGCATCCTAAAGGGGGAAGGCTGCATACATCCACCGCCCCAGACGCTGCTTATGCGGGAGCCATTGTGGTATTGGAACGGTTGTTGTTGTATACGGATAGTGACTGGACTGAGAGTATATTAACATTAAAAGCGAGGCTACAGTGATTCGGACTCGTATTATCTTAATAATAAAACTCTGATACCATGTTAGGAACGCCTACCCCAACACTTTAAGTTGGCGGGTGAAAGGGCGCCCTATGAGTGCTTTAATAATGTAGCATTAACCGTTGTATGTGTTTGAAATTTCTATCTTGACTTCGTAACATTGATTTGTGGTGGAGCAAAGAGATCTTACTTATAAGGTCTGCCCAGTATGCCTTTCTCTATGCTTGTGTTTCAGTCCCAAGGCTATTTATATATTGCACCGTTGTATTCCTTAGATGTGTCATTTTTCTACCCTCCATTATGAAAGCTTTCCTATATTTGTTCACGTTTTCCCCCTCTTTTGAGAATTTGCCACGTAAATCACTGTATCATTGTTTCTCTTTTGTCTCTTTTCTTCTTATTTTTTCATTCAGATCTAGCATCGACATCTAAATCGAACTTAATTCTTGGCATTTTGCCTAACATTAAGCCTAACGAGTTAAGTTTCTACATGTGATGATCAACTTGTTCACGTTCTTCTCCCCCCCCACATTTTGTACCCTTTCTTCTTTACTTCTCACATCCTTGGAAGAGTGGCTTCTATTTTTAATTAAGGAAGTCCACCTCATAATTATCGGGGAAAAGAAACTTGTTGACGTTCAAGAACAATTTGCTAATTACCCATTGACTGCTCAATCCTATCAAAATTTTGAATCTGTAATGGCTCGATAATAGTTCAAATAACGTGCCAAATTTGAATATGATCAATGATCTGAATGCTTTGGTATTAATGAATCTGAATGAGCCCTTATCTATAATTAATAAGCTGAATAGCTCGATTCAATAATGATCCAACATTTTTGACCATGCAACCAATCCTGGACTTGCCTCAACATTTTTTAATCTTTACAAATCCAATTGATAAAAACATGTCACAAAATAAAAATAATTTTTTCTAACCTAGAATATGTTATTATATATATATAGAATCTTTATTTTGATATTATTATATTTTATAGTGTAGATTTCTCTTTATTGCACTTCATTGGTGTACCACTAGTGTAGCACTAAAAGTTTCTCGGTTTAGTCATCTGATGCATGTTGATTTTACATTTTTATTTGTATTTCTGTTTTTTGAGTTGGAATATTGTACTGGTTTTATTTTTTTATCCTCGTTTCTATACGGGTTAATTTGGGTCTGGTTTGTACGAGCGACCTGTTATGTATTACGACTTTGTCGCTAATTATCGAAAAGAATAGTCTAATTTGTGCACAAAACTAAAATTGCCCTCAATCATTTTTCAATATTTCCACACAAGTTTTTATAGGTCATAAATAGCACCACTCACATCACATTTGTTATAATCTCGATTTTTCTGTCATGAATTATATATTCGAAAGTATTGTTCAACTACAGTTCGAATGTGCTTCCCGTGAATGAAATTCTGTGGATCCGCCATTAGTTTATGAGTATAGTCCTATTGTTTACTGCTCTATTTCCTTCACGATAAGTGTGGACAATTTATGTTTTTAATATAACAGTATTAATATAAAAATTTAAAATATAATAATTGTTTTTTTTAAACAATGAAATATAATAATTGTAATAATTGTTTAAGAGATGCTGATGGGAGTTTGAAGTGGCAATGACACGTCAGAGATAACGGCGGGGTGGAACGGTCGTTGTCGGACGTGACGGAAACAAAGAATATTTTTTCGTGGTCCCGTTAAAAAGTAACAGAAATATTTAACCGAAAGATCATCGGTCTTACTTATTGGGCCCATGGGCCCCTGGGTCCAGTAGGGGCCCACACAGTCGCCTCCTACAAGCAAGGGATATATTCCCCTCTACCCCACCCTCCCCGCCACGTGACTCCTGCATTCCTTCCTCGTTGTATTATCACGTGCTTGGCCACTCGTAATATTGGTTATTTATACTAAAAGTCCTTATATTTTGATCATTTTCTCATTTTTGTTCTTATAAGTATTATATTGTGTCAATTTGGTCTTTAAAATCGTCCTTTAACCGTCCCCGCTCACAGGTTGGCTTCAATTTGGTCCTTCTACTTCTGCTTCTATTTATAAGTAGAAAGACGACTTCGTCTTCTATTTAAAGAATACTTTTCTTTTCATGGCAAATTCTTTCAAATTCTGAAAAAAATATATTTTCTTTCAGAAAAGAAGTGTGGTCAAACAGGTCCTCACTTTATAAAGTATCTAGATAGACACAATTTGTACAAGTCATGCTTGGCTAGTGTTTGTTAGGTTCGTGATCTAACTTAAACTTTGTTCATTTAGCCTCGTGAGCTTCCAATTATAATCGAATAATATCACCTTAGTTGTGTCTATTGATCTTGAAGCGAGAATAGCATGCAAGTGCATCTCATTATTTCTTTTTCTTTTCTTTTTTTTTTTTTGTCTTTAGGCCACTTTATTACAAAATGTACAAGTTTATTGTTAATAGTAAAAACTCCACATGTGAGTAAAAATGTCAATCCTATATAGGAGTTGTATGAAAGAAGAAACCAATTTATAAGTCTAATGGGTTATTCTACTTAATGTTAATTGTTTTTTGGATGAATATTTCACATTTGAGCTTACATGTGTGTCTCATGATCCAAAGAGGGCACCAATACGCTGGCACTGGATCCCATTAGAACTTCGAAGTTAAGCGTGCTTAGGCGAGAGTAGTACCACGATGGGTGACTGCCTAGGAAGTCCTCACCCCTCAGGTTGGGGGTACTCGAAAATAGCCTCTCTTCAGGGTAACACCCTAAAGGGGGAAGGCTATGTACATTCACCCCCCCCCCCCCCCCCCCCCCCAGATCCTGCTTAGGCAGGAGTCCTTTGGGCACTAGAAATGTTGCAGTAGGTCTCATGTGTGTCAACCTTCTGGGTCGGGTCTCAAGGCCCGATGGAAATGTAACATTCATTTCATACCTCGTGTTACTAATATTAAAGTTAGGGGCGACTGTATTTCGAACTTGAGATCTGTGGCTCTTTGAATATTAAATAATTCAAATTCTCATAAAGCACCCTTCCCAAAAAAAATAAAAAATAAATAAATAACAAAAGATTAATCCATAGTGTGAAAGTTGTTTAAAAAAAATAGGTAAGATCAAGAAAGGAAATTTAAAAAAAAAAAAAAAAACAGAAAGAAAACAAAAAGTAGGAAAATTGATATGGATATTTGATGTACATTTTTAATTTGCTTTTTGAATGATCAAAGAGATTATTAAAAGGAACTGCCATTGGATTGCTTTTTTGCATTGTATTTGGTCTTTATTTTATAATTAGCGAGATAATTTGTAATATCAAAGCTAAAGTCCCTGCATAAACGAGGCCCAAAAGTGCTCACTTAAGTGAGGAAAAAAGAGTAGAACAACGTAAAATGAAAAATACCGATATGTTTTCAAATTAGGTATTTAGGGTTTATACAACAACAACAATAGTCCCAGTGTCTCACGGGAGGGTCCGGGGTGAATGTATGCAGCCTTCCCTTTTTCGAGTAGAAAAGAGGCTGTTTCCGAGGACCCCAACCTGAAGATCTTGTGATCCTGGAAGCATGGCATCCTGAAAGGGGGTTAGGTCGTGTCGAAGACAACTACAAGGCACATAATAAGGCACAAATAAATGCTTTTGTTGAAAGCCTAACTGAAGACCTCCCGCTTACTAAATGGGCGCTCTAACCAACTGAGCTACAAGAGCAATAGACCTAATGCCTCAAGGGCTCCTACCTAAGCAGGGTCGGGGGTGGTGGATGTACACAGCGTTACCCCTTCAGGGTGTAACCCTGCCATTTTCGATGACTCCCAACCTTATCGGGTTGGCAACACTAAGGCTTCCCAGGAGGTCACTTATCTTGGTACTACTCTCGCCCAAGCACGCTTAACTTTGGAGTTTTAATGGGATCATGTACATTAATGTCTGATAAATGAACTCTATTTAGGATTTATAGTATTAGATAATAGGTAGAGGTAATATAATGGGCCCCCGTCAAGGGAGGGGATTCTATAATTAGGAGTAGTATTGTAATGAATGCATATCAAAACGAAATGTCATCTTTATATTTTTCTTTTATCTCTCTTTATCTTAATGCGTTGCTTTAGTTTATAGTTTACTTTTATTTATGTTTGTCTCATTAGAGATATCCTTGGGCGGTCCCTACTTGGGACCAATGTGGTAAATAATAAATTTTCATGATCCTAAAGATAATAATTTATCGAGGTTATACTCTAGTTTATACAATTTTTCATGCCACGTAAGTACTTGGTAAAGGTGTTAGATCCACAACATCTTTTGTATAAAAAGTTCTACAAATTAAATACATATGCTAATACAATAATATTGTATTATTTAAAAATTTAAAATCGATTCTCACATATATATATATATATATATATATAAGGCCATGTATCGTTTTTTATTTGCAATTACTAATTGTTTGAACACAAACTTTCTTTCAAAAATAGCCTTTTTTCTTATTTTTAGTTATAATCTTTTCTAATTTGAATAAAAAATAAATTTGGTAACTTGAGCTAAGGTGTCAGTACAATGGTTTGTCTCCTAACCTTCCAAGTAACTCATAACCTGTTGTTAGATTATGAATCCAATCATCAGCTTTCACTCATTAGTTTAAGCTTTTGTCACAGTTGGTTACTTGACATGGTATTAGAGCCTTGATGACCAAGAGGTTACGAGTTCGAATCTCAACAACACACGCTTTCAATATTAACATAATTTAAGTACAAGGTTTGAGTTAGGCTTGTGCAATATGCACGTTTCAAGCCCAAAAACGGGTATTTGTGTGAGGAGACATGTTAGAGTATAAAACCAATCTTAGGCCTTTACCCATCGGCTTAAACTTCTGTGATAGTTGGTCTTTTGACATGGTAGAGGCCACGAGTTCGAATCCCAACCGCACACACTTTCAATATTAACATAATTTAAGCATATAGTATGAGGTAGGCTTGTGCAATATTCACCCTTCAAACCCAAAAACGAACATTTACGTAAGAGAATATGTTAAAGTATAAACCAATCACGGGCCTTCACCCATCAGCTTAACCTTTTAAGACAGTTGGTTACTTGACATGGTATTAGTTGACGAAGAGGTTATGAGTTCGAATTTCAATAGCTCTCACTTTCCATATTAACAGAACTTGAAGAGATACACCTATGCAATATTCATGTTTCAAACCCGAAAACGAGCATTTACGTAAGAGGACTTGTTAGAGTATAAAACCAATCCCGAGCCTTCACCCGTAAAATAGAATTTGGGAGACTTTAAAATGGGACCCAGAAGAGTGAAGGAATCTGAAAAAGGGGAAGCATAGAGCTGGGAATTTGCAAGACAAGTGTGAATATGAAGCCTTGATCCAAAGTTATTTAAGAATCTCATTATTAATATTTTCTCTCTTTTTTTTTTTAAATATATATTTTTTAAGTTTTTATTTATATATATTTATATATTTATTTATTTATTATTATAATAATGTCATGTGTGGGATCACATTATACTTTCCTTCATCTTCACGTTTCACTTCCCTCCCTCTTTCAAATTTCTAACTATTTTAGTATCTTTTTACAGTTCTTAGTAATAGAAAAACTAGATTTTTAAAATAAATTTTATTTCGGGTTGGATTCGAGTTAAGTCATTTTGGATCGGGTTGGTTTAGGCCAATGGTGAGTTGGGACAGATTGGGTCAAATTGAGTATTGGGTTGTGTTGGGTCAGGCAAAAGAAGGGTCGAGTTAGTTTTAGGTCGGGTTATTTTAACTTCTTGTTCAATTATTTAAGACATTCTCGATTTGGGGTCTGGACCCTATCTCAACGGGAGCCTTTTCAGGCAATGGGTTTGTTATTGTTGTTGTTGTTATCTTGGTTCGGGTTGGGTTAGTTCAGGGCCGAACATAACTCTAAGCGACCCAAGTACCCGCTTGGGACCCCTGAAGTTAGGGCCCCCAATTTTAGATGTTATGATTTTTGAAGTAACAATTGCTGATATTAATAAGTTTTAAGAGAAACTTTATTACATATAAAGAGCTCTATTCAAAAATTTTGATTGAGGCCTCGAGAATGTTAGGACGGGCCCTGGGTTAGTTTAAAGGTTTTTCAGTTCGGGTTGAATTTGCCACCTTTAGAAAATACTTCGTAGATGTTCTTGATCATTCTTTATTCCAATCTCTAAATTCACTAGATTTGAACATGATGACTGGACTGAACACGCGGTTCAAATTTGGGGCTTGTTAGATATTAAAGCATCTCCATTTATGCATCAATCTGTACTGGTATTTGTTCAGTTCTAATGCCATTACACACTCATGTTAATAACGCACTAGAAACGTCAAAAAGTCATTAGATTCCATAGTATAATAACTTAATGATAATTTTTTACCGTTCAATGAAGTTCCGTCACACGTATTTTGTACAAAAAATACTAAGCCGTATACGAGTGAAGAATTTTCATTGCACATAGAATTTTAATTGGATACGTAAAATTTACGTACACAAAGGAGATGGCAACGTCATCATGGATGCATGCATGCATGCTTGCTTTCCCAATATCAACGTACATGTTCGGAGTGGGTAAAAACTTATTTTTGTTTTTATTTTTAAAAATATTTTTTTTAATTTTTCACTTAAATTTAAAACTTATTTATTGTTATTTTGTTTTTTAATTTTTACTTGAATTAGTTAGTATAAACTTGAAACAAATATATATATATATATATATATATATATATATATATATATATATATATATATATATATATATATATATATATATATGTACAATATATTGAATCCTTGACATATTTTGAATTGACACAATTTAAATTGTTCAGGGATTAAATTGACACAACTAAAAGTATATGAGCCAAATTGATACAATGAGCAAAATACAGGAACCTTAGGCATAAATAACCCAATATCTTTTTATCAATTCGATACATTTTCCAAATAAACTTCAAATAAAATGCTAAAGGGAATCATAATTCCAACATAGGATTGTTTTTCGAAAATTGCTAACATGATATATAGTGTCGACAACATATAGATACTTTTTATCGGAATCCAATAAATTATTATAACAATGTGGCAAGCTCTCATCCAATACCTTCGCACATACGAGTAGTGCTATACGTCACGAGAAAAGAGGGGACGAAAGCGCACGAGTGGACATCATTCAAAAATATTTAAATATTTTATTTACCCTAATAGATCACTAACGGAATGGTAGCTTAGATGGGGAATGGGTCAGCCCAACACGCACAAGGCCTGGGTTTGAAGCCCTTCTCGTGGCTTTTTGGTGCCCATTTTTTTTCGTGTTTTTTAGCTTTTCCCCGCACGTACATATTGTTGAAGTTACATGTCATGCCAACATTGCACCATCACCAAATTCCTCAATATAAATACTAAAATGTCGGTGTACCTTTAGGCTGTCATACATAGGAAAATTTTTAAATGAACAAATCTTGTAAAATAATAAAAAGGATTTTTACTAAAAACCACTTAAATTTTAAGTACTTACCAAAAAAAAAAAAAAAAAAAAAAACCTAAATTTTAAGTGCAGTTTTAAAAAACACCTAAATTTTTAATTAAAAAAGGAACATATCCACTGCCTCAAGGGCTCCCGCCTACGCAGGGTCTGGGGGGGCAGATGTACGCAGCCTTCCCCCTTCAGGGTATTAACCTGAAGAGAGGCTGTTTCCCAGTGCCCCCAACCTGAGGGTGAGGACTTCCTAGGAGGTCACCCATCCTGGTACTACTCTCACCCAAGCACGCTTTACTTCGGAGTTCTAATGGGATCCGGTGACGGCGTGTTGGTGCCCTCGTATAAAACAAATTAATTACAACAACAACAACAACAACATGCCCAGTGCTATAAGCTTCCCGCTTGCGCAGGGTTTGTGGGGTACGATATACGCAGCCTTACCCCATCAAGGTGAAACCCTAACCAAAGACTGTTTCCGATAACCCCCAGCCGGATGCTTGAGAGACAGTTTTTAGTAATAAAACTCAAATAAAAAAAGGAGGCAAAAAGAAGAGAGAAAAGATTAGATCATGATGAGGATGCGAGTAAAATATAACGTGAGCTATCAGTTTTATTTATTTTATTTATTTTTTTTTTAAATGATGAGATCGAGTGGTCCACTTCATATCATCTGGGTGGGTCCCCCTTCCTTTCTTTGCATTTTCCTATTTTTATGTCCTTATGTTTTTAGTAATCTTTTTTTTGGATAATATAATTATTATGGGTTATTTACGTCAAAGGTTCCCGTACTTTGTTTATTGTATCAATTTAGTCCTTATACTTTTAACCATGTGAATTTAGTCTTTGTACCATTCAAAATATGTTAAGTTAGCTCTTAAAAAAAATTTCATGTTAAGCTTTTTATGAAATTTTTAATTGTTCGGGTGCAAGTTAGATTAAATTAAATAAATGGATGAATTTATAGTAAGTTATTTGTATATAACATAATTTTATCGTTTAAAATTACGCCAATAATTTAACTTAAAATTGACCAAAGGACTAAATTGACATAATTAAAAGTACAAGGACTAAATTAAAATAATAGACAAAGTACATGAATCTTTAGCACAAATAACCCAATAATTATTTAGCTTGAAATTCATCGTACTTGTATTTTAGGATTATTTATATCAAATCATTATCCTTTGCTCATTATGTTAATTTAGTCCCTTCACAATTAATATTATATATACTTAATCTTTAGAGTAAAATTTATAGTAAGTTATTAATGAAACTTTAACCAAAGAGGATACCAACACGCCGTCACCGAATCCCATTAGAACTCCGAAGTTAAGCGTGCTTAAGCGAGAGCAATACCAGGATGGGTAACCTCCTTAGAAGTCCTCATCCTTGGGTTAGGGGCACTCGAAAACAGCCTCTCTTCAACGGTAATACCCTGAAGCGGGAAGGCTGCGCACAACCACCCCCCAAACCCTGCTTAGGCGGGAGGCCTTAAGGCACTGGATATATTGTATGTTGCTTTTGCTTTATTAATGAAACTTTAATGGTTTGGGCATTGGTTGGGTTAAATTGGGTCAATGGTTGAATTTGCAGTAAGCTACGAGAATACTGTTCAAAATCATGTCAATAACTTAATTTGAGTATGACCAACCGACTAAATTAACACAATATGAATTATAAAGTACTAAAATCACACAGTAAGAAAAATACCGAAACCTTTGGTGTAATTCACACTCTACTTCGTAAGGTATAAAGGTACAATATTACCTTAAGAAGAGTCACCAACATCTGTGATGGACAATCTAACCGCTACAACAAACTTAACAACTCTCGTAATTCAGTATATAACTTCACTTTTCCAACTAACATCACTATTTCGGTGTACGATATTATATTTCTAGCATATGACATCATGTTTCCGTTATTATTTTTTTTTTCCGATAATTAGCGACAAAGTCGCGAAACAAGCAGACCACTCGCCAAGCGAGGCCTAAGTCCAGGCGTAAGACATTGGGGACCAAAACAAACACAAAAGAAAAGAGACAGGACAATACAAACAGAGACAAAACAACAGACAAAACACAAACCCCAAAACCCGATAAAACAAGACACTAAAAACAATTCCAGTCATTAGATGTTACTTATTCGTATAATCTAATGAAGAAATCACCAAAAATTGAATTAAAAATTATTTTACCCTAATTAATGAACTAAAATATTTAAGGGTTATTTACACAAAAAGTCCCTATACTTTGTCCATTGTATCAATTTAATCCATATACTTTTAATTATATTAATTTAGTTCCTAAACAATTTAAAATATGTCAATTTAGTCATTTGGTTAAATTTAAATTATTTTAATTACCTAATTTTGAACAGTAAAATTATATTAAATGTAAATAACTTATTAAAAATTCATTCGTTTACTCAATTTGAATCATTAAAAATTTCATTAAACACTTGACATAAATTTTTCTCTAAAGACCAAATTGACACATTTTGAATTATACATGGATTAAATTGATACAATAAGGCCTAAATTAACACAATGAGTAAAGTACAAGGACCGTAAACGTAAGCAACCCAAAATAATTTTACCAAACCTCGGGATACTAAACTAAAATTTAACCTTTCTTTTTTTTTTTTTTTTTCTTTGGGTGGTAGGAGCATTCAAAATATTATTCCTTTCCTCTGGACTGTACTGCGTAGAGCATCTACTTTAAAGTTGTCAAATGTTGACAGATTTGTAGGATAGCCCTCAAATTTAGGCCTACTTCTACTTTAGTCTATTTCCATCATGAATCCTCGCTTTAGCGATAAGAACCGTGATATAAACTATGTGCATAGCAAAAAGGGATAAAATAAAGCGAAATCACAAATTAACAAAAAAAATGAAACAAAGAGAAAAAACATGCCATGCTAAAAGACGTTAGAAGACTTCACCCATCACTGAAAAGGACAAAAAAATAGGAGAATGAACCACTGCGTCTAAATAGGACAAGAAACGCATGGTCAATTTAAACGATGATAATGTAATCTTAGAGTGAAATAAATGTGAAATTAGTGAAAAATATTGAGAAAATATTGCGACTCGGGAAATTGAAGCATCACGACGCATAAAATCATCAATATAGGTTTAAACATGCAAATTATACAGACGTATCAATTACATGTCCTTGAGGGACATAGTCTAGTAGCGGAAAATACCGGAGACTAACCATGCCACCCAGTTCGATCCCCACTAGGGACTTGTGGCTCCTCTTTATTGGAAATTTAAGGGAATTTCCCCTCCGCCGACCCCAACATTACCGATGCAAATATATATATATTATATAATCAATTACATTTTTTGGGGGGGTCAAAGACATATCTATTACATGAAACTCTAATATTAATTTGGACCAAAATATTAATATCAAACAGACATCATAAGAAACCAAATCAAAACACAAAATTGGAGGGGTGAAAAATTAGTGTACCTTTTGAAGGAGCTTCTCTGCCATGATCTTCTGCTGCGCGGTTGTCAATGTTTCTGACTTCATTATCGCGTTCGAAACAAGGATCACCGTTGATGGAGACGCACCGTTCACCTGCCAATGAACAAGCAAATCAGAAACGATTAATCAGAATAGTCAATTTAGATCGCTGTAAATCCTATCTTTAAGGATATATTATTAGTTAGAATTACTTTACTATTCGAATTTGACTAAGTAGCTTGTTTGTTAGGTGCCGTCATATAAAAACTAGTTCCTTTATAACTATGATTCTAGCTTCTTCTTTATAAAGAGTGGTGTAATAAAAGTATAAAGATAGATCATTAGACTATTTGAATAAATTCAATTACGTTTGTTTCTTAAGCACGGAACTGTTTAGAACTCGGCATATAGGAATACCATCCTCCTAGGCATTGGGATGCCAAGGACCGCCTTCGATTACGCATGGGTATGCATAATCTCTTATCAACATATCAATAGCCTCTGTTCGTAAAATTCATGTATATTATATATATTAAACATGTATACGTAACTTTCCCGTTTCAAAAAGGGTGTTTACATATCAATGCCAATAAGAATACACATTTTTTTATGTTACCCAAATAATAGACGTAGTATAATACGTATTTGTATTTTTTATATTTAAAAAGAAAACAATAATTAAAAATAATTAATGGACATGACTAAAATAAATATCTACATTCTATATTTTGCTTAATTTGATATTTTGCTCTTAGATTAGTGATTATGTCCTATCATTTACATTTACAAGTCAATAAGCTTTTGACCAAAGTTAACGCATACATAGTCGAATAGGAACATAAAGGAACATACCCAGTGTCTTAAGGGCTCCCGCCTACGCAGGGTCTGGGGGGGCTGATGTACGCAGCCTACCCCCTTCAGGGTGTTAACCTGAAGAGAGACTATTTCCCAGTGCCCCCAACCTAAGGGTGAGGACTTCCCAGGAGGTCACCCTTTCTGGTACTACTCGCGCCCAAGCACGCTTAACTTCGAAGTTCTAATGGGATCCGGTGACGGCGTGTTGGTGCCCTCTTTGGTATAAACTTTCATATGTACTTTACAATCGGATATCATAGTTTCACATGCCAAGGCCGTGATGAATGTGTTTTTCCCATCTTAACCTCATTAGATGCTAATTTCTATTACGTAGTAGACATTGTTTGATTCCACGACGAAAAAGTACATGATCCAAAAATACGTAGGAGGGGCCAGGGAAGAGAGAGAGTTAACATACGTACCCAAACTCGACCGTTAAGACCAACAGCAATTTCAAATGAGAGCTTCTTTCCAAGATCCTCAGGCAATGGACATGGCGGCGAGCTCAGAAGCCTGCAACATACAAGTCCATTTCTGTCAGTAGGGCTCAAATAAAATATAAATCATGACCGGTAGACGGTATTGAGAATGTCCAATGAAAAAGCACCAAGGCGTTCAAGGCTCTACTCAGAAACAGAAATTTTTTTTTTCCTTTTCTAATTTTCAGTTTCTCTCTTTCTATTTTCCGTTGGGGAAATATATTTAGGAGTGGAAAATCGCTACCAGTTTTCCTATGTAGAGAACTAAAAAATGCGTACAAGCAATCCTAAAATTCCTATTTCCCAATTTTCTAAAATTGAAAATCATAAGCATAAGTAATAACCAAAAATTCGAAACAATGATCCGATCCAAACCAGATCCAAACAATTAGAGTAACTAATCTGAAAATGACTGATTTGAGTTTATCAGATCCCTCAAAATTCGGATATCATTTCGGAAACAAATACCACGTTGAGATACATAATTTTAAAGTGCAGACCATCTACACATAATGCTTGATGGTAAAGGTGTGAGAGAGTGAGAAAAGGAGAAATAGAAAGGTGGAGTGAAGAAAGAGAACGAGAAGCGTGAAGTGGAGAAGAGAAATAGAAGAAAGTTAAGGAGAAGAGAAAACATGAAAAAATTATGGAAAATGTCGCGATGAAAAATTCTAGAAAACGGGTTTACACAATTTTCCAAATTTCTCGAAAGAATAGGTAAAAATGGAAAACCAACTTCTACAATTGGAAAACTACGACTTTGAACAACTTTTCCGATTTTCTATTTTAAAAATTCTCTGTTTCTAAACAGCCCCTAAATGTTTCACTCAACCAAAAGCAACTAGAAGAACATTAGGCGAAGGAGGCGATCTCACATTCGAGCAAGCCCTGTTGATGTTTCAAACATGAAGCCTTCTTTAAGGGGGCCAAACTCAGCTGCTTTTCCATTAGCTGTCAGGAAGAAAAATGATATGAGTGAAGAAGCTTCGTCAGCATAACAAAGATGGCGGAAGTAGGGGTGTAATGAGCCGAATCCAAGCTGATTAGGGTCAAGACTTGGCTCAACTCAGCAAGCTCCAATCTGTGATCCCTGGAGCTCAGCTTATTGAAGCTCAATTAGGCTTAGCTTTGTTTATGGCCTATTTGGACAAGTTGTGAAAAACTACAATTTCAAAAGCACTATTTGTCAAAGTATTTTTGTAAAAGCAGCTTTCAATACAAGAATTCTTACATATATATAATTCTTTTTCGATTCATCCCTGGAGTTGAATACCTCATTCAAGAATTGTTTTTTATCCAATCCGTAGGAATCAATATAAAAGGCATATATATATATATATATATATATTTTGCTTTTACTTTGGCATTAAAAAAATGGCTATTTTTTTTACTTCCATTTAAAAATAGAAAAACAACTTCTAATTCTATTTAAAAGTATTTACATTTCTAGGCCAAACAACATCAACTACTAGAAAGTGTCCCCGCCCCCCCCCCCCCCCCCTCCCAAAAAAAAAAAAAAAAACAACGGGAAGGAAAAAAAAAGTTTGGCCAAACAATAGGCTCAATTAGGGTAAAGCTTAGTTTACTTGGGCTCGAATTTAGGTTCATTTAGGCTCAAGCTCAACTAATTTAGGCTCAATTCCATATCAATATTTGGCTCATTTAGACTATCTAGATTCACAAGCTTCTAAGCTCATGCTAGGGCTTAGACTCAACTTGACCTCAAAATGAGCTGTTTTTAACCTTTATAGCAAGATCTTGTGAGCCAGCTAAGCTCATTCACGCCCCTGAACCAAAAGCAGAAACATAGAAAAGAGACACAAGTTATCAAGTCAGTGTAGCGAACCATCCGTGCATGACAACTCTGGGTTCATCCCAGCATTGGCCTTAGCGACACGTGCATAAAGCAAAGTTCCCACCTGATCACAAAGCATGCGCCAAGTAAGAATCACTCGCTCCGATATGAGTTGAATTTCTTCATTGTTTTATAATAGAAGTAGTTGTATTAACAGAGAAATGACGTGTAAAAGTGTTAAGGACCAGACGTTCTTACAAAAGAAAAGAAAGAGACAAAGATAAACTAGTAAAGGAATGCCCTCCAGTTTTTCTGCAACTCCGCCAAGATTGCGTCACAAAAGCCTCCGAGACCTCTTTTTGAAAGAGAAAGCTTAGAAAATCAAATTCTCCCGTAAAGAATGTATTTGCCATATTATAATCCTTGAATATTCTGACCTTCTTTATAACCAAACACTCACAGAATAAACATTTATAGAGAATAACATTTTAAGGACTTTGTTCCTTCCAAATGTTCTGAACTTTGATCAGTGGAAAAACTTCATTTATCCTCTTTTGCTTATTCATTTCTAGAAGTTAACATCTCATGTTGGGGGTCCTCAGAAACAGCCCTCCCTTCAGGGTACCCCAAAAGGGGAAGGCTGCGTACATCCACGCCCCCCTGGGGCACGAACTGGGACTGTTGTTGTTGTATTTCTAGAAGTTAAAATCAAACAGCATTAAGTACATTTTAGTATACCACTTTCATAATTGCTTCATGTACATTCCTATACTACATTATTGTTGCCTCTTTTAAGAGTCAATTTGGTAATATTTTCTATTTTTAGTTTTTGATTTTGAAATGCTGGAAACAAGGTTCTGAAAATGTTTTTCCTTGTTTATCATTTTCTGTTTTCTGTAGTTAAAAGGGTTGGCAAAACTTGAAAACTAGAAATTAAAAACAAATAAAATCCATTTTCAAAACCCAGTTATTGATTTCTCAAAAATGAAAAAAATAGAAAATAGAAAATGATATCGTGCAGGTCCTACAGTATTTGACTTCTAACTTGAAACAACAGTAATCAATATCATGAAAAACTCCGGAAGAAACTGAAAATGCAACCAAGAACTAACATAAAAAGGGAAGAGAAAATGTTCATGTTAATAGCTTCTTGTTCATTAAAAAGTTGCATAATGGCAAGAAGTCCACACCTCGAATCTTGGAATGTTACGTCTGATCACGCCTTCAAATGCAAGAACTGGCAGAAATGCCAAAGTGGGTCCTTTGATGTCCACAAGAAAGTTCTGTAAGAAAACGAATCGAAAGGAAGTATTTCTAAGTCATGGCAGGTGACATGATAATCTGATACACAAAAAGTGGCAAAATATACCAGTAATGATTAGTTGCATTCAAGACTACATATGGCCACCAGCAGTAGAAATCATAAGGCAAAAGGAACGAATGAGATATGGAATCAAAGTGTTGTTTGCGGTCACATAATGATCATGGTCATGGTTCGGGAAAATAAGTGTTGTGGATGTTACATAACAGATTGTGGTGCTAACATTGAGCTTCTAAAGGAAGCGTAGCTTGTTTCCAAAACTTTTAATGATAGCCATATAATTATTAATTTCTATACTTGTATGATTGTTTCAAACACGTAAATACAATATATAAATAGGTTTACAAAAATAAAATACAATATGTAACGATGAGACAGGCCATCACAAAAGTACTATTTCGTAATGCCAATATGTAACATAACAACATTTATTTCAATGTTGGCACAAATGAAAAATCTACTAACATGGACAATAAATTTCTGCAGGAAATCTTGCTGGATATTTTCTTCTCTCTCAGTCATGTACACAAGATATACTAGCGATGTAGATGACGAATTCCTTTGAACCTAACGAAGGCTAAGTTAATGGGTTCTTCTCAAACAGAAAGGAAGTTGCAAAACAGTCAATAGAGTCCCTTATGTCAGGCAACTGGATAATTGCCTAGAAGGGCCACAACTGGAATAATTCAGAGTAGTGCACTAGAGGAAGAATGGTTACGTCACTTGAATAACAACCCCCCCCCCCCCCCCCCAACCAAACACACACGCGCACACACACATAGCCATATGATCCTTTTATTTGAGGTAAGAAGAACATTAGACGCGCTATCGATAATATGATTCTCATACATTCCCATTCTAACATGACAGAAGTTACTAAAAATAGTAAAGAGTCATAGTTCACCACCACATTTGCTTGGCATCCAACTAAAGCATCATGGGTGCGACATTTGATCTTTCAAAGCTCAAATCTAAAGCAGCAAATTATGTTGAGAAACAATATCAAATAGCCCACAGTCTAAGCAAAACTTCCCAACCAAAGCAATTGTTTTTACAACAGTAAGGAGAAAAGGAGGAATTAGGCTCCCAACAAAACCACTTACATCTGCTCTGCTATCCACGACGATACCAAGAATATGATCCCCAACTGAAGGTACATACTGCACATGAAAGGAGGCATGTTGAAGTACAGACAACCAAAGCTGACAGTAGAAGTGGCAAAATTGAAGATCGCCAATTATTTACCCCATATAGCCCCAGTCCAATAAAGTGATATGTAAACAAGAATTACTGATTTGAACCAACAAGAACTTTTCAAATTGGCCAAATGACTTCCAGCAGATTCTCCAGCTTCTTATCCAAAGATTTATCTTTTTCGATTAATCATTTATCCAGAGAATGAGGAGAGCAAATACAACAGAATCATACTTACCCTTTTCTGAGAGCTTTCAACCCAGTATTTGTTCGGTTTTGAAAATCTCAATTTGCCAGCTTTAGTAACAGAAATTGCATCACAGTCCTGGAAATATTGATTAAGCATAACAACAGTTACACCGATATACAAACTATATTGCGTTCTATAAGGAAAAAACAAACAAGAGATGGGTCAAAGAAAGAGAATTCAATCCAACTGTGAAGAATAGGAAAGATAGTATACAGAAAAAGGAATAGATGAGAAGATATAATAAGCAAAATGATAAAGTATTAACTAGAATGAAAGTGCATTATTATTATTTGGGTAATACTGGAAATAAACAGGGAGAAGTATATATAGTAAATACAGAACATTAAAATGGGTTAATCAATCACAATGAACACGTAAAAATGAAACAAGATGAGCATCAAAACAAGAAAAACAAGAGTAAGTGACTCAATAAACTATACTTAAATCTACATAACGCCAACCAAACAGCTAAAAGAAGCGAGTTTACACATACACACTCACAGGGGGTTTTTTTTTTGTTTGGGGGGGTGGGTTAGATGTAAGTAGCCTTACCCCTACAGGGTACTACCCTGAAGGGAGGTTGTTTCTGAAGGACCCCAACTTTAAAAAGAAAAAAAAAGAAGGAACAATATAAGAACATTCAAATAAAGCAATACCGGGCAAACAAGCAACAATAGTAGACATGCATCAATGTGCGCCTATCTCCTAACCACTGTGTCTACCACCCGTATTTTTAACCGCTGCTGAGCTCTAGGCCATCACAAGCACACATACAAACTAATAGTTCACTGGGGATGAATAACATTGCAACTCCGAGTGCTGCTATCACCATCCCACTTCGCTTCAAAACGAATTTGTGCACATTCATGGCTTACGTGCTTCTCACTTCAACCTCCTTTCAGTCACTGTCAAAGTCGGGTTCATAGTATATCCACTAGCTTTACATCAATCTAATTATCCTGCTTCATTCTAGGTGTTCACTACAGAAGTATACATTTCAGATCCTATAACGCTTTGATAGGTCAAAAATAAGTGCCCTCCTATCAAGGCAATCTCACCCTCAGTTTTGGTCAGTAAAGTCATAATTTAAACAATGGAGAAACTAAAGTTCCTTAGACAACTCCACCAGTTATAGTATAGAGCTTTTCATGTACCTTTTATCTAATAGCTTAAGATTTTTGGATAGTTCCTTGATATAGTATCAAAGCCTTATAAGTCGAGAAGTTTTAAGTTCAAATGCCAATAGCCCCGAAGTATAATTTTAGCAAAAAGGTATGAGATAGACAAATACACTATCCATGATTCAAGAATCAATTGACAATCACCTATGCGCATTTATGGCCAGATATCTTGCAAAATACCAGCAAAAAACGTACCTGCTTCCCATCGAACCCCTAGATTCATTAACCAAAGAATATAAACAAAAACCGAGTTGTTTACAAAGTTAGTCCCTTATTTTTTTAAAATTTATTCATATTGGTCTCTCATCTTTCCTTTTGTTCAAAATGGTCTCTGATGTTTTAGTTTATCACCAAATTGGTCTAATACATGGTGACCAAAATTAGGAAAAAAATAAAAAAGATAAGGGACCAATTTTGTCATAAAATAACCAGTTTAAATAAAAGAAAAAAACGAGGGACTAATTTGAACAAAGTTATAAAAATAAGGGACCAATATAAACAAACTTAAAAAGATAAGGAATTAACGGTGTAAATATAATCGTAATCATGTACCATATCAATATTTTCTATATAAAATTAGCCAGATTCTTACAAAAAATAATCAAATTCCAACATAGAGTACCCAAGTGATAAAATAGTCAAACCTGAGGGTAACTCATTAGATGTATTGAAATATTAAGATATCTAGCAGTCACTGCTCAAACCTCATATGATACAAACCCATATCGAAATAGACTAAAAACTACAGTAAAGCATTAAAATACTGAATGTTAAAGAGATAGAGAGAGATAAAGATGACATGATTTCATTGATAGTTTGTAATACACTTTATTACCCATATATATCTATATATATATATATATAGACTTTGCCATCCTCCTCGCGCCAGGCCGCTTTATGTTCTATAGAACTACCCTTTTACTCTAGACTCATATAACTAAATTGGGTATTATCATCATAGTACTAATAACAACATACTCAGTGTCTCAAGGACTCCTACCTAATCAGGGTCTGGGGAGGGTGGATATACGCAGCCTTACCCCTTTAGAATGTAACCCTGCCGAGAGGCTGTTTCCGAGGACCCCCAACCTCATAAGATTGGCAAAACGAGGACTTCCCAAGAGGTCACCCATCCTGGTACTATTCTAGCCCAAGCACGCTTAACTTCGGAGTTGTAATGGGATACAGTGTATTAGTGCCTGGTAAATGAACCCTATCATAGTACTAATAATCTACACAAAAACCCTAATCTAGAGTTCGGGGAAGTGGGCCCACTCTATGTTCTATAAGACTACTCTATTACTCTAGACTCACATACCTAAATTGAGTACATATCATCATAGTACAAAAAATATATAAGAAAACCCTAATCTAGAGTTCTGGGAAGTGGGCCCGCTTTATGTTCCATTGGACTACTCTATTACTCTAGACTGATATACCTAATTTGGATATGTATCATTATAGTACTAATAATATACATCAAAACCCTAATTTCGAGTTGAGGGGAGCAAAATTACCTGACGAAGACCACCGCCAAGCTTAATTGTGTGATTAGTCAAGCTGGAAAGATCCAAAACCACATCTCCAGGGACCTACAGAAAGCACAAAAGTAATCAAAAACTAATACAATCTAAAATACAATAGCTAAGTGAGCAGTAATTCAGTTATTAATAAATAGACTGAGTCCTTTATTATCAACAACACCCCTCCGTTAACTCTATAAATAGGGACCTTCAATGTGAAGGACGAGTGTAAATAACCATTGTTGAGTCTCTCTCTCTCTCTGTTTCTCCTGCCTTCCCTTATCCTATACCTTATACTTGTAAATCTTACCATATTCTACAGTTTATATTGAATACATACGAATATACTACTTTGATTTGTGGATTGAATGATTTGATTCGCATCAAAAAACCCTAGATAAAGAACATTAAAAATAGGAAAAAAGAGAGAGAAGAGAGAGATTACCACTGATTGATCGACGAAGCTTTTTGGTGACTTCTCGTCCATTTGTATGAAGATTTTTCGCTGATTGATTGAATTTCGAACTGAGAATCCTCAATTTTTGTTGGTAGAGAGAGAGAGAGAGAGAGAGAGAGTAAGAAGAACAAGAAGATGGCGCCGGATATTTGAAGTTCGCGAGGTTTTAGGGGTTCCATTTAAGGTATCTTCGGCCCACGGCCCATTAGCTTTGGGCTCGATAGATATTTATAAGTTTATTTCTTTTTTTTTTTTTTAACACTGACAAGGAACCTGGTTACCCGATAAACTCAAGTCGGTGCATTAATTTATACACCGCAATAGCCAGTTAAGTATAGATTTGTCAGGGAGAGGTTCAAGAGGAAATTGAATTCGAGAGATTTTAATTTAAGGCAATATTCTATCCCGTCAATTGTTTCCTACCATTGAGCCAGTTTGTTTGTTTTATTATGTGCAAATAGTGCTAATATTTGTAAATTTATTTAATTGGTTACTTATCTTTCATTTTATTATAAAATAATTTCTAATATTTATATTATAATAAAATTAGTCACTCATCTAGTTAATAAAATAATTTCTAATCTGTCCTAATTATTAATTTTGTTATATCTTAAATGTCATTTGCCAATGTAGTATAGGTTACAAGCGATATTGATTTCATTATTTTAAACACGAACCAAAGAGGACACCAACACACCGTCATCGGATCCCATTAGAACTCTAAAGTGGAGCGTGCTTGGGCGAGAGTAGTATGAGGATGGGTGACCTCCTGGGAAGTCCTCACCCTCAAGTTGGGGCACTAGGAAACAGCCTCTCTTCATGTTAACACCTTGAAGGGGGAAGGCTGCGTACTTCCGCCCCCTCAGACCCTGTGTAGGCGGGAGCCCTTGAGGCATTAGGTATGTTCTTTTTTATTTTAAACACGAATCCAACTATTTTTAACTCGTCTGAATACCATTAAAGATTCAAACTAAAAACAAAGGACCAGATACCAATGAATATAGTCCAACTAGATACTTCAAGTATATTCATTATTTCGCATGCAAAGCTAACAAAACTCGAAGATTGATAAAGATCCATGTCAAAAACCAAGAATCCAAACCGATACGAACCAATTTGATACAGTCCCTGATCAAATAATCCAGTCTAGTCCGATACACAAATGATATTCATTAATTTATACTCAAAACAGACTGTGCTTGACCATACTCAAAACCGCTACACTTCAAATCAAGAACCAAGGTTTCAACTTGATACCAACAAATCCAATACAATATTAGACCAAGGGCTAAATCTTTTCGAAAAAGTAACTTTTTTTCAAGATTTAAAGGTACTGACCTAAAAAAACATTTTTAAATGGAGGTGAACTCTGTTTTTCTGAACTTAAGTAAAAGCAAAAATATAATCTCCTTTGAAACAAGAGTCGAACCAAAAACGAGAATTTTTTCAGATAAAAACACCTCCATTAAAAACAGTGCCTCTGCAAAAAAATACTTCTCAAATCAACAGCTTTTTATATTGACCAAACAGACGCTTAGAGGAAATTATCTAGTTTAATCCGATATTTAAACACCCGCTACGCTATGCGTTAAAGGAGGTAGGCCTACTACTGACGGCGAGACACTTCGGAAAACATCGCCGAAAAAATCTACTCCGATGACGAGAAGGCGTAAAGGAAGAGAAGAAATCCGGGTCACGCTCTAATGAATTCGAATAGTCTTCTAAAATTGCGACTATCTCATTGAAATGCGGTCTCTTTTCCGGCTGCCTCGACCAGCATCGGTTTATTAGATGACACAGAGCCGCCGGGCACTCCGCAGGCAATGGCGGACGTGCGTCCTGCATTGATCCCATGCATGATGATGTTAGAGGTTTGAAATTGAACCCATCATAAATATAAGAAATATTTATGTATAACAAATTAAGGTTTCGTAAATTTCTACAGAAAAAGTTTCAATAAATGAGTCAAGCCGGCTCACAAGTTCTTGCGATTTGGCTTGGCTCGTTTTATACTCAAGCCTATCTGGCTCATTTAACTTGCTGGGTCCAACCCTAATGAAGCTCAAACTCGTAGGCCCATGAGCCTAAACGAGCTTATCTTAATATAATTTAGTAGTTTAAATACATCCAAAATGTCCTATGTGTCAAGGTGTCTAAAACAGTCGAATAAGGATACTATAGGTGAAACAAAGACGGTAATTAACATAGGCTACTAGCACTAAAAACATAGGTCTACGCAAGGACCTAGAAATCACAATATCGCTGAAGCGAGGTATTATGGACATTACACAATAGAGAATTGGACTTTTTATGGATACTCGGGCTTTTTATGGATACTTAAATTACTCTTAAACCTTGTGTTTGTAAAAATTTGAATGAATATCTATACAATCATTATTTTTACACTGCTTTTAATCTATTTGCACATATAAGCATATTTATAATAAATATAGGGTAAATTACAGAAAATTCCCCTGTCTTCTGCTTCAAAAACAGAAAATCGTCCTCACAAATAAAAGCACTCACAAAACCCCCTCACTTTTAAAAATTTATCACTTAACCCCCATGTAACTTATTTTTGACCATTTTGTCCCTAATGTTTAATTTTGATTTTAGAAAAAGGTTTTATATTATTAGACAAAAATTAAATATTTTATATTTTTTAAGAAAATTTTCTATATTTATAAAAATATAATTATTTTAAAATTTTCAGGAAAAAATATTATGAGATAAAATATAATTTTTTTTTAGTTGAGGGGCAAAATGGTCAAAAAAATTTATTTGGGAGCAAAGTAAAAAATTTTCAAAAGTTAGGGGGTTTAGTGAGTTATTTTATTTGTGAGGGGAATTTTTTGTTATTGAAGCAAAAATCAGGAGAGTTTTCTGTAATTTACCCCATAAATATATTCTAATAATAATATATAATATTTGTGGATTATATAGGTCATAGAAAAAGTAATGTAAAATTCTTTATTTGATTCCATAGACCTAGAAGTATTCAACATCAATTAATCATTATTGTACATTGCATTAGTATGAATAGGTCATAAAGAAAATACCTTTTGACATACCGCAAAAGCGGCCTGTTCTGGAGTCATATTGTCAAAGGGAACCATAGCAGTCAAGAGCTCCCATAACACGATCCCAAAGCTGTAAACATCAACTTTCTTCGTATGGTGTTTTTCCTTGATCATCTCAGGAGCCATCCAACGGTAAGTACCAGTAAATCCCTTTGCGCTACCACATTGAGACTCTAAGCAAGAGATACCGAAATCAGCTACCTTAACGCACATATCTTCTCCGAGCAAAAGATTTTCTGATTTTAAATCCCGATGAAGCACCCCCCGCGAATGAAGGTATTGCATCCCACGAGCAATATCAAGAGCCAATTTTAGGACTAAGCCAAGGGGGAGTGAATTGGGTTCTTGTTGATGGAGGTACTTTCTAAGGGAGCCTCCGGCCATATACTCAGTTATGATACAGAATACAGGGGGCTTTTTACATGCCGCGAAAAACTGCATTAATCAAGAGTAAAAAGGATGTTATATTAGTGATTTTATATATTTTGAAATAACTGTAATTCTCAAGAAGAGCATAAAAAATGCATTCAATAGCTGTTTTGTAACATATCTTGAGCTAATTATTAAAATATTTGCTAATATGCGACAACACTTTAAATTTTTGCTATTATGCCACAAAACTTTTGTAAGTCTCCATAATACTTATATATAGTATATTTCATTTGCCAAATATTATTATTAGATAAAAAATTACTATTATGTGACTATTCAATAACTTCTTTCATAAATATAAGGTTTCAAAACAACTTGTATTCCCTTAAAAGACCTAAACAATAACTACGACCGTGCACAAAAAAAAAAAAAAAAAACTATGACCCATTACATAACATTCACGACACCTTGCTTCTGCAACACTGTTTGTTATTTGAATGCACATAATTTACGTAAGCAAGATAATTATGAACTAAGTATAAAAGAGAAGTCAACACATATATAGGAACTATATATTTCTTAAGTTTCATATTATTTTTCTAGTATACCTTTCTCTACACAGATCAACAAAAGCGACTGTACCAACAATATTACATTCAAATCCAATATGAAAAAGATCGGAATGAGAGAGGTTAATTGAGAGAACATATTTAATAGGATTGCTGAGCCATTGTTACATAGAGAGAAAATAAAGACTAAATCAAGCAGGGAGTCCCTGGAGAGTATTACGTGGGATATCATAATAACAATCAAAATTATAATCACAAAATTAGAAATGCATACGATGATACACTAAAGAAAGAAATATTTAGTAACAACAATATATAGGATCATGGAATCAAATCACTGTAGGTGGTCACTTAATGATCATGAACGTGGAGTCGTGGAAGCGGAATGTCATAGTTATTAAGTGATGAGTCTAGATCATCTTAGGTTTTCGCAAGGAAAATAAGTCACTTCAACAACAACAATCCCAACACCACAAAAGCTCCCACCGGAGCCGGGTCTGAGGTGGAGGGAGATGTACGCAGCCTTACTCTTCAGAGGTATTATCCTCAAGGGAGACTATGTCCAAAGACCACAAACCCTAAAAAGTATAAAGCAAAAGAAATAATAAAGTAACAACCAGCAAAGCACAAAGTACCAAAAAAGTTTTCGTACCTTATTTTTGTAAAAAGGTAAATGAATAGTCATATATATAATTAACAAATAAAACCCTAAAATCAGTATAAGAAGAGGAAGAAAGAGGAACGAGGAATATGTGGAAGAAGACGTTGAGGACTCCACAGGCAAGTCTTATAGAATCCCACATTGGAGTTGTGAGAAAGAAGAGATCACCTTATAAGTGGGTTATTTCACCTATTACCAATTGGTCCACTTGGGCTTATATGTGAATCTCGTATGTGCTAACTCCGTGGGTCGGGCCAAAAGGCCCCATGAAATTTAACATGGTATCAGAGCAAGTGGATGATCCCGAACTCTTGTTTATCAGCACCTTAGCCTCGGAAAGAGGGGTGCATTTGTGTTTGGTGCGCCGAGGGCCTCTCCAGTATGTTGGGTCCAATTGGATCGGAGAAGGCGAGGGGTGTGTTTTTGGTAGACTCACATATGAAAGGGAATGTTGAGGATTCCACATGTGAGTCTTATAGAATCCCACATTAGAGTTGTGAGAAAGAAGAGATCATCTTATAAGTGGGTTATTTCACATATTGCTAATTGATTTTAGGATGGAACCCCACTTGGGCTTATATATGGATCTCGTATGTGCTAACTCCGTGGGTCGGGCCGAAAGGCCCCATGAAATTTAACAGAAGAAAACTAAGCGGGTTGTATGCCCCTTTCAATTTGTTCTTCTCCCTCTCTCCCCCCTATATTTTACACCCTCTTTTACATACTTTGTTATCTTTTAAGTCTATACTTGTTATATACTAATATGGTATACAAATGTTAACTTAAACATTGGAAGGATTTTCCGTGGTCCAAATTACGGACCTCTCTAACTGTTTGTTCATCTTAGAGGTTATATCTTCGAACAAGAAGTTGTTTATCCTCTTATTTGAACCTACTCAAAATTTAATCTTAAACACGCGAATTTTACGAACAGAGGCATACGTAACAGTTGACTCGAAAACTAAGGCTTTACTGACAAGTTCAGAATCAAGTGGAGCATAACTATGAATTTGATATTGCATAATTTCAATAGCAAGTTTTCTAAAGGTTCTTTCAGTGGAATCATTATCTAGATTAATCTGGAATCTTGTCACACCGACCACAAAAAAGAGCAGACGTACACGGCATCATTAAGATTCATATTTATTTTTTTTTTCTTCGAGTAATGATACAGGTATTTAAAAAATATATTTAATTTATGTATCTGATTTATTTATAAAAACTCTTTAGTTTATAAAAAGTAATTAATTTAATATTATTTTTGAAAATTTAATAATTTTTTACCTGATCAGTATATATACTGTACAGGTAATTAAATTAGTTACATTAACCATCATTTCCCTTATTTTTTCCCTTTTTTTTTCTCTGAAAAAGTACTATTTTATATTTAAAGGTAATTAGCTAAAGGAGAAAAAAATTTTTTTTTTTTTGATAATTAGGAGAAAAATATTAATATAAGTAGAAGTTGAATCTTTACTTTTAATCACGAACAAGTAAATAGTGTTTCTTCGTTTAAATAAAAGTAAAAGTGAAAACCAAAATTTCAACAAAAATACCGACATTAAAAATAATTTTTATAAAATTGTTTTAACAAAAAAGACGGTTTTTTTTACAGCGTGATCAAACAAACCCAAACCTTGATCCTCCATTTGAGCCCAAGGTTCAACGAATAATACAAAGAATAACAATTTTCACAGTAACCAGCCTTTTGCAATTTTTTAGCAAAGTAAATCGCTTTCAAAGCTTATATTTCCAGAATTTAAATGAATATCAATATAAATTATTATACTTTATACTTCTTTAAGAAATTTTAACCTGCAATATTTTTTTTTTTTTGATAATTAGCGACATAGTCGCGGTACAAAACAAATGACTTTCAACAAGCGAGGCCTAAAGAACTTTTTTTTTTGGGTAAGTGAGGCCTAAAGAACTTGAGAAAATAGGGACACAAAAACACAAAACAGGATACAGCAAAAACAGGAGAATAAGACAATAAGGCGAAACAACAAAAACAAAAGAATAAAAGCAGGCACAACAAGGTTAAATCAACACTAGGAGAGATAGGCTAAGTCTGCGGAAGACATGCAATACATTTATAACAATGTAAATCTTGTTTGTTTCGTTTTTCCCTAGATTTTTCGTTATTCTTTTGTTGTGTGTCTTCTACTAGTCAATTCTTCCTCGACGAGGAAAGACATTTTCCATATTTGAGACTATTGCTACAATGTTATACAAAGAAACAACAAAAGCTGAAACACACAATAAAATTACACAAAATTGGGTTACACCAAAATTGGTTGAAGTACCCTTCCAACGAAGTTCCATGGCATAGGAAAGAGGAAAGATGTTTTAATGTTATTCTCCATAGCGAATATTGCAATTCGGTAGTGTATTTGGTTTAAAAAAATGCTAGATTTTTAAATATTAGCATATGGCACTTAAGTTCTTAAGATTAAAGGTGATCTTTCCGGGAGCTCTTTGGACAAAGAACTATGGAAGCTTTAGTTGATTTGTAAAGGAACCAGAGGTCTTATGCTATTAGTTTATGATTTTATTTTTTTTTCCTTTTTTTCTGATTTTGAGAACATTGTTATTGTCATTTCAAAAATCGTTATTGCTAGAGCAATGATGAGGCTTACAAACATGAAGAGTCATAAAATTGTCTTGAAAACTACAATCTTGCTCTCGCAACAACAATTTTGCCCTTGCAATAACATTACCTGAAAAAATATCTGCACAAAATCAAGCATAAAAACTCAAGAGAAGAAAGGCAAACTCATAGTGATGATATTAGGACGATTCAACCTGAACAACTAAGCAACTAAAAAGCAACATTTTCAGTGCCCCAATGGCTTCTAGCTAAATAGGGTCTAGAAGGTGGATGTACGCAGCCTTCCCCTTTCAGGTTGTTTTCTAAAACCCCCAACCTGAGGGGTGCAACACGATGACTTCCCAGGAGGTCACCCATCTCGATACTACTCTAGCCCGAGCACGCTTAATTTCGAAGTTCTAATGAGATCCGGTGCTTACGTATTGGTACCCTCTTAGGTAAGCCGTACAAGCCAAATCTACATTCTCCTCCGGCAAACCTTTGGATAGTAATATATAATTCATGTTAACTTTTTGCCTTTTTGGTAACTTAACAGGGCGTAAACCTTAGGGTACTAAGTATAATTTATAATAACTTTCCGGTAACCAAGCAAGGCATAAACCTTAGGCTACTAACATATAATTTGTTAACTTTATGGTTACCAAATAACGCGTAAATCTTAGAGTACTAATATGTAATTCATTCAGATAGAAGAGAAGAAACGCAACTTACAGTGATGACATTGGGATAATTCTATCTGAACAACAAAGCAGCTACGATTTAAATTCTCTCTCCAACTTAAAGGCGAAATCTACGTCCTTCTCCAATAAACCTTATGGTACTAATATGTAATTTATGTTAATTTTTTGGTAATCAAACAAGGCTTAAACCTTAGAGTACTAATATATAATTTATGTTAACTTTCTGGTAACTAAACAAGGCGTAAACCTCCGACTACTAACATATAATTTATTAAATTTCAAGTAACCAAATAACGCGTAAATCTTAGAATACTAATATGTAATTTATTCAGATAGAAGAGAAGAAATGCAACTTACAGTGATAATATTGGGATGATTCAACCTGAACAACAAAGCAACCTCCGATTTGAATTCTCTCTCCAACTTGCTAGCCAAGTCTTCATCTTCCTCCGGTTGGCTAACCAACTTAACCGCCACATCTCTCTGCTTGTAAATCCCTCTGTAGATCCGGCTATGGCGGCCACAAGCAAATTTACTCCCTATAAACAACCGCGACATGTCCGCGCTCCATTCCTCTTCTCCATCTCCCTTTATCTCTCCTCCTGTTGATACTAAGTACTTCGACCACGACACCGCTCGCTTGTACTCTCCGAGCAACAATCTCCGTTTTAGCTGCTTGTTGTTCTTTTGTATCGGAGTTTGACGGAAGAAGTTGAAGTTCTTCATCGATTTCGATTTTGATTTCGATTTCGGGGGAGTTTGAACAGGTTTGTGTGATTTGTGAGGTTTTTAGCTGAATTTTGACCTAGGAGATTGTGATTCAGCGCGAATCGGAGGATGATTATCGAGATTCAAAATTTGAAATGCTACATTTCGATAAAATCTATTTTCAAGGCGCGAAATCGGAAGAAAATAGAATTGAATTAGATTTTTCAGTGCGATAATCTGCGATTCAACTAGCGATTTTCCGAGATAAATCAAATGTAATGATTGAAATGCTCAGATTTTTGTTTCAAATGCTGAAAATCGAAATCGGAAATGAAAAACACTTAAAAAGCAAGAGAAAGTTGAGAAACACTCAAAAAGCAGTAGAAGCTCGTTTCGATCATCGAGCAACAATCTACAGCGAAAAACACGCTTACCGAGGCGTATTAATGGCGGTTACTGATCCGTAGGGTTTTTATACAGCTAACAGAGAGAGAGAAAGAGAGAGTTCATATACAATGAGGCTTTAATTCAACTGTAAGAACTGCAATCAAGATTGAGATTCTATAATAGAAGCTCGTAAGCTCAAACCAGGTCACAATCCTACTCGTTAGAAAACGCACCACAAAAACACAACGAGAAAACAAGAGAACGAAAACAAGTAGATAAGATTTACGTGATTCTTAGAAGTTTTACAGAGAGTTTTTACAGTTCTTACTCTCAAACCTAGATAGAGTTTATACAGGCGCACACAAAGAAACGCTAATCACTCCAAAAAAAGAAGTATAAAACTAGAAAAAAAAATAGAGAGAGAGGTTCAACCGAATATATCTACGTCGACAAAATTGCAAAGATATTTTATTGCTCGAAAGTTTCACAGTGATTTTTTTTCAATTCTCACCTCTCTCTCTCTTAAATTCTAAACAAAGATTACATTCAGAAAAAAAGTATAAAACTACAAAAAGAAGAGAGAGAGAAAAGATAAGAGCAAAGACTTAGACTATACCAGTATAAAATCAAGCTCTACGCAGCTTAATGCTGCTTACTTACAACCAAAAAAAATGAAGAGAGAGAAAACCGCGGCAGTGGCCGGAGGAGGATGAGAGAGAGGGAAAACCGAAAACGGCGGAGGCTACGGCGGCGCCGGCGGTGGTGGCGGTGGAGGTGGAGGTTTGGCGGTGAGGGGGGAAGAGAGAGAGAGAGAGAGATGATAACGTGGGAAGATCCTCTAATGAGGAGACAACCCTTTGGTACGCTTTGAATATGACGTTTACATGTCTATTTCCATAATTGCCCCTATGCTTCTTCTAAAATTACGAAAATGCCATCTCCGCGTGTTACCATGATAATACTACGGTTACGTGA
Source organism: Simmondsia chinensis (assembly GCA_018398585.1). NCBI lineage: Eukaryota > Viridiplantae > Streptophyta > Magnoliopsida > Caryophyllales > Simmondsiaceae > Simmondsia > Simmondsia chinensis. The sequence goes on along the minus strand of JAGTTD010000012.1, from coordinate 870,958 downwards.
TTGATAATTTTTTAACAATTAATCTAAAAATAATTTATTATATGTTAATATTTTAAAAAATAATTTACTTTATTTTTTAATTAAAAAATAATGTAACTCTAAATTTTTTAACAAAAATAATTCAATTCTAATTTTTTTACAAAAAATTAACCAAATTCAAACTTTTCTACGAAAAAAAAGCTAAAATCTAAAATTATTTAAAAAATACTAAACGGGTGGCTAAGCATAGTGTGTGATATGACTCTCCGACAGTATATTTTTCTTCTAAATATTTTTTGTTTGGCTTGATTTCTTTTCCCAGCTAACCAAATTAAAAACACATTTTTTTCGATAATTTAGTATAATCCCACAAAAAAGCAATATCACAGGGTATAGAAGAGACAAAACAACAAAGAAATACAACCAGAAAATTAGGGCTGCAAATGAGTTGAGCCAAGCTGAGCTAAACCATAACTTGTTTGGCTCGGCTTGTTAACTAAGTGAGACCAGCTCAATATCGATATCATTTATCTCACCGAGCCGCACATCTATAGTCGGCGCAACTCGTTTACTAAATGAGACCGGCTCCATATTGATATCATTTAGGCTTGATTTTTTGGCAAGTTGGCGAGTTGAGTTTTGCCGACTCATTATGTTCATTTTTCAGGCTCGTTAAGCTCATTTATTAGGCTTATTATACCCATTTATGATTATTGTTATTTAAATTTCAAGAAAAGAATGATAAAAAAAATCATGTATGAAAATTGAAAATAAAAAATATATACATGTAATTTCATTCCGCAGTGTAGAAATGCGAGCAATAATCGAGCCGGCTTGTGAGCCTTTCGAGTTGAGCCGGCTCAATTTGATTTGGCTCGTTTAATAAACGAGCCGCCCTTAAATAAGTTGAGTAAGTTCTCGAGTCGGCTAGACGAACCCAAGCCAAGAGCAGAGTCAAACCAGCTCACGAGCCGGCTTAGCTCATTTGCAGCCCTACAAAGAACAAGCTAAACCAAAAATACGTAGAAAAAAAATATATTATCGGAGCATCATACCACGCACCACAATTTATATTTTTTAAATTAAATGTTTAAAGTTGGGTTACTTTTTAGATTAATTTTAAAATTTAATTTTTTTTTTGTAGAAAAGTTAGAGTAGAGTTATTTTTTTGTTAAAAAATAGAGTTAAATTATTTTTTAAAATATTAATACATACTTATATATATATATATATATATATTAAAAGATTATAATATTTAGATAATAAATGTTAAAATTTTAAAAAAAAATTCAAAATATACTAAAAGTAATAGGGGGGAAAGGAAAATTAGGCGAGGGCCTATTATTGAAGGTGTCTCAGTTAATGGCAACTCCTATGCATGCAGTCATCGCTCAAGGATTAGGAGTTCGATTCTCATTGAAGATATACTCATGACTTATCTACACATGGGGGCTTGTGGGCTGTTCTCATGAGCCGGGTTTATCAAAAAAAAAAAAAAAATTAGGTGAGGGCAAAATGGTAATTGAGAAATAGGGAGTTAAAGAGTTAAGGGAAGTGGGACCCACAGTGGAGTTGTCGGACAAGGCCGTATGGCCTTCCGTATACGGTCTCCCTTTCTCTCTCCTCTCTCTCTCTCTCTCTCTCTTAATTTTATTTTTAATTTTATTTTTTAAAATTTAATTTTTATTTTAATTTCCTTTTATTTTTTTAAATATTTTGTTGTAGAAAATGCTACGACTGATAGAAACAGAAGAAGAGAGAGAGAGAGAGAGAGAACAGACCTCGTAAAAAGGGGCGTAAGTCTCGTTCTCCTTTGACCCCCTCACCTCCCCTCTTTCAGCGCGTGCCACCCACTCTCCTCTGTGAATGTCCACAAAAATCTTTTTACATATATTATTACAAAGTTCTTATTTGCCTATCTGCTTTTACTTGCTGCCTGGTATGAAAGGTTTTACCTTGATGTCTCCTCTGAGCGTTATGTTTTGTAGTGCTCTTTTTATGCTATTGCTTGCTCTACTACTTTGATACATTTTTGCTCACAGGTCACCATGACATGAAGTTGACATAATCAGGTTGGGGGTCATCGGAAACAGCCTCTCTTCAGCTTCATACCCTGAAATAAGGTTTGTATTTAGTTTAACTTTTTAATAGTTTAAAATTGTAAAAAAGATTTAGTTGATTATAAGGTTTGTATTTAATAGACAGAAAATATCTTTTTACATCTTTTCCATAGCTTAAATAAAAATATGAAAAAACTGTTACAAACTAGGAAAAAAAGATGCAGAAACTGAATTTTTTTACAACTTATTTCAGAAATATATTTTAAAAAGACTATATTAACATTAAGTCTTCATCGCCGTGACCCGGTTTTACTTATTATCACCACCCACACTTACCACCACCCTTTTTAATGCCCATGGGTCGTTACATTCATCGCTCTCCACTACCGAGACTAGCTATTTTTATAATTCTCTCCTACCTATTATTATTAATTGATTCATATTATTAAGATATTTTTTAGATCATAATACATAAATTTATTTTTTAAACTTGTATTTAACACTTTATTTTGTAAAAAATGACTTTTTTTATAGTATAACCAATCACTTTATTGTAGAAAGATACATATCTTAAATGAATAGATCTTATCAAAATAAATAAGCTTAAAAAATATAAGCTAAACCAAACGCATTCTTATTAGGTTGAGTTTATAGTTCAACTTTTTTACAATTTAAAGCTGTAAAAAAAATCTAGTTGACTATAAGACTTGCGTTTAGTTGACAGAAAAGATCTTTTTACATCTTTTTCACAATTTAAACAAAAAGATTGAAAAGCTGTTATAAACTAGGTTGAAAAATACGCAAAATTTGATCTTTTGCATAGCTTATTTCAAAAATATATTTTAAAAATATTATATTAACATTAAATCTTTATTACTATGACCTAGTTTTATTTGTTATCACCATCCTACCACCCTTTTTACACCCATGGGTCGTTATACTCATCAATTTTCACTACCATGATTAACTATTATTATAATTCTCTCTTCCCTGCTATTATTAATTAATTAATATTACTAAGTTATTTTTGTGATTATAATAGACAAATTTCTTTTTTAAACTTATATCTAAACACTTATGTAAAAAAGATCTTTCTGCATTGTACAACCAAATACGTCACTGTAAAAATATACAAATCTTAAATGGATAAATCTTATTGAAGCAGATAAAGTAAAAAAAAACAAGTTAAAATAAAATGAATGAAATGCACCCTTAGTCCACTATTCAACTTTCCCTCTCATTACTAAATTAAGTCACTGTTAAAACCTAATTTAATAAAATGAACTTGTCAAAAATAATATTACTATCGATAAGAGTTAAACAAGACAATTTAATTTTGAAACACTAAAGAAATTTAGATATGGCATATTAAATCTTTTTTCAAAATATAAACACGTTTTGTGCATCGCAGGGTTACACTAGTATATTATTATTTTGTGGTTATTTAGTTAAAGAGTTTTTTTTTTATTGAAAATTACCTAAATTTTAGGTGGAATTTTAAAAGATAGTTAATTTTTTATTTTTTTTTAAAGTCATACTTAAACTTTCCAAAACTTTTCAATTTCATACCTTAATATTAACAACGTTAACATTCGTTTGTTGTCATGGATTTAAAAAAAAAGAGAAAATATTTAAAAATTTGCATTTACACCTAAAATAATTTAAAATATTTAAAATCTTTTAAAAAATAATTTTATATTTAAAAATAATATTTTTAAAATTCACAATTAGCAAAAACTAACGAATGTATTAATGATGTTAACATTAGGGTGTGACAGTAAATTTTTTTTGAAAGTTTAAGTGTGACTTTAAAAAATTAGAAAATTTAAGTAATTTTTTGAAAATGCACCTAAAATTTATGTGATTTTTAGTAAAAAAACACTTACGTTAAAGCTCACAGTACTTTGCTTATTGTATTAGTTTAGTCGTTTTGCTTTCAATTGTGTCAATTAAGTTTCTCTACTATTTATATTATGTCAATTTAATGGTTATAATAAAATTTATGTTAAGTTGTTAATACTTTTTGGTTCGGCCACGAGTTGTTAATGAGTAAAGTACGTCAGAGATAAAATGTTTTAACATTAAAACATCTCGTTATATATATAAAAAATACAGAGGTCAGTATATGATAGCAAAATAACAGCCAAGTGCCTCAAAGAGGCTCCCACCAAGGCAAGCTTTGAGGACGCTGAGATGTATGCAGCCATATTTCTATAAGATACTATACTGTAAAAACTCTAAAAGGCTGTTTCTGTATGGCTCCCAACAAAAACTCTAGAGAGTTATTGTGGCTCTTATTGCTTATAAATCATATGGTTAATCTGACAATAATATTTTTTGTCATGACAATTTTTTTCGTTAAGTAGTAAAAAAAAAAACTTGAAAAACAAAAACTAGCATCTCACAAAAAGACTCAAAAAGTGCACATATAGTGCGAGAGAAAGGTAAAATAACCTAAACACCTATGAAAATTGTATCTAACGATTAACTCCTACCATACTGTCAATACCACACCAAAAGTAAATAAATAACCAAAGGACACATCAAAACAGCGTAAATTGCGACAAGAAAGTAGAACAAGAATTGTATCATAGATGGAACGGATGAGCTTGCATGAAGGTTGTGTGTGGTTGTATCTGTTATCTGTTAGAGTTTAGCTGTTATCTGTTAGCATTTAGCGTTTAATTGTTAGTTGTTAGTTGTTAGTTGATGGATAATGTGTTTGGTAAATTAAGATGAAGAGGGACAAAATGATACATAGAATTTGATTATGTAGTGTTTGAAAAGTTAAAAACTAAATTCTTTTACTTTTTAAAAGCTGCTTTTTAAAAGTTAAACTTTTAATAGAATATTTGTTATTAGCGTTTAACTTTTAAAAAGGAACAGGAACACTACTAGCTATTTAACTAGTTAAAATACTAAACGCTACGCAAAAAATGATTTAAAAAACTACTTGCCAAACATAGCCGAGATCTGAACCCCACATTTCCGTACTGCAAAGGACATGATATTTTGGCAAGTTGCATAAATAAAAATAATAAAAATAACAAAATAATAAAATAAAATAATTAGAGAATTAAATTTATTTTAAATCGTAATAATTAGCAGAGATTTGGATTTTCTGTTGTCAGAGTTGTTAATAATACTACCAAGCCAAGCCACGTGGCAATCTGTTGTTGTCAACATTGTTGAAAAGAATTATTAATATACCAATTATATGTAATATGATAATAGTTATTGGTGTCGAGGAATTACCTATTTTAAAAGTTTAAATTTATAAGTAAATATATATAATTTATTTTATACTTTAACATGCTTCCTCACCCAAATACACTTTGGGCTTGAAGCTTGAAAATTGCACAAGTCTACCTCATACAACAACAGCAGACTCAGTGCCTCAAGGGCTCCCGCCTAAGCGGAGTCGAGGGTGGATGTACGCAGCCTTAACCCTTTAGAAAGGCTATTTTCGAGGACCGCCAACCTTATAGGATTGGTAACATGAGGACTTCCCAGGAGGTCACCCGTCCTGGTACTACTATCGCCTAAGCACTCTTAACTTCGAAGTTATAATGGGATCCGGTTGCATTAGTGCCTAGCAAATGAACCCTACAAGTCTACCTCATACGTTGTGATGAAATTACATTAATACTGAAAGTAGAGATTGTTAAGATTCGAACTTGTGACCTTTTAGTCAACAAGACTTTGATATCATGTCATGAAACCAACTATCCCTAGAGCTTAAGCTTATGGGTGAAGGTATATGATTTATTTTATACTTTAGGAGCTTTAATTGTTGTTGCCAAAGCGATAATAAGACTTATGACAAACAACAGTAACTAAATTTCACAAAGTTAATCTCATTGTATATATTAAAAGGCCAAGGTACCTAAATAATAAATGTTCAAACCTCAAGATATCTAAATAATAATTTTCTAATTTTTATTTTATATATAGTCCACTCATCCTTAATTTTATATATATATATATATATAATATTAATTATAAATATATAAAATAAGGTATGTTAGGAGAGAAATAGGGGTGGTAGTTGGTTGAATAATCTCTAGATGATAGTGCAGCACGTGACCACTTATTTATAATATCATTAACTTTATATTAATCTATTTTTTTTTTTTCAATTTTTATATATGATAAATATAAAATTTTATTTGTTTAAATTGATTTTGTTCCAGCATAGGATCCATAAATCAATCTTTTAATAATTTATCATATCATAAAATAAATAGGCCAAAATAAATAAATAGATTTTAGCACATGAGCTAAAAGACAGATCATTGCTCGTAATGCATCAAGAGTTGGTCTAGATTGATCTCGATTAAGAAGCTGTTTGTTTGATATTTTCTGCTTTTGCTTTCTTTACTTTTTTTTTTTTTTTTTTTTTTTGTGTTGATTCAGTTTTGTAAGGGGAAATAAGTAAGTAGGTCCTTGGTGGCTCTAGATCTTAGCTGCGAAACCTCGACAATGCCTACAGACTCCTAACGGTCCATACTTGATGCGAGGGCCATGACAATCCAACCTTGGCGTCACTGTGCATACCGCCAGCACCTTATGATCAAGACAACTTGCTCTACCGCGTGCGTGAACATCCAACGCAAGTCCGTAGTGGTACGGGCCTAGTGGCAGGACCTAATCCTTGGCGGCATGCTATCAACGGCACACTCTCTTCCGCGATAAAGCCATTTCCCTACCGTGAAGCACCCTACATACCGCCTACTCTACACTCCAATCATTAACCACCACTCGCATAGCCAATCACTACTAACCACCTGTCTTTATCTAGCATGCTAAGGGAACCCATCACAATCACGGTACAGCCATCCCTCAAGACTGCTTCCCCTCTTCGTATAAATATGAACCCTTCTTACCCCATTTTCACTAAGCTCACCCGAGCTTCCTGCTCCCCTCTCTCCTAAGTCGTCCACTCGAGGCTTCTCCCTCTTTTCTCTCAAGACCCCTCAAAGCAACCTCGTACTTATTTCATGTTGCCTACTTTACGCATATTTATTATTATGACGGCCTTTACTGACTTAGGCATCAGAGGGGTCTGCCGCAATCCACCCCGCGGTTCCCTTTAATCGCCTTGCTCGTTTTGCAAATAAGCCCAAACTAGACGCGCCAGCGATTGATTTCTCAGCAAGAGCTTGAGTCCGGCTCTTATCCTAAAGAACCTATTCATTCTTGTTTGGGATAAATTGGGTCACGCCTACCCATTTAAGCTGTCTGCTTAATTTATTTTGAAACAGGTTTTACTTTTGTTCTTTTTGTGTCTTTTTGTCATGTCTTTTGCTAGTCTCTTGTGGGCCCCGGTTTGTCGGGTGTATCCTATTTTAAAATCTCGCATTTTCTCGCTATTTATCAAAAAGAAAATAAAAATCGATCACGTAGGTCCAAAAGATGGGTGAATGTCCCAGGTGATATGAAAAAAAAAAAAATTATATTTTTTAAGTTCATAATTGAGTTTTTATTATTCAAAATAAAGATGTAACTTTATTAAAAATGATTTCAACTTAAGAAATATATATTAAAACATTAGAATATGTAAGTAATAAAAGAATTATCGGGAAAAAAATGTAAGTTATAAAAGACTATGATGTTAAGATGCCTAAATGATTACGTAGTAAGGAATTTATCACTTAGATATCTCGAAATATGGACATTTATTACATAATTAAGTACCTTGATGTATAATAAAATATTCGGAGGTTTGAATATTTATCATATAGTATCCTATATTGAAATTCAATAAATTTTTGTAAAAGTAAGTGACATATTTTATACAAAAAAATGTTGATATAATACATGATCGCAGTAACGTGCATATAAGTCATGCCAATATCTTCAGCAAAAATTCAGCGAATTATGATAAAATTTCACTATAATTTTGATATAAATGACTTATGTATTGTTAAAATTACGTGGTATATCAGTTTTTTTTCCAAAATATCAAATTTTAACAACGATACTTATATATTATCGGAATTATATTTCACTTTAGAACTTTTAAACGTAAAGCGATCAATTTTAGACACAAGAGTATCAGATAGATAAAGCTTTGAAGTTCATGATAACTTCAAGGTTATATCAAAATATCTTATTATATATATTGAAACATCAAACTACAAGGCCTCGTTTGGTATAAAGGAAGTAGAAATTAAGAGAAAGTCCAAATTTCGTCTCTTGCTTGGTTGCCAGAAAGTTGGCAGAATGAAGAAATAAAAATTGCTTATTAATTTTCAATCCCTTCAAAAAGCAGGAATTAACTTACCTACCCTCCCCTAACTAAATTCTAATTTCTTTCGTTTTTGATCCTTTTCTCTAAGGAGGTTCTATTTCTCATCCAGATAACATAAAATATCGTTCACCCACCTCTTAGAAAGTTGACACAAGAATTAAATTTCGTAAAAAAAGAAATTTTTATAATAATTCAATTCATGTGGTAATCATAAAAGTGATAATATTCTTATTAAATAAATAATTAAAGTTTGTAAAAGTGTGGACACGTGTTAAAGAGTTAGAGAACATGTGGAAATCGTACGCCCGTTAACATCGATGGACAATCCGTACAATTGCCAAACTAGGCCATGCACTAATTATATAATAAAAGTATAATTAAGCTAAATTATATATTAATATATTTTTGTGCAAAAGTTACAAATTAAAAATAAAAATAATGATAATATATATATATATATATATCATGACCGCCCATTGTAATGAACCGGCAAGATTTGTAGGACATTAAAAAAATAATAATTTACGACTTATATCTCTTCATGGGGCAGAAAGAAAAAAGAGGTAAGGGAGGAAAATAGTTATTTTTTAATGTCAAATAATGGCTGTCCATAACAATGAAGAGCCATGATTAGCCCCTCTCACGCTTTCGCCTTCTCATAAGAATGTCATCCTATATATAATAATTGGATATGAATAGAAAAATATTTTAATTTTTTAGGGTTTAATATTTTTAGATATATACAGTGTATATTAATTACATATTAAAATTATTATGCTTGGGTGTTTTGGTAGAAATTATGTGCTCGAAGCATATTCTTACTTGCTTTGCTCCTCCACAGTTGAGTTTCTTGAGAATTGCTTTCTGTAAGGCTGTCTTTTGGTGTTTTTGTATTATTTTTCTCTTTTTCAAACTATATGTGTGTTTATAGGGTCTTTCGTTGTGAGATACTCATTTTTGTATGGCGATTTTCCTCGCTAATTACTGAAAAAAAATGTATCCGAAATATTTAATATGAAATTAATATTCATTGGTTTTCTGCTCGCTCCTCGGGTTTTCCGGTCTTGGACAGGAACAAACCAAAGACCACGTAGGCCCAATGATTAGGATCAAAGACCTGATCTATATATGGCCGGTCAGTTTTGACTGAAATGGCCTGTCCGTATTGATTTTTGTTCACCTCTAGCTGGAATAAGATGAGTACTTAACAAATGCTTACATTTTTTTGAGGATTCATCATCTCCGAGGGATATATAATATTATACACAATAAAGTAACGCATTAAATTATATACCAAATTATATGGTAAACTAAAATAAAAATATCAAATAATTAATTTTTATAAGATAACAACTTTATATTATATTTAATATATAATTTAGTTATATCAATTTGGTATTTATAATATTGTTGTTAATAATTTTTAGCCCTGCTCTAATACTAAATCATTTATTTATAAAATTAATTATTTAATTTTATTTTTATAATTCTATTATTTTAGATTGTATGTATCTGTATAATTAAAAATGAGTACAAAATTAGCTCACTTATATGGCCTAAATACAATACTTATCAAACTTACATATATTCTGAGGTTTTAATATATATAATAAGATTATTTTATATGTAAAAATTATATAAATATGGTTTCTCCTATTAGAATTCGGCAAATTTTAATTTATAGGTTCATTCATAAAAATCTAGTATTATTTTGCTAAAAATACTGACATGATATATTTTTTATAATATATTGGTAATACCTTGAAAGGGTAAGGCTGTGTATATCCCTCTCCCCCAGACCCTGTATATGCAGGAGCCCTTGAGGCACTGAGTCGGTCGTTTTTGTTATTGTTGGCGACTCATCAAAAGGAGGTAGGCTTTTATTGTAATGCAATTAATTTTGGCCGGAAATATTGATATTACTCGTCACTCATATATATTTATTTTTATTTTTTTTGATAATTAGCAACAGAGTCGCAATACAAAATATGCAACTCGTATAAAAGAGCCCTGAGTCAATCCATATAAAGACGGTATCAAAAGTGACAAGTACAATACAACATCTCAACCCGAGAGAAAAATAATTTTTTTTTTCCCGAGAGAAAAAGATTACAAGCAAAAACAGGCGAAATCAATACGAACTAAAAGTCTCAATCACCATTGGAGAGGACTCGGAGGAAGGAACAAACCAAAAGATAGGAAAATAAAATGGCCCTTAATCCATAGAAGCAATATGCTCAATCCCAATCGATTCATCACTATCGAATTTCAGCCCCACCTTTTTCCCGAGCTCCCACGTGCACTCCTCAGCAAGAAGTTTATCAACATCTTTACTATTATCGTCCCCTTTCACCAAATTTCTCTTTTTTTTGTCTACTAGAGCCCTTATCTGATCTTTTAACATTAATCTCGGGTTCCGTATTCTTAATATATATTTATCGTAATCATGTGTAACATAAATTTCTCAGATTCGGAGGCGAATTCGTCATGTTCCTCCACAGGATATCTAAGTAATAAACTTTAATATCTTAAGTACCTTACTATAAATATTAAAATATTATAATAATTAGGTAATAAATGCTCAAACGTCAAGGTTGAATTGAATTTAATGAGTACTGGGAACTTTGAGTTGAGTTTGGATGATGCTAAGATGGGCCACATGGGCCAAATAGAAACAGGCCCACAAGGCCCACTAAGCCATGTATAGCGGAAGTTGTAGTGTTTTGTTAGTTATACATATATATATGCGGGGTTAAATCAAAATAATTATTTAATATTATTTTTGTAAACTAATTTATATTTCACTGTATTTTTTGTTACAAAAATTTTAGTATATTTAAATATAAAATATCAATTAGGACTTTGAACGGTTTCATTCTCGTCTCACTCATTTCGGTCTGGTTATATTTCTAATCAACGAACATCTAGATTCTTTGGCCTCATTTGGTTGTCACATGAATTGACAATCTACCAAAAAGGGCACCAACACGCCGTCGTCGGATCCCGCTAGAACTCCAAAGTTAAGCGTACTTGGGCGAGAGTAGTACCAGCATGGGTGACCTCCTGGGAATACCTCACTCTCAGGTTGGGGGCACTGGAAAACAGCCTCTCTTCAGGTTAATACCCCGAAGGGGGAAGGCTAAATACATCCGCCCCCCCCCCCGGGACCTGCGTAGGCGGGAGCCCTTGAGGCACTGGGTATGTTCCTTCCTTATGAATTGACAATCTACAGAAAGTTGTATTTCCCTCGAAATTCAATTCCTTAGTTAATTTTTCTGGAAGTAAGTAAAAAATATTTGGTTGCCAAATTCAGAAATAGATTAACTTCCTTGGGGAGGTTAGTTAAAAACAAAAGAACTAGAATTTACTTAAGGAGTTAGGTAAGTTACTTCCTATGCTATGAGAGAATTGAAAACTGTTAAGGAATTTCTAGTTTTACTGCTCGTGTTTTGCCAACTTTCTGCTAAATAGTCCAAATCTATACTTTTCATGAATTTTTACTTACCGCGTCTACTTCCTACCAACCACATATAAGCCTAGTAAGATATCTCACCTCGGAGCTGTAAAAGAGAAGATATCAACGCATAAACACTGTTGATGAGGTCGCAATCACTACTTTATTTGACTCACAAGTCTTATTTTAATATTTTACTCGGTTATTGTTATTACTTGTTATTTGACTCATAATTTATTTATTTTGGATAATTAAGAGGAATATAGAGAGACTCTTTACAATAATAGTCAGAGCAATATAAATAAAATCTCGATAAAAAAAAAACACGAGCTTGAAGCGCAACATGGGCAAAGTAAAGCTATACGTGTCAGCTTTTCCCATGGTTCGTAACTGGAATCGCTCCTATGTGAAGATAGTAATCTAAGTAATGTACGAAATGGCCAATCTTTGCATGATAATATTAGTAAGACCAACAATTATTTAAAATCAAGTAATAATTCTCAATTTTACAGTATCGGTAACTCACAGTTACTACAATAATAAATATAAAAAGAGGGTAGGCTTGAAATTGTAGAAACAAAGCATGCACGTGAAAAGAGACTTGTTGTGGCTTGACGTTGACAGTCAGAAAATGACATCTCATGTGTATATATATTTAAAGCGTTTCTACTGTACAAAATTTTTATATATGATCAACATATAAAATATGTATGTCGACATATAAGTGAGTAATTTTTGAGTACATGTTTTATAATTTTGAGTACATTATTGGTGATTGAAAGTACATTACTGTACCTACAGAATTTTTCTTTTCTGCATCATAGAACCCATACGTTTGTGCTTGTCCCTTTCATAGTTGACGATTCCTATTTACCCTTCAATATAGTACCACTAATTAGCGAGTAAATTATCAAAGCGGTATAGTTTGAAATTTTTTATGAAAATGACATATTTAAAAAAATATTTATCAAAATAACACATATTAATTATTGTCAGTTTACGCCGTTTGTAATGGCGTACAATGAATGAACAATAATTTTTTTTTACAGAATTAGTTGAGGTACGAGGGATAGAGAGAGAGAAGGGTGGGGTTACTTTATTTTTTTAATTTTTAAATTTATTATATTTAAAAAATTATTAAAAGTTTAAATTATTTATGTAAAATAGTTTTAATTTATAAATTTATTTTTTTAACTATTTATCAATTAGATATACGTTAAATTTTTTTTGAAAACATTGTAATGATTTGTATGTATTATCGTTATTATTTACTATATTTAATAGAGTGAATAATACCTATAGTATGTACAGGTCATTTTATCATTTATGTACTAGTTAAATTTTTGTTTAATCAATATTATATACAAGAAAATTATGCATTACTTTTTGGATGAAACATAAATGATGAAAGTTTTCAAAAATGATATTATACATAGTAAGTGCAACATACTTTGCAAAAACGATCAAAAAGAAATATATTATTTAGAAAAGGACCAGGAAAGGTATCAACTATTTATAAATGACTAAAAAAATTACTCGAAAAAATAACATGACAATAAAAAAGAATAGGTGATAGATGATGTGGCAAAGACAGATATAATGTTATGATAAAAGTAATGTACTTTCTTAGTAATGATATATAGGAGTCAAGGCCAAGCTCATCATGCTCAAGGCCTAACTCCCCAACATTTAGCTTGGCTCGACAAAAATTTAATAAGTACCTAAATAATAAAATGATCAGTAGATAATATATATAAATAATTTTGATGTTTTTAACAAAAATTTAACGAATACCTAATTGATAAATAGTTAAAACAATAAATTTATATATCAGAACTATTTTATATAAATAATATAAATTTTAATAATATTTTAAATACAATATATTTTAAAATTAAAAAAATAAACCCCACCTGCCTCTCTCTATCCCTCACACTTCAATAAATTAGATGTACTTCTGTAAAAAAAAAAAAGAAATTATTGTTCATTCAATGTACGCCGCTACAAACGGCATACATTGACAATGAACATAATATGTGCCATTTTGGTAAATATTTTTTTGGATATGCCATTTTGGTAAAAAAAATTTCAAACTATGCTACTTTGGTAACTTACATACTAAAAGAGGTTCCATTCAAAAATCAATTGATATGAGTAGTGTAGCTCATTCGATATATAAAGTGGTATTTTCTCTTATCACTCTGAGTAGGTAATCATTTTCTTCCGTAGACTGCTTCATTCTACTTTAGGTAGCCGTCTCTTAGGTAATGCTTTCCAAAAAATTTGGGCCCATTACATGTGGCTTGTCAAGCACGACCATCGAGCACGGTCTGTCCATACCCGACCGAGCAGCACTCCAGAGCATGGTTCGTCTCATATGAAACCAAGCTCCTTGGAATCGATTCAAGGATCGACGGCTCTGATACCATTGTTATGTCCCAAAGACGATTACATCCCAAAAACCACTTGGCAATGGGTGGAGTAGCTTATGAGGTATATAAATTTGTATTTTCTCTTAAGTCCCATTGATATGGGATCTTTTCTCTTTTTTTGGATTCATATCGCTTCGTCCCGTTTGTTTTTATACTTTTCAGATTGGAGTACTCGGACATAGCCTCCTTTTAAGGTAGTACTCTAAAAGAGTAAGACTGCGTACATTTCACCATCCCCAAACCCTAAATTGGTTAGAACCCTTAAGGCATTGGATCTGTTGTTGTTGTAAGTAGCACCGTTTGTTTGGTTTAGCTGTGAAAAAATTGTTTTAATTTTTTCAGAATTGTTTTGATGCGGAATAGAAATGTAAAGGTAGGATCGTGCACGTCAAATTTGAAGAATAAACTCGGAATGTTCCACCGAAAGAGAAGAAAAATTAGGATTTCTTATATTGATTGATTGGAGAAAGAGCGTTACAATTAGTTACAGTAATTATTTATAGACAAACAAAGAAAATCCTAAAATACAAAATTACAAAAATACTGAAAAAGCGTACAAAGACGCCAGTATGCAAAATATAAAAGTAGTCCAAAAACACGTTTAGAGGCCGAATTTTGAGAAAATAAGAAGGGCCAACAGCAAACTGGTCATGTTTGCATAATTCAGTCTGAGACTTTTGATTTTATAGGTTACGGCCTTATAATAGATCAAAAGTTATGACTGTTTGAAGTTGACTATCCAAATTAATACTTTCGACCCATCCTTTTGGGTTTCTGGTGGTCCAATTGCTTCGGAAATTCCTTAGCTACTTGTCCTATTTCATATTTTCTACAAAAAAAATTTCAATAAGGGGTAGTGCTTCCAGTTCTGGTTCAAAGAAGAAAATACTTTTCTTTTCAGACCAAACACTTTTAAATTTAAAAAATAAAAAAATACTACCTTAATAAAAAAATGCTTTTTATAAAAGAAAAATTTGGCCAAACAGGGCACAATTACAAAACTTATAATTCTACTGTACTTTTTAGATAAACACTATTATCTTATTTTTAGGGTTCATTTATCGGGCATTAATGCACTGAATTTTATTAGAACTTCGAAGTTAAGCATGCTTGGGCAAGAGTAATATCACGATGGGTGACCTCCTGGGAAGTCCTCATGTTGCCAACCCTATAAGGTTAGGGGTCCTTGGAAACAGTCTCTTGGCAGGGTTACATCCTGAAGAAGTAAGGCTGCGTACATCCACCCCCAGACCCTGCTTAGGCGAGAGCTCTTGACGCACTGGGTCTGTTATTGTTGTTGTTGTACTACTATTATCTTTTTTTTCCCTAAAAGCATAAAAATAGTGTGTGTTTTTATTCAAAATATTTTTATTGGCCCAAATATGTAGAAACAACTCAATTGTGTTTTTCCCGTTAAAAACTTTAAAAACTCAATTGAGGGTCATCGAAAACAGCCTCCCTTCAGGGTAGCTCCCGGAAGGGGGAAGGCTGCGTACATCTATCCCCACAGACACTGCTTGTGTAGGAGCCCTTGTGGCACTGGGTCTGTTTTCGTTGTTGTTGTTGTTGTTGTTGTAACATGACTAAATATACACTTAAATTAGGCTTCTTAAAAAGGATCTTAGTATACAGACTCGTTTCTTAATAGAAGAAGTTCCCAAGTTGAGATACTTAAAAACTAAGGTTAGTAAGTCGAATTTATATACATAGTAATGTATAAAAATAATTCATTATATATATATGATAACGTTCTTATGAGTGGGCAAGAGTGTGAGAGGAATGAATGGTCAAGATTTGTTAAACATTAAAAAAAATAACAATTTACGGCCCATACCCCTCTATGGGGCAGAAAGAAAGAAGGGGCAAGGGAATAATATATATTTTTTTAACTCAATAAATCTTGGCCATCCATTACAATGGAGGGTCAGGATTCACCTTTCTTATGCTCTCACCATTTCATAAGAACGCCACCCTGTATATATGTATTTAATATATGTTTTCTATTGAGAAAAAAATTAAAATAAAAAACCAGCACGAGGAAAAATCACTTAGAAAATATATTTTTTTAATTTATATAAAACTCAAAAATATAAATAAAAAATACAAAACAAGCTTTTAATTACGTAATTAAAATTCCTATATTTAGCTGCCGTGCAGGACTGGAAATTGCATAGTGCATGGTTTTTTTTTTTTTTTATTGCGGAAAATAATATTAAATAAATTATTAATAATTAAAATTGCATATATACAACAAAAATTATCGAGTCAAGGAAAATAATATTAAATAAATTATTAATTATTAAATTTTTGGGGTGAAGATCAAGTGCTGTGGCTCTGCCCAAAGTCAATTGTGCTGTAGGGAGGGGAGAGGGAGAGAGAGTGGGCGTGATTTTTTTTAATTTTAAAAATTATTTAAATTATATATATAATAATTTATTATTTAGGTACTCATAAAAGTTTTATTAAAAATATCGAATTAACTTGTATATATTATTGTTATTATTCACTATATTAGCATATTTTACATAAAAGTCTTTATAATATTTTCAATAAAAATTTAATGAGCCTAAATAATAAATAATCAAATAAATAAATATATATATTAAACCGTAATCCAAACCGAACCAAACCGTAAATTACAGTTTGGTTTGATTAATTTAGTTTATGGTTTGAAAAATTATGATTTGGTTTAAGAAACTTTGATTATTAGGATTTAGGTTTAGGTTTGGTTTAAAACCAAACTTAAACCATAAAAATCATAAACTAAAGAATCCAATGATTATTTATATCATCAAAATCATAACAAGTTATATTAGTAGCAAAATTTACTTGATAACTCAATAAAAATAATTAGGATTATTCACACCAAAAGCCTTTGTACTTTTCTGATCTTGTCAACTTAAGCCTTATACTTTTAATTATGTCAATTTAGTCCCTTTATAATTTAGATTATGTCAATTTAGTTATTTGGTCAAATTTAACTTAAGGTAACGATATAATTTTTACAGAATCATATTAGATGCAAGTAATATTTACTCCTTGATTCAATTTAATCCAATTTGTGACTAAACTATTAAATATTTCATTAACAGCTTAACAAAAATTTTAACAGACCCAATGTTACTGCTGAATTTTTCAAAAAAACGTTACTACTGAATTTAACAAACTAATTTTATGTGTTGTTCGTAGTTTTTGTTTATGTAGTATAAACATATATTATACTATTAATTAGGAAAAAAAGTAAAGTTTTCATTTTTTTTTATGTTTTTGTAGTTAATGATGATTTTAATATTGATCAAATTATGTTTATATTAGTGTTAATAACAATTTTTATATTATAATGGTTAAAGCCATAAATCGGACTGGACTAAAATTACGGTTTGGTCCGGTTTGGTTCGTGAGATAAAACGATTTGGTTTTGGCTTATAAAATTTTCAAACCATATTTTTACGGTTTGATCCGGTTTGATAACCATAAACCCCCAAACGGGACCGTGTGCACCCCTACCGGCAGGGAGAGGGGTGGGGGGAGGCGGAGGGTGTTGGGTGGGAGGAGAGAGAAGAGAAATGATGCTGTAATTTGGGGCTAGTGGCGGTAGGAGGCGGCAGTTGGCGGCTGCAGCTGGTGGCTGGTTGTGGGGGGTCGGCGGCGGGCGGTTGAAGGGGGAGGAGAGAGAGAGCAAGAAGGAGGAGAGAGAGGGGGGAGGATATTGATAGATTTTTTTATTTTTTTAAGGGGTCACATTAAGATTTTTTAATCATGACCGTCCATTATGAAGGACGGTCAAGATTTAATCTTCTCACACTCTCATAAGAATCGTGCCCTATATATAAATTGTTATTTTTTTTGGTGTATAACAATTCTTGACCGTCTATTATAATGAAGGGGGATGATTGACCCTCTTATAAGAACTTTACCCCATAAATATATATATATATATATAAGTTTTACCCTCATCTTAAACTTTTGTTGTATTAATAAAGATATCATCTCCATTGTGATGACGTTCGTTGATAGAGTAACCTGATAACTTCTTTTTAATTAATGTTATAATAAATAACAAAAGTATCATTCAATACACTTATTCTAATTTTACTTTAAAAGTATAAAATTTTAGATATTATATTATATAGCAGATATCTATTTTTTCTTAATTTATTTAAAAATAGTTATTAAAGTGTAATTTAATAATTTTACTGTATTATCAATAAAAAAAAATTACCATACCAATTATGTCAATAAAAAATAATGTTTTTAAGTCAAAGACTGACCTTTCTATTAATATTATAAAAATTCATGGATCTTATTATTAGTTTTAAAAAGTTTAAATTTTTTTATTATTTTTAAAATTTCAAATATTAAAATATAAATAATCTTGAAATCAGGTTCCAGATAGACACTCAAATCCCTCTGTCCAATTCAGTAAACTTCACCAAAAAAAAAAAAAAAATAGAAACCCCCAAAATTCATCGATTTCGTAGTCAAATTTCAAGCAAGCTCCATGTGCCCACATGCATTCGATCACAAACCCATCTCAACCCATTAATTTCAATCACACCCACCTCAACAATACCCTCAAAAATCAACTCAAATCGAAGAGAAATCAAATTTCAATTTCTGTAGAGAGAAGTAGGGGAGAGAGAATGAAGTAAAGTAGAGATACACCCACTTCAACGCAGTAATTTCACTCCAATTTCAATCACACCCACCTCCAGGATCCACCCAAAATCGATTAGAATCGAAGAGGAATCGAGTTTCAAATTTCAAGTTTTGGAGAGAGAAAATGAAGGAGAGTGGAGGAGAAGGGGGGTTTGTGAGAGCAGATCAGATTGATTTGAAGAGCTTGGATGATCAACTGGAGAGGCATCTGAACAGGGCGTTGACGATGGAGAAGAATAAGAGGAGAGAGAAGGAGGAGGAGGAAGAAGATGGGGTGTGTAACAATGGCGGAAGTGTCCGCCATGAATGGGAGATTGATACTCATAAGCTTCTTATTAAGGGTGTTATTGCACGTGGCACTTTTGGGACCATTCATCGTGGGGTCTACGACGGCCAGGATGTCGCCGGTGAGGCTCTCCGATTCTTTTGAATTTTTTTTTTCCCTTTGTTTTCGATGGACCAACTGTTCCAAAAGTTTAAATTGATTGTAAGGTAAGCAATGATTTTATAATCTAACATGCTCCTTCCCACGTATCCCGTTCGGTTTGAAGTGTGGATATTGCACATGACTACCTTATACCTTGTGCTTAAATTATATTAATATTAAAAATAGGGTTGTTGGAATTCGAACTTGTGACCTTGAGGCTCTGATATCATGTTAAAGAATTAATTGTCTTAGAAATTTAAGCTGATGGATGAAAGCTTATAAATAGTTTTATACTGTTTAACGATGTGAAATTTCTTGTTGCTGCTGAATTTACTTGTTTGAGCGTTTGACTAGACTACAAAACCATTCATATCCTTTTATTGATCGGCTTAAGCTTTTGGGGTAGTTAGTTTCTTAACACGGTATCAGAATCTTGTTGATGGAGAGGTCCCAAGTCCCATTCCCAATATTAATAATTGGGAAGTTATCTCTTAGTTACCTAAGATTTGACCATTTATACCCTGATATTTCAATATATGTAATGGCTAAATTCGCTATATTTTTATTAGAAAATGCTAAAATTGAACATGATTTCAACAATATATTAGTATCTTTATTTGAATTTGATCATTCTTAGGCCTTGACCCAGCAACTTAACTTTTGGGACATTTGGTTTCTTAAAAAGGTTCAGAATCTTGTTGACACATAGGTTATGAGTCCCATTCTCAATATTAATAATTTTAGGATAAGGTATGAGGTTGAGTTGTACAATATTCAAGCTTGAAGTCCGATGGGTATTTGTGTAAGTGGACATGTTAGAGTACAAAATTATTTTTGGGTCTTCACCTGTCTGCTTAAACTTTTGGAGCAGTTGTTTCCTTTACAGTTTGCTATGGGAATCCTTTTGTTTTGTTTTTTCTTTTTCCTTCTTGTTTTGAATTGTATGAGCAGTTTAGTCAATGTTCTGTTGGTTTCCTGTAGTTTCTAATTTGAATGCGATGGATGAAATTGCAATTAATATATGATAACTTCATATGGAGAATGCTTGACTTTGTCTATCTACTTGTGGGTATTTGTTTGGTTGCTTGATTTTGTGCTTTGATTAGTCTATTCTCTGTACTAGAGTAATTTGAAATGTCACTGATAATATTAATTATTAAGGGTTTTATTCAAATGAGTTAGTTAGATAAAATGAATTATAAGATTAGTTTCAATAAGATATGGCCGGTCCAATGGTGAACCTTTTTTGAGAGTTTTGTATGCCTTCCCCCATTAGTTTAAACTAGCGGGCAGCTGGCTCCTTGACATGGTGGTATCAGAGCCTTGTTGACTGAGAAGTAATGAGTTTGAATCCCACTAGCCCAACTCTAAATATCAATATAATTTTAGCACAAGGTATGTGTATTATCCACGCTTCAATCCCAATGAGCATTAGTGCAAGGGGCTATATTAGGATATAAAACCATTCTTGAACCTTCACCCATCAGCTTAACCTTTTTTTGGAAAGTTGGTTCCTTAACAAAAATGTCGTAGATGTTGCAACATTCATCGGGTTTCCTTCACTATCCACAAACCCCACATGTACCTATAGCTAAAATGTTGCGAGAGAGAAGAGATCAACATATGAGCCTAACGAGCTACTTTACCTAATGTCATTCAGCTTTAGTAAAGCTTTCAGGCCCGATGAAATTTCACACCCAGTATATTTTTTTTGTGGATTTTCATTGGAATTCAATATCAGCAAGAGTTTTCATTGGCAATTGCAAGAGTACCCTCCTGTGAAATCTGTGACTTGGGCCACGGGTTTAGAGTTGAATTTGTGGGTAAAAATAAAATTGGCTGATGACGTTACTTTCAGAAACTTTCTTGTGAACCAGCTGTTATATATGATGTCAGGAGAAATAAAAAAGAAAAATAATACTAATAAATACAAAAAGGTTGTTGATTCATATGAACCCAACTTGGCCTAGTTGTATGTATTTTCCATCTAAGTGGTTGCATATTGTTTGTCTTGTTTCCTTCACTACAACTAGAACAATTTTGAGCCTTAATTTGATGTGGGGCTGGTTAGACTTTTGCTTTGAGCCTGATTTTTGCTTATGGTGCAGTGTAAAAGAAGAGATTTAATGGCTGTAAAAAAAATGATATTTTATTAGATTTTGTTAGATTGTTTGATAGAGATTGAATAGAAATATAGAATATATCTTCATTGTTTAGTCAATAGTATATTTTAGTTAATAGGATAATTTGGTTGTTTTTAGTTTAGAGAAGTAGTTTTTAGTTATTTTAGTATTCATCTCCCTAGTTATCTAATAGGGATTAGGTTTTGCCTATAAAGATAGCTTTATAATTCATTGTTTTTAGTTTTGGAGAAATATTATTGGGTTCAGTTCTTGAGTAACAAGTTGTGCTACATCACTTTGTCATGGACTGGTCCAATCCGTTTTTGGCACATTACCCACCCGTTTGCACGGGCGAGCTATAAATTCTCACTTGAGCTCATATGAGTACTGTAATTTCAGCAGCCTTCTTGTACTCTTCTCTCTGGCTCTGTGGAGTTGGGCATAATTAGCAGAATCACGTAAACCCTCATGTCGTCTTTTATCTCTCTTTATATTTCTTTACTCTATGTAATCTACCAAGTATACTGATAATTTACATTTATAATATACACAGTAAAACTGCTTGACTGGGGTGAAGAAGGACAAAGAACAGCAGCAGAAATAGCTTCATTAAGGGCTGCCTTTACACAAGAAGTTGCAGTTTGGCACAAACTTGACCATCCAAATGTAACTAAGGTCATTCTTATCAACTTTTCATCTCTTTTACATTGCTTTGAATGTTGCCTGTGGCTCGTGCCATGCTCGACACCTCTATGTGAACACTGTAGAACTAATTAGGGGTGTGTATGAGTCGAGTCGAGCTGAGCTTGAGCTCGTCAGGCCTAGAAACTGCAAGCTTGAGCTTAGTTCAACTCGGATTCGTTGAGCTAGGACCTAACTTGGTGAGCTCTGAGCTCTTATTTGGCTTCATTTAAGATTGATTTGGGCTCGTCCATGCTGGTTAAGACTCGAACTCAGCTCAAATAGGCTAAAACTTAGCTTGATTATTCATATTTAGAGTTGAAAATTGTAACAAAATCGGCTAATTAGACTCGTTTAAGCTTACAAGGTTCAAGCTCGGTTTGTTAAACTAAACAAGGTGGAATGACTCCGCATGAGTTCCAAATGAGCTGAGTCTTCTGAGCCAACTTGACTCATTTACACTCTTAGAGCTAACCCATCTGGGTTTGCTTAATCAACACTAGAATCTTTTTGAAGATAATATGAACCTCTTTAATTTCAGAGGTCAAGATTTGGTTAATCTATCATTTATCTTTCTTTGAACTTATTTCTCCCTGCTCGCCATTTTAGCTAATATCCCATATGTCTTTTCTTTTAGAAAATTTTCAGTCCTGTGCCGTGTGATACAACATGTCGGGCAAATACACGAGAACATAATTCAATGTAAGTAAGAAAGTAAATATCTCAGAGCGATTGGGAAGACAAGAGAGAGAAAGAGAAAACAATGACACAATTTATATGGAAAACGTGCAATGGGGTAAAAAACCACAGGTGAACGAAGTCATCAAGGACACGTTACAGCCAGGTGCACTCATGTCTAAATAGGTCCCTTGAAACCCCGAGTTCCCTTAACAGGCATGCTAGTTTGAGGTAATAAAATAAAGGGTTATTTGCTACAAAGGTCTTTGTACTCTGCCTATTGTATCAATTTGGTTTGTGTACTTTTAATTGTATTAATTTTGCCCCTCTACAATTTTTAATGTATTAATTTAGTCCTTTAGTCAAATTTAAGTTAAGTTATTGACATAATTTTTAACGGAACAATTACATTAGATGCAACAAATTCATCCATTTACTCATTTAACCCAATTCATGGCTGAATCATTAAAATTTTCATTAAAACATAAAATAAATTTACTCTAAGGACCAAATTGACACAATTTCAATTGTACAGGGATTAAATTGTCACAGTTAAAAGTACAAGGACTAAATTGATACAATGGAAAAAGTATACGAACCTTTGTTGTTAATAACCCTAAAATAAAAGGTCCATACTAACCTCTATTTCTGAATCAAAACGAATTTTCAAGGTACAACACAAAAGTTCAAACATAACTGTAAAGAATGGCCTAGTTTTATGCATATTTTTCATTATCTTGAGTGGGTGTTGGGCGACTATGGAAATTGTATTATGGCAAACTACCTTCAGGTTCTCCAAAATGGCAATGCTAGAGTATAAAACCATTTCCGGACCTTCAGCCATTAGCTTAAGCTTTTGAGATAGTTAATTCCTTGACAGACAACTATTACAGGGCAGGCGAAAGCGGTCATGAGATATCCTATCATAATGGAAATTACGTTGCCGTTTGATTATGAGTGCTATATCTAATCTTAAACCAAGAATTAGCTAGGAAACCCGACTCCAAATATTCTGCAGCTTTAGGTCACCATTTTAATCATGCATATGATGCTGTATGAAGCTATTAAGAAAATCAAAGTTTTTGTTATGGTAGGGGTGTATATGAGGAAAGCCCGAGCTCATTAGGTTCGAGGCTCAATTTGCCAATATTTAGCTTAGCTCAGGCTTGACTAGAAGCTCGCCAAGTATAGAAACTTCAAGCTCGAGCTTAGCTTTTCAATCAGCTGGCTCGCACGTCGGATGACCTATTTACATACAGTTTTTCGATAAATTGTGACAAAGTCGCTAAACAAGCCGGCCACTCGCTAGGCGATGCATGAGTCCGCCCGCAACAAAACGGGGACCCATTTACATACAGTGATTTGGTGCTTTATATGCTTTTAGCAGTTTGGGACTGAAACTTGGAAAAGCTGAGGATTAGACATGACACTAGTTGGTCCTGCCATTTAGAACATGAGTTGCCTGGATTTTGTCGAGTCTGAAGCAAGTTAGATTATAAAACCATTCATGAGTTTTAACTCATCAACTTAAACTTTTGGGATTGTTTGTTTCTTTATACGGTATTAGAGTCGAAATGTTTTTGAGTCCTAATTTAGATCCTTACAACGCGTGTGTAACGCAGTTTATCGGGGCGAAGATGGGCTCATTGGGGCTAGAAATACAGACGGAAGGCGGGCAAATCGGGATGCCAAGCAATATATGCTGCGTGGTGGTGGAGTATCTCCCAGGAGGAGCCTTAAAGACCTACCTTATTAAGAACCGACGTAGGAAGCTTGCTTTCAAGGTTGTCATTCAATTGGCTCTTGATCTTGCTAGAGGGTAATGCATTTCATTCTCTCTCTCTCTCTCTCTCCCCCCCTCTTCTCATGTTAAATTTCATCGGGTCCTAAGCTAGACGAATAGAGTTGGCACTGAGCTCTACATATATGCCAAAGTGCAGTTCTATTTGAAAACTAATTGGCATTAGGTGAAGTATTTCCTTAGACTTACATATTGATCTCTTTTTGCTTACAACTGTGAGATAGGTTTCCTTTGGCAAATCCCTGAGAAGAGGGTTCAATTTAGATGCAAATGAACAGATCTAAGATTTTGAGAAGAGAAAGAGAAAACGTAACACACGGATTTGCATGGAAAACTCTCAAATTGAGGGAAAAGCCACAGGCCGATGAATGAGAGCTTTTCGCAATGGAATCTGAAAGGAAAACAATCCAACTGATTCCCCCATGAGCGTTATGTAGACACCTAGACATGCATAACTTCTTAATCGACCCTACTGGGCCAAAGCTAAAATTTAACAGGTCCATACCTACCAAAGATCTCTGTTTCTGAATGGAGACAAAATTCGAGGCACAACATAACAGGTTCCGTTTCAGACTCACATACAGAGTTCGTGACATCTCTGATAGGAGGTTATTTAGCAAAAGCAGGGGAAGTATTTACCTTGTATGTTTGTTCTACTTTTCAGGCTGAGCTATCTACACTCTCAAAAAATAGTCCATAGAGACGTGAAAACAGAAAATATGCTGCTTGACAAATCCCGAACTCTAAAGATCGCAGATTTTGGGGTTGCGCGTGTTGAGGCGTCCAATCCTAATGACATGACTGGCGAAACCGGGACACTTGGTTATATGGCTCCTGAGGTGTGCATCTAATCCTTGTCTGGTTGTCCCTTTGTGTTGTTCCATTTTCCTTTCTGTTAGGGAAACAAAACACAAGAGCAATGACAAATTCAACGTGAAAAAGAGGAACAAGTACAAGATTTACGTAGTTCGATATATTGACCCTACGTCCATGAGGTTACTGAGGATTTTTTTTAGTATTTCTGGGAAGAGTACAAGAAAACTCTTCTCTCACATGTTGCCTAGTAAACTCTATGCAGGTATTTGTAAAGCTACACAAAAACCTAGTATGCCTGAAACATGCCCTTCAGATCGGCTTGAAACATACCCTATTGGCCTAATCCTCCACTTCATGGACTTGGCCCCATTACAATACGTAAAACAGGCTCCACACAGGAAGCCACCGCCTCCTTAACTAAAGTAGTTGGTTCATCGTCAGATCTACATAATTTTCTGCATATATGATGCTCTATCGGTTTTAATTGTGACACTCGGTGTTTGAAAATCTTTCCATGTATATCTCGTGGCATGAGGTCGTGAGTTCAAATCACAAGATGAGTTAAAGCACCTTCAAAGTTGAATAACATCGTGTTAAATGGATGGATCCTCAGGTTCTCAACGGTGAGCCATATAATAGGAAATGCGACGTCTACAGCTTTGGAATCTGCTTATGGGAGATATACTGCTGTGACATGCCGTATCCTGACCTCACATTTTCCGAAGTGACTTCTGCTGTGGTTCGTCAGGTATTTACCTTCCGACCTTTTCAATCGGTAGTTGTTATAACCGGAGCAATAATTGTTATTGTTACAGTAATGATGTGATCTATAGGGAATAACAAACACAAAGTTATCCTGACAATAACGTTTGCCTTTCAATATAAGACGGATGAGACGGTTAAAGTGTGTAAAACCCACACAAATTCACTGCTTAATCGAACGTAAAGAAAACTACAAACTGAAAACGATACCAAATAGGCCTGAAACTTTCTCCAAACTAATCCCACCCCTAATTTCAAAGAACATGGATCCGTCTACGGATGAATAAAATTCGTAACTTTAATTTATACTTGTGTTTCCTCTGACTCGGCTATGTTCTAAGATTTTTATCGATGAACTGTAGAATCTAAGGCCGGAGATACCAAGATGTTGTCCAAGTTCGTTGGCGAACGTAATGAAGAAATGTTGGGACGCGAGCCCGGATAAGCGACCGGAGATGGATGAGGTTGTGGCCATGTTGGAGGCCATTGACACGTCGAAAGGTGGAGGTATGATCCCTCTTGATCAATCCCAAGGTTGCTTTTGTTTTCACAAGCGCCGCGGACCCTAAATTTGATCGAATGGTTAGTCACGTCATTAGTCCTTGTACTATGTCTATTGTGTTAATTTAGTTCTTGTACTCTTAATTGTGGCTGTTTAGGGCTTGTTTGGCCAAGCTGTGAAAAACCTGCTTTTTTCATGAGCACTTTTGTAAAAATTGCTTTTAATAGTGGCGTTTTTATTTGAAATTTTTTTGAGTTTTTGCTTATGTTTCTGCTTTAAAGAAGAAAAACTATTTTTTTTTGTTTTTGTTTAAAAGCAGAAAAAAAAAAAAAACTTGTACTTCTCTTTGAAAATATTTTTCTTTACACGTCAGACACCTTTAAATCTGAAAAAAAGGTGGTTTTTCCTGAGAAAAGCCCCCTTTTTTTTGTCTTTCTGGAAAAGAAGTTTAGCCAAACAGGATATTAGTCTCAGTGCAATTGAAATTGTTTTAATGAAGTCCAATGTTAAAATTAATGTTAATTTTCAGTTGAAGTTATGGCAACACGTTCACTCTCTTTAAACATGGACCCCTTTCTGGTGGAAAGTATATGTAAATGTTAGTTGACGTAAAAATTTTCACCACAAATTAGCATTAGTTTCAAAATTGGATTTGATTGAAACAATTTCAATTGTACATGAATTAAATTGACATCATAAAAAGTACAAGGACTTTATCGACATGATAAGCAAAGTATGGGAATCAATGACGTAAATAACCCTTGAATGAGTTAATTGCTTCTCTATACTTGTTAGATTTAATTCTAGTTTAGTTTTCGGGATGACCCGGTCTGTAGTTATGTTGAGAAAGAGAAGGAATCACAAAAGCGAATGGTTGAAATATCGTGCAAGACACTGTGTTTGAGAAAAGGAACAAGAAGGGTATAACAGTTGCTTTATCCAGAATGAAGGATAATATGTTTCGAAAAACAAGTGTTGTTTACTCCGTTGGTACCTGATGTTTGTTTGTTTGTTCAACTTGGTCTCTCATCTTTTCTTTTGTTCAAAATAGTCTCTAATATTTGTAAGTTGGTTCAAATTAGTCATTCACCGTTTGTTTTGTTAAAGATATTCTTTAATATTTTATTTTAGGGTGTTTTACAAAAACCACGTTAAAATGTTATCACTTTTCACTAGACCACCATAACTTCTTAATTTTTCAGTATACCACCTACAAAAGTAAAATTTTCAATCAACCATTTTAAATCACACTGTTAATTATCTATTACATGCTAATGGCTTTTATAGATTTCAGAGTGTCCATTGAACACGACTTAGATTATCTAAGCGGGCAATACATTTTCCACCGCCTTCTCCCGCCAGGGTTCCACTCCCGCCTCTTTTAACGCCCTTGGGATCAAACCTAGTTGTGTTTCATATACACTCAAAAAAAAAAAAAGAAAAAGAAAAAGGTAAGCAAAAATCATACGGGGTCACGTAATATATTACAATAGTCAACATGATTTAAGGTGGTTGATTGAAAAATTTGAGACTTTTATAAGCGATTTTTTGAAAAATTGAAAAGTTATAGGGGTTAACTTAAAATTACAGCTTTTTGAGGTGGTTTTCCATTAAAAAAAAAAAAAAACCCTTCGTTTTATGATGAAATTAGTTTCTCGTGTAGTGACCAAAAATTAGTAAAAATTAAAAATTTTATCGTAAAATGAAACATAAGGGGCTATTTTGAACAAGAAAAATTGTGCGGGACCAATTTAAGCAAATTTATAAACATTAGGAAGTATTTTAAATAAAAGAAAAGACGAGAGACTAATTTAAATAAACTCACGAATATTAGGGACCAACGGAATAAATAACTCTCGTAAAATAGTAAGATCGGAAATATTTCAACGTTCTTCTGCCAAAACATGTTGTCCTTCTTGTGAATACGTTCAACGCATCCCCTTTTTGTTTGTTTTCACGAACGTAACGTCTTTTGTTAGAAAAAGTAGTAGCAGTGAGATGCTGCTTTTCTTTAGTTTTACTGTTCGATACAGATGGGGCAATATCTTCTCGAGAAATTATTACTAAGAGACCCGTTTGAACTTTTATTAGGTAGGTACTCTGATATTTCAATATATAGAATAAAGCACCATAAAATATCTTTAACAAAAAATAAGCGAATTACGATAAATCATGCCCCGAATTTTAATGTGAATTGTCTATATATGGCAGAAATCACATGTTATTTAGCATTATCGACGAATAATATCAAATTCTTATGAAGATACTTATTACCACATGAATCGTGTTTCACTTTAACATTTTTCTAACTCATATCTATTGAATTTGGTATACGAGTTCCTAATCGATAAAATTTTAAAAATTTAAGGTACTTAAGTGATAGAATTTTTAAACTCCAGTATACTTCATTGTATGGGATCTTGCCTTTTTGGTTTTTGTTCTTTTTGCGTTGATTCTATCCACTCCGTTGCAGTATTGGGTTCCGCCTTTAGCAGAACGTCGGCTTCTGTATCACGATTATTTCGCTAATCATCGAAAAAAGAATTTTTTTTCCCCCCTCCTGTCTCCACCACTAATGTGAACCATAATCCACTCAATTAATTAATTATACCCATTAATAATGCATGAGTACCCTTTTGGGCAATCAATTTTTATTAATATTGTAAATTTAATACATAATAAAAATTAAATAACTATAATTAAATAATGGGTAATGTTATTGTCATGATAAAATTATTATTGTTAAAGTAAGATTGCAGTTTTTAAGATAATTTTGTGATTCTCGTTATTTGTAAGTCATATTATTACTTTAACAACAATAATTATTTCTCTGATATTTACAACTCCCTTAATAATTCATGTTTAATATATCCTTTTAGGATTCAATTATTATTATTATTAGTAGTAGTATTATTATATATATATACACTATTATATATATTATTTGTCCTTATACCTTGTATATTATGTCAATTTAATTCCCGAACTTTTAATTGTATTAATTTAGTTTTTTTACAATTAAAGTAGCTTCCAAGTCCAACATTGAAAATTAAATATTAATTTTTGATTAAAATTGTTAACATTAATTAGCATTTATAAAGAATGTTCACTTCATTTAAACATCAACCCACACCCCGAATTTTCATGTTGTTTTTGCCTTGCTCTCCTGTTTTTTGGGTGTCTTCTGTTTTGTGTTTCTCCCTCCCAAATTTCTTCAGGTTCTTAAGCCTCGATTGTTCGAATGGCTTGTTATGTATTATAATTTCTATCGCTAATTATCGAAAAAAAATCAACGTACACCCCCTTACTTGGACTTCATTGGAATAAATTCAATTGAAGAATGACTAAACTGATATAACTAAATGTTTGAAAACTAAAACAACACAAAAGATAAAATATAGAGATTCCAACAACAACAACAGTAACAGTGCCAGTGCCACAGTGGCTCCCGCACTAAACAGGGTCTGGGGGTGGACGTAAGAAGCTTTCCCCCTTCCGGGTGGAAGGGAGGCTGTTTCCAAGGACCCCCATCCTGATATCGAGTCGTCAAAAGAACATGGTATCCTGGAAACCATAGAAGCAACAAAGAATCAGCACAGGACACAGCGAAAAGCTAGCACTATAAAATATATCCCACAGAAGACAACTAAGGCACATAGTAAAGTAAATAGTACATGTCCAATAATAGAGAAATAAACGAAAAGCAACAAAACAAAACATAAGTGCACTGCCTCGGGTTATGACTGCCTAGAAATCCTAAACTGCCAGCCATTCGCCTCACTACTCTACACCGCTACATCCGCTACCTCTATGCTAGCCTTCCATTGAGCTCTATCTAAGGTCATCTCCTCCCTTAGGTTTAGGTAGGTTAGGTCGTGTCGGATCGTCTCCAACCAACTCCTCTTTGGCCTCTCTTCTGCCTAGCGTAGTATGTAGCTGTTCACATCTCCTGACCGGAGCTGTGGTCGGTCTCCTGCTAACATATCCAAATCATCTCAAGCGGTGCTCCCTCAATAAATAACTTAATGAGGTAAATAACCCTATTTGAATCATATAATAAAATTTTATACAAAAGTAGATAATAAAATATTATTTTACCAATATTATTAGTGGGGTATTATGAAAATAATTGACTTAAAACGCATGTTCAATACGCTTTCCATACACCTGTAATTTGACAATTGTTGTCTCCAACATATTATTAAATATTCCCTTTAATATAAACTATATAATATTCATATTGATGCTAATCCCTCACCTTAAATAATTTTTTATCTTCATTTAAAAAATCTTTTTTCATATTATATATATATATATATATATATATATATATATATATATATATATATATATATAGATATAGATATATATTTTAATAATATACTAAAGAGGGCACCAACACGCCGTCATCGGATCCCATTAGAACACCGAAATTAAGCGTGCTTGGGCGATAGTAGTACCAGGATGGGTGACCTCCTGGGAAATCCTCAACCTCAGGTTGGGGGCACTGAAAAACAGTCTCTCTTCAGGTTAACACCCTACCGCCCCCCCGGACCCTGTGTAGGCGGGAGCCCTTGAGGCACTTGGTATGTTCCTTTATATATTTTAATAATACAACAACAACAAATCCAGTGTTTCTCCCAAAAAAAAAAAAAAACGAACTCGGTGCCTTGAACGGCAAGACAGGGTACGAGAAGGGGGGAAGATATGCAGCCTTATAACCCTACGAGGTGCCCTAAAGATACCTCATAGGAAGGTAGCTTTCATAGGGGCCCTAATAAAAAATAAGTCAAATAAAGCAGTACTAGATAAGGGTGTATTTGAGACAAGCTGAGCGCAGCCAGAAGGCTCGAAGTTGAGGCTCGGACTAGGCTTGAAGCTCGCCGAGCTCGAAAAGTTCAAGCTAGCTCGATCTTGGCTCAGCTCGATTTAAGTTTGGCGAGTTTTGAATTAAGCTTGCAGTATTTCGGCTCATTTAAGCTTAATCCATGCTCGTTTTGGTTCGTCTAAGCTCGGAATCGGCTCATTTAGGCTCAAGAAAGGCTCGCAAGCCTATGAGCTCGAGCTTTACTATTCTCGAGCTCGACTCAGCTAGAGCTCAAATTGAGCCTAGTCTTTCAAGCTAGCCGACTTGGCTCATTTACACCCCTAGTACCATACATGAATGCATGCAAGTAACAAAAGAACGACAACAATAGTAGACATGCAAACTTAGGGACGCTATGAATTAGTATCGTTGTATTCATCTCTCTCAACAACTATGTCAACCACACTTTTTTTTTTTTTTTTAGTGATAAATAAGAGAAATATTATCTTAGTATTAGCTGTGACACACAAATTACAATATTGATGGATCAACCAATGGCTTTATAAAATGTGACAAATTTGGTACTAATTAATCTCCGACTTGAACTAATTCATTTTATTTATGTGTCCAATACCTTTGGTTCAAGGGGTTGACTATAGGAACATACCCAGTGTCTCAAGAGCTCCCGTCTACATAGGGTCTGGGGGTTACGGATGTACGCAGCCTTTCCCCTTCAGGGTGTTAACCTGAAGAGAGGCTGTTTCCCAGTGCCTCCAACTTGAGGGTGAGGATTTCCCAGGAGGTCACCCATCCTGGTACCACTCTTGCCCAAACACACTTAACTTCGGAGTTCTAATTGAATCCGGTGACGGGATGTTGGTGCCCTCTTTGGTTCAAGGTGTTGACTATGATTTCTATATATAATCGGGAGTATTTTTGTCCGAAAAATTTTAATTTTTTATTTTCATTTTTATTTCTGTTTAAAAATAAAAAAAATAACATTCTACTTCTATTAATTAGTATTTTAATTTTCAGGCCAAATATTCTTAAATCATAAAAAGTTATTTTATTCTAAAAAAAAAAAAGTATGACCAAACAGGCTTTAGATCTTCATTACCTTTTTCTGATAGGTATGCGAGTTCTTAAGGTAAGGAAATTCATGTTAGGAAACACACCTCAAAAGAACAACTGAAAATTCAGCGAGAAAATGAAAAATAACACACAAGATTTACATGATTCGGTCAAATATGCCTATGTTCACAGAATTACAGGGACTTCACTATTTCTTGAAAATTTTATAGAGATTTTTTTTCTTTTTTTCACACTCTCTCAAACCCCAGATAAAATTTTATAAGCACACAAAAAAACGATACTTAAGAGGGTACCAATACACAAGCACCGGATCCCAGTAGAACTTCGAAGTTAAGCGTGCTTGGGCGAGAGTAGTACCAAGATGGGTGACCTCCTAGGAAGTCCTCATGCACCCCTCGGGTTGGGGGTTCTCTGAAACAGCCTCCCTTCAGGGTACCCTGAAGAGGAAAGACGACGTACATCCAACCCCCCAGTAGACCCTGCTTAGGCAGGAGCCCTTGGGTCTCTGGGGAATGTTGCTACACAAAAAACGATAATTATGACATATTAAACCTTCAAAATGGGTCTAACCCTAAAATAAAGCCCCCATTAACCCATAACAGTAGAAAAAATAGGCTCAACACAGGAAGCCCAACAGCTCAAATCCAAAACCTCGTGTTTCAGAACCTCAACTGTAATAATATTTTAACCGCTAAACTACGATCTAATTGGCTAAATCTCCATTACCTGCTTCAACCCAATTTCAATATCAACAATTAAAATACAAATTAATTTGCCATTAATTGCAATTATAATTATAATTAGCCCACTTTAGAATTTGCTTTCAAGAATCTCAATGCGCTTACAAAACTAAGAATGTCACTCCACTTTGTGACAAACACCAAGAAACTTCATTCTTAGTCCTCTATACCGCAAATCCACTCTCTAAATCCCCTTCTTCAATACTCTTCTCTTACATTCTTGAAAATTTCGTAGCTCGATCAGTACAGTTCTGATGTTAGTTTCTTCTATTTTACTGTTTCAACGTGAAATTCGTTACTGTACTCACATGTGGATCCTTTGATGGATCTTTAGTGGTGAAGCCTAGAAACCTGAGCCTTTAAATAAGGCTGTTTTGTTTCTTTACATGAAACCCACAAATCCCAAACCCCAAGGAACTTGACTCTTTAACCCTCTTCTCTTGCTCGATCCGTTCTAATCCATCGTTTTGAAAATTTTGTTTTTCATTAGTGCAGTTCTGATGTTAGTTTCTTCTGTCTTACAGTGTCGAAGTGAAACTTCTAATCAGACTCACATGTGACGAAACCCATAAAGGCCAAGCCACAAAAACTTAACTCTTAGCCCTCAATACCACAGATCTACTTGACCCATCACACTTCCCTTTTGAAATTTTCGTAGTTCAATCAATAAAGTTCTGATACTAGTTTGTTGAGTCTCACTATTTCGAACGTGAAACTTCTCACCAGACTCAATGTGATGCAAACTTCTCACCAGACTCACATGTAATGAAGCCAAGAAACCGAGCTCTAACAAAAAGCCTTTGGTTTCTTCACATGACAGCGAAGATCACAGCGATGGAAACTATGGTATCTATAGCATTGCTCTTTGTGGGTATTGCGATACTCGTTATACTTCACGTTTGTATCATTAGAAGGGCGTTCCGAAGAGGTTTCGGAACCCGGGATTCGGGCCAAGCAGCATGGATACCCATAAGAGTAAGTGGGATGACCCAAAATGAGTTAAAATTACTACCTTGTTTTGAGTACAAGGAAGAAGAAGAGGAGAAGAAGTGCAAAGTTGATGATTGTGTTGTTTGTTTGGAGAATTTTAAGGTTGGGGATTTGTGTAGAGTTTTGCCTAATTGTATGCACTGTTTCCATGCGCAGTGTATTGATCTTTGGTTGATCAAAACGCAGCGTTGCCCCGTTTGTCGGGCTTCCGCTAAGGTGACAAAAGTTGATGCCGAAGCCGAGGATACAAGAAGGAATGGTGAACTGGTGTGAAGCAAAAGTGCAGTTTGTGAAATTTTATAGGGTTTTAAGCCTAACTCATAGGGTCGACATATATGGGGTCGACATATAAGTCCAAGTAAGTTTTATTCTAAGACAGATAGGCATTAGGTGCAATAAGTAATCCACTAAACTTATATGTCGATCTCTTCGTTATGTCAACTGTAATTTAGTTTCTTACTTGTATAATTTTACAGGGTTTTAGGTCCAACAGATGAAGTTTGCATATATAAGATTTACATATAAGCTTAAGTGAGATCTCCTTCTAAAATTATTTAGCACTAGGCAGAGTAGTCCACTACATTTATATGTTGATTTCTTCTTTCTTACAACTCTGGCTTGAATTTCTTACCAGACTTATATTAGGAATCCTTAACAGTTCTTGACTTCTTATCTGTATAGTAAATATTATGCTATTTTATTCTTTTTTTTAAACATAATATGGGGTTCTTTTTTCTGACAAACTGTATTATCTGTAGGAAATTTGATGTGTATATTCTGACAAATTTAGTTTTTTTTTTATCAGATTTCACATTAATGTTGATGTATTAGTAAAATCTTATAGTGTATTATTTCTTCTGAGGTGCTTGTGAAATTTTGTTACTGTCGGAGTTGAAATATGAGATTTACGTATAAGTCTAATTATTGAGAAAAAGAACGTCTCAATCTACATAAGGGTTTAGTTTAAAACTAATGGCATTTAGGTAGAGTTGGGGGATGTATATGAGTCAGACTCGGATTCACGTGTATGTCTATGTGAGATTTTAATTTAAAGCTATATAACATTTAGGTGGAGTTAGGAGTGTATATGAGTAGGGCCGAGCCGTAGATGACAACATTTAGCATGGCTTCAAGTCTCTTAGGGACATAGCCGAGTGGTAGTGATCGTCGGGTGCCAATGAGGTGACCCAGGATTGAATCCCACAAAGCTCAAAATGTGGTCTTCTCTTTATTGAGGACTTAAGGGGTTTATCCCCTCCCCCCTTCCCCATGGCTTGACCATCATAAAAAAATAAAAAAAATAAAAAAAATAAAAAAAATTAGCATGGCTTCAAGCACAACATACTTGGGAAGTTCAAGGTTAAGCATGGCTCGACTTAGCTTGATTCAACTTTAAACCTAGCTTAGGTTCATTTAAGCTTGATCTAGGCATGTTTAGGTTGTTTAAGCATGAGCTCGAGTTATTTAGGCTTATACTTGGGTTCATTTTGTCTAGTAAATTGTATCAAGATAGGCCCGGTTAGGTTGGTAGGCTCACGAGCTTGAACACAAGCTTCACTAGGCCCAAGCTCGACTTGTTAAGCTAAAAGGGACGAGCCGAGCGTTTTGAGCTTTATGACGAGCTAGCTCACAAGGGCTCGCGAGACCGCTCGACTCATTTATGCCCAAGTAGAGTAGCTGCCACTCACTGAGCTTATATGTGGGTCATAGATTTCTTTAAGACTCCCCCTCACATTCTAACTGCTCTTCAAGTGCCTTATTCTCGTATTCATATCTAATCATCCTTAATTAGATGTAAATACACACTTTTGTAACTACGAGTGTAAATGAAGCAAGCCGAGCACAAGCTCGTAAGGCTCGAGGCTTCACTTACCAAACTTTTGCTTGGCTTAAGCTCAGCCGACATAGCTTGGTGACTTCAGCGTGAGTAAGGTTCATTAGAAACCCGAGTCCTCTTGTCTTAGTTGAGTTATAACTTGACTTGACGAGCTTCGAATCGAGCTTATTTAGTCTTGAATTTCGATTCTTAAAGGCTCAAAATTTGCTTGTTAGTCGTAGTTGGCTTCATTATTAAACTCGATATAGCTTATCAAACAAACCAAAGAGGGCACTAACAAGCCGTCACCGGATCCCATTAGAACTCTGAAATTAAGCGTGCTTGGGCGAGAGTAGTACCAGGATGGGTGACCTTCTGGAAAGTTCTCACCCTCAGGTTTGCGGCACTAGAAAACAGCTTCTCTTCATGTTAACACCCTGAAGGGGGAAGGCTACGTAATCCGCCCCCCAGACCCTGCGTAGGCGGAAGCCCTTGAGGCACTGAATATATTCCTTTTTAGTGTTTGTTTGACCAAATTTTTTTTCTATTTTTTCAAATTTATTGGTGTTTAGGGCTTGAAAGAAAAGTGTTTTTAAATAGAAAGAAAAATTACTTTTTGATTTTAAGCATAAGGTAAAAAAAAAAAAAAAAATAAGGTTTCTCTTTTAAAGTAGAATAAAAAGCAAAATGTAAAAAATTACCATATAAAAGTACCCCCAAAATAATACTTTTTGAGAAGGTGCTTGTGCAACTGGTATTTTTAAAAAAATAGTTTTTTCACAGCTTGCCTAGATAGGTCCTCAGGCTCGTGCGTGGCGAGGTCCAATTTTTGTTAGGTTAGGGCTCAACTCACTTAACTAAACGAGCTGGCTCGACCCAGCTTGAACTAACGCCAAGACTATAAAGCTAAACAGTAAGAAGATCGCGAGCCAACCCAACTCAATTTTGCAACAGGATAGAGTGGGACAAGATCCAGGGGTGCTTACCCCATAACGGGTATCAATTTGATCCTTGTACTTGCTCCAACGAGTACATCCCATTCGTACCCATCCCGTTACCTGCAGTTCTCCAACAAGTTCTAGTACTCGTTAAACCAAACTCATCATCCTATTTCATACTGCTTTCTACATCACCGTTTTACTACCCACCCACTAAAATAGAGTAGCTAAATTTTATTTTTCTAAAAATATTTTATGATACTTTTTTAAAGTTTTACAGTCTTGAATATTTTATCTTTTTTTTTTTTTTGCTTAGTTGAATTGACAATAAATAGAAATTATCAATGCATATTATACATAAAAAAAAAAAATTATTTATGTTGTTATATTTGATCGAAGACTAAACATAAACATAAACTACACCCACCCAATCTAGACCTCAACCCTAACCTCACCCTACCTAGGCTAACTCAAAAAGACCGACCCTAACCCAAACAGGAGACCACCGCCACAGCTGGCAGCCGGCACCCCGCAGCCACAAGCGGGCCCAAGCTCTACGATTACATGATGATACACTCTTCAGGTTGGGGGTCCTCGCAAACATCATCTCTTCAGGGTAGCACCCTAAAGGGGGAAGGCTGCGTACATCCACCCCCGACCCTACTTATGCGGAAGCCCTTGTGGCACTAGGACTGTTGTTGTTGTTGTATTATATTTGTTGGAAACAAAAAAGCCATAAAAACATGATATAGATATCTATTTATAAAATAATTATAAGATAAAAAACAAAATACACATGAAATAATCTTTAAAATAGGAAATTACAAATGAAAAATAAAAATATATAAATATCCTAATTAAAAAAATACAAAAGAGATATCGTATACCCCTTTTTAAGTGTCCAGAATAAGTACCTAATATTTGGTATTCATCTTACTTAACAATTGGATATCTCATTACAGCTTCTATCAAGATTGTTAAAATCGGGATTCTATTTAGAATCGATAAGGGCTTTTAGAATCGAAATCGTAGAATTGAAACGAGAATTATAAGACTCTATTAAATGTATATTATAATTGTTTTTCTTTATTAGTATCAATTATATAGTTCAAAAAACTATTGGTAAGACTTACTTACATGGGTATATATACGAAATGTAATTTAACATGATAAAAATATTACCATGTAACATATATATGCCATTTTATGTTATAATAATTATGAGAGTTTTTAAGATAGATACTGCTAATCGAACTTTATATTAAGATTAATTGGGCTCCTCCTAAAATAGGGACTCTTAAATGGAATGTGGACGGGTCGTCAACAGGGAAGCCGGGAGATGCAGGAGTTGGGGGTGTCCTAAGAGATTGGCAAAGTAATAGTCTTTGTGTATTCTCGGTTCCAATTGGGACTAAAGATTCAAACTTTGCTGAGATTGAAGCCATAAGACTAGCCCTTGAGTACTCCTACCAAGATGATAACATCAAGAGCAACAAATTCATAATCGAATCGGACTCAAGAAATGCAGTGTCGTGGGCGAATAACTTAGATTCTTACCCTTGGATGATGAACTTTGTTATTAACAGAATCCAACTACTTCGAAAAGAGTTTTCGTGGGTCTCCATCGTACATCAGAAGAGAGAAGTAAATCAGCTAGCCGATTCCCTTGCCAAGAATTGCGGTTCTAAGATACTCCCCCTTGATTGCTTGGCTACAGTAGCTTGTCGTCGTACTTATGGAGGATTGAGTATTGTTGGTATCATTCTTTTAGTGTCCTTCTTTTTGATGTATATGATTATCCACATTTTGTATAGGATGTATAGTTTTTTGATGTTTTGTTTGGACAAGTCTTGTGATTTGGCATATGTACATTTTTGGAAATTAATGGAAATCCAATTATCAAAAAAAAAAAAGTTTTTAAAAATATATAACGCTTAATTGACTTTCACTTACCAAAAAAAAAAAAAAAAAAAAAAAGCTTAATTGACTTTATTTTACTTCAAACTAATGAAGTAAGTTTGTTTGCAATATATGTTTGATTTTTTTACATTTTAACTTTTTATTTGTATACGTTGGTAAAATCGCTGTTGGATCGGTAGAATCGTAAAATTGTATTATGATTCCATTCGTTAGTTTCATGCAATATCAATGAATTGTAAGATTCTATTTAAGATTGTAAGATTCTATTTAAGATTCAGATCTGTCAACTATTGTGGAATCATAGAACCGTAAGATTCTAATATTCGAATCGGGATTTTATTAACCATGGCTTCTATAGGGTATATTTCAATACGCCGATTCATTATCCAATTTTTTATACCCATTGAAGATGCTCTTACGAAAGAGAATTTGCAATTTTCCATTCCCCCCTGAACGTTTTTCTTTTTACAATGGTAATGCCTTGCAAAATTTCCCTTAAAGGGAAACCGCAACGTCCTTAGTGAGGATCGTACCCGAGTAACATGGTTCGTTGTCCTTGCCCCCCGTTTGACAACAGGGTACTGCGGGATAAATCCTTACCCCCTATTTGGCAATTTTTTATGAGGGGCAAAGAGAAGGAGGGTAAGATTTTTAAAAAATTGGTCAACTTTGTCCTTATTTTAACTATAATTAGAGATGGCAACTGGATTCGAATCCATTGAATATTCATCCAACCATATCTATTTATGATGGATTTGGATATAATAAATATGTTTGCATTTGAATTTTAATTAATAGGCTTTGGATTGGGTTGGATTTGGATGACATCAAACCCAACCCAACCCAACCCAAACCTGACACAAAATTATGTTAAGTGAAGACATATCTCTCAGGTTGGGGGTCATCGGAAACAGCCTCTCTCTAGGTTGACACCCTGAAGAGGGAAGGCTGCGTACTTCAACCCCCCCGACCCCGCTTTTGTGGAGCCCTTGAGACACTGAGAATGTTGTTGTTGTTGAAGGATAAAATTTTAAAATTTCTAAAATTTGAGTTTTTATCACAAAAAACTCTATTTTAATTTTTTTTTTATTGTGTCAATATTTTGGAACTTGTTCTAGCACTGTAATGTCCTTTGTAAAAAACAATTATGTAAACCTCCGTGCACAAAGATTAATAGTTAAAAGGTTTTAAAACACCTGCCTAATATTACATTATTATAATTATTAAATAAAAAAAGGAAAAAAAGATGTAGCAATTTGTCTAAATATTTCTCTCTAGGTACTATTTTTGCATTATTATTACTATATATATTGATATTAGGTTGTAATAAATAATTTGTTGTAATATTTAAATAGGTTACGAATTTGGGTACGATGTCCATTTTACCCAATGGAATTGGATTGGGTTAAATTTTATGAAATAAATGGATTTTTTTCCGGGGTTTGATTCGGGTATTTTTGAATTGAATTTGGATGAAGGCAAACTCGACCCATTGCCATCTCTAACTATAACTCTCTTTACTCTTACCCATTTACTAAATTGTCAAACAAGGATAACTCCTTTCTCCTTTACCCTTTTTTACCGTTATCTCTTTTAATTTAACATATCCAACTAAGTGTAGGATAATACCTTACCTTTCCCTCTGACACACGCCTTGGTTTCCTTAGCCGCCAAGGCCACCTCCGGGTTCCCGCTACCACTTATTCCGCCATCCTCACGTTCCCAATTTACCGCCAATACGCACACGTCCTCCTCATCGCCAACTGCCAACATTAGCTCCATGCCGCAAGCCTCTTCTCGTGTATCACCGCCATCACGCATCACGCCTCCCCTTTCGCCAATCTTCCATACTTGGCGTCGCTGC
The DNA here is from genome assembly GCA_018398585.1 of Simmondsia chinensis. NCBI lineage: Eukaryota > Viridiplantae > Streptophyta > Magnoliopsida > Caryophyllales > Simmondsiaceae > Simmondsia > Simmondsia chinensis. Next base: position 830,164 of record JAGTTD010000012.1, on the reverse strand, counting down.
AGCATTCAACCTGATACCGCCAGGGCGCCAGCAGCTCCCTCCTTCCTGTCCCGCCCTTCAGCCATGCCACGACAACGCCTTCAGGAGCCATCTTCCAGACTCTTCCAGAACCTTTCTCCACACTTGCCACCTGTCCCCTTCTAGAATCTTCTACTATGTGCCACCTCACCCTCCCTTTATGTGTATATAAGCTAAAACAATAAAAAAGTATCATTTTTTTCTGAGCACTGAAAATTATCACTTATGTAGCCTTAGATTAGACTATTTATAACATAAATATCTCGATATTTTAATATATACAACGAGAATGTTCTAATATTTTATCATGCATGTACTCTATATTGTAATATAATAAACTTTTGTACAAATTTGACATATTTTATACAGAAAATTAAATATAATATATGCGTACTGTAAAAAACTGAAATGGAAAATACTTAGAACAATATGGAGAGAATTGAATTAGATGATTCTCATTAACAAAAAAACCTCCTACTTATACAAATTATAAGGACAAGTGAAGAGTCTAATCTAATACTTGCAAAAGGAATTCTAAGCTAGTTAATTACATGAATAATGCAAATAAATAAAGAAATAAAGACAGAGCAAAACTCCCCCTCTCCCTCTTGATCTTCATGGCCAGTTACTGAGGGGAAGTAATGGGCAAATTTAATTTGATGTCTACCCTAGTAAATGCGTAGAATACTAAATACAAGAAAATACATAAAATACAAGTAAAATACTATGTAATATTTTCAACACTTACGATAATATACATAAATTAATGTTAAAAAAAATATTATACATAAATTATGTCAATATTTTGAAACCTTATTTATAAATATGTATAATACATTCAACTTAATTTTTTTATTTCAAAATTTTAATATCTTATTAAGTGTCAATTAATTTTTGGAAAAAAAAAAAAAACATGAGTACAAAAATAACAACAACAACAGTCCCAGTGCCACAAAGGCTCCCACATAAGCAGGGTTTGAGGGGGTGGATGTACGCAGCCTTCCCCCTTTTAGAGTGCTACCCTGAAGGGAGGCTGTTTTCAAGGACCCCCAACCTAAGGAGCATATCATCATGTAATCAGAGAGCCCGAAAGCATGAGAACAAAATATAATATTAAATCAATATATAACACAAGCCAAGCTTACGAAGCAAAACTCAAGGAAAACGTGAGTATTTTTCATAGAATACGTATAATACATTCAATATTAAAAAACACAAAATTTTCTATAATTTTCACAAAAACACATAAGCACAAATATCATACCGTATTAATACGTATACGCATATTATTTGCGTACAATGCACGAATTTACTAAGGGTTATTGACATTTTAGTACCCCGACGTTTCAGAAAATAATAAAAAGGGCCCTGACCCTTTTGAATTATTAAAAAGACCCATATGTTTTTATTGTATCAATAAAAAGGCCCATCACAGCCGTGATGACGTCATTTTTCATTGACAGAGCTGACATTATCACGTCGAAATTTGAGACCTAAAGTACGCTTCAACACCTTTATTCTTACTTTACAATCACGAAATTTGAGATGTTATATTATGTAGAAGCTATATGTTTTCGCTTAATTTGTTTTAAAATATAGTTATTATAGAGTAATTTTTGTCATTTTATTATAGTATTAATAAAACCGAAGCTATGAGGCCAACTTTGTCGACTAAAAATGACATTATCACATCGAAGATGGAACTTATTATTAATGCGATAAAAACTTCGGGACCTTTTTATTAATACGCCAAAAACTTAGAAGCGTTTTCAATAATTCAAAAAGATCAGAGTCCTTTTTATTATTTCTAAAAAAATGTCACGGTACTAAAATATAAATAACCTATTTACTAACTATGGTTTGACAACTAAGACGTAGGGGACCAGAAATTCTATGGTACAGAAAAGCACATTTCCTCCACCTACAGAAAATCATAATTTTGAGTACATATTTGGTGATATGAGTATATGGGAGGTGATTCTGAGTACATACTTTGCGTCGACACACGATACTTATGTGTCGATACACATGTCTGTGATTTTGAGTACATAATTTGGTAATATAAGTATATAATTTGATAATATAAGTATATAATTTTCTATATCGATACATAAATTATGTACCTACCGAAAATGTGCTGTTCTGCGTCATAGAATCGGTCTGTAACTGTAGGGGACCTCCCTGAACCCTTTGACTCAGTTGATTCATTCAATTTAGCAGAGCCACCTCTCCAATTGTAATCGAGAGAGAGAGAGGGAGAGAGATGAGGCCGGAGATCATACTGTTTGGAGACTCAATCACGGAGCAATCCTTTGGATCTGGCGGATGGGGCGCTTCTCTCTCTCATACTTTCTCCCGCAAGGTTCTTCCTTTCTCTCTCTCTCTCTCTCTCTCCTTCTTCTACATTTTTTGTTACAACGACACCGATAACAAATTCAGTGCCTGAAAGGTTCCATTATGGTAGCGTTTGGAAAGAGTAAAATGTATACAGTGTGAAGGAAGTGTCCGGCGTGGGAGAAGCTGGCCGCCGCCAGACCCGGGTCTGCGCTGAGGGAGGGGGAGCACTTGCGTGGGATCGATTAGGGTTAGATGCCATTGCTCAATTAAAAAAAAAATCAAGTAAAAAAAAAAAGCTAGAGAAAATCAACACAAGAGTTAAACAAGTAACAGCGGAAACGAAAAAGAAAACGAAGAGGGAAAAAAACGAGAAGACTAACTCAGAGAGATGGCTCTGATACCATGTGAAACTCTATTATTGATTGATAATGAATAGGTACAATCAAGGCTCTTTATATAGGAAAAGTACACATGATAAATGACTAACAATGCTCCTAGGGTTACATAAGTCAAGGGGTAAAAAGGGTAAATCCTAAGCTAACCCTAGGCTAAAGAATAATCTAGAAGGTTGCTCTAATAGGAAGGCTGTGTTTGAAGGGCCCGAACCCATAAAAAAAAGAAAGGAGAACAATATTTATTCTACATTTTCTGTTACTTTCTTACACGAGATCCACGTATAAATCTAGTTGGGTTCATTTTAAAATCAATTGACATTAAGTGAAATAATACATTAAATTTATATGTTGATTTTTTTACTTTCACGTCTCCAATGTGGATTTCTTATGAGATTTTCGCGTGAACTTCATATATGTCCACATATTCAAGGACTCTATGCATGGGTCTAGTAAGAAATTCCGTATTGTAGTTGTTAGGGAGAAGAGATCAATATATAAATGTATTGGGTATTTTGTCAATTGGTTTTAGGATGGAACCTCAATTGGGTTTATACGCGGACCTCGTATATGCTAAACTGTATGAGTTGGGCTTAAGATCCGGTGAAAATTAACGATTGACTCTTTGAAATTTGATAGCATAGGGTATATTAGATTGTAAAATTATTCTTCGATCTCCATCTAGTAGCTTAAATTCTTCAAATAATTGGCTGCTATACATTTTTTTTCTTTAATATGCCAGAAAATTTCTCTCCATTTTCTACTATTCAGGAGCTGTGATCTGATGCCATTGGCTATATACTAATAATTGCTTGTTCTTTCTTTTTTTCATTTGAATTTGTTGTCAATTTTTGTAGGCTGATGTGCTGAATCGAGGCTATGGAGGGTACAATACCAGATGGGCATTGTTTCTGTTGCATCATATTTTCCCTCTTGTAAGAACTCTCACGATTCCCATTTCAATTTCTGCTGTTTAGACTGTTGCAAATCAACGAGGCTTTGATTCAGCGATAAAAGACTATCAAGTATGAAGGCCTACTGTGATAGGTCTTAGGGTCGAGTCCAATCCCAGTAGGGCCAGTCATAGGATTTTAGGGGTCAAAAGCAAATTTTAGTTGATGGGCCTTCTTTGTAACCAGGGTGTTCAAACCAGCTTACGGACATCATATAATATCAGTTCTTATGTGTCTTTTATACTTTGTAGGGTCGGGGGGCCCTTTGGAAATAACCTCTCTATGAGTAGGACCTTGTAAGGGTAAAGCTTGCATACATTTGACCCTCCCCAAACCTTGCCACAGTGGGAGCCTCTTTGAGGCAATGCATTTTTGTTGTTGTATGTGTGTCTTTTATATAGTATACATGTAAATATACTCTTATAATGTATTACACATAGGTGGTTATATGTTATATAAGCAAGTTGATAAGATAACCTATTTTCAGAAGGGGCCTTAACAGATAGGGGATCCCAAACCACTGTTTTTATTACTTGGAATCTTGATTGACTCGTACAACCCGAACTACATACTAAAGAAAAAAGTATCTTGCATAGTTAGCTGCAGTTAGATCATTTGCCCTATTAGTGCTAACATCTGATAGTAACATGTTATCTGGTGATTAATGTGATCTAGACTGTGAAATTGAGTGGGGTTTTGTTCATGTTTGCTTATTTTTACAAATATGATCGGATTTCAGAAAGGGGTTCTTGTTCATGACGGCGAGGAATAAATTTATGAAAATCATTCTATTGAAGGTCATCTAATTATCCCAAAAGTTTAAGAATGAACATACATTTTGATATGCCCTCTCATTCGAGTGCTCAGCGGGCATATATGGAAGATAACACACAAACTCACTTCATACATTGTATTGGAATTTTGTTAATATTAAGAGTAAATGCTATTGGGATTTAAACACTAGATTTCCCAATCTGAGAAAAGTTCTCCATGTCAAGGAAACCAACTATAGGCAAGTGAACGTTTTTACACTAAAAAATGGAAGGAGGAAAGACGTTTTAATATTGCTCTCCCCTACCAAGATTGCGATTCTTTGGTATATTTGGCTAGAAAAGAATGCTAGGATTTTCAAAAACCAGTATACATCGGGTTTGGGGGAGCCCTTTGCGGTTCCGGGTTTTTTGTTGTTGTTATTGTAGTATACACCTGATGGTAGTCCACAATGACAAGTACTCTTTATAGTACTACCTTGAATGATGATGATAGTTTATGCTGAATTTATGTAACTGATGGTGAACTTACCCCTCTTCCCCTTGCCAGGGTTTGGCAAAGCCTCCAGTTGCTGCGACAATCTTCTTCGGAGCTAACGATGCTGCGCTTCTTGGGAGGAACAGTGAACAACAGCACGTACCCGTTGAGGAGTACAAAGACAATCTCAAGAAGATTGTTCATCATTTGAAGGTTCTCTAATCTTGTTCCTTGAATTTGCAGTTTATGTTGCTTATCGATTTGTTATCATATCATGGATGGTGAATATCCTGTACCTATTTGGGAGGGTGGATGGTTGAGGGTAGGGGAGTAAATGAGCCTAGCCTGCTAAAGCTTGAAACACTCGTTTCGTCTTCATTTGGAGTCGAATTGAGCCCAAACGAGCCTAGATCTAGCTTAATATGCATAACTAAGGCGAGCTTGGCTTGAAACTTGCCGAGGTGGGTTCTTGCTCAACCAAGCCACGGCAAGCCCAAGCATATAACGAATCAAGCTCGAGCCTGAAGTTTTACCAAGCTTGGCGAGGTTCGAGCTTGAGCCCGAGCCGACTTAAATGTTGATGAACCGAGCCTCGTTGGGCTCAGGGTTGGCTCGGTTTATATAAAACTCTTATTGAGGGCATTAGGAACTCATGATCAAGTGTAAAATAATGCAGTATGGATTGGAATGGCATGAATCCATGTCTGATTCTCCTTATACTCCTCGATGAGTCAAAAATGAATGATGATACTGCTCATATTAAAGTATAAAATTATTCATGTACCCTCACCTAGGCTTTAAGATAGTTGGTTTCTGAATGTAATATCAGAACTTATTTGATTGAGAAGTCTGGAGTTCGACTCCCAATAACCCCATCCTCCATATTAGTACGATTCAAACATAAAGAATAAAATTGGGCATGTGTATTATCATGCTTCATATCCAATGAGTCTTTGCATGATAGGGGGCAAAGTTAGAAGATAAAACTATTCCTGAGTCGGTACCTAACAGTAGCAACTTAAGTTTTGGGATGGTTAGTTCCTTAACAACTCCCACGTTTGCAGGAATGCTCTCCCAACATGGTAGTAGTACTTATAACTCCACCACCTATAGACGAAGCTGGTCGTATGGAATATGCACGGTACGATACCTTTCATTTTAATCACCATTGTTGTTGAGATTCAATTTCCAGTTCCTATTAGGGAAATGAGACAAAAGAGCAACAAAAGATTCAACGAGAAAAACCAAAACGAGACATAAGATTTATGTGGTTCAACCAACTGTCCCTACATTATAGTGAAGTTTTCACTATCTTTTGGAAAAAATACAAGAAAATTCTTCTTCTCTCACGTAATACCTTGTAAAACCCAGACAAGACTGTATATGGGCACACAGAACCCTTGCGTGCTTGAAGGCAGCTTCAATTGGGTTTGAGCCGAAATCGCGCCCAAGTACTGGCAATCAATAATCGCTCTGGATTGGGTCTATCTTTATTATGATTCTTCAGGAAATGGCTGTCCATATTCACTCCGGATCGGGCCAATCTTTATTATGATTGTTCAAGAATCATTTCTTAAGTAGCTTTAATGTGCCTATATGAAGAATTGCAATGGCAGATCAGTATATGGGGACAAAGCCATGAAGGAACCGGAGAGGACAAATGAAGCAGCTGGAGCCTATGCAAGGCACTGCATTGAGTTAGCCAAGGAGCTTCGTGTTCCGTTTGTCGATCTATGGTCCACGATGCAGGAAACTGAATGCTGGCAGAAGTTCCTTAAGTGAGTCGTCTAGTCTGGGAATTTCTTCCGAATGTTTGGCTTTTAACTCACGAAACCAACCATCTCAAACGATTAAGAACACAAAAAGTTAAGCAAAATTTGCCTAGGGCCCATTCAGTATCGTTTTTTATCTACGAACTTTGGTTCTTTTAGAAGTTGAATACCATTTTCAGAATCAATTATTTATAGTTTTTAGTTTCTTGTTTCTATTTCTTTTCCTAGTTTGAGTAAAAACTGAAAATGGAAAACCAAAAAGACTAGTTTCTAAAACAGATTTTTAGTTTGTTAAAAATAAAATGTTGCAAACAAAAAATGATGCCAAAGAAGTGCTTAGTTTAACTCGGAGACAACTGCTCTTCGGGGTTGCACCATGTAGGTGTAAGACTGCGTACGTCTCACTCTCGCTTGACCCTACCTCGGTGGGAGCTCTTGAGGCACCATATTTGTTGTTATTGTTGTTGTACAAAATACAAAATCTAACGTATCGCAGCATGAAGCATCAATATTATATACAACCACCTCTTTTTTCCGTTACGAGTTAAACTCGAGATCTCTCGGTTAAAGAATCTTTGATACATGATAAATGCTTATACTGCTCGCGTTTACTACCCATATTCGTCGTTGTTGCGTAAATATTAACATATTGCTTACTATTATCCTCGTTTGCAGCGATGGATTGCATCTGACAGAGGAAGGAAACGCAGTGGTACACAAAGAGGTCATAAAAGTGTTGAATGAAGCAGGCATTTCAGCACCAGAAATGCCATATGACTTCCCTCATCACTCTCAAATTGACTCCAACCATCCTGAGAATGCCTTCAGGATTGACTGCTCATGATTCTCTCTCTCTCTCTGGTCTTCTAATGCGGAACGGAAACGTAAAACTCGAATCGATCACTTCAAACTCGAAGAAAAACTAGGAATCCACCAAAGAGAAGAAAAAACTAGTGTTTGTATTTCAGTAAATTGGAGAATGAGCACTGAAATACGGATCCTAGTTCTCTCTTCTCTTTAGTGGATTCCGAGTTCTTTGTCGAATTTGACATGATCGATTCGAGTTTTATGTTTCCGTTTCGAATCATCTTTCCCGGTTACTACCATTATTCATACTTTTCTTGCTGATTTTTTTCTGCTTGGGAAATGCTTCCCGTAAACAATTTAAGTACCCTTTTGAGTATTCATTAATAAAAGTAAACCGGAGTAACTTTTATTATGGAATTATAGTCTATCTGATAGTTCTCTGACATGATATCGGGTTTTGTTAATCAAAAAGATGCATGTTTGAATCCAAATGGTCCACGTTTTCAATGTTAATAGTATCTCATCAAAAGTTTGAATCCATGTTTCCGGTCCAGCAATCATTTGCAATGGATTATGTTAGAGTATAAAAGCATTCTTACATTCTCACCGATTGGCTTAAGCTTTTGGAATAAGACGTTTCCTAGATCCCATGACACCAAGTTATGGTTTCAAATTTTTCCTGGGATAATTGTGCTAAGAAATGTTTGGGGTTTTTTTTACTGAAAACCATCTAAGCTTTAGTTGCAGTTTTAAAAAACTACTTAGATTTTTTAATTTTTCAAAGTTATGTCTAAACTTTTCAAAAATTTTCAATATCATATTTTAATGTTAGCATCGTTAACATCCATTAGTTTTGACTAATGTGGTTTTTCAAAAAACAAAGAGAAAATAATTTTAAAAAATTCAAATTTACATTCAAAATAATTTTAAATACTTAAAAGATGATTTAAATATCTAAAAAAATAATAAATGTTTAAATATTTTTTTTAAAATACTACATCGTTAAAAACTAACGGATGTTGATAATGTTACATTAAAGTGTGACTTTGAAATTTTTGAAAAATTTAGGTGGGACTTTCAAAAATTAAAAAAATGTAATTTTTTAGAATTACATGTAAAATTTTGGTGATTTTTAGTAAAAAAATCCAAATGCCGGGTTTCTTGCTATCTGCGGCGGACCATTCTCTCAGGCTGAGGGTCCTCGGAAACAGCCTCTCTTCAGGGTAGCCCCCTGAAGGGGGAAGGCTGCGTACATCTACCCCTCCCAGACCCTGCTTTTGCGGGAGTCCTTGCAGGCACTGGATTTGTTGTTGTTGTTGTTTAATTATCGTGTTTATTTGAGTTTACATGAACTTGGTATAAAATTGTAGGGTTTGGCGCAATAAAATGTTTGAATTTTGTATATGATATCTGAATTTGTAACCTAGAAAAATTCTATAGTATTTGTACCAAAATCAACATCTGAATCATTTACAAATTAGCTATACTCGAGCTTGTCAATTTTGGATCGATCATCTTAATTGTTCGGATCGAACTATTAGATTTACGGGTATTCCTATTCTTATGAAATTTTTTAAAAACAAAAATTGGCAAAAAAAAAAAAAAAAAACCTCTTAAAAAACTGCTATCGATTTTTCATTTTTAAATGAGTTTTTGCCGAATAGAGACTGAAAAGAAAAACCAAAAATAAAAATGGAAATTAAAAATAAGGATTAATTACACATGAGTACCTTGAGATTTGATATATTAGTTTTATGGTATAAAAATTTTATAAAATAATATTTTAGTTTAAAAGTTATATATATTTACTAAAATAATCCAAACGATAATACATAAAAGTTTAAAATAAGCCTCTCATTCATCTATCTTCATTATTATTGTCATAATATTACGGTTCGTACGTGGAATGAAGAATACAGTGAGTGAATGGAGGACTTACCAACAAAGGCATATTTCTTCATATTATATCATCATTTAGACTATTTTATTAAATACATATAACATTTTGACACAAAATTACTTTACAGAATTTGTGAATTATAAAATTATTATATCAAATCTGAAGATACTAACATATAACTTTCAAACTAAAAAATCGTTAGTAGAGTCAGATTTATCAACAAATAAAGGCACGTTTTATGTCCTTTCACACTGTTATCTGCACTATTTTATTAAACACGTGCATATTTTAAACTAAAAAAAATCAATTCTACAAAATTTGTAAATTATAAAAATGTTACTTCATATACAACAATAATAAAAACATTCTCAGTGCCCCAAGGACTCCTGCCTAAGCAGGGTCTTGGGATGGATATACGCAACTTTCTCCCTTTCAGGGTGCTACCCTAAAAAAGAGGCTGTTCCCGAAAACCTCTAACCTGAGGGGTGCAACACGAGGACTTTTCAGAAGGTCACCCATTTTGGTATTAATTTTGTCCAAATACACTTGACTTCAAAATTTTAATAGGATTCAGTGCTTGCGTGTGGGTACCTTCGTTAAAATTGTTACATCATATGAGAAACAAAAAGTCAACTCATGGTAATTAATTATGGGCCGGCCCAATTCCGTCTCTTTTTTATTTTTATGGAAAATTATGATATTTTTAATTTATTTTTCCCACGTCTCATTATTATATTTGGCATTTTCATTTAATTATTGATATTGACTTTAAATTATTTTATTTATTATATTAGGTTGCCTATTACAACAAAATAGATCTGGGAAAGAAATAAAATTTTTCCGTATTGGTAAGGATGCATTTAGTTCAGCTTATTTTATTTTATTTTTTAGTTTACCTATTTCAATAAGATCTGTTGATTTAGGATCTGTATCTTTTTACAATGGAGTGTTTGGTTGTGCAGTGCAGAAAGATTTTTTTATATAATAAAATATTTGAATACAAGTTTAAAAAAAAAATTATCTATTATAATTATAAAAATAAATTAGTAAAATAGATTAATTAATAATAATAAGTAAGAAAGAATTATAATAATAGTTGGTCATGGTAATAAAGAGTAGTGAGTATAACGACCCGTAAGCATAAAAAAGGTGGTGATAGGTGGGGGTAGTGATAACAAGTAAAACTAGCTCATGGTGATGAAGATTTAATGTTAATATAGCCTTTTTAAAACATATTTTTGAAATAAGTAGTGAAAAAAAAATCTAGTTTTGCATCTTTTTTCTACTTAGTTATAAAATAACTTTTTTGTCTTTCTATTTAAGCTGTAAAAAAGATGTAAACAGATCTTTTCTACCAACCAAACGCAAGCTTACAATCAACTAGATCTTTTTCACAACTTTAAAAAGTTAAAAAGCTAAACCAAACGCTGCCTAAGTAGTATAATATCTTTTTCTCACGAGGAAAATAATACTTCAAGAGGGGAATGATGAGTTTTGAACTCAAAAGCTCGAGTTCGTAGGTTATAAGACAAACTATTATACCAACAATTTCAACCCGAAAAAGGGCGATATTTTTTTTTTGGATAATGAGAAACCCGGTTACCCTGTAAACCCTAGCTTATGCAGCGACCCGCACACCACAAGAGCCAGTTAAGTCAGGGTTGATTCAGGAAGAGGTTCAAGGGGGGAACCGAACTCGAGACCTTTTGGCCTAAAGCAAAACTCTATCTCCTTACTTGCCTCCTACCATTAAGGCAAACCCCTTGTGGGTCAAAATAGGGCGATATTACGATGAAAGATAGAGCACGTAAGAACATAAGGGGAAGGGGTACAAAGATGAGAAAATAAGGGAGAGAATAATAAACGAACTAAATGCTTAATGATTTATTCATGTTTGAAATCTTGTTACGACTCATTTTTATCTGCTCTCGGATTTGGTAGCTCATCAAGTCGAGTTTGACCAGACTTGATAATTTTCACAAGTCAAGTTCACGAATGGCTGATAAAGGTTCGCTAATGGGCTAGTTAAGGGTTCTTTAATAATCATGTACTAGCTCAACAATGGCCATTTTTGTAGGGGTCGTATTGTCGTTTGTAATCAGACCAGCTTCACTTTCAACTGTTAAATTATAAAATGATTCCTGGACCTTTAGTTCGGCTTCCTTTACGAGTTGACTCAGGGCTTGCTTAGTCGAGTTGCCTGCTCTGTACCGCGACTCTGTCGCTTATTAAAGAAAAAAAAGACCTTTAGTTCGGCCTTAACGTGATATCAGAATTGTGTGAACCTTATTTTTAACAGTATGAGATACCAACATTCCCAATGCCTCAAAGGCTCCCGCCTAAACAAGGTCTGGGGGATGGATGTACGCAGCCTTCCCTTTTTAGGGTGCTATATTGAAAAGATGCTGTTTTGGAGAACCCCCAACATGAGGGGTGCAACATGAGGATTTCTTAGGAGGTTACCCATCTTTGTACTACTCTTACCCAAGCACGCTTAATTTCGGAGTTCTAATGGGATCCGGTGCTTGCGTGTTAGTACCCTCTTAGGTGTGAGATATATCAGTGTATTATTAAATAATATAATTACTAAATCTTTATTTATAATTAATAATTTGACGTTGACCATAGGCACCCCCCAAAAAAATACAATAAGTAAAATTATAATAAAAATAAATTAAAATGAAAATTTAAGGTATGAAATAATTGAAGTGAAAGAGACACATTAACGCATCACATGAAGCATACTCGATAATTAGCGATATAGTCGGGATACATAGCAGGCAACTCGAACAAATGAGCCCTGAGTTAACCTGTAGCTAGGCTACACATCATACAAATTCCTACTATTTTTCAAAATAGACTAGTTATTGTCAGAGTAATAATATGACTTGCAAATAATAAGAGTTATAAAATTACTTTAAAAACTACGATCTTGCTTAACAATAACAATTTTGCTCTGACAATAACATTACCCTATCCAAAATTGTATTTTAATATTCCTTTCTTACCTTAGTAAGGGTTCACGAACAGCTTCGCAATGGTTCTTAATAATGTAGTATTAGCTCAAAAATGATAGGGTAATGGCATTATTGTAACCCGAATAGTTTGAGTCGGTAGCCAACTCGACTCTACGGCAAGCTAAGCCCAACTTGACTCAATTATAGCTTGTTTGACCAAATTTTAAAAAACGTACTTTTTTTAGAAGCACTTCTGGGCTCGTTGGCTTTAAGTTCTGCTCGGGCTTGACTCGAAGCTCGACGGGCTTTGAAAGTTCAAGCTCAAGCTCGGCTCATCAAAAACTCGGGCTCAACTCAACTTGATCTAAGCTCAATAAGCTTCAAATTAGACTTGCAATATTTCAGCCCATTTAAATTCAATATATGCTCGTTTGGGCTCGTTTAACCTCAGCTTCGCCTCATTTAGGCTCCAATATAGCTTCATTGAGCAATATTTAAGCAAATATATTATACTAATAAAAGCTCACTTAGGCTCGTTTACACTCGTGAGCCTACGAACTCAAGCTTCACTAGGCTTAGGCTCAGGTTCAACTAAATAAGCTAAACTAGCCGACTCGACTCCGCTCGAGCTCAAAGCAAGCAAGCTTTTTGAGCCTGTCATGAGCCGGCTCGACTCATTTACACCCGTAATGTCCCTTTCCTACCAGCAAAAAGAATGTTTTTATAATTACATTTATATAATATAAGATGAAAAAGAGGGAGAGAGGGGGAGAGAGAGAGAGAGAGAGAGAGAGAGAGAGAGAGAGAGAATGAGGCCAGAGATAGTTTTATTTGGAGACTCAAACACAGAGTTATCCTTCAGTGTTAGCAATGGTGGATGGGTTGCTGCTCTTGCTGATCATTTCTCTCGCAAGGTACTTCTTTACATTTTCCGACGTTAACTACTTCACGTACGAGTCTAATAAGAAATCTCATACTGAAGTTATAAAAGAAAATAGGTCAAAATATAAGCTCGGGGGCTAATTTATCTGATGCTAATTGGTTTTATGATGAAACTGCACTTAAACAAACTTATACGTGAAACTCATATATTCTGACTCACCGTGCTAGTTATTTATCTCGCAAGGTACTAATTATATTTTCTCCAGTTGAGTATTTTATGTGTGAGTCTAATAAGAAATCTTATACTGAAATTACGGAAGAAAATGGGTCAAAATATAAGCTTGGCGGGCTACTCTATATGTAGAACTCATATATGCTAATTCTATAGTTGGACGTTGATGGTCATTTATCTCGCAAGGTGTTTCTTACATTTTTCTCGTGTTAAGTATTTTATGCGTGAGCCTAATAAGAAATCTTACATAGGAGTTGTAAGAAAAAAGATATAAACATATATGTCGAGCTGATCTATCTAATGTTAATTAGTTTTAGAATGAAACGGCATTTGAGCTTATAGGTAGAACTCTTTTATGCTAACTCCATGAGTCAAACCTTGCTGATCATGTATCTTGCAAGGTACAACAACAAAAGACCCAGAGCCTCAAGGGCTCCCGCATAATCGGGGTCTGGGAGGGGTGGATGTACGCAGTCTTACCCCTTCAGGGTTAACCCTACCGAGACGTTGTTTCTGAGGACCCTCAACCTTATAGAGTTGGCAACACGAAGACTTCTTAGGAGGTCACTCATCCTGGTACTACTCTCGCCCAAGCATGCTTAACTTCGGAGTTCTAATGTGATCCAGTTGCATTAGTGCCTGGTAAATGAACCTGATGTGTTTTAAATGTGTGTTTTAAAATCGTCTACTCCCAAGCGTACGAGATCGACATAGCTAAATTGGGTATACGGGTCGTACCCGCAGGGAATCGGAGTTAAGTTGGATTTTGTTATTAACGAGCGGTTGGAATCGAGTTTTGAGTTGGTTTAAATGATTTATTAACTAAAATAGCAAAACTGACTATAAACTAAAAGTGTCAATTCAATTGAGGTTAGTTTAGGGAGTGAATTTAGGGTAGCTTAACACGTATCCCCTCATTATATTCTACTATGACAATAGTTTAGAAGGCTTAGTGCTTAGGGCTTAGGGTAATGAACTAGTCTAAAGGCATAACCTATCATATCACCCCTACATGTAGCATAGATTATCTCATTAGCACTACTTAAATCTCCTAACCAAATATTAATTTGTATAAAGATTGTGTTTAGGGTTGGGTACAACCTCAACCCAAACCACACGTGAAAACCAGTTATGTTATGGTCTAGGCTACAAGCTTGTAGACTAACGCTAATAATTTGGAAATCTTAACATGGCTACAAGCTCACACAAAGAAAACCAAACAACGATCATAAATTTCCCACAGGGGTGCGTATATAACATAACAAAACTATTGTTTACAATAAAATATAAATCTGGGATACGGACGGTTACCCGTCCTTCATCCCTAAACTAAAAGTCTACTCCTCCATAGGAGTTCTAAACATCATGAAATCCAAGGAAGAAAAATAATGATAAAAAAAAGGATTTGAAAACTCCCCCAATTAATGTTGATGTTAATCCTTGCTTTGATTCCACCAGTACTCCGACCATCTATGCTTCGGCGTTTGAGAACCCTTTGGATCTCGTAGCGGCTTCGGGAAGGAGAGGATGAGAAGAGGCATGGCAAAACATAGGAAAATAGGTCTCCCCCTCCATATTTATAAGTAGGGCGTGCTTTAGGGTTGGTCCCGTGCCATCCCCGATCGATCGGTGGTCAAGTCGATCAATCGGCACCCCCCTTGGCAGCTTGCGCAGTTAACTTAAAACGAGCATAACTTTTGATATGTAAGGAGTTATAGGCCAAAGTATATACTAAATTGAAGCTCTCGAAGAGATCTAAGTGACCAAGTGGTTTCATAAGTATATTAGCAAATTATTGGGTCATATATACCCTTCTTTTTACCTGTTGCTCGTTTTAAGCTTTACCGATTGTCAAAATGCATGGTCAATCGATCCACGCGCCCAAGGAAAGACTCTTTTTGACCGAATCTTGACCCAACGGGGACTTATTTTGCACACGTGGTCGGGTTTCTCACAGTAGTCTTCAATTATGCTTCGATTACGCTTGATTCTGCCACTTTTCAACCTTTGTTTGCTCCGTTGTACTCCGAGCCTAAATATACCTAAATAACAGCCAAACCCGCATATAGAGGCCAAATATATGGTAGGAATGGAAAATAAAATATGTGAAAATCAAGCGCATCAGAACCCTATGTATCATGCAAGGTATTTCTTGCATTTTTTTCCTGTTAATTATTTCACATGTGAGTCTAATTAGAAATCTCATATTGGAGTTATGAAAGAAAAAAGATGAACATATAAGCTTAGGGGCTAGCCTATGTGAAGCTAATTGGTTTTAAGATGAAACTGCACTTGAGCTTATATGTGGAACTCATATATGCTAACTGAATGAGCCAGATCTTGCTAATCATTCCTCTCGCAAGGCATTTCCTACATTTTTCTCATGTTTAAATACTTCGCGTTTGAGTTTTATAAGAAATCTTATATTGGAGTTGTAAGAGAAAAGATATCAGCATATAAGCCCAATGGTTACTCTATCTTATGCTAATTTATTTTACAATGAAACTGCACTTAAACTAATTATATGTGGAACTCATATACGTTAACTCCATGAGAAGGTTTAAGACCCTATGTAACTGCACACCCCTAGGGCAAAAAGAAGGAAAATTTACTACGAGTACTTTTGGTCACACGTGAGTTTGTCTGTGTTTGACCTAAGCATGAAGCGAGTCATCCTAAAAACTTTTCATCGACAACTTGCACTCTTTCCACCCAAAGCTTGAATGTGGCCCACGCAAACGTTACACTTGGGTTGAGGGATTGTGAGATTGGAACATCCGTTATCGTTCGAATATAATTCCAAAATCCAACAACGGATGAACCATCCAATTAGGTTTTGTGATTTGTCTTTATAATTGAGAAGGGGTTTTCATGTAAATCATTGTGTCATTTGAGTCAATGTTGTTCTTTTCTTTCCGTTATTCTTGTATATTTTTCCCTGCAATGAGGTCAGCGAGAAATGAGATACCAAATTTATAAGGTTCAGAAGACTACGTCCGTTGAGGAAAGCAGATTTTTAGTCTGATAATGGTGATTTTCCATCTTTACTAATTGATTAAGTTTTTAGGACAATTGATTTCCCGACTATTTTCACTATTGTTTGTTTTATTTCCTTTCCTTTTCATTTTTTTTGTGCATGTTTGTAGGCCGACATACTGAATCGAGGATATAGTGGGTACAACACCAGATGGGCATTGTATTTGTTGGATCGTATTTTCCCTCTTGTAAGTTTAATGTTGCTCGCTTACAATGATAGTCGGTTTTTGACATAGTATAGAGCCTGTTAAGAGTCTGTTAGGAATTCGTTACCAACTTGATAAGATTTTGTAAATTTTGAATTATTAGCTTAGCTCGATAATAGATCAATATTAATGGCTCATTAGTAGCTTAAATAGTTTTGCTGATACGAGTGGCTCAATACCTAGCTTGACTTGGCTGTTTATACGAGCTAATCAGTTGTGCCATGTATTAATCCGCAAGCCAATATTTTCTTGAACCGAGCTTAAATGATTAAAAGTTCAAAACTTTGATAAAGGATTTGGCTTATCTCAAGTTTGGCTTATTTATATCCCTATTAAAACCACAACACGACTGTTGCAACCAGTTATATAATGTTTCCCACATCCTGCTTCTATGACACTACAATTGCAGCCGTTAATTGATTCCACGTTGACGGTAAGCTTCTCTTAGAGCATACAAACTATTCTTAAACATTCACCTAACTACTTAAGCTTTTAAAATAGCAGTCGTCTTGACTTCGTATCAAAGTTGTGAAGGAGCCAACTGTCTCAAAAATTGAAGCTGATAGGTGAATGTGCAGAAATAGTTTTGTACTTTAACAGTAGCCTCGTTGACTGAGATGTAGCGAAATATAGTCTCAATATAAGGTATGCGGTAAGTCTATGCACTATCTACGCTTTTCAAGTTCAATGATCACGTGCATGACAAAGCATGTCATAGTATAAAGTAATTATTAACTTTTCAACTACCAGTTTAAACTTTTGAGATAGTTGACTCCTTGACGACTTTTCTGGCCTAGGGTACGACAAAGCCTCCAATTGCGGCCACAGTGTTCTTCGGGACAAACGATGCAGCCCTTCAAGGGAGGATGCACGGATATCAACACATCCCCGTCGATGAGTACAAAGAAAATCTCAAAAAAATTGTTCATCATTTGAAGGTTCTCGAATCTTTATCAGCATAGTCAGTAAAATACGCATATAATTGACGTATTAAACACGTATCCTTATATTTAAGTTTAAACGGGCATTTACGAATGACTGGTGATACAACAACAAACCCAGTGCCTCCAAGGGCTCCTGCCTAAGCAGGGTTTGGGGAGGGTAGATGTACGCCGCCTTCCCCCTTCAGGGAGCTACCCTGAAAAGAGGCTGTTTCCGAGGACCTCCAACCCTGAGAAGCAGGTCCGCTGCATAAAGCATGTGACTTGGCAGCAGAGTAACAAATGAGTAGGGCATTTACAAAAGACTGGTGATAATATAGTAAAATACGCGTTTTTTATGCTAGTTGTATAATACGCGTTTTATACTACGTATCTGTATTTTTCCTGGATGAAAAGCAAAAGATCAGTTAAAAATAACCATACTTGTACCTAAATTAAATATCGATATTCCATTTCTTGCAAAATTTGTCACTTCATCTCTCAAATTATTGACTTATACATCACTTGTTATAATGTATTAGGATTCTTACTACCGCTATTATAGATAATACTATTAACTAGAGATAAAAATTTACAGAATTATATTCATTTCTACCTTATAATTATTTGAGGGAAGAAGTTGTTATAGACATCAATGTAATCATATATACAACTTGTATTAGTCAACAAACTTTTGAAATTTTTATGTATAGAGCCCAATAAAACACGAACTTATTAAATTCTGTTTAATTCTTGTACCGTATTTTACTAACTATGATATTTAGTTGGACAGAAAATATTTTCTAACTTAAAATTACCCTTTTGAAATATTTTTAACAAAAGATTTTCCTTTAGATTTATTTCTGAGCCGTTGTCCAAAATGGCCTAAAATAAAAAAAATATTACCAAAAATGGCTTATTTTAAAAAATATTTATCAAAATAGCGTCCACATCAGCAAATTTTAAAAAAATAATTTTTTCTAAGTAGTGGCACTTTAAACCTTTTTTAATTTTTTATTTAATTTTTAATAAATTATTAATTAAATTAAATATATTTATTATATATTTATTATCATGTTATATTTAGCTTTATAGTATACATTTTAGTTAAATCATATATATAATTTATAATAAAAATTTAAATTAAGTTATTTGTTAAATATTAAATTATATTATTTAAACACAATTTTTTAATTTACTCATTATTAGAGTTATTTAATAATAGTCATTTGTTCACATAACATTTAACATAAATTAGTATTTTAACAATTAATATATTTAATTTAATTAATAATAATAATTTATTAAAAAATTAAAGAAAAAAAATAAAAAGGTAGGTATCCCAAATACAAAAAAAAAGTTAAAATTTTAAAATTTAATGATGTAGAGACCATTTGGATAATATATTTTTTGAAAAGGGCCATTTTTGGTAATATTTAATTATTTTTTATATCTTTATGTTTGGTAAATTCTGTCGAACTTGTACATTATTCACGTCTCAATCTTAATGAATATTTACGTGAAATGGTATACTAGAGTTGGTTATCTATCATTTTGTGTTTACAAGTTTTAATTTTTTAGAAACACAGAACCTTATATTATAAATTAATAAACCAAATATATACAATATTCATGATTTATTTATTTATTTATATATTATTTTCTTGCAGGAGTGCTCCCCTAAAATGATAGTGATACTTGTAGCTCCACCACCAATACATGACGATGGTCGTGTCAAATCGGCACGGTAATTGTCGTTTAACAGCTTAATCTTTTGAGATAGTTGGTTTATTAACAGCTCTGACATATTATTTTGAATATGATGCATTGTCAGATCGATATATGGGGACAAAGCCCCAATGGAACCGGAGAGGACGAATGAAGCGGTATCGGTCTATGCAAAGCAATGCGTAGAATTAGCGAAAGAACTCGGCGTTCCATTCGTCGATCTATGGTCTAAGATGCAAGAAACCGAGGGTTGGCAGAAGAAGTTTCTCCTGTGAGGCTATTTTCCGATAACGCCTGTGATTTTTTAAATGGCTAGTTAGTACTGATAGTGAAAGGAAAAAATATTTTCTATGCGTAACCAAAAATGACCTCTTTTTACCAAATGAAGAAAGTGTTTTTCACTTATAAGATAGAAATTGCTTTCCATTCTTATCTTATATTATAAAACTCATATCGATTTTAAATAAATTAAACGTGTATTGTTCTTAAATTTTTGGAGAAACTGGTCTTTCTAGCGCCTTAAACTCGAGGCTTCTTTGTTGAACAAACTTGGATACCATATAAAAAGAGGTACCTCAAATGCTTAAAAGTTTTCCTAGGTACGTAAAAAGCCTGTGAGAGAATAGTTTAGGGAAGCATGCACAATAGGGTTGCTGAGGCATATATATATAATAATATGAATACAGAAGGAATTGCAAGTAAGCCCTTAGGCTGATAAATATACGAATAAATACAAATGAGTGATATTATCCTAACAGATATTATCCTAAGGGATATTATCCTAATACACCCCCTCAATCTGAAGGGGGGGCAACGTGTAGAATACTCCGGGGGAAGACTAAAAAGAGCATAGTGCACCAATTCTCGATTAGAGACCGGAGAGTCAATGGCAGTCAGGTCATCGGCAATTGTTTTGAGTTCAGTGAGGTAAGCGTTTTGTTATCTTTAAGCAAAGTAACCAATTGGGATCGGAGGTCAAATTCCTTGGCAAGGGAGTGGTCCCTAAAGCGTTTGGCCAATGCATCCCACATAGCTTTGGACGTGGGGTGGAGAATAACATCATTGAGAACCGACCGGGCAAGAGATGCAGAGAGACAAGCCCTAATGCTTTGGTCAACACAAGACCGGGGTTGAAAATTAGGGTTGAAAATAAAGATACCTATTGGTGTTTGAATTTGAGAGGGAGGGCAAGGGAGAGTACCATCAACAAAACCCATGAGACGATGGACACGCAGTAACATAGAAACTTGTTCTCTCCAGGCTGTATAATCAGTAGGATTTTCTAGTTTGACAGTTACGAGGTTCGTAATAGAGGATGTGGGAAGTGGATTTATAAGAGGAGGGGCGGCAGGTAAGACGAGAAGTAGGAATACTATATTGAGAGCTAGAGTAACCTAGTTGAAAAGGAGAATGGGAGGTACCAATGTTCGACGTCGGGAAGAGGGGTCCCGATGTGGGGTAAGGCTCTGGCCCAAGGGTGGGCGGCTGTGGAACAGTGGTGCTAGTGGTGGTCCTGGTGATGTCGGGCGTGGGTGACGAGAGGGAGGGAGACCGAGGCTGGGCGATGGACGACGGGGGAGTGGGATTGGCTACCATAACTTCGATCAACCGATAATATCACACTATGCACCTTGTGTAGCCACCACAAGAGGGAGAAAACCCACGTACCGGAGAGGAGAAAGGGAGCAGCGCTGGAGACGGTGGTGCGGCGCCGTGACAGGGGCGGCGCTGGGCAATTTAGGGCGTGAGAGAGGGGAGAACGGTGCCATGGGGTAGGGTTTAGGTTTTTTGTTTTTTTGTTTTTTTTTAAAGGTTAGGTATGCTCTGATATCATGTGAGAGAATGTTTTAGGGAAGTATGCCCAATAGGGTTGCTGAGGCACGTATATATAATAATATGAATACAGAAGGAAATGCAAGTAAGCCCTTAGGCTAATAAATATACGGATAAATACAAATCAGGGATATTATCCTAATAAAACCTAAAAACTGTTTTACATTTTAACAGCAACGGGCTCCAATGCAGGGTTGCGTCGCTTGAGGGGGCCCTAATTTGTTAAGGGCACCTTTTGAAAATAAGTGATATTATAAGTCTGCATCTACTATATATCATATTCATAATAAGAAAAATAACGACCATGTATAATATATTAATGGGTTATTTACGCCAAAGATCCCTGTACTTTGGTCATTGTGTCAATTTGGTCCTAGTACTTTTAATTTTGCCAATTTAGTCCCTAAACAATTCAAAATGTGTCAATTTAGTCATTTGGTCAAATCCAAGTTAAGTTAATATCGTAATTTTGAATGACAAAATTATGTTAGATGCAAGCAATTTATTATAAATTCATCTGTTTACTCAATTTAACACAATTCGTGACTACATCATTAAAAACTTAACATATACGGACCAAATTGTCACATTTTGAATTGTACAGGGACATAAATTGGCACAATTAAAAGTAAAAGGACTAAATTGACATGATGGATAGAGTACAAGGACCTCTAGCGTAAATAACCCTATATTATAAATGTAAGTATTATAAGATAAAGTGGACTTTTTATTTATATGCACATCTTTGTTGTCAAAAAAGGACCCAACCAATCGCAACTGGCTTGCCCCCCAAGATCTCGGGACTGACGATGCTCCATTGCATATTATTAGCGTTTGTACCATGTTATCATATTAAAGAAACTCTTATCACAATATCTACTCAAGAAGTTTTTGAGATAGTTTCTTAACCGCTACGTTTATCCTCGTTTGCAGCGACGGGGCGCATCTAACTACGGAGGGTAATGCAGTGGTATATAGAGAGGTCGTAAGAGAACTGAGTAATGCAGGCCTTTCAGCAATAGAAATGCCATATGACTTCCCTCATTTGTCTCAAATTGATGCCAACCACCCTGAGAAAGCCTTCTCGATGAACAATTTCCCTTGAAAATTATGAAATTTCACAGGACTTTAAGCTCGACTTACAGAATTGGCATATATGAAGTTCATTATTCAAGTCCGAGTGTGTTGGCTTCGTGCTAAAACCAACAGACGTTTTCTCTGTCACGGCTCCAATATGGAATTCTTATTAGACTTACAGGTGGAGCCCTCGACAAAAACTGTTCTTCTTGTTCGTTTTCTGCTTGAAAAATGCTCCGAGTAAACAGTTTCGGTACCTAGTTGAGTATTTATTGATGAAGAGTTAAGTGTTGTGTTTGTAATTGAATGATTGTCATATTTGTGAAGCGATGGATTCTTTTGTCCAGTTGAGATTTGAGCTGAACTATGGCAATGGCTTTGATCCACTTTTCCTGAGTCCTGTGCTTCAATAGCTTCAGCGCATCGTTGTTTCAGATTCATGCCGTTTGATTGATCATGTTCTTGATGTCTTGAGTTGTCGTGTTTGAGGCTCATGTTGTGCCTGTTTTTGTTTGTCTTCATTTTTTTGTTGCCTCTTGTAGCCCCCGTTTTTCTACGGGTGGACTCAGGTCTCGCTTAGTCGAGTGGCTTGCTTGTTCCGTGACCTTGTCACTAATTATCGACAAAAATTGGATACATGGATTATGTATAGAGTGATTGAGTAGAAGCTGCTCAGCGTAAAATATTTGGCTTATTTCCAGCTCAAACCAGGCTGAGCTAACTAGTTTATCTGAGCAATTTGAGCTCAAACCAGGTTGGCTTATTTTCTCCTCGGTGTTGTACACTTCGCAGCGTTTGATCATCCACCTTTATTTAAAGGCTTCCCAATAATAAAGTCGTTTCTTTCAAATTAGAGCCTATTTTTTTCCAAGCCTCCATGCTTATTCGATAAACCGGCATTCTTGCCACATTCTTCCTTAACAAAACAGGTTGGATATTCCAACTTCTTTGTTGTCTTTGTTAAAGAAACGAAACAAAAGAACAACGAATATTGGCAGAAAAATAGAGAACAAGACTCAAAATTTACATGATTCGACTAATTGTGCATACCTCCACGAAGTTCCAGAGGTCTTTCACTTTTACTTATGAATGTAACCACAATTACCATCACTACGGTTGGGCTATCGAACACGGAGTAAGAAGTGAATTACGAGTCGGACCAATCTACCAATCAAGCGAGTTACCTAGCATGCAATGATGTATTGGTGAACCTCTCTTTCGAATTCACTCGTTTTGTTTTTTTCTAGTTCTGTAAAGTTTGATTGCCTTGTATAACGCGAAAGAAACACAAAGTGACTCTCTATTTGTAATCTATTTATTTATTTGTTTCTTCCTCCTATTTTTGAATGTTCTTATGCGAGAAGATCTGGAGCTTTCTGGGGATTCGGGGTGCTATTGGGTTTGATTTTGACTATTGGAGAGGAGCATGCTGATCCCGCGGAAGCACTCGAAAATGAGGATGAAAATGAGTAGCGTGAACTGATGAACTCACGCCCGTGAAGAGTACTAATAATCCTCCTCTACTCAAGCAACTTTCTCACAAATCTTAGGCTGGACTTATAAAGTCACACGTAAAACCCTAATCACTGAAAACATACCCTCAAATGGGCCTGGGTCCAAAACAAGATCCGTTTAATGAATATGACCCATTGTACAACAACAACAACAACAAACCCTATGCCTGAAAGGCTCCTTCTAATACAGGGTCGTTTGGAGGGAGGGTGAGATGAACGCGGCCTTACCACTTTAGGATGCTACCCCCAAATGAAGACTCTGTGTGTTCGAGGACCCTCAACGAATATAACCCATTGTAATACACAAAATCAAACTATAGGTAGACTCTTCAAATTTTTCGTCTTTCTAGCTAAAGCAGTTAGTTTCATTCTATAAATTCATATGATAATCATGCCTCGCTAATTTAAAGTTGAAATAAGACACATAACATTAGACCATTTAACTGAAAAGAAATCAAATTTTACTCAATAGAGAAACATTTTTCGTATCGTATCTACACTTCTAATAAACTTATATGCAAAAACAATACAAAGGGACCCGTAGTATGATATTCCTGTATCACTATCATTGGAAGAATAATGTCGGT
Organism: Simmondsia chinensis; assembly: GCA_018398585.1. Lineage (NCBI taxonomy): Eukaryota > Viridiplantae > Streptophyta > Magnoliopsida > Caryophyllales > Simmondsiaceae > Simmondsia > Simmondsia chinensis. The sequence goes on along the minus strand of JAGTTD010000012.1, from coordinate 805,765 downwards.
ATCGTATATTAATGGACGTCAAAACTGCTTTTTTATCTGCAATAAATACAAAATGTATGGTAAAATCTTTACAAGAAAAATGGACCATTCATTTTTGTGGAGGTTCCCAAAGGAACAAAAAGAGACCACCCCACATAATAATAATTAAGTGATAATAAAAAGAGGGCCCAAAATTTTGAACTTCCACATCACAATATTCATTATTGAAAGGGACACTGAGAGGATAGAGTGTTATTTTAGGCTAAAAGATTTGGAGTTCGATTCCTCGCTTGAATCTTTTTTTGGGAAATTCTTGACTTAATTGGCTCATGTGGTGTGCAGGTCGTTGTATAGGTCGGGGTTTACACGGGTAATCCGGTTCCTCTGTTAGTTTGAAAAAAAAAAGAATAAGAAGAAGAAGAAAGGGACACTTCAAGCTTTCCTTTCCATTATTTCCCCAAAAATCTCCCCTATTTTTAATACCTTCTCTATGGCTCAAATTAATCATAAAAAATTACAACAATAATAATAATTTCAGTGCCACAACGGTACTTGCCGGAGCAGGATTTGGAGGTGGAATGTACGCAACCTTATACTTTGGGGTCCCTGATGAGAGGCTGTGTCCGAGGGAGAACCGTATATCTTTCTATGAAATCATCAAATATGCAAATTGGCAAGGTAGTGGTGGATCCAGGAGCTCAAAAAAAAAAAAAAAAAAAAAAAAAAAACCCAAAGGGGGAACTCGTGATAGGTCATGAACTAGCTGTATACACCAATATCAAACACAACAACAACAACAACAACAATCCCAATGTCACCAAGGGCTCCCGTCAGAAGCAGGGTCTGGGGAAGGTAGATGTACGCAGCCTTCCCCCTTCAGGGGGCTACCCTAAAGAGAGGCTATTTTCTAGGACCCCCAGCCTAAGATGGTGGTCTTGCATCCATCAGCCACAAAACCTGACAAACATCAGAAAGCATAAGTATGTGTCATATCGATAAATAAATAAAAAAAAAGATAGATGAGAAACAGAAAGAGAACGAGAGAGAGGATAAGATAGGGATAGAAAGATAGAAAGGGATAGGCAGATAGAGCTAAAGACTACCCTACTCTCACCCGGTCATCTAATATCCATATGCTAGCCCTCCATTGGGCCCTATCTAAGTCCATCTCCTCCCGAAGGTTTAGGTGGGTGAGGTCTTGTCGGATCGTCTCAAGCCATCTCTTCTTTGGTCTGCCTCTGCCTCTTTTGCCTAATGTAGTAATAGGCTGTTCGCACCTTCTGACTAGAACTTCGCCCGGTCTCCTTTTGACATGTACGAACCACCTCAAACGATGCTCCCTTAATTTATCTTCAATGGGGGCTACGCCCAAGTTGCCTCTTATGATGCCGTTTCTGATCCTATCCTTCCTTGTGTGTCCGCACATCCATCTCAACATTCGCATCTCCGACACCAATATCAAACACAATATCATTAAAATGTTAATTATTTATAATAACATAATTTTTAAATCAAAAGTCAACACTTCCAACTCCAAAAAAAAAAAAAAAAAAAAAAACACATGAGAAATAATGATAAATGTGTAATAAATTATAGCATATACAAAATTCAACACTTCCATTTTTCTATGCTGCAAAACACAAAAATAAAAAAATAGAGTTAAAAATGAAAACCAAAAATGGTAAAGATAACAACAATGGGATATGGAAGGGGTGGCTTTTTGCAGCCTTTACCCCTTTAAGATGTAACCCTGCTGAGAGGCTGTTTATGAGGATCTCTAACCTTATAAGGTTAGCAACACAAGGACGTCCCAGGAGATCACCCATCCTGATACTACTCTCGTCCAAATACACTTAATTTTAGAGTTTTAATGAGATCTAATTGTATTAGTTCCTGATAAATGAACCCTTAAAAATTGAAAAGGTAAATTATTTTCTTATATCAAATAGGCTCTTAATTATTCAAAACTTTGTCCCATTTACCAAAATACCCCCAGCTCAACACAACTTTTATTCCCCAATGGCACTACCAATAGCAGGGGCAAGTTCGTAATTTCATAATTTGAAGGCCGATAAATGGCATGACCCGTAATTAACGCGCGAAGAAAACGGCAAATGTTGTAATGAAGTAACTGCTGCCCTAATTTTTTTCCCCAAATTCATCCACAAAATTTCTGCATTTATACTTCGAGATTCTTGAGAGAGAGAGAGAGAGGGGTGAAATTTGTGATTCGATGATCGAAAATCTAGTGAGAAAGGTGAAATTTTTGATTCGAAGATTGATAATGTTGTGAGAGTGGTGAAATTTGTGATTTATTGATCGAAAATCGAGTTAATGAGGTGGAATTTGTGATTTGTAGATTGAAAATCTGGTGAGAGAGGAGAGATTTGTGATTTGTTGATTGGAAAGCTAGAGAAAGAGGTGAAATTTTTTATTCGAATATCGAAAATTATTGAAAGAGGCAAAATTTCTCATTCGAAGTCTGAAAATCTAGTGAGAGAGAGGTGAAATTTGTGATCTATCATCGAAAATCGAGAGAGAGAAAGAAGTAAAATTTCTGATTCGAAGACCGAAAATCTAGTGAGAGAGAGGAGAAATGTCTGATTTATCGATTGAAAATCGAGAGAGAAAGGCAAAATTCTGATTCGAAGATCGAAAATCTAGTTAGATACTGTTAATTTCTGATTTATCAATCCAAAATCAAGAGAGAGAGGAGAAATTGTGATTGTTTCTTTTGAAGATTGTGAGAAAATGCAGGCGTTTGGTCTAAAGATGCTCGCTGATTTCAGTGTCGGGCCGATAGGGACCAGGTCGCGCTACCGGACCTTTGCTGCATCGACCGATTCGGATCCGGGCACGAGGAGGAACACATGGTGCCCAGTAGGGTGCGGAGATGGGGCGGCTAGGGCGGGGAGGATGGTGACTGTAGCCTGTTCTTCGCAGAGGAATGTGGATGGGGAAAGCCCAAGGTCGAGTTCGGGCTCGGGCTCAGGTTCTGGGTCAGGTTTAGGTTCGGGTTCGGATTCGTTTCTTAGTCGGAGCCAGAGTTATGCGTTGTTGAAGCAGCAAATGGAAGTGGCTGCAAAAGCTGAGGTCTGTGCTTTTTATGGCTTAGAATTTGGCTAATTGTTTGTGATGCACAGAAATTTTGTATTTTTTGATGGTCGTAGATTGTCGAAGACGTCACATATGAGTTTAGTAAGAATCCATGTAACAATGTGAGAGAGAAGAGATCAACGTATCAACTTAGTGAGTTAATCCAACTATTGTCCATGAGTTTTAGGATGGAACCTCACTTGTGTATGTAGACTTTATATATGCCAACTCCGTGGATTAGACCTAAAAGATTGGTGAAATTTTATGACTGAGCTAGTAATTCGGTGCCATTTTCTTACTGTTGATTTTTGGCATGTATATGAAACTATTCCTAAATCATGAAATTTTACCTCGTAGCGAAACCCATCTCTAATATTGGTATAATTGCAACTTAAGTTATAAGGTGAGCCTACATAATATTTGATGCTTCAAGTCAAAAGAACATGCAGGTGACGAGTCATGTTAGAGTATAAAATAGTTGATGAGCTTTAACATAGCAAGTTAAGTTTTTAGTATAATTGGTTAGGTAACTCTGAAGATATATGTGTTATATGGTAGTTGTAAATTACAAAATTGCATTTCATTTTAGGGATTTCCATGGAGAATCAGAAACAAGTGTTTGGGGCCCTCAATCTGTTAAGGGCTCTTTTTAAGAATTGGTTATTCACGAATTAAAACTAGAAAAACAATATTTCGTATATCATATATGATAAATGTCCATGTACATAGATATTATAAACAACCCATATATTAGATATTTTTGTAATACAAAGTCGATTGTTCAAGGTGTGATTAAGCTGGTCTGGATATCTCGGCTATCCCTAAACGGCCCACCGGTCTATAGTTCATTTGGGGCACTAAAGTCTTATGACCGAAGCCTGGTGAATAATGTAGATGCAGCCTTGGTATTGTGTTGTTTTGCTAAGAAATTGTTGTGCTTTTAGGATTACAAAGAAGCGGCTAGAATACGCGATTCTTTGCGGTTGTTTGAGGAAGAAGAGCCCATTTTGAGGTTGAGGAGATTGATCAAAGAGGCTATTGCTCAGGAGAGGTTTGAGGTAATTCCTTTACCTCCTAATTATTTCCAAGTCCTTTTTTTGTAATTTACGTGTTTAGACTAGTTCACATTCATTTTGACTAATTCCCGTGGTGCAAATAGTAGGGTATGAAGGAGTCGAGCCGAGTATCCCTTTGTTCGAACTCAAGCTTGGTAATGCTTATCGAGCTGGAGTTCAAGCCGAGCTCTTATCGAGCTTTTGAACCTTTGTTTGAGCTCAATTTGATAAGACTTTAGTGGGTTTGATGCGTAGCTCGGGTCTTTACCCTAGTCAAGCCGATTCAAGCTCATTATCGACTTGAGTCAAGCGTGATATTGAGCTAAATTGATATTGAGCTAACTTGAGCTTATAACCGAGTCGAGCTTGCTACGGGGTTGAGCTATTCGAGTTACTACTGAGGCATTATCATACCCTTTTTGAACTACTGACTGTTAACGAGCTCTTAACAAGCTTTACGCTTGGCCAAGTTGAGGTTGGAGTGAAACATAAGATGTGAGATTACCATCCATGAAGAGAAATGTTTTCCCCTTTCTTTGAGGGGGAGTAGGAAAACATTTTATGTCTTTGTCGTTGTTATGAAGTTATGCAAATAAACAATAGAATTGAAATTAAAACGGTCTTCCTTCAAAACAAACGAAGCATAATCCTAACGGGAAAACTCTCGAGTTTCTTTTGCCTATACACTTATCCCAGGCTTCTGTGGTATTACTTTCATTATGAATCGCCTGTAGGGTAACTTACGGAATAACCCCAGGGATACGCTCAAGTGATATAACACTTGGAACCGATAACTGGAATCTTGTCGTTGGGTGCAAACAACTTCTTAGGATAACCTATTGCGTCTCTAAACCCTAACTTATTCTATTGCACATAGGGAAACTTTAGTATAGACAGTGCATGTAACCTAGTGATTAGTTGAGGCCCGGACGTGACCTAGAGAAAGGAACTTATCTTTCTTTTTCAAGGAACTTAAAACTGGGTTGTAAACTTTCGTTATTGTGAAATGGATTTTCTCTAGTTAAGAACTCCACGTGTGAGTCAAATATGTGTCCTCTAGTTAAGAACTCCACATGTGAGTCAAATATGAATTCCACATAATAGTTGTAAGAAATAAGAGACCAACATATAAGCTTGCTGGCTATTCCATTTAGCCAGTTGGTTTTAGGATGGAACCCCACTTGGGCTTATATGTGGATCTCATGTATACCAACTCCGTGGATCGGGCCTAAAGGCCCCGGTGAAATTTAACCTCTTATTCTAGAAATTTTCTTTGTTTTTCTCTCATGTAGGATGCAGCTAAGTACAGGGATGAACTAAAGGAGATCTCCCCACATTCACTCTTGAAATGTTCAAGTGATGCTACAACTCTGGTACTTCAACACTTTCCATTTACAATTCTCCTGGTCTGTTCTTGGCATTGTGTTGATAATATTACGAACAACTGTGTTTTAGTGACAAATTTTTTGTTTGTGAAGGGGATCCGAGTCCAAGTGAGGAGCATCTACATTGAGGGGCGAAGTCAGCCCTCGAAAGGCCAGTACTTTTTCGCATACCGGATTAGGATAACCAATAACTCAAACCGCCCGGTTCAGCTTCTAAGGAGGCATTGGATCATAACCAATGCCAATGGAAAAACTGAGAATGTCTGGTGAGTTTATGTTGTTTTTTTTTCCGAAGTCGCCATGAGTCCACAAGTACAAGCGTAAATGAATTGAGTTGGGTTGATCGGTCTTTTGTTTGAACTCGTGTTTGATAAGTTTTATTGAGTTTGATTTCAAGTAAGCCTAAGTGAGTTTTTGAACCTTGGTTCGCTGAGATAATATTATCTTTGACACTTGGTTCAACTTGGTTTGTTAGTCTAATGGAGCTGAGCTTGTTACGAAGCTTGTTATCTTGCACGTTTACTTAGCAATTATTGATATTTGAATGAGTCCTTAACTACCTTGTCCGGAAATCTACCAAGTCAAGCACCGCACCCTTTATCAAGCCTGCTCGAACTCAGTTGTTTTGCTTTCGAGCCTCCAAAATAGATCATAAATGAGTCTTAATCAATTTTAAAAACAATGATTCATCGAGCACTTGTTCACCCTCATCCACGAGCTTGAAATTCGTCTTGGTTAGTATGAATACCGCAGTCTATTTTTCCGTTTCCTATTAGTTCAATTCTTCTTCATCTTCTTCTCATTGCCCAGGGGGATCGGAGTCATTGGCGAACAGCCAGTTATACTGCCGAGAACAGGTTTCGAATACTCATCGGCATGCCCATTAAGCACTCCTAATGGGAGAATGGTGAGGCTGTTAATTTCGATTTGTCAATCTTCATTGTTCTTCTGACATTAGTATTTGAGTTTTCTGATCAAGTGGTTTTATATTCAAATTCAAAAAACCACCATTATTTATGATGAAATTTTAGAACAATATATGAGTAGGCGCGTAAACGAGCCGAGCTAAGCCCAGCTGAGCCGAGCTGAGCACTGCCCTGTTCGAACTCGAGCTTTTTCAACCCTTGTTTGAGCTCGGTTCGATAAGATTTTAATGTGTTCAATACTCGGCTCGGCTTGTTAGGTTTATCAAGCTGAGTCGAGCACATTATCAAGCCCAATCAATCTTAAAATCGAGCCGAGCTTGCTGTTGAGTCGAGCTCACTACAGAGCTGAGCTTTTCAAGTTACTATCGAGCCATTATCCAACCACCTTCGAACCAATATCAATTGTTAACGAGCTCTTATCGAGCCCCTTAGCAAGCTCTTATCAAGCTGTTCGCGAACGTTAACAAGCGGAGCATACCCCTGTTCAAACTAGGCTCATTAAGCTTATTGAGTCTGCTCGAACTCGGCTTGATAAGCTATCGAGCCCTTATAATGAACACGAACAAGCCCTAATCGATTTCAAACCCGAGTAGTTCATCGAACATTTGGTTCACTTATACCCATGCGTATGAGATGAGCTAGTGCATTATTTACAACTCATGCTTAATAGGAACTTGTAGGGGAGTAAATGGCTTGCGAGCTGGCTCATCATAAAGCTTGAAAGATTTGTCTCGTTTAGCTTATTGACCTAAGCTAGAGCAAAGTGAAGCCTAACAACTCATGAGCCTAAACGAACCTAAGTGAGCTCATTCTAATACAATTTATTAGCTTAAATATGCCCGATTGAGTGCAATTTGAGTCTAATGAGTCGAGCTTGAGCTCGAAGGAGCCTAGATCTAGATTAAATGAGCCTAAATAAGGAAAAGTTAGTTGGGACTCGTTGAGTTGGGCTTGAGCCCAATTGATCCGAGATGAGTCCAAGTCTATGACAACTTAAGCGCGATTTTAAAGTTTCACAGCTCAACAAGTTTTAAGCCGAAGCTAAATGTAAATGGGCCAAGCCTCGAGTTTGACGAGCTTGGGCTTAGCTCAGCTTATATGTACCGCTATGCATTTGCATGAGGAGCGTATCGGAGTATAAATCAGTCTTGCACGCTCTTATGATAGTTGGTTACTCGATAGTTTCATACTTACCGTAATTGTTCGTAAAACAGGAGGGCGACTTTGAGATGAAGCATATCGATAAAGTTGGATCAAGGACATTTAACGTCGCAATCGCGCCTTTCTCTCTCTCCACCCTAGGCGACGATAGTGATCCTTTCTAAGGTGCGAATCAGAGTCCTTCATGTTTTTGTATCATGTCAGATTAAATCCTCCGTGTTATTTTCATTCGAAATTCATTCTAAAATTATCATTTGTAGGGTTGTTGAACGAAGGTAGAAAGAAGAAATTCGAGATGTTGTATTATGTAGAACTATCTCCTTGCATAACGATCGGTAGAAGTACCTTAGATGGCAACTACATTTGAGAAAAATAACAAGAGTACATAACGCTCTTTACCTGCGTAAAACAAATAACGTGTGTCATTCTTGTTCTATTTTCAAAATATGTTGTTCTTATATATATATATATAGTAAATATTCATCTCTACGGGGTAGCACTATATAGGAGTAAGGCTGCATACTACCTCGGCGGGAGCCTCGTTGAGCAAATGTGGTGGTGTTTTTGTATATGGTAAATATTCAACTTCCCAATTATTCTCGAACATGGATGTACTTTTTCTCTTTTTGGTCCCCGCTTTTATACAGGTTGACCCAAGTCTTATTTGTACTAATGTATTGCGACTTTGCCGCTAATTATAACAAAAAAAAAATATACATTGCTCTTATAATTGGCAAGGGCTTTTTTATTTTCTGAGATTTGATATGTAATATCATCAACGACAGATCTAAAATTTAATTTATATGGTAACTAAACGAGGCTATATCTTTGGTCCTTTTTACGATCATCATAATTGGAGGCATGCATAATTTATTATTGTATCTAAATTACTATCACTACTGTATCATGTTTTTCATACTACAATTCCATATAGGCTTTGTCTGATAGGACGGAAAATTAAATTCTATGAATAAGTTTTCCACTTTTCTTCATTCATAGAAAATACTTTCCGACAGAGAAAAGTTGAAAAACGACTTCCTTTTTATAAAGGGGGAAGTCAAGTGTGCAAAAAGTTTCGTGCTAATCATCGTGCAGATCTAAATCGAATTAAAATGTACAAGCTTGTAAATTTAATGTCATAATGGTGAACAAGAAGATCGAACAATCAAATAGTGCCCCCGCAGATGTTACTTGTTATTGTTTCAATAGAACAATTTTTATCATTTCGAAATGTCATATGGTGTTATATAGAAAAGTTATTAATTAGGCACTTCGGTAAGTACTATGATGTTTCAAAATATACAATAAAGTATTTTGTTTGACAATTAAATAATCAGAGTAAAAAAGGGTAAGGGTAAAACGGGATAATCTCTTACCTTTGTTTTACAAATTTTTTTGAAGGACAATGGGAGTAAATTTTTTAAAAAAATGGTTATTTACGTCAAAGATCTGTGTACTTTATCCATTATATTAGTTTAGTCCTTATACTTTTAATTGTGTCAGTTTAGTCCATGTATAAGTTAAAATGTATCATTTTAGTCCTTTAGTCAAATTTAAGTTAAGTTAATGACGTAATTTTGAATGATAAAATTATGTTGATGCAAGCAATTTATTATAAATTCATCCTTTTACTCAATTTAACCTAACTCACAGATAAACTATTAAAAATTTTATTAAAAACTTAACATAAATTTTTCTCTAAGGATCAAATTGACATATTTTAAATTGTACAAGGACTAAATTTATATAATTAAAAGTATAAAGACTTAATTGATACAATAGACAGAATAAAAAGACTTTTGGCATAAATAATCCTTAAAAAAATTTAGACAAATTTGTCTTACTTTAACTATAATTCTTTTTATCCTTATCTTTTTACCCAATTGTTAAACAACGGTAATTGATTTAATTTTCTTTATCCTTACTTTTTTTTTTTTTATTAAACGTATCCAAATAAGGGCATGATAATAACTTACCCTCCCCGGTTCACCCTTGTTTGCCCCCTTTACCCAATTATTGTACCTCTCTTTACGCTTATCTCTTTATCCAATTACCAAATAAGATAATTCATTTATACCTCGTATTTACGACCTTTATCTAATTGTCAAACAAAGCATTAACATACCAAAATAAGGTAGAATAACCCTTTTACCTTTCCACGTTTGTCCTTGTCCCTGTTCTGTAACAGGTCAATGGGGAATAAAGGGGGGTACGAGTAAATGGGGGTAAAATCGAGCCCCTGTTTGACTTATTTTTATGTTTTGTTTGACAATCGGGTAAAACAGGCAAAGAGAACGAGGGTAATATATTATCTTACCATTTTTCGACAACAAGGTAAAGGGCTAAGGGTAGAAAGAGTTATAATTAAAAATAAACATACCCCCTGTTTATAATGTTTGGGGTCAGTGTGCTTATACATTATTTTAGAGTTCTGTGTGAGGTAGGGTTCGTTAGGATGAGCTGAACTTAAGATCTAGCTACATGCCTGACTTATATTTCCTGCAATATCAAACAAACGATTAGAGGGGTCAATGGGGTAACCCACGGGGAACCCTTCCAACGTTCAAGTCAATATCGATCTCATTAAACAGTAATAAAAGTAGGTAGTAAATAGACATAATAGATATAAATACTTAATATAAGAGGAGTAGAAGGTTTGAATGATTATTGCTTCGGAAAAGTGATCATAAAAGAAAGAAGAAAGAGGCTTCGTTTGATGAGGATGTTCCTTTTCTCGTATTATCCTCACTCTCGTCTTTTTAATTCCCTCACCCCCTCCTTTCTTTGACGCGAAGGGAAACAAATGGAGACTAGGGATGGCAATAGGACGGGGCGGGTACGGGGGGTGTCTCCTCCATACCCATACCCGCCACCCAAATCCTATACCCGTACCCGCCCTATTATCTGCCACGGGTATGAAGTGGATACCCCTACCCGCCCCGGCAGGTACAAACTCATACCCGTACCCGCTTCATTACCCGCGGGTATCCAATGGGTATGCATTACCCGCCCCGTACCCTTTCTAATATACGTAGAAAACGATTATCTATACCGGGTTATATTAGTTATTTAATACTACTTTTAAAAATCAATTATATTTTTTTATAACATTGATAAACAATTTGGATTATTGAATTTAAACATGTATTTTTATAATTTGAAGGTAATTATATACAAAATAAAGCTGATATAGCGGGTATGCGGTGGAGCGGGGTGGGTATGGAGCAGGGCGGTGTAGGTACAAACTATACCCGTACCCGCCCATACCCGTGACGGGTACGAGGCGGGTACACCGAACCTGTACCCACTACCCGCCCCAAACAGGGCGGGTACCTGCCGGTAGCGGATTTTACTCGCCCCATTGCCAACCCTAATGGAGACTAAATGAGGTGCCACGTAAATATTTGTTCGTTTATTTGGTATTTTGGGGTCTGACTTTTTAATTTAAGTCTAGTTTATTATTATCTAATTTTTATAAAGGGTTATGCATGTTAAAGGTTTATGTACTTTGTTTATTATGTCAATTTAGTTCTTATAATTTTAATTGCTTCAATTTAGCCCTTGTACAATTCAAAATGTGCCAATTTTGTCCTTCGAGAAAATTTTATTTTAAGTTTTTAATAAAATTGTTTCTAACATAATTTTTTCGTTCAAAATTACTATATTAATTTAACTTAAATTTGACCACGTAACTAAATTGACACATTTTGAATTGTTCAGGGACTAAATTGACACAATTAAAAGTACAAGGACCAAATTGACACAATAGACAAAGTACATGGACTTTTAGGGTAAATAACCCTTTTATATATTAATCCTTCAAAATAGCCCAAAATAAGTACCGGGAGGCATGAGTACCGGGCAAGTGTATATTGGGAGTGCAAGTACCGAGTGAGCATATACCGGGCATATAATCCAAAATAAGTATAACTTTCAATCATTTTATAACTAGGGAATCTATATAAATTACTCAAATAGCAAGATACCCCTTATATTATAAACACTCCCCATTACCTCTCTTAAAATTTTGTCAAAGGGGGTAAGAGGGGCAAAGTGGGTAAAAACTTATCCTCCATTACCACCCTCTCTCCTCGTTTTCTTTAACTTCAAATTGAAGGTAAAGAAGGAAAGAGTAAATTTTAAAAGAAATTAGATAATTTTGCTTTTATTTTAACTATAACTCTCTTTGTTCTTATTATTTTACTCAATTGCTAAATAAAGATAACTCGTTTACCTTAAATGCATATCCAAACAAGGGTAGGATAATACTATATCCTTTCCCTCTTTCCCGTCTTTATTTTCTTTCCCTCTTTCCTCGAGCAGCAAATTCTCTCCTTTTTTGCATTCCCGATCTCTAAAATTAATTCGAAAATCTCAAAAATCTAATACAATTCAAAATATGGTGGCCAATTGAGCTGTAGTTTAAGTATTACTAAAACAAGATAAAGTATTTTAATACTAACTATACCCCTTCCCGATCTCTATAAATAGTGAAAAATGTGTTGGGTCTCTCCCCTGCCTCTCACTCTCTCTCCGTCTCCCGTCTCTCTCTATTTTCTCCCTTCCTTTTCTTTTACTGTACAAATCTTACCTTATATTTGTAAGTCTTCGTATACTCTACAACTTATACTAAATATATATGTTGTACTTTGTATTTCGCCATTATGACAATTTGGTCTTTGTATTTTTAATTGTGTTAATTTAATCCCTAATCAATTCAAAATATATCAATTTAGTCATTTGATCAAATTTAAGTTACGTTAATGACGTAATTTTAAACTGTAAATTATGTTAGCAGTAAGTAACTTATTATAAATTCATTTGTTTACTCAATGTAACTCAATTTGTGGCTGAACCATTAAAAATTTTATTATAAATTTAACATAATTTTTTCTCTAAGAATCAAATTGATATATTTTAACTTACATAGAAAATAAATTGACACAATTAAAATATAAAAACTAAATTAATATATTAAATAAAATATAAAATTTTTTAACATAAATAATTCAAATATAAAATAACCCTTTAAGGCTTATTCCAACGGTGCCCCAAATTCTTGGGCCACTCAAAAGGGTTCAAAAATTGGGACTCTAATTTGAACCCCATAAATGGGTCTCCCTTTGCATTTTTTAATAATATTTTAGTTTTATTTTATATTTTTTTAATTATTTTTAATTAATAAAATATATTAAATTTTATTTAATAATATATTTAAATATTAATAAATTTTTATATTTTAAATTTGAGTAATTTTTCTATTTAATAATTCATATTATGTTATTTTTTATTAATATAAATCTTAATTTTTATAATTTTAATTCATTCTTTTAATATAGTTCATTAGTTTTTTAATTGTATTTACTAAAGAGGGCACTAACACACCGTTATCGGATCCCATTAGAACTTCAAAGTTAAGCGTGCTTGAGCGAGAGTAATACCAGGATGGGTGACCTCTTGGGAAGTCCTTCCCTTTAGGTTAGGGTACTGGGAAACAACCTCTCTTTAGGTTAACACCCTTAAGGGGGAAGGCTGGGTCTATCCGCCCCTGAGACCCCGGGTAGACGGGAGCCTTTGAGGCACTGGGTATGTTCCTTTACTTTCCTTTCTAGTTTTTTAATTGTATTTGTTTTGAATTAATTAAAATAATATAAAATATGAGGTTAAAAAATAAGATTAAATAAAAAAAGCCCTATTTTTATATAAAACTCTATTTTTAATAATATATTAAAAATAAAATTAAAAAAAATGGGAGATGAATGAAGGTAGCCTAAGGCTCTCTCCAATGGTGCCCCATTTTCAGGGGGCACCCAAATTTTTTTTTTCTTTTTTTTTTTTTAAAATAATTTTTATTTTTATTTATTATTTATTTTTAATTAATAAAATATATTAAATTTTATTTAAAAATATATTTTAAATATTAATAAATTTTTATACATTAAATTTGAGCAATTTTTTTAATTTAATTATTCATGTTCAGTTATATTTTATCAATATAAATTTTAATTTTTATAATTTTAATTCATTATCTTAATATAATTAATTATTTTTTAATTATATTTATTTTTAATGCATTTTTATCTTTTGTCTTGAATTAATTAAAGTAGTATAAATAACATTAATTATTAAAATATATAAAAAATAGAGCTTTAAAAATGAGGCACGTTGAAGAAAAAAAGTCCCATTTTTAAAAAATAGGGCTTAAAAAATGGGACACCGTTGTAAGCAGCCTGATACATATTTTATTTTAGATCTAATGTTTGTTATGACAGCTGTAAAGGGCAAAGCTGTCAAATCACAAAGGATAGCGTCACGTGCCATTGTGTCACCCCTCACGTGCCATATTGCGCAATTCTTTTGCACTTCTTAGATTTTGGGGATCAAATCAAAATCCCTAAAAATTCTCAAATTTTGCCCCAAATTGAAAAGGGGTTTCTAGGGTTTGGTTCATAGTAATCTCCAAAACCCTAGATGCAAATATTTCAAAACTAAGAGGAAAATTAGGGTTTGTGGGTGAGATTTGACTGTTGATTGATGTTGAAATTTGAAGGGCCCAATTAGATTCAATTTCAATTTTGTTGAATTTGAAAGCTGCAAATCCACGGTGATAGATTTGTTCTAGTTTCTCAAACTGTTGTTCTTGTGATTCTTCTTCTTTGCAACTTGGATTTGGTTGTGTTTCTATGGAGTTATTTAGATTGTTGGTTTTCATGTTTCTAAATTTGTTTAAATTGATTTCTCATTTTTATTTTGTTCAAATTGTTTTTGAATCTCTTTAAGTTTATTCAAATTAGCTCATTGTATTTCTTTTGTCATTATGTTTTATTTTATGACAATGTTAATCCCTCATGTTTTTAAAATTTTTACTTAATTTTGGTCTCTAAGTGGGAGATTAATTTCTCGGACATGGTCTTTCTTTAGGGTAGCACCCTGAAGGGGTAAGGGTGTGTACATCTTACCTCCAAAGACCTTGCATTGGCGGGAGCCTTTAAGACACAAGGCTTGTTGTTGTTGTATTTGGGGGATTGATTTATTACAAAATAAAATATGAAGGACTATTTTAAATAAAAGAAAAGATTAGAGACTAATTTGAACAAAATTATAGAACGAGGGGCCAATTTGAACAAAGTTATACAGATAAAGACCAATTTGAACAAAACAAATGATGGGTGACTAATTTGAACAAATTTAAAAAGATAAGGGATCAACGGTGTGAATAACTCTTTTTCTAGGGCATGCATATGAAGTTTGGAGTATAAATGAGCCAAGCTGATCCTAAACTTGCTAAGTTCAAGGCTATGCTTTCTAATCTTTTGCTCGGCTTGATGCTTGTTGAGTTCAGGGACTTTGAACTTGAGCTCAGCTCGGCTTGGCTTGGTTGAGTGCAAACCCAGGTTTGTTTATTTTAGGCTCGATCAATGCTCATTCAAGCTTGATTAGCTTGAGTTTGGCTCGTCTATGCGTGAATTTGGCTCGTGTTTCAATGAACCAGACCTTTCAAGCTCTATAAGGAGCCAGCTCGCTTCGCTCATTTACACCTCTACATGAGATTCATGTCTAATATGCTCTAAGGGGAGTGAATCTAATTTCTAACCTAGCTTTTTAGGTGTTTGTGGTGATTGATTTGCTATTGTTGTCTCTCTCTCTCTCTCTCTCTCTTACTTTCTCTCTCTCTAAGACAAAGTATTTCTCTTACCCCTTATTTGGTAACTGGGTAAGCCTTATCCTCGTTTGACAAAGTTTTTAGAGGGGTAAAGCGGGTAATGGGCAGTAAAACTTAACCCTCATCACCCCTTTCTACCTCAATTCTCTCTACCCTCAATTTGAGTGGTAAAGAAGAGGAGGGTAAATTTTAAAAGAAATTTGGACAATTTTGCATTTATTTTGACTATAACTCTTTCAACCTTTACTCCTTTACCTAATTGTCAAATAATGATTACTCATTTATTTCTTTTTACCCTTATTTATCTTTATTTGATATATATCTGAACAAGGGTAGGAAAATACCTTACTTTCCTCCATCTTTAACTCGCTTTACCCCCTCCTCTTCTTCTCTCTATACCCCCCCTTTTTACCTAGTTGCCGAACAAAGCATTAGGAATATTCTGAACTAGGGACCTTTTTTCTTTCAAAATTTTCTTTTATCTAATTTCGAAAATGATTTTCATTGTGTTTGAGGTTGAAACTCCATTTGGGAAGAATATGAGGGTTGGGGTAGGTTAGGAATGATGTGAACAAAAATGACTTCTTATCTCCTTGGTGGAAGTCTATTTCTCCCCCCATAGAGTAGAAAATGGCTTCCTTGATGGTAATTTTTATGTTCCTTGGTGAATAACATTTCTTTAAGGTTATTTCTTTGTACTCATAAGAAAATAATTATTTTAAGAGTTAGTTGAGTGCATTATTTTGATATGCTCCACAGTATAAGAAGGATGAAAAACATCTTAATTATATTCTCTGTGGCCAAGATTAAGATTCTTTAATGTATTTGGCTAGAAAGGAATGTTAGGATTTTAAAAGACCAATATATTAGTGAATTTTTTACAGGATAAAGTGGTTTTTGTAGGAGCTCTTTGGATATAGAGCTTTGGGAGCTTCCTTGACATGGCATGGGCAGTTTGCAGAGGAGTTAAAGAGCTTTATTTATTAGTTTTTGGTTTTCTTATGTTTGAGGACGTTTTGTCCGTGGCTCTTTGTACATTCTCTCTCTTAATTAATAATATTTCTTTTTCCAATAGAAAAGGGATTGAATTAAGAGAGATACACAACAACAAGAAGAAATCCAGTGCCTCAAAGGGCTCCCGCCAAAGCAGGGTCTAGGAGGGTGCGATGTACGCAGCCTTATCCCTACAGGATGTTACCTTGAAGCAAGATTGTTTCTAAAGGGCCCCCAACCTTAAAAAGTAAAAGCGGAATAATATTTATAAAATTCAAGTCAAATAAAGTAGTATCAAACATGTAAGCAACAATAAAGCTGCAACAATAGTAGACATGTAAGCCAGAGGCACGCTGTGAACTAGCATCGTTGTGCATCTTTCTCCTAACAGCTATGTTGGCCATACTTATTTTTAATGCCACTTAGCTCTATCTAAAGTCAGCTCCTCATTAAGGTTGAGGTGAGTAAGGTCATGTTTAATATCCTTCATTCATTTTTTCTTTGGCCTGCCTTTACCTCTCTTCCAGTGCATAATATGCAGTTGTTCACATTTCCTAATAGGGCCAGTACTCAGTCTCCTCCTAGCATGCCCAAACAATCGCAGCTGTTGTTCCCTCAACCTCTCCTCAATTGGAGCCAATTTGCTACTTAAAACGTTGGGGGCCCTTTAGAAACAACCTTCAATGGGAGCATGGAGGAGTTGAGGGTGATAGTCACGTGAATAAGGTGTACCCCCCAGATACTGGACCTTGCGAAGTTGAATTTCTCACCAGAAAGGTGCTCGAACACCTAGCTAGGTGTCAAGATCGCCTTAAAGTCGTCAATATGCTCTTCTAAAAAGATTATCCCCAATATTTTTTGTATCTCTTTTTGATGTAGTTGATTTGATACATTAACGTATCCCACATCAGTGGGAGCATGAGAAAAATACCAATTTCTATACAAAAGGAGCTATTGCACCCATTGCCAATTGGTTTTGAGATTAAACCTCCTTTTAATGTGTAACATTGGTATCGGAGTTGTTGATCTTGCACCATGGGTTTCTAGTGCATCGGTCACATGAGGGGTCAGCATCACACAACGGTCTTTTGGGGGGCTAATGTTTGACGTGTTGTAAAGTCCATTGTCACCCCCAAATGTCTAACATTACGTTTCATGTCTCAAGTGGTGATGCCGGTATTATAATGTTCGCTTGAGACTAGAGAGAAACTCTAGTGCAAAGCTATGTCCGTTACTAGGTGTTGATGTTGGGATTGTAGTGTTTGTCTGGACTAGATATATGGTGCAAAGCTAGTTTGTTAAGTGCAGATGGTGATGTCTGAATTGCAATGTTCATTGGGAACAAGTATCTAGTGCAAAGTTAACTTGGGTGGACACGAGATGTAGAGCGTGGTGGATTGAGACATGCCTAAATCTCACGTTGGTGGGATGATGAGGAAAATATCAACGTATACACCAAGAGAGCTATTCCATCCATTGCTAATTGGTTTTTGATATGGAACCTACTTTGTGTGTAACATACTTAGGTTAGATTTTGATTTTCTAGGATTATTTGGATAAGCCTTTCAAAGTTTTAGTGCTCTAGTTGGGACATAAGCAGATGTTCTATCTCAACCGTGGAGTGTGACATATGAGACAGTTTCTCATTCCCATCAACAAAATTCCACATTGATTATTTCACGATTAGGGGAGAAAAGATATACTAAGACAATAATCCAACATATGTGATTAGTGGAGATGTTTTGACACGAAGGATTTTTAACAACACTAATAACCCAGTGCCTCAAAGAGGCTCCCGCTAAGCCAGGGTTTGGGAGGGCAAGATGTACGTAGCCTTACCTCTACAGGCTGATACCCTATAAAGAGGTTGTTTTCGAGGGGCCCCTAACCCTAAAAAGAACCTTACTTCGTCAAATGAAAACAGTGATGTCTAATGCAATTGGGCAAATAGAA
This sequence comes from Simmondsia chinensis, assembly GCA_018398585.1. Taxonomy (NCBI): domain Eukaryota; kingdom Viridiplantae; phylum Streptophyta; class Magnoliopsida; order Caryophyllales; family Simmondsiaceae; genus Simmondsia; species Simmondsia chinensis. The sequence goes on along the minus strand of JAGTTD010000012.1, from coordinate 787,554 downwards.
AGTACTCAAGTCAAATGAAACAACAATAATAACAGACAAGCCTAGGGGCATTGTCGACATTGTTGTGATGTTTTCCCTTACAACTGGGTTAGTCACTCATATTTTTAGCCGCCACTTTGCTTTATCTAAGGCTATCTTTTCAATTAAGACTTAGGTGGGTAAAGTCATGTCTAATCGTCTCCAACTAGCCTTTCTTTGGCCTGCATATACCTCTCTTCCTGTATGTATTATATAGTTCTTCATATACTTAATAGAGGCAGTAGTCGGTCTCCTCCTACCATGCCTGATCCATTGCAGATGTCGCTCCCCGCAATTTATCTTCAATGGGAGCCACACCTAATTTTTTTGAATAACATAATTTCTGATCATGTCCTTCCTCATGTGTCTACACATCCACTGCAACATTTTCATCTCTGCCACCTTCAACTTCTGGGGGTGTTGTCGTTTAGTTGGCCAACATTCAACACCATATAACATAGGCGGGAGACCTTGGGGTGCTGGGTTTGTTGTTGTTGTTGTAGTCGCACTACAGTCTTATAATGTTTTCCCCTTCACTTTAGACGATAATTTTTATCGCTCAATATTGCTGAAGCCATCTTTCACTTACGCCATCCCATGTTCATTCGATTATTAACATTGTCATCGACTTCGCCACCTTGCAGCGCCATGTTCGCAATTTTTAACGTATATTTGTATTCTTATATTCCTAGTACATTATCATATCTTTAGTTTTCGATTCTCAATTTATTTGATTTGGAGTAGGATTGGATTATGTAGGATTACGTTATCATTTGTTTACTAATTAGGCTAGATTTGGATTTTCTAGGATTATGCTATCTTTTGTTTACAATTTTGGATTTTTGACATTAGGTTACGCATAAATAGGACCTTTATGTACATTGGAAGAATCATTGGGTGAATATATTGAATTAATTTTGTCTCTGTCCCTCCTTGACCCCCTTTTTCCACTTCTCCTTCCCATGCTATATCAAAAAGATTACAACAACAACAAACCCAGTGCCTCAAGGGCTCCGCTAATGCAGAGTCCCTTTTTTTGTTTTTGCCTTTCCAGGGAGGAGGGATTTATGCAGCCTTACCCCCCTCCAGGGTGCTACCCCCACAGGGAGGCTGTGTTCGAGGACCCCCAACTTTAACAATGCACACAACAAACTCTTTTTTTAAAGCATGTTGCTTTCTTGTTTCATTTCCCAGTATGTTGCCATTCTTTTGTATATAATAAACGTTACGCCCTTTCTAAACATACTGTTCATGTTTGGTTGCATATGGTTTTTCAAGTTGTTTGGTTCTTGTTGTATTCTTTAATCATAACCAGGGAACAATATTGTTTTTGCTGATTGATTTTCGTTCATAGCCCCCCCCCCCCCCCCCCCCCCCCCCCCCCCCCAAAAAAAAAAAAAAGAATAACAAGATTGTGGTCAATTTTGTTCATTTGTAAATGATGTAATACAAGGATAAATCAAAATATGGAATTTGCAACAATATTTTTTATAAATTTAATCTTAAAAATAATTGAAATTTTATATTCTAGGGATAGTAGCTTATCTTTTAGGATTTATTTCCTTATATTTATATATGATTTAGATTCTCCGAGATTTTTTTTTTCTTTTGAACACTAGATTCGCCGAGATTATCTTTTGTTTATTAGTAAGGTTATATTTGTATTCTCAAGAGTGCTCTTTTGTTTATTAATTTGTTGTTACTTCTTATTGTACCTATAGTACAAATAGGGCCCTCATGTACTTTAGGATGACTGTACAATTTGAATCAATTTGAACATTATGGAATATGATCAATTGTGTAATGGCTAGCTCGGAATCTGTTATGCAACAGGCCTTATGTAACGTAATGGCCTTTATATGATTCCATGCCTGGATAGCAAAAATAGTGACTACTTGCTCCTTGTCTTCTAAATCTCTGTAAACACACTTATTGAATACTGTGACTTGTGTAGTTATGAAGAAATGGGCGAAGTTGATATGAAACCCGTCAAACTAGAGCGTGGATTAACTGGATCTTTGATCCAAGATGAGATCAAGATATCAACTCCAGATTATCAAGGTTCAGAGGGTAATCGAAGCTCAAATGTACTCAGTACAAGCCAAAGTGGGCACCAGTGTGTTAGATCAAGGGCAATCTCCAGTTGATGAAACGAATCTTTCTTCTGTATCCCCTCTATGTCCAGCTCCGCTATGTCGACAGTTTCTGGAAGGCTGGAAACTATGACGAGTCACTTGCTTCTAAGACCCGAATTCAAAGTTAGTCTCTTGTTTCCTTGCCCCAAACTTTCCTATTTGTAAGTTTTCCGGTTGGGAATGTTGGTGAAATCGAATTAAATCGTGCTGTAGGGTCATGGATGTTATGCAATGGGTTGCAGTGATCTGGTTGGGTTCTTTAAGGGAACATAAGTTGCTTTAAGCCTCGTAGTTGCAGAAATTAGAATGATTGATCACATTTCACTAATTTTTGTATCCACTTTGGTACCTTTTAACATATAACTCTGTTTATTTGTGTTTCAGTAAACAAAATATAGTATGTACCGATTATTGGAGGCCATTCCAAAAGCATGGTATAATGGCTAATAACATAACAACTGACTCAACATACTGACCTTAATTTAATTCACGGTTGGGGATGTGCTTCAATAAAACTGTCTAGCATGTAGGTTTTGTCTCTTGTGTTTGTCTCTTCAAATATTGTGTTCGTTCCATTGATATGTTGGTATCTACTGTTAATAATGTTACATAAATTTGGCTTGGAGGTTCCTAACGTTTTGTACTTTGGATTATAGACAGCAAAAACTACTTGCATGTTCACCCGAAGTTTCTTCACTCCAACGCCACTTCTCACAAGTGGGCTTTTGGTGGTAAGTTACCGAGTGCGTTACAATTCATTAGCCATATAGGGGCTGCTCAAGTGGTAATGTACTTGAGCCTGGTGCCTCATGAACCGTCATGTCTATTATTTGAATCCTGCCAGTTGGTGCAAACAGTTCCTTAGGTATCATTGATTCACTGGGTTTGTGGACCCAACTTATCTTTGGGGTAGTGGACAGTGCGTGCAATCCTAGCTAGGATGCCCCTTTACCTAAAATAAACTACAATCCATCATATTTCTATATTAAGCATTTCCTTTACTTTATGTTCTATTTGGCCCTTTCTTATCATCAACTTGGGTCGTGTATGCAGCTATTGCAGAGCTTCTAGACAATGCCATTGATGAGGTAAATTCTCTCACAAATTTCAATCATCTTTGTGGTTAAGGTCAAGGAAAAGTTTGGAGTAAAGTGACCTATTAGTAGCCATGTTATAGCAGACTTGGGTACAAAACTCACACACAAGTATGTGTCCAGAAGTTAGACCTTGCTCTTTTGCTCGGACTTTCCTGTGTTTCTGGTCTAAATTGATGTCTAAGAGCCATGCCAACCCTTATTAGACAAGGTTGCTTTAGGGTGGAATGGAAAGTCTTGGTAACATTTATTAGGAGCCTACAAAGGATTGTCATACATAATGGCCATTATGATCTTGACCTAGTCAATACTTGTTACGCAGCACAACCTGTATGTAATTTCTCTGACATTCTATTTCTGTGACGCTACCATTGGTACTGTTATACAACCATGAACCAGATTCAATTCTATAGTCCTCATTGCTTGATCTGTTACGTTTCCCAATATCGTAGCTGTCACATTTTTAACTTAGGATTTCTACACGTTATGTTTTTCTTAATCGGATAGATACAAAATGGAGCCACCTTTGTCATTGTAGATAAAATCTCTAACCCAAGGGATGGAACTCCAGCGTTGCTCATTCAAGGTATAATTCCAGACTTCCAAGTTTGTTGAGGTGTTTTTAAAATAGTTAATTTAAGCTTCATCTTGAAACTACTAGTATCTCTAAGCCCAGGTCTTTCTTGTTAGATGATGGAGGTGGAATGGACCCTGAAGCAATGCGCCGTTGCATGAGTTTTGGATTTTCGGATAAGAAATCAACATCAGCAATTGGAAGATGTAGGATCCGTGCAATCCTTGCATAAGTTCCCTCACTCTCATTCTCTCTCTCTCTGAAGGGTGTAAATGAGCCAAGTTGAGCTTAAGCGCATTAGTCTTTTCAATTCGGGCTCGCCTTGATGCTCATTTAGCTTGGAGACTTTCGGCTCATGCTCGAGCTTGGATCAGCTCGAGTGAGCTCGAACCTAGCTTAATGAGCTTCGAGCTAAGCTCCCTCGTTTAGGCTTATTTAAGTGGAACTTAGGCTAATTTGGGCTTGCATTGGCTCATTTATGCTTGAACTTTTATCTATTGGGCACATTTAGAATCATAATTTATATAAAACTTGATCATTTAGGCTTGTGCTTTTGAATTGAGCTTTGCCATGGTCAAGCTCTTGCCAAGCCTTTTGAGCTTTATTTGGATTTGTCTCACAAGGCTTGCAAATGGGATTGACTCATTTATCCTCCAACAGTCTCCTTCTCTCGCTTTCTTGCGTTTGTGATTTTGTTGACTTTCGGCTTTTCAGATGGGAACGGATTCAAGACAAGCACAATGAGACTTGGAGCTGATGTTGTGGTCTTCAGTCGCCATGTTGGCAGCAGGTATGTTGGGGCTTGTTTGGAATCATTTTTTGTTTTCGGTTTTTGGTTTCTAAGAAGCTGAAAAACAGGTAGTGTAAAATAAAAAGTCGAAAATCAAACAATTGGGGGGGGGGGGGGGGGTGTGGGGGAACTACTGCAATACCCAAAAAAAAGCCAGATAATGACACCAAACGAGTTCTTAACTTTTGCTGTTTGATCATTTTTCATTGAACTTGTGATGTTCTTTTTTGGTTGTCTTTGTTAAACCCATTCAATATTTGATTATAAGTTCTAATGAGGGCCCTGATAAAAAGCAATAGGGCCTTCAATGCAATAAAAGAAAACTCCAAACATTTCATTGTTCTCTATTCATTTCTTTTCCTTTTTCAGCGACCAGTCAAATAATGAATATGTTTCGTCTGAGTCTTAGCAAAGATTTATAATAGAGAATAATAGGGAAAGTGGTTGTGCTTGATACCGAGAAATCGCACTACTTGCTATTCTGCAACAAAATCTTAGGGAAAGAAAATGATAATTCACTTGGAGTACATGGTGCAGGTGCAACTGAATTAGCAGCTAAAGAACTGCTATTTTGGATCAAAATAAAACAATGGTTCTTTATGCCATATTATCCCGTAGTTTATCACATGTAACAATTTAGGCTCTATGCTTTTAATTGTGTTAATTTAGTCCACGCATTATAATGAATTTTCAATATTGTTCTGAGGGTGTATTGCCATCAATCATTTGACGTAAAACTGATGGCTTCTCTCACATGTGTTGCACGTGGCTTTCTCCTTCATTCGTTGATAAAAAAGTACATGCGGCACACTAATAATGTTTCAGACTAAATTCATGACAATCTATCTGTTGCACATCATTGGAACATTTAAAATAGTATGGGGACTAAATTGACACCCTTGTTAACTGCAACTGCAAAGGCGATTTGATTCTATAGCCACGACTACAAAAATGAGACAGTCAAGTTGAGTGAATTTGTGTAGGTTTGGGCATTAAACTATTTGCCGCATCTGCTGTCGACCGTATACTTAGCAATACTCCCAAGTCATTTCCTTCAATCAAGTTTCAAGCTTTTGGAAAAGGGAGGTTCTTTCAAAATCTTGCTTGTTATGAGCCGGTTCAACAAAGTTTGCCTTCAAAATCCCCAAATAACAATTCAGAGATCAGAATATATGGCTATCAATCGAAACAATTGTATCCATAACCAATAATTTCAGGTGTATAACTGTGTAGCAGGAGTCCATGTAACCAAATAATGGTTGTTACATCATGGAATTTCTATTATGTAACATATTTTGAGCTAGCTGCTACCCAATTAGTTGTCATGTGATGGTACTGTTACAATGGCCTCCATAATGCATGCATTTTTTATTTTATTTGTTAGGACATAAATACATATGTTCTTTATACGGTAAAAACTACCAAAAACTTGTAAAAATTAATGACTATGCGATTATTCCTTTAATTTTATGCCAAAATAATTAAGAAAACCCAATCATGACCACCAACCGCGACTTGGTTCCATCCATGGGGGATTGAGAGGGAGCGGGAATCTCAGGAGAGGGAAGAAGAACATCACCAACGGCCCCTCTTCCTCTGCTTTCTAAGTAGCTAATGACATGCTAGAATGTCTGCAAGAGAGACAAAAGAGGGGTTTCGGGAATTGAGTCATCATTGTTATTCTACAAAGGCATGTGATTATACGTTACTCAATCACCTCCCTAATGCAGATATATTTTACTTCATTTATAAAAGAAACTTATAAATGTGTTCAAAAGTTCAAAGCTATCAAAGCAGTAATAAAGTTAAAGAGCACAATCTGGGGATTAGTAAAGGTACGCCTAACCTGACCCAAAAAAAAGTATTTTCTTTGTTGTAACAGTTCATGAGAGCCTTTGGTTTTCTAGAAGCACCATGCTTTTGCTTTCCTTTTCTTTCATTTATTGCTTAAAGTTGGAGTTTCTTGGTTTCTGTAATGACAGGACTTTGACTCAGAGCATTGGTCTCCTCTCATATACGTATTTGACACGAACAGGCCTCGACAGAATAGTAGTACCTATGGTAAGTGTTGATCTTGTCTTCTCTATCGTATTCCATGATTACCTGCTATTGCGGCTTTATACTCGAACGTTGCTTCATGGCAATACTTTGAATGCTGCTTCATTTTTTGCCTTGATGAATGTCGTCTAAGCAATTAAAAGGTATTGTTGATTTTACAGGTTGATTATGACTTTAATATGTCAACTGGTGCTTTCGAACCTCAATATCACAATGGAAGAGAGCTTTTCCAATCTAATCTTTCCATTATTCTCCAGTGGTCTCCATTTTCAACAGAAACCGAGCTTCTGAAGCAAGTAAGCTTGGACAATATCTATACTAGTTCTTAGTGTGGAATGAAATCACGTAAGTGGGGTGTTTGTGTTGTTACTTAACTGGTCACAATGATCGAGTTGAGTATTTTAAGGGATATGAGTTACTCCTAAGCCGTATGTATGCAAAAATTTGAATGATATAGGCATAAACTCATTAATGTCTACTCCCCTTTTTGATAATTTTAACAAATAAATACGTTTGCAAATATGATTTGCTCAGAGCCTGTTTGGTATCGTCTTCTGTTTGAAGGCTTCTTTTTTTTTTTTTTTTTTTGAGAAACTAAAAATTAGGTTCTGAAAACAGTTGTTCCTGGCTTTTGGTTTTTTATTTTTAGTTTTCGGCCAAACTAGGGGAAAAGCTAAAACAATAAACAAAAAACCAGAAAATCATTTTTAGAATATGTTCTTTTGTTTCTAAAGAACCAAAAATACAAACCAAAAGCGAAACCAGACAAACCCTCTATGAAATGAAATATGTATGCATTATGCGTTATCACAAAAGTACTGTTATTTAATAGTGAAGCACATAATGGCCACCTCAAGTATATTATGTGCGTGTTAACCATTATTGGATTTCATGGATGGATGTAGCTATTGTCTATTGTTGTCTAATTTACCTCATCTGTCTTTGAATTTGATATGCAGTTTGATAATATTGAATCTCACGGCACCAAAGTCATCATCTATAATCTATGGTTGATGGATGATGGAAAATTGGAGTTTGATTTTGAAATTGATCCTAAGGTTAACCGGTACACTGAATTCATTGAACAAATTTAAGTGTTTCCACTTCAAATATTTTTGATCATTTATTGCCTTATTGATCACAGGATATTCGTCTTCACGGTTCTCAAGATTCTAAGAAGATAAACGCAAAGATGCTAATAAGCGAAGCGCACATAGGCAACCAGTACCGTTATTCTCTTCTTGTATGTCTCTGTTTTCTATTACTTTAGCCATGGTATGAAATAAAGAACGTAATAACCTTTAATAATGGATCTTGAGCCTTCTGTTAAAGCGATTGCTGTTACCTAATAGAACTTTTGTAAGGGCTGTTTGCATGCGTATATATTATGTTTTATTTTGTATAATATATTTATATTTCAAGAACTGTGAAAGAGGTATAACGATTAGTGATTGTATGTCTATTAATTCAAAATTCTTTTGTACAAATAAGGTTTTAACGACAACTTATATTCATTAGAATCGGGATATGTTTTCTATGACCTGTCATGCAATGTCTGTGATGCTATGATCGGGAGCCGCAATTTGGTTCCATTGTTGTAGCCAATCATAGAAGATGAAGATATGTATTTTAATGAGTCAAAAGTTTTTGCATGCAGGTATACTTGTCGATATTGTACTTGAGGATGCCACAGAGTTTTACAATAATATTGCGTGGAGAGGTGGTAGAACACCATAATATTGCAAGTGATCTTAAATTTCCGGAATTCATATTGTACAAACCTCAAACTGCAGGAGTTAAAGAGGTTACTTCATTCACTCTCTCCCCTGCTCCTTTCTGTATGTCTTTTTGTATGTATGTATGTATGTATATAGCTGACAGAATCTGACATGACATAAACATGACACGTCTATTGGATTTGGTTCTGGATCGAATTTGGGTTGACAGGTATAACGCATTTGGGCAATTGAGTGAAATTTGGGTTTGAGTTACGTCAACCAGTTTCCAACATGTTTAACCCGTTTGTATAGTAATATTATGTTATTTGAGTGTATATATTGGTAACCTATGCCAAATAAGATAATCTAAACGATATTTTGTGTTGTTAGTTTGATAACTATTTTAATAACTGTAAATATGTCATGCATTTATTGTTAATAACCATAAGCTGTATTGTTGACATGTTTAAAGTTGACAAACTAGCATGTAACACAACTTTTCCCATATAATTAAATGGGGAAGCTACTGGTTGGGTAAAGGTTGAGGGTTCCTAACCTATTTAATAAACATGTTGGGTTCGAGTTGACTCCTTTTGTAAGTCCTCATAACCCCAACATGACGCAACACGACACATTTGCAGGCGCTATGTGTATGTGTATGTGTATGTGATGGTGTCTGTGTGCTATGTTATGCAGACATTCATGGTCTTCTTTTTGTACCAAGGCTTTGACAGCTGATAGTGGGGAGGTTTGGAGGTAGACGATGGAATCAAATCGTGGTTTGCGGTTGCGTAACTCATATGGTTGTGGTGCTGGGGAAGCAGGTGTCGTGGGCATCACATAAAAGGCTGCTGTAATTGTGTTGGGTTTATTAAGGATACAGAAGTTGCTTTTAAGCATTATATTTGCAAGATTTTGAATGAATAATCATAGAATCATTAGTGTTTGTGCCCCTTTGATAGTTTTTAACATGTATTTACAGAACTTTTGCGGCAATTAAATACAATATACATGCGTGACGGAGACAGTCACAAAAGTACTATAACGTAACAGCCAATTGAGTAATAGGTCGGTCGCTATCTGTTATGTGATGGCCATTCGGATATGCAACAGATTTTATTTGATCCCATGTGCGAACCCGATCTATGTAGCAATTCTCTCATGCACGCACATCTTGACTTATTTTTATGTTGACCATCAACTGCACTTCCACTGTCTTGATCTGCTTTCTTAAGTAACTTTGAACACATGAACATGAAATCTGCTTTCGGTTTAGTATTTGTATTGATGCTTTCTAGGCTAACTTTACAGGGACAAGTTATAACTACAATCGGGTTTCTGAAGGAAGCTCCTCATGTCTACCTCCATGGTTTCAATGTTTATCATAAGAACCGTCTAATACTGGTTAGACCCCTTTACATATATCTTATAGTATATTCATAGCTATCAAGTAACCAACTATCCTAAAGTTTAAACTGTTAGGTAAAAGCCAACAAATAACTTTATACTCCACCATATTCTAAGGTTGGACAGTGCAAAAAACCATTCATACCTTGTACTGAAATTATATTTATAAGGTTGTTTTGTATATAAAATAAAATATTTATGTATTATGGTGGTGATTATGTAACGGCCAATCACATACCTTTGTTGAGTCCCGATTATGACTGACTGGTTCGAAATATCTTCTTTATCTTTCTTGCAGCCATTTTGGCATGTTGTTAGCTACTCAGATAGCAGAGGAAGAGGTGTTGTCGGTAATGTTCTCTCTCTCCTGTGCTTCCACTCCCTCTCAATCCTGTAAAATGCTTTAAGCATTCTGTTTTTGTGCAAAAAAAATATATAAATAATCGTATAGTCATTAATTTTTACAAGTTTTTGGTGGTTTTTACCATGTAAGTACCCTTTTTTTATGTTCTAGTGAATAGAATACAAATTATATGCATTATGGAGGCTGTTACAAAGCACCATTACATGACAACTAATTGCATAGCAGCTAGCTCAAAATATGTTACATAAGAGTAACATTAGGTAACAACCATCATTTGGTTTCTTGGACACCTGCTACATATTTACACGCCTGAAATTCTTGGTTATTTATATGACAGTTTCGTTCGATAACCATGTATTCTGATTTCTAAACTGTTGTTCAGGGATTTTGGAGGCAAACTTTGTTGAACCGACTCATAACAAGCAAGATTTTGAGAGAACCTCCCTTTTCCAAAAGCTTGAAGCTCGATTGAAGGAAATGACTTGGGAGTATTGGTAAGTATTTCGGCTTATAACAGACGTGGCAAATAGTTTAATGGCTGAATGTACGCAAATTTCACTCGACTGTCTCATTTTTGTAGTTATTGCTATAAAATAAAGTTGACTTTGCAGTTGTAGTTGCCGAGGGTGTTCACTTAGTCCTCATACTATTTAAGTGTTTCAATGATGTTTGATGTATAGATTGTTGTGGATTTAGTCCAACACGTTATTAGTGTGTGGCACGTGCTTTTTGATCAATGAATGAAGGAGAGAAGTCAGATGCAACACATCGGAGAGAAGCCGTTAGTTTTTTTTCAACGGATTGATTGAAATATACCCTCTGAACAATATGGAAAATTTATTATAATGCATGGACTAGTTTGAGACAATTAGAAGTATAAAGCCTAAATTGATGCATGTGGTAAAATACAATATCATATGGAATAAAGAACCGTTGTTTCATTTTGATCCAAACTAGCAGTCATTTTGGCTGCTAAATGACTGCTAATTCAGCTGCCCCTGCATCATGTACTTCAAGTGAATTATTATTTTCTTTTCGATTTATGTACTCCATTGGTCCGTTATGTTACCCTCATTTAATTTTTGCCTAGTTTTGTTACCAGATGGGGGACTAATTTTGTCATAAAATCAAACAATAGGGGACCAATTTGAACAAAATTACAAGCATTAGGGATCAACTTGATTTAAACAGAAGTTGATGAACCAATTTGAATAAATTTAAAAACATGAGGGACTAACGGAGTAAATAACTCTTTTCTTTTCCTATGACCTTGTTGTGGAATTGGAAAGTGTCATTTCTGCGATATCGAGCATAGCTGCTATCATAAAAATTGTTAAAATATTTTCAGGGACTATCATTGTGGGTTGATTGGTTACCAAGTTAAGAAAAAAGCTCGACTTCCAGCGTCTTTGCATGACCCGCCTTACAAGGGACCTAAGCTTCCCAGGAGCGAACCAGTCAACATGGATGTTGGTACTCGGCGGATTAGACAACCGAATGGGACCGGTCCCGTGGCTATTGTACACGATCTCTCGGCATCAGGACCTGCGATTCAAAACTCTCAAGGTACTCCCCTGTAGCCATAGAATGAACTTGCAGTTTCGCAATTGCTATCACAATGTTGAGCAGTAGGGTGTCACAGACATTACATAACGGCTCATGGCAGTTGCATTGGCTTTACACACAGACACACACATCATGTATGTATGTATGTATATGTGTATGTGTATGTATGTTATGGTTACATAAGTACCTTTACATTATAATGAATTACCTAACGGCTAGCTCAGATTCCGTTTGTTAACGGTTTTGATGTAATTCAACTCCTGCAACAGTGGAAATGTCATGTTACTGATTAGATCAAGCAATTGCATTGTTCGCAGTCGTGTAATAGTGGCTTTGCTCATTGAGTTTTTTAGGATACATAAGAAGTTGCTTTTAGGCCATAGGTTTGCGGAGAATTTAAATGAATAGCCGCAACCATTGTTTTTTTTTTTTTTTGGGTAATCATGTGTACTTCATTGGTAGGTTTTCATATATAAAGTACATTTAGAAATCTGTCTTAACAAACAAAATACAATCCACGTATTATGGATGGCGTTACAAAACTACAGTTACGGTCAATCATGTAACTTGTACTTCAAAATCCGTCATGTAACGACTTTTATTAGATTTATGCTTCCTAGTATGTCATGTTTATCCTCGTGTTCTATTATTTTTTTTATCCTAGTGTTGTATGGCTTGTGAATTTGTGGTCACAGGGACAGAAAGGAAACAAGATGATTTTTTACTGTCACTTGGGAGAGGGAGAAGGCAATACAAGTCGACGCCTAATACTATTGATGTTCAAGACTCTAATGAAATTCAGGTAGTCTCCGAACATCAATTTTAATTTCACCATGGGATAGCTGGAACATGTTGGGCAATGTCTGTGACATTGCTTCTGCAAAACTGTCACCATTGCTGTGATGCGACCACAAATTGTGATCTGATTCCATGGTTGTGACCTATAAAGCTTGCTGCAGCTAGGGATGTAAATGAGCTGAGTCGAGCCCGAGCTTTTTAGAATCGAGTCTTGGCTTGTTTTGTAATTAGCTTGGCTTGGGATCGTCTCAAAGCTTGTCAAGCTTTGAAACTTCAAATTCATGCTTGGCTTGTCATAGAGCTGAGCTCGAATCTAGCTCGACAAATTCCGAACTAGGCTTCCCTTATTTATGCTTGTTTAGGCCTGTCAATCTATGAGTTCGAGCTTCACTAGGATTGGGCTGGACTCGATAGGCTAAATGGGCTCAAACTGAGCCAAGCCTCTTGTGTTGCTAACTTAGCTCATTTACAACTAGGAGTTGCGGCTACTACTCTTGCCAGAAACATTCTGTCTACGCTTTTGTATAATTGTTGTAAACTTCTGGAATAAGTTAGACAAATCTGTTTGTTTTTCACAGCCGACCGCATATACCTCAAAGCCGGTGAATGAACACGAGGCTAGTGTGTTGATGCAAGAGCAGAACAAGCTTCAAGCAAAGTAAGTGTTTTAACTAATTTTACTGAAGTGAAACATTTTTCTGAATAGTCGAATTAACAAGAAGTCTAGTTTAGTCTTGTCCGCTATACTTGTTGAGATTAGATTGCTTGTTTATTAGAACAGGGTGTGACTGATTCGAGCTAGCTTTTGAGCCATTTGAGTGAGCGTGTTAAGCTTGACAAGCCAAGACTAAGCCTAATGAAGCTCGCGATTTTCAGCTGGAAAGGCTAAAGGAGCTTAATTTTAAAGGAGATTTGCTTAAACCCCAATTCAGAAACTAACTTACAATTGATTTGTTGTATAGAAGTAGCGGCTTTGTAGTTGAAAATTTGGACCGAACGAAGCCGTTTGCCCTCAAATAAGCCAAGGTGGGTGAGTTTAAGCTAGGCAAGCCTAGTCTCAAGCTTATGGCAAGAGGACCTCCAGCCTAGAGCTTGTCCCGAGACTTAGGGACCCAAAACAAGCTTTGACCACTGGCCCCTTTTTTATTAAGTGAGATGTTCAAATCAACTTAAGCGCACATTTAAATAATTGTATCAGCTAATATGTGATACTTTGTACTATGTATATACTTATAGTGTATTTTACGTATGTTCTTATTTCTTCAATTGTCAGTGGTGATTACCGGTAGAATCAATCTTATAATTAATTTTCAAAAGGGTCCTTTAACAAATTGGGTTCCAACTGCTTAGGTTTCTTGGGGTTTTGACCCCCCCCCCCCCCCCCCCCCCCCCCCCTTCTCTCCTCTCTCTCTTTCGGCTTGAGTCAATGACGAGCTGAGCTCAAGGGAGTGGTATGACTTCAAGTCGAATCCCGAGGGCTGCAAATTTGGGCTCAGCTCCGATTTAGTTTGATTTTTGCACCTAAGTAAGCTGGATTAATGGACACGTTATCATAGGATCTCGACCTTGATAACATTTTATAACTGGACCAAGACCTCACCGGCGTGATTGTTTAACATTGCAGATGCTTAGAACATGAGAAGATGGAGGAAGAGCTCAATCAGAAGGTATGTCTGTACCAAAAGCCGATTTGACCAAGCTGTAAAAAAAACGTTTTTTCTCAGAAACATTTCTGGCAGAAACAAATTTTTTTTTCCCCCCTAACAGAAACAGCGGGTTGACCAAGCTCTCAATTGGTGTATTTTTGTTTGAAAACTTTTTAATTTTTGCTTTTGATTCTACTTTAAAGAAGAAATCATATTTTCCTACTTAAAGGCAGCAAAAAGTTTCTGCTTCTGTGTCAAAATACTCTTCTTCTTATGCTAGATACGCCTTAAATCTGAAAAACGTGTTTTTTCAAAAGAAAAAAAAAAGAAAAGAAAATACCTTTTTTTGGTCCTTGAAAAGGAGCTTGGCCAAACCGACACTAAAACTTAATGGATGCTTCAGAGGATACTAACTACACGATTATGGTGTCGTATTTGACAAGTTAACAACACAATGATTGGTTTACGCAGGTAGCGCAGATTGAAAAGGAGCTCGAAATGGCACGAGATGAATATGCTAGAATGTTAGAGGAACTGCAGTCTCTTGAGGCAGTCAAGCCTGAACGATGTAAGTGATATTTCTTGGAGATTTCTTATGTATTCAACTTGCAAGTGTGTAATTAGCGATACATTGGATGTTGAATTCTGTTCGGCCTAGACTTAGCAAAGGGACAGGCCCTCGTATAACCCTGAGTTGATTTATCTTTTCACAACTCCGATATGAGACATCTTTCGGGTACTAAACTGACATTCAGAAAGAAGCAAATGACTGTACAGTTGATGATCCTCTGGTTATCTCATTCAAAGTTTTGCAAACTGTTGAATTTCACTAGGCCTTAGGCCCGACCAAAGGTCCACATATAAACCTAAGTAAGGTTCCATCTTAAAACAAATTGGCATTAGGTGGAGTAGCTTTATTGGACTCGTATTGATCTCTTCTTTCATGCAACTCTAATGTGGGATTTCTTACTGAACTCACATGTTGAGTCCTCAAACTGAAGCATCAGGCTTAAGCGACTTATGGTCTACTAAGAAAACACCAACCTGATCATCATAAATCATTACATCGTTGATGTCGACATTGTTTATGAAATTTACAACCCCTTCTCATCGTTGCAGGATCCGTGACACTGCAGCATTCTATCCTCACATTGATGTCAGACAGTCATCGGGGGAGGAGAAGCCGCCACATGATCCCGACAAGACGCCGACAAGACGACCGTCTTCCAAGTATCCGAAGGCAATCAACGATGTCAATGACAGACTACAAAAGGCAGGCAAGCTGAAGAGAACATTTAGACAACTGAGAAGCTGTGTCTCTCCATGCCACAAGCTGAATATAAGCCGCCTCAGCTGAATGTATGTGATTGTAAAAGTATCAGTATTATTGTTGTATCATCATTATCTTGTATAATTTTTTCTCTTGATGCCAATGTGAAACTTTTTTCACCCCACCATTTTTGTAATGGCTTTATCTATGACAAGTCGGGTTTGAGTGAGACGATTTAAACGTATGACCGTTTAACATTAGTTTTGAGCGACGGTACCATTTTTACCACTAGACCAAAGCCTCAATGTCTAAGCTCACCGTGGTTCGTGTTCTAAGTGGAGTCGGGGTGCTCTATTTTTATTTTTCTGGGGTTGATGTTCGAAATTTTCGCCGAAAAAGTAATTTGGATGTAGAGAATACAATTCATTTCCAATTTTTGCAAGTTTATGTAAATTAATTTTTTATTTTTTTAAAAAAAATAATCTTTAACGTTAATAAATTTTTTTTAAATTGATCCGGTTGTTTTCTTTGTTTGAAATAGCGTCATATTCATTCTATAACAAAACTAGTCCTTTATATATTTTTTTTTCTTATCTAACTTAGATCGCTAAATAAAGAGTGAATAATTTTGTCAAAATAAAATATTATAGATTATTTTGAACAAAATAAAAAATGAACAACAAACTCAGTGCCTTCAAGGGTTCTCGTATAAGTAGAGTCTAAGAGGGGTATGTGTACAAAATAAAAAATGAATGACTGATTTAAATAAACTTACAAATATTAAAAACTACTTTAAACAAAAAGAAAACATAAGAAATTGATTTAAACGAACACTAGAAAAACATTACAAAATTAATGAAGTAATCATACAACTATTTTTAACATAAACTTGACCTAAAATGTAAAAATGATTCAGTTATAAACAAAGGGGCAAACCCTATTCAAACTGTCACACTCGATGGCAAGTATTTTCACGTGTCCTTGATTTAGAACCTAAAATACCCGTACCCGATGCGAATTGCGTGCACAGTAATTGAACTGATAAGTTTGGTGTAGTGATTAGGCTAACACCTCTCAAGTGTGAGGTTTTATGTCCGAAGCTCGTTTCCCCTATCTGCAATTGTTGGTAATCCTTATTAGAGCGATATAGTACTCATTATTTTATTAAGAAATATAAATTTCTTGATTGCAACTCTAATACCCCAAAAACAAAAAAAATTTGTAAGTTAACAAAATAAACCATGAATATACAATCATTTCAAGCTTTCCCTTTCTTCCCCAGCTACAAAAATACTTCATACTCCCCATTACAGCTTGTCTCAACTGTAAACGCTAGAACCAACAATAATGGTTCCAGAGATAACGAAAGACGAGACGGATGGCGTTAACAGCTCGTTATCGGGTCCGTTGGGTAAGAAGAAGAGAAAAGCGAATGAGGAAGGAGGAGAGAGACCAAATGCAGATTAAACCCAGAAGCTGAAGGACATTCAAGAGGGTGCCTAAGGAGTTGTTGATGGCGAGGTTGTGGGCCGTCATCTCCGCCCCTCTCACTGTGAATGTCAGCGCTGTCACAAGCTGCGCTGCTCGGTTTAGCTGGTGCAGTCTGTACACCTGTTCGGCATCCATGTATGAGGGGCTAGATTTGTTTACGAGAAATGAAGAGAGAGAACATGAAGAATGAAAGATGGGACCTTTAGGAGCTGGTTTGATTTGATGGTATCGTTTTTTGTTTGAAATTTTTTGGGTCTTTTAGAAAGGAAATCATATTTTGGAAATGGTTTCTTTGGTTTTTGGTCTCTTGTATTTAATTGTTTCCAAGTTTGAGTGAAAATTGAAGACGAAAAAACACAAAAATTAGAAAAACTGTTTCCATGGCTCGGTTTTCTGTTTTTCAAAAACCAAAAAGTGTAAATAAAAAACGAGACAAACACCCCTTCAGTTGTAAAACGAAAACTTAGAAAATAAGGAAAAAATTATTATACGATTAATGTATTAAAACCGTTCATTCAGATTTTTGCAAACATTTAAAAGCCATCTATATTCCTATAAAAAACATAATTTCATCGTCAAGACACATTAATGTCAAGAAATATCTGTGACACGCTACTTCCACGACACCACAATCATGATTTACTTCCATGGACAAAGATTCAACCGTGTTGAATAATGTAATTATTTTTCTAATAGCATATGCAAGGTCCATAGAATCAAATGAAGGCCGTAATGCAATGTAACGACTTTTACATTACAGACTGCAAGACAGTCTGAAGGCAATTAGCCGTTATGACGTCAAAGTGAAGTTTATAGTTGGCCAAGTTAAGGTCAAAGTGAAGAAAATGACATGAAATACGACAAATTATTTTCCCCTCCATAGAAGAAAATGTTTTGTCCTTTCGTCGAGGGGAGGTCAATTTCCTCTCAATGGAGGAAAACATTTTCCGTACTTGTGGTTGTTGCTACGAAATTATACAAAGAGATAATAAAATTGAGATGGAAAATGTTTTCTGTAAAACAAACGAAGCCTAAAGAAATAAGCCATTATAAGCATACCTGAAAAACAACAGGAATGACAGGCCACGAAGGCGACTTGACGTATCGTGCATACTGCTCAAACGTGAACTGTACAACTATACCAACCAGGTACGGTGCTAGAGCAGCAGAAGCCGCAGGGCCCGTCCACGGCCAAACGAATCCCATTGTCACCATCGGTATTATTAGACTAAGCATCAAGATTGCAACCGAAGAAACACGATGGCCTGCCAGCGAGGTTGAATTTCGGTCGGAATAAGAGGAGGAAAGTGGTGAAGAAGGTTTTTGAATGAAATGTATGAGAAGAAGAAATAGTGCAACCCCACAGTAGAAGAGAGCCTCTGTGAAGAACAATATGAGAAAATCTGCAGATGAAAGTCAATTGTTTTAGTTAAGTGAACCCCACTAGAAAAATGAGAATAAAATTTGTAGTAGGATCGTAAATGAGCTGAGTCGAGCCAAGACGAAGCTAATTAGCATCAAGGGTTGGCTCGCTTAGATTATACTCGGCTTAAGATTGGCTCGAACTTGGCTCATTGAAGCACGTTAAAGATTTATCATTTAGGCCTAGAGCCGGCTCGTTTAGAATTGTTATTTACCTCCTCGTTGGTTCTTTTATACTAGTTTAGACTCGAGCAATTTAGCCTGAACTATATTAGGCTTCGGCTTTGCATATTGGTTGCACTTGAACCCAATTTCGCAAGCTTCAAGCAAAGCTCGGTTTATTTAAGTTCAGCTCATTTGGGCTTAAACTTTGCTTGTCAGGCACGTAATTTAGCGCAAGATTGGTTCATTTAGACTCCTTTAGGTTCATTTAGAAGAAGCCGCATATTTTGAGATAAGTAATAAGCAGATGGACTTCAATGAAACAGTCTACGACGTTGAGAAACAAATATACCAAAATCTTAAATGATTAAGGACCACGGATGCTTTTACACTCTAACATAGTAAGATGTCCCTTCACGTCAATACCCATTAAGATTGAAACTTGAATATTGAACAAGCCCGTGCTATACTGTATGATGCAATTACGTTGACACTAACAATAGAAACTGTTGGGATTTAAACTCGAGATATCTAAGTCAAAGATATTCCATGTCAATAAACCGACTACCCGAAAAGCTTAAACTGCTAGGTAAATACCCAAAAATAGTCTTATACTCTAAGAGATATATAAAACAAGTGCTTCACTAACCTGTCAAAAGAGAATCTTCAAATATAGTTGAAATTATCCGGCGCAAATAAAGGGAGGGTAAAATGAAAGAAGCTACAAGTATAGTTGGCCCAGCAAACCAAATCAAGCTATTTTGATTCTCTCTCTCTCTAGATGTATCATCTGAACTCTCTCTCTTATTTAGACTATAGAACGACACGAATCCCGGTTTTCCTCCATTTTCATCGTAGGGCTCGTTTTGAATGTTATCGAGAGACACTACTTCAGCATCCAAACTGTAGTCTTCTGGGTCTGAAACATCAATTCCGATCTCTTCGTCTGGAAAAAATACATCTTCTGCTGCTACTAAAGAGATCATTTTTCTTCTTTTTTGAAGTTTTCGCTTCGGTTTCAATATACTTGGATGGACTGAGAATTGCACGGAAAAAGAAAGAACATGATTAGAGAGATTGATGTAGCAGAACTTGCTACCCAGAAACAAGACTCGATAGTATTTCTCCAAAGTTGAAAAGTAGTGAATTACAACGCTATATTTATAGGCAGAAACCAATCCCTAACTATTGGATAACTGAGGAGATAAATATTAAATCAACTAAGAACTATACTGGAATAAAGATACTAAATTAATCTATTTACTGAAATAATGATATTTAAATGATTCTATCTTCGCTAACAAATAGCCTAACAAATCTAACAAAATATGGTATCTTCTAAAATTATTAAATCCCTTCTTTCATGCGCCATCAGAAACTCTGAGTCTCCCAAAATGAATGAATTATGCAATTAGCTGTTATATAAAGGTAAGTTTTGTATCAGTCTCCCATAATCCACATATATCGTAGTTTATTCACCAAAACATAACTATCAATATATTTATATGTTAAAACTATAAAGTAAGAGAATTAATGGTTGTATCCTTATTCATTCAAAGTTTTGCTAATATAAGGATTCAAAGCAACTTATATACCCTGAAAACGAAGCTACCCGTTACGTTACATCCATAACACCCTACTTCCAGACATTGCGACTGTGACCGTTATGCAAACATACCCGGCCTCCAGTGATGCACAACATTCTGCTTCCCTCCAAACAATACCTTGGGTAGGCTAACCTGGAAACAAAATAAAATAAGTACTTATTTTGTTGTGGTATTATTCATAATATTCCATGATTTATTAGGGGTGCAAACAGATTTCGGTTGGAGGTAAAACATTTTCTTCCAGAAAATATGTCTCTTAAAATATTTGTAAGAGAGCTCAAAAACACGAGAAAAACGCCTTTCGAGAAGAAATATTATTAACGAAACAGAACTCGAGACTTAAAACTCCTACCACATCCACCCATAAATCCCCAATCTCGAATGTCCAGCAAGCATATAAAAAGAATAAACGCAACTTCTTGGACTCAAGAAAGAACGAGTACATAAACATATTTTGGGCTCCGTTTGGTTGGACCAAGGGAAAATTTTGCTCCTCAAAACTAAAATAGTTATTTTCTTCAAAGCTTCTTTTTTTTTTTTTTTTTTTTTTTTTCCCTGATTTAGTAAATCAATTTCGTTATATCAATTTGTATAGAATTCATGTTTGCTTTATTTGAAGTCGATGAGGTTAAGGATTTAAAATTAGAAACGAAAACATTTTCCGCCTCATACGGGAAAGATCTCTTTCCTTTTTTCTGAGAGAAAGTCGTCTTCTCCTACAAGAAATTGCCTCTAAGCCATTAACTAATTGACAATCAGAAGATAATGCATAGTTTTGCAAGGAAACATGCTCCAACCATATCCTCCTACAGAAAAGTAAAAGAAAAACCTGAAGAGACCCTATAATACATAACCTCATCCCTCGATCTCCAAATTCTTGATAACAACAAGTGATGTTTCATCTCGAAATCAATTGGCGATAGCCAGAGTACTTCACTGTGTTCTTCTCTTCACTTTAAAGATGTCGGTTTCATTTTGGACTGTATCACACTCACACAACGTAGCATTGCACAATCTAGTGCCAATCAAAGTAACTACATGTCATATAAGCCCCCATAAGACCAGCAATCCACATTGCAAAGATTGATAACGCTGATACTAATTGATGAGTCCCAAGTGAAGTTCCATCCCAGATCAACTGGAATAGCACTATCTATTCATCAGTTGCACAAGTGCGTCACACCTGAAAGACTTATCTCACATTGGGGGTGATCAATGACCAATGGGACTTATCACCCTGGGATTTGACAGCGGGCTTAAAGCTACCTACAGACGCTTCATGCTTAATCATTCGGAATAATGCTCGCATCCTCTATCTTATCGCAGCTGCTAACACAGAGTTAGCAAGTGCTTAGTCCCCAGATACCGTCATTGCTTTTTTCTCCGGGAAAAGAAGTTCACGACCCGTGGGACCAATCATCATCTCTTTGGACTATCTCACACACATGCAACCTAGCTTTTTTCACTATTATATCAAGTGCCAATCAATGCCATCATACATCATACAGACCCATATAAGATCGACAATCCACATCATATGATCGACACCGACACATATTGATGCACAAGCGAGGTTTCATCCTAAAACGAATTGAATATCGATGAAGCAACTCACTTCTTATATAACTTCGATGTGGGTTTCATTTTGGATTTTGGAAGCAAGTTCTTACTATCTCCCCCCCATTTCCCTCCTCCCTTCCAAGAATTTCTCATCGAAAATTCACATATGAGTCTAATAAGAAATCATACATTAAAGATTTAAGCATAGCAGCCTACTCCCGATATCAATTGGATTTACGATGAAACCTCACTAGCACTTACATGGGAACTCCGCCTATGCCAACCCCACGAGTCGAGCCTACCTACCATGAAATTTTACAATCTACAAGATTAAAAAAGCAAAGTATCAATGCAAAATTACCTGAGAGCTTCGGGTGGAGAGGAGAGAGAAAGAGAAAGAAGTGGCGAAGCAAGAGAAAGAGGAGATAGACTTCACTGACATGCTCAATTACGCTAAAAACACAGCAATTGAATGAAATTGATTATGTGGGTAGACTCAGTAAATGCGTTTCTCTTGATTCTGAGCACAACCCACGTTAGATTTTGAAGAAATATGGCGACCCATTTGAAAAAATTTGGAGAAATTCATAAGAGAGAGGAGAAAAATGGGGGAAATTTTGAAGACTTGGGGTGAGTGAAGGAGAGAGAATTTGTCTTCAAATCAGGGATTTTTCACATTTTTTGTTTGGTGATAGGGCTTGGTTGGGAGGTCATTTATGTCAATTAGGGAACTGATTAAGAGTTCGTGCCTCGGAAACAGTCTCTTATTAGAGTAACATCGTGAAGGAATAAGGCTGCATATATTTTACCCCTTTCAGACCTTACTTATGCGGGAGCCTTTGAGGCACTTGGTCTATTGTTGTTATTATTGTATTAAGAGTTGGTGCGGTAATTAAACTATCTAAATTTTAAGGCCTTATTTGGTATATAGGAAGTAAATAAGAGAAATAAAAGCTCATGAGAAGTACGAATTTTGATTTCTGTTTGGTTGGCATGAAATAGGTACAATGTAGGAAAAGTGAAAAAGTAAATTACTTAGCCCCTTTAGATAAGTTTAGATTTGTTTATTTTTAATTAACCTCTGGAAGGAAGTTATATTTCTCATTCTACCAACCAAATATATTTGACCTACTTCCTGAGAAGTTGAGAAAGAAATTAAATTCTCAAGAAATATAGCTTCCTGCGAGATTTAAATTCATGTGTCAACCAAAATTGTAGTTGAAGTTCATCTCATGTAATCAAACATGCTTGGGTTGAAATGACAATTGTTTTTATGTAAAACTAAAGACGTTTTCCTGCATTTAGGTAGAAACAAGAAAATAATATTCCTCGATTAAAGTATGGATAAAAATAAAAAACTAAAAAATTTTGAGACTACAGTAGCCCTGTTGATAGTATCATTTATAAAGTAATTTACAAAAAAAAGTTGCTTATTTATAACTTGATCAAACAGATCGTTCTTTCGAAACAACCACTTTTTTAAGGTAGAATCTAAAGGATAATGCTGCGTATATCTTACCCTCTCTAGGACCTATTGAACCGGAGCTCCTTTAAGACTAGGGGTGGCAAATGTGTCATATCGTATCGTGTTCGTGTTCGTGTTCGTGCAATGCGCGGGGTCTTAGAAATGAGATCAACCCGAACCCGACCCATTTATTAAACAAGTTAGGAACACTCATCCCTTACCTGACCCAATTATTAAATAGGTAACCCACAGATTATCAATTTAATTATATTGGTGACTTTTTTTTATTAAATGCTAGTTTTTCAACTTACAAATATGTTAATAATACACTTTATTTTTAATGTTACTAATAAATACTTGTTACATTTATAACTATTAAAATAAATTATTAAATTAATATTACTAAATATAGTTCAAATTATCTTAACTACCAAAAATATATATATAATAGCAATAATGTATCACTTAAATGCCTAACATAACTATATAAATAGATCAATTGTGTTGAAAATAGGTTACACGGGTCAAATCCAAACTCAACCCAATTATCTAAACGGGTTAAATAGGTCAACGCAAATTCAACCTGCCTTCAAAACCCTCAACCCAAACCCGCTATCTTCATGTCATGTCCGTGTCGTACTATCGTGTCGTGTCAAATTTTACCGGCCCTATTTAACTCACTGGATTTATGTTCTCTTTTTGAACGAAAAGTTGTGTTTATTGACCATTGTTTATGTAATTTTAGTATGCGTATTATGTAATATATTAATTATATCCTTCTGTATTTTACCAATATTGATTTAAATCCTTTGTAATTTTAATCATATATAATTGAAATAGTTAATAACATAATCCATCACCAAAAAAATTAAAGAGTGGTTTATGTGGTGATTTGGGATTTGGGTAAAGGTTAATGATTTTTTTTTATCAGAAATAATAGGCATGGGCCCGTAAAAACTATCTATTTAAATCCGAAATAATTACATTTAAAATATCTGAAAGAGAGCACCATCATCGATGATTACAATCATAAACGAGACTGTTAACTTTTCTACCAAACCAAAAATAATGTAGAACTTTTTCATTATATTAATACAATTAAAATACAACTAGAAGTCCAAAAATAAAATTAATAGTAGAAAAATACTAAATAATATTATAGTATATAACTATATTTGGAAATAATATATGCCTTTCAAAGATAAAACCCAAAGCCAACAACAATACTCTCATTGTGGACCTCATCTGTCACTGTCTTACTCTTATATTTGTATACATGGAACTAGATAAACAATAACAACAATAACAATAAACTCAGTGCCTAAAAAACTCTCGCCAACGGGGTCTGAGGGGGTGAAATGTATACAACCCTTTCCCTATAGGGTAGGGATGGCAATGGGGCAGGTAAAACCCGTTACCCGCGGGTACCCACCACGTTTGGGAGGAATATGGGTATAAGTAAAACAGGTAGTGGATACGGGTTGGATGTACCGGCCCCATACCCGCCACAGGTATGGGGTGGGCACGGGTATAGTGTTATACCCGCCCCGCCCCGCCCCGCTCTATATCCGCTCTATTTTGTATTTATTTAATTTTAAAATTAAAAATATGTGTTTAAATTTAATTATCTAAATTATTTACCAATGTTATAATTAAAAATATCATTGCATTTTTAAAAAGGTATTCAATAATCAATATGAACGGATATGAATGATTGTTTTGAACCCACATTAAGGCGGGTACGGGGCAATAGATACCCGTTGGATACCCGCGGATAATGGGGCAGGTATGAGTATGGGCATGTACCCGCCGCGGGTATCCACTTCGTACCCGTGGCGTAATGGGGCGGGTAGGGGTATGGAGCAGGCACCTCCCGTACCTGCCCCGCTCTATTGCCATCCCTATAAGGTGCTACTCTAAAGGGAAACTGTTTCTGAGGGCCCCCAACCCGAACAAGCAAAAAGTTAAAAATGGAACAGTATTTATATAATCAAGTCAAGTTAAAGCAAAGTCAAGTCCATTCAAATAGTATCAGACATACAAGCATGCAAACAACAATAGAACACCAACAATAGCAACTATGAAAAAAGAGAAAGGGAACCTTGATAAAAGATGTGCCTCAACACCATAAAGCGGGTCCCGAGATTATAGGGACGGAAACAAAGTTTTGATTGGCGAGCCTTTCTATAGTAATAAAAGTTTCCAACCAACTTAAATATATTTTAGAATAATCCAATTTATAAGATAATATCAACTAATATATACATCCTTGTATTATGTCGTACAATGGTAATACACGGTAGAAGCAAAGCTTATGATACAATTGACTCTTAAATTGCTTCAGATGTCGACCAACCCAGTCAACAATTTCAACCTTGAGCATAGGAGCTTCACCTGATCAATGAACTGAATGTCCACGAAAACGCTTGATTCGCTTTCGCCAATAGTTATAGTTACTTCGACTCTCCAATCACCATAGCGTAGCTATGCAGAGAAATGCATTTGGATGTTAGTGTGATAACACCCGGACACTTTCAATTAGACTAAAAACACAGAAACATCTTAGGGCATGTTTGCTATCGTATTCTATTGGCAGCTTTTGATTTCTTTTAGAAGCTAAAAATCATATGTACAGGGAAAGGATATCATTTTGGTGTTTGCTTTCTTATTTTTAAGGTTTTTTTTGTTTTGCCCCCTAATTTGAGCGAAAACTGAGAATAGAAAATCAAAACCCAGAAAACCCCGTCTTCAAAACTTGGTTTTAGCTTCTACAAAATACCAAAAACTGCAAATAGAAAACGACACTAAACAAGCCTTTGGAAAGTAGTCGAGCCTGACCTGTAAGCATATATCCATATTAGTTTAACCCATCATATCTTCCAATGAAGAAACGCGTTGTATCCTGGAGACAATACAGTCTATCAAGTTGACAAGATCCTCGGGAGTGGAGAGGTTCGAGCAAAAACCTGTAACAAAATCGAGGTCCCAAACGCCATCTACAATAATTTTCATATCATCACAACTATGGCGGCACTGGTGATGAAGCTTCCGGTATGTCACGGCTAGAACTTCTGACATCTCCCGAAAAGCCGGGTCTTCTAAAGCCTTACGGATGTCCAACGAGATATCCCGGGTTTCATTCAAACACGTGGATTTCATTTTCAAGGTGATTTTTCGGATTGAAACGAGATTGAAAATGATATGCCGAGACCAAAGATGAGAACTTGATGAGGAGATTGTGGTGGGATGGTGAAGTTGGAGTAAGTTTGCCAAAGTGATGTATACTAGAAAGGTGAAGACATCATAGAAGTTCATGCCTGTTGATGGTAGAGTAACAGAAAAAAAAAGAAAAAGAAAAAAGGGTAAGTTAGCCATGCGTAGTCAGTGAGGAAGAACAAAGGGAAAAATTAGAGTGTTCACTTAATGAAAATTTCTCGATTTTCCAGAAAAACTCTCCGAAGCCCGATTTTGAAAACAGTTTTCTTCCCTTTTCAGTAAATATATATATTAGGGTTGATTGGCATCGATGTTCAGTTAATAATTTTTGGTTTATAAGAAACTAAAAACTGGGTTATGAAAACGATTTTTCTTTTTTTGGGTTTTCTGTTTTCTATTTTCACTCAAATGAGGAACAAACAGAAAAAAAAAAAACAGATAAATCGTTTCCGAAACCTAGTTTTTAGTTCCTCAAAAACCAAAAACTTATACCAAACAGGCCCATATTAAACATTTTCCTTGTTTTCCAATGCCCTTTCTTTCTTTTTTTTTTTGGGGGGTAATTGAGGGGGTCGTTTTCCCATATTTTCTAAAATTTCCAAGGGTTGCTGTTTCTTCACGACTTTTAGTTTCTCAAAAGCCAAAACTAAAAGCAAAAATCATATCAGACGAGTGCTTATATAATACCGGTATTAGCAGCAAGATTACGCTGGCAAAGGGCCTCAAAATCATCACAAATGTCCCTGATGTCCTCAATCAACTCCTTTGCTTCATTGTAATCTCCTACAAGCAAATTCCACTGAAAATTGTATTAGTTATCTCATTTTTTGTTAAGTTTGGACCCTAGAAAAACCAATTTAAAGGAAAATATTTTCCTACATTTAAAGTAAATAAAAATTAGAAGGAAAAGTAGGTAGATAAAAAATTAAAGAAATTATGGTCTTTTGGGTAAATAAGCAGGGGTTGGGAGTGACAAGATTTAAAGGGCTTTTTGTCCTACTAACATAGTAAAAAAAAAGCAACATTCCCAGTGCCTCAAGGGCTCCCATGTAAGCAGGGTCCCCGGGGGGGGAGGGTGGATGTACGCAGCATTCCCCCTTCAGGGTGCTACCCTGGAGGAAGCCTATTTCCGAGAACCTCCAACCTGAGAGGCACACGAGGACTTCCCAGGAGGTCACCCATCTTGGTGCTACTCTCACCCAAACACGCTTAATTTCGAAGTTCTAATGGGATCCGTTGCTTGTGTGTTGGTACCCTCTTTGGTTGTCCTACTAACATAGTGTTTTTAGAAAATGTATAGTGCTTAGGCTCCGTTTGTTTTAACGGAAAATATTGTCTCAATTCTATTGTTTTTTAACATAATTTCATAGTAATAATCACAAATGCAGAAAATGTTATCCTCCATTAAGGGCAAATTGACTTCCCAGTGACGAAAGGGGAAAATATTTGCCTTCATGGAGGGGAAAAATGTTTTCATTCATAATTTTATGTCATATGCTTCATTTTAATCTCAACTTGAACAAGCTCCAACCTCATACAAGTCTGTACAATATGACCATATTTTTAGCTAGAAAGACAAAACTTTAAAGAAGTATTACCATACGGAGCCCGATAAATTTCATTTCCTGCCCTTATTAGCATTTTTTCCCGAAAACTTTTCTTTTAGCGTCATGGCATGGTAGAAGCAAATAGAGATTTTGCCTATTTTCGTTAATCCATGAACAGGGTCAGTATAGACACCTAGATCCACAGACCCATTTATCTCGATCAGGAAAAGAATCAATAGAAGAAGAAAGAATAGGAATTGATCAACAACAACAACAATAATCCTAGTGCCTCAAGGGCTCTCGTGTAAGCAGGGTCTGGGGGGTAGGATGTATGCAGCCTTATCCCTTCAGGGTGTGACTCTAACGAGAGGCTGTTTCCAAGGACTGCCAATAGGAATTGATCGATGCACTTAATTATTTTCTAGAAACAAACGAAAACGAAATAAACTTACCACCCAATTAAGATTATAAGCATTGAACCAGTTGTGATTGATTGATATCGTATCTTCCTGGAACCATTGGACATCATATATCAGCATCAATGATATTGCACAAAGCCCATGGCACAGACAATAACATGACATTGAATTACCCAAAAGATTTCCGGTGTTAATGCTGATGATGGCTCAAGCTAGTATGCCAAATAAAGGCCGTTACACATCGCAGTTGTCGTTACATAATGGATTTTAAACTATCTGTTACACATGATTATACGTTACGTAACAATACCATAGTAATGATGTCAATACAACAACAATAACAACAAACCCAATGCCTCAAAAGCTCCCGCATATGCTTAGTAATGATGTCTATCATCATCTATATTAAAATTTTCTTATTAAAACGGATTTGTATTTGTTTTAGACAAAGGGCCGGGTTGGCCAACTTCTTTCTTGAAGAAAAACACTTTTTTCAAAAATTTAAAGGTGCTTGGCCAAAAAAGAAAAGTGTTCCTATAAAGCACAATCACACAACACTTTATGTAACATCTGTAGCACCCTAGTTTGGTAACCGTGAAAATAGTGTAATCATACCAGATTATGAACTTGATGATACCATCCACTAGGAACAAATATTATTTCGTTTCGTTCTTGAGTGCACTCCAACCATACAGCCTGAGATACAACAAGAAAGAAGCAAATTCATAAAGAGATGGCGAAAATCATTGTCAGAAATCCACAATTCAATAAAGAAATTCACCTTGTTAAATCCCAGGAACTTTGATTCGTCAACATCCTCGAAAATATTATAAATTGAGTTCTTCATGTTTCTGATAACATCAGAAAGACATTAGTTTTGGAAGGTTTAATTGACGAAGCAGCTATCCTATACAGTTCGTATGTCTTCTAGGGCTGGTCCCGAGCTTTTAGGGGTCCAAAACAAGTTTCATCTGTGGGCTCTTTTCAATAACCAAAGTGTTCAGGCCGGTTTAATCTTACCTCGAATAGTCCATTTTACATTATAATAATGCAACCTAATATGTGGCTCTTGTATATTATATAAGTACATATGCTTTTATAATGAATCATATATAGGCCATTATTTCTCCAAATTATGAATGATAATATACAGTAGAAGCAAACTCTAATCTTCAAAAGAGGCCCACAACAAATTGGGGGCCTCAAGCAACTACTTCTACTGCATGGGGTTTTGATTAATCCTAAATGATATGACCAACCACTAATAATCATGTAATCGGAAAGCATAATTACTTAAATTCTCCATTTTGTCCTGAAGTTTCCCATAGCAGATAAAGGTACTGAGACGTTGGCATATGACAAAATATGCAGAAAAATCTGAGAAAATAGCCAAGACTGGCTCTGGGACACATACTTTTATCTTATCCTTGTACCCAAGTTGCGATAACATAGGAAAAAAGGGCCCAAAAGGCAACGGTACCTATCAAAGACAAGGTGGCGTTGAGAAGGAGGAAGAAAAAACCACGACTTTTTGCCACATACATTTGCTGACCAACTATATGACCTAAAAACATCAGCATGAAGAGGAGTCCAAGTGCCTGCATTAGAAGGAAACAAACTTTAGCCTGCAATTTGCACTGGCACCCTCGATTATATGATGATCTAAAAGAGAGTCACGATTCCTCTAATGTTGTGTTTGGCACATGGAATTTAGCCTGCAATTGGCACTGGCACCCTGGATTCTACTTCTAATGTTTTGTTGGTCTATTGGAAGTGGAATTCACAAGCTAAATTTCATGAATTGGGTACAAATAAAAAGGGTCCTTTTTACAGAAAACTACCATCGAAAGTACCATTTTTCACTTAACCACTACGACATTTCAATCTTTCGGACAACCACCTTCAAAATTTTTAATTTTTTCAATAACCACCTAAATTAACATTGTTAGTTTTTTGTTGAGGCTACATGTGTAATTTTACATTTTCTTATAAAAAAGGGGAGATGAATGCACTTGTTGGTGTAAGCTTACTTGGTTAAGCAATATAACCTTAACGGTCTTCTTGTGCAGGTTTGAATCCCATTACATCCTTGTGAATACAAGGATTCGAACATGTGCAAAGAGCCAACTTAACAGTATAATGTTTTATTAACCGAGCTAAAAGCAACACGTATTATGTTTCTCCTGATTTTATACATAACCTACGTAGAATCACGTGTAATCCAAATAGAATACTAGGAACATACCCAGTGCCTCAAGGGCTCCCGCCTATGCAAGGTCTGGGGGGGCGGATGTACACAGCCTTCCCCCTTCAGGGTGTTAACCTGAAGAGAGGCTGTTTCCCAGTGCCCCCAACCTGAGGGTAAGGACTTCCCAGGAGGTCACCCATCCTGGTACTACTCTCCCAAATAGAATACTAACCGCATTAATATAGGTGGTTGATGAAAATATTTACATTTTTAAAGGCGTTTTTCTGAATAATTAAAAAGTTGTAGTAGTTAAGTGAAAAGTAACTACTTTAAATGTGTTTTCTGTGAAACAACCCCAAATAAAAATTCAACTTCTAGTTCCCTTGGGTGGGAGGAAACAATAGCAATTCCAATTGACCTGAAAATTATTAAAAAAAAAAAAAAAAAAGGTAGGCATCTAAACCTGAAATGACCCCAAGCCAGCTCAGACTGACATAAGTTTGACTAGACTCGATCCAACTCCAAACCTGAAAGTACCCGAATTGATATGTGCTGGCCCGAACCTGACCCATAACCCAAAAGTAACCTATATCAAAACCAAATTTTAGCCTGTGATTCCTTTGATTATCCAAAAACTAGAATTTAACTCCATCCTAGTTCGAATTCTGCTAGAAATGGAATTATAATTACGATTCTACAGGCCGATTTCAATTCTCTGCACCAAGTAGAGTCAAAGTGGTAATTGCATTTGCATATGCTCCCCAACCTTTTGGCCCCATGTAAACAAAACGGTAGTCCGAGCAACTTATTTCATTGCCCTCCTTATAAGCATCGGGATCGTTATGCATACGAAACCTGTCAAGGTATATGTTGAGCCAATCATCATAGAAGAACAATGGAGTTTCATATGCCACATATTCGGGATATTCCTGCATATATGACGAGAATGAAAAATCAACCAAGTGAGAGATATATCTTTAAATATGAAGGTATATATTCAAAATAAATAACATGTCATGAAAGTGAGCCTAAAGGGGGTCATAAACAGACATACATGCAAGATTCAAACCTACATAAGTAGTAGTTGTCGTTAAAAAGCTTGAGTAGAGCTTAAGTATAAACGAGCGAAAATTGATATAATTTGAGTCTCAATGTCAAGCAAAGTCTGAACCCAGATAATACTAGCTCACATTAGAGGCTTGTAAGCCTAAATGATTCTAAAGGTGCAAACCTCGATATAAATTATGAGCCTAAATGCACCCAATTGAGCCAAGTTAGAACCTAAATAAGCCTAGCTTGAGTCTAACCAAACCCGATTGAGCCTATATCGAGTGAGGATGAGCCTAAATAAGGTGAGCATAAATCCAAGTTTACCAAGTTGGGATCGAGCTCTCCTGCTCAAAGTCTCCAAGCTCAGCGAGCTGTGGGCCGAACCCAAACTGAGCTAAAATGTTGACTAGTCAAGCCTTAAGCCCAATGAGTTTTAGGAATGGGTATAAAGACAGTGAATAAATTCATTGAAAGTGATTGGGCAAAAGATAGATTTAAAATGGTCGTTTTAATTGCTCCAAAATAAACTCCGATTCAAAACCAGAGAAACAACATGATCATGATACTACAGTCTTTGTCTAAAGAAGTTTAAATGAAAACTAAAACCAGAAGCAAATTGTTGCTGGTAATGGATGCCCCAAACATCCGGTCCTCCTACTATAGATATACAAGTTAACTTTAAGGCTCCGTGCCAATGGCAATATATAATTTTTATGTAACAGGGGTGTTCAAGTCATCTTACATTCAACTCGACTAGTCCCCAAGTTACATGCATCACCCACTTGGAAGTTTCCTTGCATGTAAGGGTAATTTGGGACACACGGACCCACCCAAAGAATTGTAATGATAAAATTCAACCCCCAGAGTCTATGCTTCCATTAGGCACTAGGTCCGAATGCTTTAACACTTGAGCTACTCCCACGGGTATTTTGAACTTTTCCCTCCTTACAAAATTGAGGTTCTAGTAATCGTATTTCCCAAAAATGGTTCTCTCCCCTCTAAAACTATGCCAAGAACAACAGTAAAGCTTGATCTTGCACAAACCTTGACAAAGTGCCAGTCCTTCAAATACAATACTGATTCACCATCACATTCGGTACTAGAAACATTATTATCAACTTCATCATTTCGTGCAAGCCATATATCAATGAACTCCGAAACTGACATTTCTATTCGTTTCTGGTCTGTGAACTCTCTTCTGCCGCAGTCTGCAACCTGCAAATGACAAAGCAATACACGCATAAGCACCAGATCTGCCTTTCTGATGATACACCCCGTTGATATCCCTGCATTACAGCAGCATTTGGTTGCTTTTCAACAACAGCATCCTAATGCTTCGTAGAGGCTCCCATCGCATGCAATCTTACCCCTACAATGTGCTACCATGAAGGGATTTGGTTGCTTTTCATCTAGAAATATTTACTCTCAACATAGTTGTGACTAAAAGTATTTTTTCGTTAAAATTTTCTACGTCTAGTTGCCCCTGGTCACAATGTCTATTGGGCTTGACGTATGGATAATGCATAAGATCACTTCATATTCACCGCACTAACATAAAAAGTGGGACTACATATTCGAACAAGAAACCGCCAGGTCAAACACGCTCTATACACGTTAAGGAACCAACTGGATAAGATCTGAAGGAGGAATAACGGTTTCGACAGCTTTGGCAAGTAGCGGGCAAGTAGAGCACACCTGCTAGACTTGGCCAGTAGCCGAGCCCACTCTACTACTTGTTGGGCTATCCTATTACATAGGCCCATCTACATTGGGTATGCATTACTACTTCCTGATAAGTTGAAACAGGAGTTGAATGTCATGATTCTATTAATATCTGGTCGGCAGATGTATATTCGATCAATCAGATCAATCTACGCAGAGTTTCCGCTGGTATATAATTGATTGGATACCTACCCGATCAATTGGATTAGCCACTTGTAGCCGGTAAAAGCTGTTTTTACCCAAAAAAATTTATGTTTTTCATATTTTTCATTATTTTCAATATTTTGGTTTGTAAACTCTATAAGTAGGGATCAACCCTTCATTGTAATTAATTCTTCACTTGATTAATGAAATTTCTACTTAGAAATTTAATTGCAACTCTCTCTCTATCAATTTCTCCCTCCAACTTTCCTTCTTGAGCCTTCTCCCCCCAATACTAATTCTCCCTCTAATTCTTCCTTTTCTTCCTCAATTTCTTCTCTTTTCATGGTTAATTGATTAAGTTTTTCTACATTGGGTCATAATAGTTGGTATCAGAGCCAAGTTTGACCAAATTATTACATTGGAACCTAACATTGAAAAAAAAAAGGAACATACCAAGTGCCACAAGGGCTCCCACCTACGCAGGGTCTGGGGGGCGGATGTACGCAGCCTTCCCCCTTTAGGGTGCTAACCTGAAGAGAGGCTGTTTCCCAGTGCCTCCAACCTGAGGGTGATGACTTCCCAGGAGGTCACCCATCCTGGTACTACTCTCACCCAAGCACGCTTAACTTCGGAGTTCTCATGGGATCCGGTGACAGCATGTTGGTGCCCTCTTTGGTCATAACATTGAATTACAGAGAAATACAACTTTCCATAGGAGTTCAATTTCCATGTTAATCCAACAACGCTGGAACATTCAATCCAATTTACTAGCATAACACGTTTATAAAAACCCTAATTTCTCAAAAATTAACAACCTGGACTCTAGAATTGCCGAATTGAGCAGAAAAAAATCTGAGATTTGGTTCACCATTATCAGTTACCCAATCTGTACAAGCCCTCCAATCTTCCATCATTCCTGTGATCACCACTGGCTCGTTCTTCGCAAGGTACCGCTCTGCGAACTCGGCGTAACTCAGTTCTTTCCCGTTCACTCGCTCGATTTCGCCGCCGATTTTGAGCTTCTTCTTCATTTCTTTAGGGTTCATTTTCGAATCGACGGCGGCGATTAGTTGCGCCGCCGGTTCGCGGTGGCGGCGGTCTCCTCGTGAGTGGGTATTCAAGTTGATCTGTGATTCGATATCCGGGTCGGGTTTAGCATAAACATTACAAGTATGACGGGCGAATTAAATTTAATTCATTTGTGTTTTATTTGACTATAAAAATAATTATCACTTAAGTTTAATTATTTATTATTTAAGTATTTTAATATTTTAATATATATAGTAAAATATTTTAAATTTTTAAATATTTTATCATTTATATATTTTAAAAGTTATAAAATTTTATCAATTATATATTATTTTATCAAAATTGAATAGATTTTCTTTAAAAAATTCTCAAATGGACATTATCCTGGTAACATATAATTATTTCTATTAAAATTTGATAGCTTTTTTACAAAAACTAAATAATATTTATTTGAAAACCGACGTATCTTAATATGTAAAATTAAATGCCACTTCGACATAATACAAATGACCGAAAATCATATCTAAGGGCCAAATTTGAGAAAAAAAAGGCAAGAACAAAAGCAAAGCAGCTAAGTTAATTTGCGTAGTTAAATTCAAGAGTTTCGTTTAACCTAAGAGGATACCAACACGCAAGAACCGGATTCCATTAAAACTCCAAAATTAAGCATACTTGGGCAAAAGTAATACCAAGATGGATGACCTCCTGAAAAGTCATCGTGCTACACCCCCCAAATTAGGGGTTCTAGAAAACAGCCTCCCTTCATGCGGGAGCCTTTCAGGCACTGAAAATGTCGTTTATTTTTAGTTCAAGAGTTTCGTTCTAACACGTAATAGACCCAATTACAAATCAAAATTTATGACCGTTTTAAGTCGCAACTGTAATTCAGCATTCCCGACCCATCTAATTAAAGTTCTAACAGTATAATTATTTCATAAACTTTTCGATTACTCGTTGTTCGTAAATAATTACACAGTAAATGCCAGGTCTACCACGTGGGGTCCATAGAACTGTCCCTCCTTTGTGTCTTTGTGGTGGTTTGCATGTGCTGTCACGTGACCAAGTTATGCATCATGTTATTATATTCCCCCCCTTATTTTTCATTCCTTTTAACTTTTTAGTTTTTTTTTTTTTTTGTTCTTTTCTTAATAAATACAAAAATATTTTTTTTGGCTCTGATACCGTATATTAAGATTACCCACAAAATCAAGAAATCTTAAATTGAAATAACAGTTACACATGCGTAGGGGCGTAAACGAGCCGAGCTGAGCCGAGCAACCCCTTGTTCGAACTCGAGTTTGATAAGGCTTATCGAGCTCCAGTTCAAGCCGAGCTCTTATCGAGCATTTCTAACCCTTGTTTGAACTTGATTCGATAAGAATATAGTGTGTTCGATACTCGGCTCGGCTCGTTAGGCTTATCGAGCTGAGTCGAGTTCATTATCGAGTTGAGTTGAGCTTGTTATCGAGTCGAGTCGAGCTTATTATTGAGCCCAATCGAGTTTAAAACGGAGGCAAGTTTGCAATTGAATTGAGCTCATTAATGAGTCGAGCTTTTTAAGTTATTATAGAGCCATTATCGAACCATTTTTGAACCAATATCAACTGTTATCAAGCTCATAACGAGCTCATATCGAGCCCCTTATCAAACTGCTCATGGACATTAGTGAGCTGAGCACCACCTGTTCGAACCTGGCTCGTAAAGCTTATCAAGCCTACTCGAACTCGGCTCGATAAGCTATCGAGCCCTTTTAATGAACATAAACAAGTCCTAATTGATTTAAAACACGAGTAGTTCATCGAACGCCCTGTTCGTTTACACCCCTACACACGCGAATGCCCATTGGGCTTGAAGCATAGATAATGCACAGACCCACCCCCTACCTTACGTTTGAAATAGATTAATATTTAGAGTGTGTGCTATTGGGATTCGAACTCATGACCTTTAAGTTTACATGACACGTCTCAACTCTTAAACCTTTCTCAACTTTGACTCGAACCCTAGTGGTAATAGATACAACCCCAGTGTATATATAGAGTCACCAAAACTAAAACCCTAATGTGTCATGGGCCTAAATAATATTAGCCCAATCCTATACCTTATAACAAGGCCTAAAACAATCAAGCTCCATACATAATCTAACAGTCATTATTTTTTCTGCATTATATGCAGTATGCTAGATCCACCATAATCACACATTAGAAAAGCAAAAACAACATTCCCAGTGTCCCAAAGGCTCCGTCCTAAATAGGGTCTAGGGGGGAGTGGATGTACGCAGCTTGTCCCCTTTAGGGTACCCTGAAGGGAGGCTGTTTTCGAGAACCCCCAACTTGAGGGTTGCAATACGAGGACTTTTCAGAAGGCTCGATCCAACATGGTCACACATTACTAGCCTCAAATAATTCGTATGACGGGGTTTAACCAACATCTCAGTTCACTCTTTTATGAGCGGTTTTCCTCCTCTAGATTCTCTTTCTAATCCGTTCATCTTATGGGACAGTGATTAATCTTGTTTGTTACATTGAGTCAGCAAATCAATCACTTAACTTATCTGCTAAGAAAATGACGGGAAAATCTCACTAGAACAGGGAAATAGTGTGGGATGGCGATTATAACCTTTTGCCTATATATAGAGCCATCTTTTATCGTAACTTATGATCCAATTGAATTAGAATTAAAACTCTCACAACTCTATCTTTTTAGTGACATGAAAAATTAGAGGATACTAATAACCCACCGTTGGGTTGTGTCTAAAATTTTTTGTCTAAATTTGGAACAGAGGTTTGTGGTGGAGTAGAGAGACCGCGCCCTTTGGACTTGCAGTACGGTCCTTTCATTTGTTGGGTTGTAAAACCCATTTGTATTTTTTAGGGTTTCTCTTTGTAATGAGGGATGCTATATATACCTCTCTTAAGGTTTTAGCCATTTTCGAGCAAGAGAGAAACACAGAGAAAGACAGAGTGTGCGAGAGTGAAGAAATTGTTCATGTAATACTTCAATTTTATTCTAATAAAAGTTCTCTACTTCTGTCCGTAGTTTTTCCCTCTCTTTGAGGGTTTTCCACCTAAATACTGTTATTCTCATTACTCTTTCTCTTTTACCTTCTTATTTGCTTTTCAAATTTCATTTAGTATCTGAATCACGTCCTTGTAAATCCCATGCAAAACAATACAAAATTATGTTCCATTTGTTTTTTTTTCTTTTTTCTTTTTTTTTTGTCCCGGACCAGACAAACCCTCCTGTGACAACACCACTCCTGTGCCAGTGCCCATTACCCCCACAGATCCGGTCTAGCTGGGTTCGGATTTGTTGTTTCCTTGGTGTGAACTACCTGACCTACCAGTAGTTGACAGTCCTAGACGATGTAATTCCTCAAGAGGCCTCTGGGTGACCTGTCATCTTTTGTCCGCTTTTCTGGATTCTCTTTCCCCTTTCTTGTGTTGTGGGCTCGGTACCCCTCCTGTCTGCTCCTGCCCGGTACCTTGCTCGCATCGCGGGAGGGGGGATTTTCCCTTTCTATCCTCCACTCTCTCCAAGGTCATCGTTACGTCTACTGTGTGGTGTTTCTTGGTGTGTATCTGCTTCGGTTTCATCCGCTGCCCTGCTTGTTCTGGTCTCTTCCTGTGTTAGTATCGTTTTCCCGGTTTTGTTGATTGTTTTTTGGTGCCTGTTGTTTTCCTTATTTTTTCTAGTCTCTTTTTGTACGGAGTGGTTAAGGTCTCGCTTTATTGAGTTACCTGTATATACTATGACTATGCCGATACTTTTTGAAAATATATATATGTGTGTGTGTGTGTGTGTATATATATATATGTACAATTATTTTTAGTACTATTGCTTATGTTGTCTGTGTCCGAAAGTAAAAAAAAAATAAAAAAATATCATAATTTCATTCGTCTCCTTTGGAAACAACATGTCTATAGAGTAGCATACTATAGGGGTAAGGCTGCGTACATATTACCCTCCTCAGACCCTACTCTGGCAGGAACCTCTTTGAAGCGCTGGGTTGTTGTCAAAACAAATAGAGCAGTACCAGACATGCAGACAATATCGAACAGCAAAAATAACAAACATGTAAGCCTTAGGGGCGTTGTGAACTAGCATCTATGTAGCTCCTCTCTCATAACAGTTGTGTCGACTACACATATTTTAACCTCCACTTAGATCTATCGAAGGCCATCTCCTCATTAAGATTTAAGTGGGTAAGATTATGTCGGATCGTTTCCGTCTAACTTTTCTTTGGCTTGCTTTTACTTGTCTTTCAGTGTGTATTATGTAGTTGTCCGGACGAAAACAAATGAAGAAAGAACAGTAGTTGAGTGCAATGTCCTAAAAGAAGAAAATGACTTGGTGTGTTTGTATAACTAAGAATAGCATGTGTGATAAGAGTCGGTTCCCAAAATAATGCTGAAAAATAAAAAAAATAATGCCAAAAAATAAATAATTACCCATCTACTATTGAACTGCGTTTAGAAAACGCAGTTCACTCCAAAAATAACGGAATTAATTTTTTTCAGTTATAAAACGCGTCTTTCATATGAACATAAACCGTGTTCGCGGTTCATTCGAAGATAAACCGCGTCTTTAAGACGCGGTTCATATGTGACTAAACTGCGTCTTTAAGACGCGGTTCATATCATTGTACAAGATAAGTCATGAAGTCAAGGACGCCCACGCTCGAAACGAATTCAAAATGAAATGGATGAAATGACTATACACGAAGGGTCACACGTGAATTCTGGAAGAGAAAATGTCATAATGTATTGACATGCAAGATGAAAAAGGAGCACGAGGCTCGGTTAGCAGCTAGTAGCAGTGAAATATATCACGGTAATATTTATTTATGTTTCATTTTTTTGAGCATTTATTTATGTTTTATTTATATTATTTTTTATATAGTAGTTCGTTATTTATATATAGCTATTAGTTTGTTATTTATGTTGTTTAATTCATAAAGCATTATAACCGCGTTTGCTAAACGCGTTTTATATGATAGTAAACCGCATCTTCTAAACGCAGTTCATTCCCTATATAAATTTTTGTTCTTCATGCCGTTATTTTTACATATAACCGCATTTTTTGAACGCGGTTTAGTATAACCGCATTTATAAAACGCGATTCAACATTAGATTGGTAAATATTTATTGTTTAGCATTATTTTTTTATTTTTTTATTTTACAGCATTATTTTGAGAACCGACTCGTGTGATAGTGGCCTCTATTATATATCTCCTTCAAATGTCTCTTCTTCACATGGTGGGGGCCCTTTTTTATATAATTATTCTAATATTTCGTATCGTTACAAATATGAAACAGAGTCTGTAAGACCTACTCCAAACAATCAAAATGCAGACAAAAAGAAAAGAAATACATGATAGGAATTACATGGGGAACGAGCATTCATTTTTCATGAACTAGCATCGATATAGACAGAAACTAAATCAAAACAGTAAATTAGCTGAAAAATTAAAGAGGGAACAAGAAGAGATAAAATTGACATTTGATTTCTATGATGCCTTTTGAATATAATCTCAAATTTATTGACGGAGTTTTTCCTCTGCAGAGCTGGGCTTCTTCTACTTCCTCTTTGGCTATAGTATAGTCCCGGCTCATGTACCTATTTGGAGATGTATCACAAACTAGGCTCGGTGATGATGTTTTCAGGTGCACCATGATTTTGTGTGACTATATATGTTCTCGCATAAGGTTTATGAGGTGTCATCCAAGAGAATAGCTCCGTGGACGTATTTCCAATAACGCAGATTATGTAAACCTTGTATCTCGTGTTTTTTTTCCTTGTTGAATTTTTTGTTATCCTTTTATTTCTTTTGCTTAATAGTAATCTATTAGGACAACCCACAAATAATGAAATCCTAAATCGAAATAGCAATCACAAACAGAAATTGGATTAGCCCAATTCTCTGTCTTATAAATAAGGTCTAATACAATCAGACTCCACACATAATCCAACGTAATCTGACACTGGAAGGTGAATCTAGATGGATTTCATGTTTGGGGACCCTAGATTTTTGCATAATAGAAAGGAACCTTCTTGCTCTTATGACTTATCTTTTAAACAACCATGGTGGGGCATTGGTCATCCAAAACCCAATTATTGCTGCTATTACCCGGGGTGGATGTATGCAGCCTTCTCCCTTAAGGGTGCTATCATGAAGGGAGGCTGTTTCCGAGAACCCCCAACCTGAGGGGTGCAACACGAGGACTTCCTAGGAGGTCACCCATCTTGGTACTACTTTCGTCCAAGCACATTTAACTTCGGAGTTCTAATGGGATCCGATGCTTGCGTGTTAGTACTCTCTTAGGTCACAGACCCCTTTTTCTATGTTGAGAAAATGGTTCATGTATCACTATAGTCGATAAACAATTCAATGACTTCTTATATGTTAGAGATTAGAAAGTGAAAACTCTCTGTTTAAAGATAGTATTTTAAAGAGGTAAAGACGAGGCTCTTAGGATTGCCTCTTGTAAATGAGGGCCCTAAAGCATTAGCCCGAGAAATAATAAGGAGGACTTGAGGGCTCAACATTTGTTAACCAATTAGTTGAATGGTTCGCTTCTCCGAAATAATGATTAAAGGAGATGTCCACTGACGAGGCACTAATCGCACGATTTATATGTGAATTCTTTAATAAAAAAGCTGAAAAATTCTTTGTTTCTAAACATATGCTTGACTGATCAATTGAGGTGTTGAAAACGATATTTTCTTTTGTTCTTGTTAGTAAAGAGTTGTCAACATACACCTTCGTAAAAAAAGATCAAATATCATATCAAGTAGCTATACACTCGTATCGTTTTCTTCTTGTCCATTTGGAAATCTTTCTTCCTATATTCTTCTACATTGCTCTTATGTCTAAACCCAACAATTATTAATCCTAATCGAAAAAAATACGCTCCTAATTTTTTTTACAGTGGTAAGAAAATGCTAAAAAAACCTCTTTTTAAAAAGTCGTCAACTTAAAAATTATTGATCGTATGGCGGAAAATTGGCCGATGAAGATGAGTATGCCATTAAGCAATCAAATGATCGAATAATCGAGCGATCAAACGAAGAGTTTTCTGGGTTTTTTCCGATCTTGCTGTTCGGTTTTTGGGTGTCACTTCCCGCTGGAGGATCATGCCTGATCTCTTTTAATAGAACTGCTACGTCTTTCATCGTGGGGCGATCCCCGGCGCGGTTAGTTGTACACAGAAGAGCGATTCCTAAGGCTTGGAGCATTTCTTGAATGTGTGTGTCGGGATGGGATTGGAGCTTGGAATCGATAATCTCTAAAGGGTCCTTCTTACTCTTTAGGTGATCACGAACCCACTGCACCACATGTTCTCCGTCTGGAAATGATGGGTCCACTGGTTTCTTTCCAGTAACAATCTCTAATAAAACTACTCCGTAGCTATAGACGTCGCTCTTTTCAGTGATCTTTAATGTGCATGCATATTCTACAAAAAAAATACAAAGATAAAGATTCGCAAAATGTTAATAGGACATACGTACTATATAGTCTTGTGATACATAATATATTTTATAAAATTTATCATTTAGATATTCTAAGTTTTGAAGATTTATCATGTAGTTACGTTATTATTTTAATATAAATAATGAGATACTGAAAGGTTTTGTAATTTTATCATTAAACATCCTCTACATAAATTAGGCTAATTTTTATTAAAGTTCGGTGAATTTTCGAGTATAGAATAAGACAGAAATTTTGGAACTTACCTGGTGCCATGTACCCATAAGACCCAGCAAATTGTGGGTTAGCCGAGAGGCTCCCACATTGATCCTCGTCCACGAGCCGA
Source organism: Simmondsia chinensis (assembly GCA_018398585.1). Classification (NCBI taxonomy): domain Eukaryota; kingdom Viridiplantae; phylum Streptophyta; class Magnoliopsida; order Caryophyllales; family Simmondsiaceae; genus Simmondsia; species Simmondsia chinensis. The sequence continues at coordinate 745,280 of JAGTTD010000012.1, read as the reverse complement.
GCTAGCCCAAAATCTGCAAGACAGGGCTCGTATCGATCCCCCAACAGTATGTTGTGGGCCTTCACATCCCGATGCAATATCATTGGCGCACAGTCGTGATGCAAGTACGCTAGCCCCTCTGCCACGCCTATCGCTATCTTCAACCGTATCTCCCACCCCACCACCACCGACGCTCCTCCACCTCCACTGCTGTCATGCAACAACGCCCCCAATGTTCCGTTCGACATGTAGTCGTAAAATAGCAGCTTGATCTTCCTGTTTGCCCCCCACCCCAACAATTTGACTATATTCCGATGTCGGATTCTTGACAATGTAGTGATCTCTGATGAGAATGCTGCGGCCGATGTCTTTTCTAATGGACAGAATTTCTTAACTGCGATGGTCATACCGGAGGGAAGGGAGACCTTGTAGACAACACCAGACCTTCCACGTCCGATTATATTGCCAGATGTCAACGCTCTTGCCACGTCACCAATAGATAAATCGAGTTTCTGATAAAGTGTGACATCCCAAGGTGGACCCATTTCCACGTCACCATCCGGACACTCCGCATTATCACCGTGAGCGCCACGTAAGCGCCCAGCACCACCTAGAGTAATGTAGAGGGCGGTAAGTAAAAGCGCGGAGGCAGCCGAGAGGAGCACTGCCATCGCAACCCTCGCTCCCGCTGTGTGCCTAGCGCCACCACCCCCTGCCTCACTAGTACACCCGCGGTTTTCGGCTAAGCAAAGCCTCGGGTTTCCGGCAAGGACGCTAAACGGAAGCTTCCGGAAGAACGACGTATCTGGAACATTCCCCGAGAAATTGTTGTACGAGATATTCAATACCACGAGATTTTGAAGGGCAGCTAAAGGCTGAAGATTTCCCGTTAACTGATTATGAGACAAGTCCAAAACTCCGAGATTAATCAACGATGAAAACTCCGGCGGGATCTCGCCGGAGAGCCGGTTCCAGCTCAGATTCACGGCGATCTCCAACCCCGAAACCTTCCCCAAACTCGCCGGAATCTCACCGGAAAATTCATTTCCCCCTAAATCAATCAACTGAAGCTTCAAACAAGACCCAATTTGATCCGGAATCGACCCATTGAGCCTATTTTTCCCCAAAACGAGTTTAGTAAGAGAACTCAAAGACCCGATCTTCGAACTAAGCTCACCTTCAATCCGATTATCCGAAAAATCAACGAATTGAAGCGACGAAAGCTGATTGAAACTCGCAGGAATTCGACCGGAGATAAAGTTAGAATGCAGATCAAGGAAGGTCAAATTCCGACACCTGGTGATCTCCTCCGGTATGATCCCGGTAATCCGATTCGAACCCAAATCAAGAAAGTTCAAATTTTTAAGTCCACCAACAGTTGCAGGAATCTCACCACTGAGATCATTATCACTTGCTCTAAATCTGATCAACCCTGAACAATTCCCAATTTCTTTAGGGATCGAACCACTCAAATAGTTTGAAAGTAATAGAAATTTGTTCAATTTTTGTAATTTGAAGATCCGTCTTGGGATTTCACCTGATAATCTGTTCAAAGATAGATCAATTGCTTCCAAATTGGTACAAAAAGATAAACTTTCTGGGATTTTGCCTTCAATTTTGTTCTGCCATAAGAACAGCAATGAAAGATTACCCAATTGACCAAATTCATCTGGGATTGTGCCGTTAATTTGATTGTTATCAAGCTCAATATGAGTCAAATCTTTGCAATTTCCCAATGAAATTGGGATTTTGCCATAGATTTTGTTCATACTCAACTGAAGTTCTTGCAAAGATGTCAAATTTCCAATACTTTCTGGTATGGTTCCTGTTAATGAGTTCATTGATAAGTCAATGACTTTCAATTTGGTGCATTTTCCTAGCTCTTTTGGTACAATACCCACAAGGCTATTCTGCCATAAAAGAACGTTCTCGAGGTTCTCGAGGTAGCCTAACAAGCTTGGGATCGACCCAGAAAGCGAATTCTCGTAGAGATACAAGTTTCGGAGGGCGATGCAACCGCTAAGCTCCGGCGGGATCACCCCGGAGAGTAAGGCAGTGTAGATTGCCAAAGTTTCAAGTTTCTTTAACTGACCTAAACTTTTTGGCAATGACCCAGAAATGCTTGTTTCTGCTAAGCCCAACATGACCAAATCTGTGCAGTTTCCGATCGCCACCGGTAACTCTCCGGATAAGTTCTTGTTCCCACCGGCTCGAACCACGGCTAGACTCTTCATGGACCCAATGGTGCTTGGGATTGAACCACTGAGCTGATTGTCATAAAGTATGAGCCATTTTAGGCTAGTTAAGTTGCCAATCTGAGTTGGGATTGAACCCACAAGATGATTTGAGTTAAGATAAAGTTTTTCAAGCTTGGGTAAGTTGCAAATCTCCATTGGAATCTCCCCAGAGAGAGAATTATCACTCAAATCAAGAATCTTTAATTCTTGGAGGATCCCAATTTGTTTTGGGATTGATCCACTAAGATTTGTTCCTACAAGGGAAAGTTTAGTGAGTGATAATAATGAGGTAAAATTTGATGGGACATTGGCATGTAAATCGATGTATTTCAGGTTCAATTCAGCAACCTCGCGGTTAACATTGCATGTGATACCGAACCACTGACACGGGGTTTCATGGGTCGGCTCCCAATCAGTCAAAACTGAGCCAGATTGGGCCAAGATTGTAGCTTTCCAAGCCAGAAGCGTCTCACCTTGTGGGCTCAAGGCGATGGCGAGGGACCCATACAAAACGAGGAGCGGTATAACAAAAAGGCGATGGTCGTGGTGGTTATGGTGGCGACGATGGCGGCATCGCCGCGTAAGAAGAAGCATTGGAAGAAGAAGAAGGTGCAAAACACAAGGAGGTGTTTTAGGAGAGCAAGGAGAGAAATAAATTCATGGTCTTCTATGGGTTTAATTAACATAAAAATGGGATTAAATAATATTTTATAAAATGATATAAAATAAGAAAAAATTAATAATAAATTTGGGTTGGACTCACAGAATCTCTAGATCCAAGAATATAGCTATGGAGTGAGCAAAATGGAATTTTTGATGGTATATTTATTTTTTTATTTTAATTTTTTTGGGTTTTTTTTTTCTCGAGAGGTTACAGATTTGAGCCTCGTAAATAGTTTTGGTGTTTATGAAAGAGCAGGAAGAGAGGTGGGGGATAGAAAGGGAGATGTCATAGTGCCTTTTGTACTGAAAGAGAGAGCTCGATGAGTTGGGCTGTTTGTTATGTTTGTTGAGGGCATGTTTGGTATCGTATTTTATTTATGCTTTTAAATTTTTTTAAAAGTTAAAATTATATCTCGAAATTATTTTTTCTAATTCTCAGTTTCTAGTTTTCGATCTTTTTTCTACAATAACAAATTCAGTACCTCAAAGGGTTTCCGCCAAAGCAGGTTCTGAGGAGGGTAGGATATACGCAGCCTTACCCTTTCAGAATGTTACCTTAAAGGGAGGTTGTTTTCAAAGAACCCCTAACCCAATAAAGCAAGAAACTCGACAATAAAGCAACGATAAACCCTGCAAACAAACAATAAGGCAACAACAATAGCATACATGTAAGCTTAAGGGTACTATGAACTAGCTTTGTTGTGCTAGATCCTAAACTGTTGTGTCAATTACACTTATTTTTACCTGCGACTTAGCTCTATCTAAGGTCATCTTCTCAATTAGGTTTCGATTTTTTTTTTCCTAATTTGAGTAAAATTGGAAATAGGGAACTATAGGAGAAAAGCTATTTAAAAATCTAGTTTTGTGTTTTTTAAAAAATGAAAACAGAAACGGTAATATAAAATGACTCTTAAGGTTTGAATTCAGTAATATATATTTATGTTTCGTGGCCAAAAAAAAAATATATATATATTTATGTTATCTATGCTTTGTCAAGGGTGTTTGGGCGAGAGTAGTATCAGGACGGGTGACCTTTTGCGAAGTCCTTCGTGCTGCCAACCGTATAAGGTTGAGGGTGCTCGAAAACAGCCTCTCGACAAGGTTATACCCTGCAGGGGTAAGGCTGCGTACATCCACCCCTCTCATACTCCGCTTACGTGGGAGCCCTTGAGGTAGGGGTGTTCGTTACCGATTAACCGTACCGTTTAACTTATCGGTTCGATAACCATTTAAGAAATTTGAGAAAATTTAATAACCGTTACCGCCCATTTAAAATCGGTTAACCGGAATTTTGGTACCGGTTAGTTCAGTTAATCGGTTAACTACTTATGGAAAAATGAATTCAAGTATTTTTTTCACCCATTTAAATTCTAAAATTTTGCTACTGCCTTACGCTCTAAAAAACAAGTAAACCAAGTAACCACTTAGGTTTAGGTTGTCAATTGTATTTCGAAGTCTACACAATTGTTATGTTAATTTAGATTGGCTTAGGTTAGAAATATAAAAGGTTCAAGCTAAATTGAATTGAACTCATAATCATACAAAATTAAGTATGAGTATTTACCCACTAGACTATAACTTATAATGCACAACTCTAATGCTATCTTAAATATACTAATCGGTTTATTCGGTTAACCGTTTTATTAAAACCCATGAACCATAACCACCCAAATTAACCGGATTCTTTATCGGTTCGGTAACCGAACCGCTTCTGCTAACTCAATAACCGAGATTTTTGGTTCAGTTTTCTTGGTTTCGGTTCGGTTTTTTCGGTTTTGGGTTTTTATGAACATCCCTACCTTGAGGCACTGGGTCTGTTGTTATTATTGTATGCTTTGTTAAATTTTTTTTCTTTCTTTGTTAAATTTTTTTTCTTTCTATTAAATTGTTGACATGGGATGATATCACATAATGCTAGTGGTGCACATCGATCCAAGACAGGACTAGACCGGACTAGACCGAAGACTGAAGTACGTCAAATCATGAAATCAAGGACCGGACCGATTAAAACCTGGTTGGTTGGTCCAAGACCGGTCCGGACCAGATTCCTTATTTAACAAGTACAATTATAAGAAGAAAAATATTTTCATACGAAAGTTAAAAATTAGAAAATAATGATAATAGTATAATTTACCCAACATATATATAATTATTAAATAGTAAAAAATAAATATTTAATTTTTTAAGATTTAATATTTTTAGATATATACATTATATATTAAAATTATTTATTCAAAATATTTAATGCGCAATTGATGTTGATCGATCTTCGATCTGGTCTTCGGGTTTTTCGGTCTTGAATTTGACCGGAACCAATTAAGCCCATATACTAGGATCGAAGACTGAACCGATATATAGTCGGTTCGGTCTGATCCGATCCTTGATCGAAATAGTTGGTCCGATCTAGACCGTATTTTGTTCAAAATGACATAATGCTATTCTTGGCCATAAGCCAATTTTGTGATCTGTACTTGGATACTCTTTTTGTTTTTTTCATGGGATGATTCTAGTGAATCACTCATGAGATTTCAGACTGTAAAATTATTTCTGAGTATTTACCCATTAGTTTAAACTTTTGTGGTATTAGAGTTTGTCAACTAAGAGGTCACAAGTTCGAATTCCAAAATAGTTTCATTCCCAATATCGACATGATTTTAGCATAATGTAAGAGTTTGGTATATGCACTTTCCACGCTTCAACCTTAACAGACATTTAAATAAGGGGACATGTTAGAGTATAAAATTATTCCTATGTCTTCACCCATGATCCGCTTAAGCTTTCAGTTTAGTTAGTTCCTACACATGTATTAGAGCTTGTTGACAAAGAGGCCACAGAGTTCAAATTTCAACAGCCATAACTTTCAACAGTAACATAATTTAGGCATAAAATAAATGGGTGTTCGCATGAAGGGGCATGTTAGAGTATAAAATTATTCATTTATCTTCACACTGATTAAACTTTTCGGATAACTAGTTCGTAAGGATAGATTTGAACGACAAACTACCTTCACCTTTCACTTTATCTAGTTCATTAGTCTCTAATATCCACTATATTTCTCTGCACAAATTATGGGACAAGTCTCTTTTATAAATCATATTATTATTCTGACAGTAAACTTATTACTTTGATAATAATAGAATCACAAATGCTGACTTTGGAAAAGGGGTGAACAAAAATCTGTCCGGACCGGTGGACTGAACGGACCATTTATTGGTCCAGTCTTCGGTCCTAATATATGGGATTAATCGGTCTTCGGTTCGGTCCGATCCAGTCCGGTCCAAGACCCTAAAACCCGAAGACCGGATAGAAAACCCATCAATATAAATTATGCATTAAATATTTTGGATAAATAAATTTAATCTATAATGTATGTATCTTAAAATACTAAATCTTAGAAAATTAAATATTTATTTTTTACTATTTAATAAATATCCCATATAATTATCCTTAATATATATATATTGTAAATAAATTATACTATTATCATTATTTTCTAATTTTTAACTTTCGTATGGAAATGTTTTTCTTCTTATAATTGCACTTGTTAGATGAAACATCAGTTCAAATTGGTCCAATCCAATTCGGACCGACCCAGTTATAATCCGTTCGGTCCTCAATCTCATAATTTGACGTATTTCGATCTTCAGTCCGATTCATTCCTTTCTTGGACCGATGTGCACCCCTGTTTTGGAGGGAAGAAAATGACCTTTAAAGAAGATTACTGTATGTGCACTTGCACACTTGACTTTAAAGAACGGATATCATTATCATACAAGCTAATGCATGTTAGCACGTCGTGTGTGAGGAAGTAGACCATGTTGAGCAAGTACATACACCAATATTGAAGGCCTAAATATCCAATTCGGACGTAGCTAGGGGTGTCAAAAAAACGATTGAAATTGATTACAACTCGTGGTCATTGTGAGAACTCGATAACTTATCTAGCAGAGTTCGAGCAAGCTCGATGAGCGTAACGAGCCAAATTCAAACAAGGTAGTATCTAGCTTGTTAACATTCACAAATATTTTAATAAGGGCTCGATAAGATGTCTTTTTAAAAGCCAGGCTTGTTAAAAGCATATTAATAGCTAGAACTAGCTCAAAAACTATTCTATAATGGCTCGATAGTAACTTAAATAGCTTAACTTAATAGTGAACTTAGCTCAACGGGAAACTCAACTTGCTAATGAGCTCAATTAGACTAATGAGCAGAGCCGAGCTATTAAAATCTTATCAAATCGAGCCCAAACAAAGGTTTGAAAGGATATATAAGTAACAGATATTTGGAGTAGGGCTTTATCTCGACCAGTTTCTCCAGCTCTATCACTGTTCACCGTCCTTTCCTACACCGAACTCGTCTCTCCCAATGCTGTTATAGCCTTGTAGTGCATGTTTGCTATTTTCCTTTTTTTCTTAGTTTCTATTTTGTGTTTCTTTTTCCCGAGTTTATTCGAGTTTTTTAGGCCTCGCTTATTTGAATCGCCTGTTATGTATTGCGACTTTATCCCTAATTATCGTGAAAAAAATGGAGAATATAGATCTGTCAGTGGAGCCTCTTAAGTCATGCTCAGACCATTCATCCCCTTTACTGTATTATATATTTAGCATTAAAAAAGACTTAATATTTTTCTAAACAACTTTATAAATTATAATTTATATATTATTATTTGTTCAGTAGATCTTCATATATAAAATTGGTAATCTAGATCTAAAAATTTTCTATGCTAAATACACTTAAATATTGTTGCATTTATATAGGTTGATCCTCGGTTTTTGTTCTGTAATCCCGTTTTCTTAGTTTGTTGTATTGTTTTTTTGTCTCTGTTGCTATCTCCACTTTTATATCAGGTCTCTTTTGTATGAGATGCATATTCTGTATTGCAATTTTTTTCGATAATTAGCGATAGGGTCGCGATACAAAGTAGGTAACTCGAACAAATGAGCTTTGAGTCGACCTGTATATGGAAGGGGATCAAACAACAGAAACAATACAAACAGAGAATACAAGCAAAAACAGGCAAAACATTAAGAGCCTCGAACACCACTAAGGAGGATTTGAAAACAGGGCAAACCAAAAGACAGGAATATAGGACTGTCACGCTCCTAATCTCTCGAAATAAGTTGCTCAATCATAAGCAGATCAAAACCATCATAGCCCGACCCTAGTCTTTTCTCCATCTCTCACGTGCGCTCCGCAGCAAGGAAATATACTATTTTAAATATTTAATAATACTTTTATATAACCTGAATATAATATATGGTTGGACATATAATGTATTCAATCATATATTTGGTACCGATACTAAACATCAATTTCTTAGTAACAAAAAAAGACCATATATTTAAATTCTGTATACAATATTTTTCTTAATTATATAATTTATGTCTCAAAAATTAGATTTGACAATTGAAATATTCAATATATAAAAAAAAAATTAAGTAAAAATGATTTAGATCTGAGAGAGAGAGAGAAAAAAAAAAAAAAAAAGAGGTGTCACGTGACCAGGCGGAACATGTCACGCTGATTGCAAATACTAATAAATTATTATTTTATTATTATTCATTTAATAGCAAGTTAATAAAATAATAAAAATAATGCAATGAGATTGTTAATTAATTAAAATAATAAAGAATCTTCGTGGTTGCACATGACCTCAACCACAACAAAGGTAAGAATTTTATATATAAACATATACATGTATATGGGTGACGTTCTTATGAGAGGGTGAGAGCGTGAGAGGGGAGAATCCTGTTTATCCATTGTAATGAACGGCCAAGATTTGTTGAGTACTAAACAAAAATAATTTCCTTCCTTTACTCCTTCTTTTTTTCTGTCTCATGAAGGAGTATCGGCCGCAAATTTTTTTTTTTTTAATGTTCAATAAATTTTGGCTATCTATTACAATGGAGAGCCAGAATTTGCCCCTTTCACACTATTTTTTTTTTGCCAGACGGCAAGCGAGCTGTACTTTTCATTTAGCAAAACTGATCAAACAATACAAAAGTTTCAAAAACAAAAGCATGACTCAATAAAACTTATTGAGCCTCACTGTAACGCCCCCAAACATTAACGCTACGAATTAATCACGGGGACTACTCACTCTAGTAGCGAAAATCCTCGCATTCCTCTCAAACCAGGTGCTACAAATCGCTACAAATAAGACTATGCGACGGACCCGGCTAACCCACTTTCCGTTTCTTACCCCGCATTCCTGTTCCTGTTCCTTACCCGGGTAACCCTCTCACACTTTCACCCTCTCAGAACGGCTGGCTTATTGATAGAGTTTAAAATCTCAAAAGACTTATAGTTTTACCCCGAGTTATAAGACGGACATGTGTGATATCCACGTTTTAACTCCAACGAGTATTCGTGAAAAGGGATACATTAGAGTATAAAATCATTCTCGAACCTTCATCTATCGGTTTAAACTTTATAAATGATCTAGATCAAAAATTAAAATAGTCTAAGTTGTAATCTTGTTAATGTAGAAAATATAAAGTATGAGAGGGAAGCATGTGGATGATATGTGTGTGGGCAAACTTTATTATATGACATCTTTTTATTGGAATAATATTATTGTAACTATATAATATTAATATCTTTTAATATTTGTATATTATAGGGTTCAAAAATTTATGTAGTTTATCCATTGTGTCAATTTAATCATGTACTTTTAATTGTTTAATTTAGTCCCTCTACTATTTGAATTGTGTCAATTTGGTCCCTAGAGTAAAATTTACGTTAAATTATTGATAAAATTTTGAATGATTCGGCTATAAGTTGGGTTAAATTAAGTCAATTGGTGAATTTACAATGGATTACTTGCATCTGATATGATTGTACCGTTAAAAATTGCATCTAACATGGAATTTTTATGAAGATGGGCTAAATTGACGCAATTAAAAGTACAATGACTAAATTGACACAATGAGCAAAGTACAGGGACCTTTGGTACAAATATCCCTATAATATATTTATATATTTTACAAGAACTTATAACATATTTTTGATCAAACTTGTGTGCCCTTTACCTAAATTCGGAAATTTTTTAGAGCCAAAGTCCAAAATAACACTAAAATAAAAAATATTTCTAAAACTAAATTTCAAAGAAAAATATTTCCCCAAATGACATCCACATCATCATTTGACTTTTTTTTTATTTTTATTTTTTTTTTACTTTCTTATTTTATTTTCAATGCATTTATAATACTTTCTTAATCATGAGAAATAAATTAAATTAAATTATTTATTAAATATTTAGATTAAATCTGTATATAAATAATTTTATTTCAAATAGAATATATTATTTTATTTTATTTATTTATTATAATACATAAAATATTATAAATTTAAAAAATTATAAATGTATTACAAAAATAAAAAAGTAAAAAAAACAAATGATGACATGGATGCTATTTTAGGAAATACTTTTCTTAAAAAGCTAGTTTCGAAAATATTTTTTATTTTTGTGTTATTTTGGATAATAGCTCAATTTTTAAAAATACTTTTATGATAAATAATTTTGACAATATATACATACGTTCGATTAGAATACAAAATACTTTTTTTATCGTGACTCGGTGAATTTTTGCAGCTAATATGGCACATATATATTCCTGAAATCATTTGTTACGACATTTTTACTGGGTTCTAAAAAAATAGCAGGTACTCAAAATAAAATTTTTAAATACCAGGATAAATCATTTGCTTTTTAAAATATGCTTTTGCTCTTGAATTATTCTTAATCTTTTTGCTTTTGATTATGGTGCTTGATGTAAGATCTAGCTACTCTGTATTTACGTAGGCGTTTTTGCCTTCGGATTACAGTAAAAAAATCTCGTTATATGTGTTACAATATTAGATTATCCAATGATGAATACAAAATATATTATAATATTAAAGTGATAAATTTCGTATTTTATGTACCGAGGGGAGTACCCGTTTGTCGAGATTGATAAATGCCAAGGATAGGGGTAGAGATGAAGGTTGCGCCACCAGGGCTAACGCCAGTGGACTGAGTGACCGTTGTTGGAACGCTAGTGGGATGGGCGACAAAGGATGTTGGGCGACATTACAGGGTCGCTAGTGGGGTTACTGGTGGTTGATATCTTGTCTAGAGATTTCTGAGGTATCACCTGCTCCGATACCATATAGAATTAGGGAAAACGTACTCATTCAGAGGATACGAAGTACTATATATAAAAAGCAATATTTCTAGTGCCCCAAGGGCTCCCGCCCAAGCAGGGTTTAGAGAGGGTGGATGTACGCAGCCTTCCCTCTTCAGGGTACCCTGACGGGAGGCTATTTTCGAGAACCACCAACCCAATTGATGTAACACGAAGACTTCTCGGGAGATCACCCATCTTGATAGTACTCTCGTCCAAGCACGCTTAATTTCGGAGTTCTAATGGGATCCAGTGCGTGCATGAAGATAAAATACAGTAAAAAAAATACACTTTAATATTTTGGTTGTAGGAGAGAGAAGGGGGCAAGTGCATGAAAAGATGAGCAAAAATAAATTAAAATTCATATAATAAGCATTTTATATCCCATTAAATTTATGATTATAACTTAGACATTAAGATTAAATTTTGCATCTCCAATGTTACCCACACATTCTCTTCTCTTCTTCCTTGATCCCAACCACAACCCTTTTTTTATTTATTTTATTCTGAAAGTTGTTATTGACAAAGTAATAATGTGACTTACAAATAATAATGTTGCTCTGACAATAATAATGTTGTCTTGGTAATAACATTACCTTTTTGTTTTTCGAGTGATATTCATCATTTTCTTAAGTTAAGGAAAATACTAGATGGATTATCAAATGAAAATTGTCTCAGATAGGCCGTTGTTTCAGGGTTTTCAAACAGGGTGACCCAATTAGGCCGAGCTGCCCGATCAACTTCCAATATGTCAGATGATGTCATGTCATAAGATGGATAACATAGTGTAATTTATGTGTAGACTTGCAAAGTTTATTACAGAAGTTGTGTGTGTCCTCGATTTTGCTTGATTGGCCATTGGGTTTGATCATCGGGTGAAGTCGAGCCCCTGCTAGCGATAGATCAACACCTTAAACAATCAATGCACCTTGCCCCCTCTTCTGGCTTGTATCAGAAGTCCTTGCACCACTCATTCTCCCAAAAATCCAGTCCCATGGTTACGCCACACCACCCTTTAGAAGGGATTTGTTATTTACAGGGTAAATACAGTTATCTTACTTTAGCAGTAACAATTTTATCCTAACAGTAACATCACCGATACTGGACCGAAAAATAAGATACATGACAATGATGGGATGGAAAGCATGAGACATTTAAACATTCAAGATAAATATGATGAGACCTAAAAGGTCCCCTAAATGATATGTGAAAGTTGTACTTCAACTTTGATTTGATTGGGGTGGTGAGTGCCACCAAAAGCCAACACATAACATGCTATTTGTTTTCTTTTTCAAAAATCAATAATAACCGGATAGGAGCTCTCCAATGACGTAAACCCGACAAAGCTAACAATGTTAAATTTCACCGGATCCATAGAGTTGGAGTGCATGAGATCCATATATAAGTCTAAGCGGGGTTCCATCCTAAAATCAATTAGCATTAGGTGGAGTAATCCACTAAGTTTATAAGATGATCTCTTATTTATCACAATTCCAATGAAGGATTTCAATAGACTCGCATGTGGAGTCATCAACAAAGAGAAGCCAATACAGTCCAAGCAGCCATCAGCGTGACAACAAAACAACTCACAACAACACAAGAACTGTTTAAAAAACACCCATCACAAAAGAATGAAGACAAATGACAAGCCCCAATGAGATGACAGACGAATTGGCAACATCAGAAAAACGAACAGATACCCTCAAAAGAAACACCCACACCCATGATGATTATAACGTGGTATTTGTTACAGAAACCCGATCAAAGAATATAAAAAGTCAATAGAAACGAAAAAAATAGAAATAAAATTCATATAGTTTGATCAACTGTCTGTGTATTCAAGGAATTGCAGAGATAACTAGATTTGAATAATTTCCTTCTTATATTATTTACCGTATAATTTATTACAGAATAAAACTAGACACGAGACATAAAGCTATACAGTATTTAGGGTAAGGTGCACACCCCAAAGTCATGAAATGTTAAGGGGTCCCCCTTCAAATGTTAAAATTAACCTACACGTGTGTGTTTCCACCTTCTCTATTTTTGTTCCCAAAAAGCACAACAAACATTCACTTCTTTTTGGTATTTCAATTTCCAAGTGATCGTTTTTTTTATAATTAGCGATAAAGTCGTAATACAAAACAGGCACATCATACAAATGAAACATGAGTCAACTCGTATAAAAGCAGGGACTAAAACAGAGACAAAAATAGTACAACAGATCAAGAAAATAAGATTACATGACAATTAAAGTAGTAGCCAACAAGCGCTACGTGATTATGACCACTGCTAGAGATAGACTAGGAACAAGGGGAATGAGCCAAAGAGCCACTACCGGGAATGAGGTTGACAATAAATCAGGCTGACCAGTACCTTAATTCATTATTGTAATATGCTCAACTATTATTGAATCATCACCATTAAAATTATGTTCCGGCTTTAAAGAAAAATACTTTCACGAGCTCGAGAAAGCACAAAAGTACAAGGTAAGATCGGGAAGGCAAATAATAAAAACACCCAAGGCAATAGGCTGTCCACAACCAAGACTCCCAAACAGAAAACACCCAATCAAGCGCAAGGGCAAACCCAATGTTAACGACACCAAAAGACAACAAAAATGAGCTACCCCAACAAATACACCCTAACAAAACCTACGCAAGTAACATACAAAATGACCGAACTACAAGAGGCCAAAAACACTGACGATAGACCACCACAGCAAGTGTCGGAATATTATTGCCTTAAAATTTGAGATTACGGGCTAGGACAACCCACTCACTTTCGCCTTGTGCTAACAATCGCCCACTCAAATTAAGGAATTCAACATGATAAAAAAGTTCCAAAGAAAAATTCAAACACAATTCATGTAAGTTAAATTACATATTAGTACCTTAAAGTTTAGTGTATTAATTTTTTAATTCACAAACTTTATAAAATAATTTTTTAGTCCAAAAGTTACGTATATTTAATAAAATAGTTAAATAACATTATAAAGGAATAAAAACGGAGCCTGTTTTGTACCCTTACATGTCGCTATATAGATTATTTTATTCAATTAATACACTAAATCTCGGAGTATTAATACGTAATTTATCCTTAAACTTAACACAACTTGCCATTCATATGAACAACTCAATACATATTTATTATTATTTCATTGCTTTTTTGGTCAAACAACAAAAATTCACAAGAACATTTATCAGTATAACAAGTCAAATTGGCCCTTGTTTTTACCAAAAGGAGCGACCTAAAGCAGCTGCAACAACGATCTCAGTGTCACAAGGGCTCCCGCTAGAGTAGAGTACCAGGAAACAAGAGCGACCTAAAGCATCATCGGGAAATACTTCCAGGAGGAGATGGCTTAGACATTGCCTTGGCCCTATTCGGCCTTGGCGATGGCGGCCAAGTGTAGTATGGCTTGTCGGATCTAAGCCATCTCCGCTCCACGGCCACCACCGTTTGCCCTTTTCCGATGACGGTGATTGCACCCACCACCTTCCTCCCTCCACTGCCACCTTCACACTTCCAATCTGCATTTGAGGGGAAAAAGATGTGAAGCCACAGACTATAACGCTATTATTAGATAAACAAATCAAATGTTCGATGAACTACTCGTATTTGGAATCAATGAGGGCTAGTTCATGTTCATTTTGGGGGCTCGATAGCTCAGCAAGTGGGCTTGACTTGGCTCGTTTACACTCCTAGCTGTCAGATAAAGACGCATGAATGATTTTATACTGTAATATGTCTCCTCATGTGAATACCCATTAAGTTTAAAGCGTGAATAATATGCAGCCCTCTGTATATGCCTTAAAATTTTGAAGAATTGAGGGATCTAAGACTTCTAAATCGGGATTTCCTGTTCATAAAGAAGATCTACACCATGTCAAATGACCAACTTTTCTAAAAATTTGACAATAGTTTTAACAAGACAAATAAGAACATCAAATTCATGACAAAAATTAATCCAAAACTATAGGCTTAAACTGATAATCGTACGCGGAGAGAAATTATCTGCAAACCCACTTTATATAATTATTCATTTACAATTGATCGATCCAATAAAACTATTTGAATGAACCACATCATTGTATAATCAGAAACACTTAATAATTTCTTGTGTTAGAGCCGAAACGTTTACCATTGAAAGCAGCAAAAACGGCAACCAAGAAGATGAATGCCAATGCGAAACCCACCGAAGTTTTGAGTCGAATCCGCATAATTAGCGCCTGTAACACCAAACCCCGATTTAATTAGAGGTATAAATTTATGGGATCATCAGATTTTTATCAATTGACATCTATGAATTAACTGGCTTTGGTATGAATCCTTTAATATCATTCTCTCTTTATTTTTTTTATGCAATTTGGGTAAAGGTTGACTTTGCTGTCCAATTCCATAGTTCATACCTACTCTGATAAGGACAAAACAAATGGCATATATTTATGTATGTAAAAGTATCTTAAAAGGGCATTATGTTTGAAAAAAAGATCTGAAAAGACAACGTTTTTACTATATATACAAGAAGAGCGGTATGTTTGAGAAAGAGATCGAAAAATGCTACATGTTTTTAAGATAGTAAATAGACAACCCACGTACTTGAAACCCTTCTCGTTCTTTTTATAAAACATGTTACTCTTAGCCTATTTATGTGCCTGCTTTGAAGAGCTCATGTCAATGGCAGCTTGGTCGTCGACTCTTCAGCTCTAATCTAGACCTGGCGGTTAAAGTGGATCGGGTTGGGTCATTTTGGATTTGGATCGTTTAATTAATTTAATTTGTTTGAAAAAGTAAACTTTATTCAACAAAAATTCGAATCAAGTCATGTTGCATCGGGTTTGAATATTCTGCTAACATATTTTGTGTCTTCTTCGAGTTATTTTCAATTGACTTCATGTTTTTAAGTAGTAAATTGACCGAGTCAAAATTTATAACCAACTTCTTTTATACGAAAAGAAACAAAAAGAGACAGAATGTACAAAGAACTAAGAATAAGATGTCCTTAAAATTACAAAAAGCAAGAACATAACCTTAAACTAATAACATAAAGGCCCCAAATCCCTTTACAAATCAACTAAGGCTATGTCCGTAAAGCCCCCAAAGCCCTTTGTCCGAGAATATATCATTACTCATAAGTTCCACAGCACTTGGGAATGTAAAAGAAAAATAAAGCCTGCAAAATTCTGAGTAACGACAGACCATCATTGAATCAACACGCAGTTTGAGATCAAGTGTTGTGAAAGCAGAGTGTCGTGAACCCTATGCAAATCGTGCAACGTGACGACTAACTTAAAATCTAATAATGTCGTTTAATGCCTGCTGACAACCTACGACACATTTTGGGTTAGAAACTTCGGGCAGACTCGTGTACAATTTGGGCTTGGATTTCGAAATGGCCTAATCGAGGACAATTTCGAGCATGGGCAGTGAACAAATCTATCAAAAATGGTGATCAAGTCACGGCCCGGTTGTTGTACCAAAGTTTAGTGATGACAAGAAGGATACCAAGGATCAGTGGGTCAAACGAACATAACAGGAATTATTGATGACACTATAATGAAGATATATAGAGTGAGAACTCGAATTAAATCTCATGCCAAAGTGAAGCAAGTACCGAAACTGATCCATCCTAAACTTTTAACCCCGACAAGCATGTAAACATCTACAAACACCTTAAATGAAACAACCAAAAGCACACCAACGCCTTTTCTGAAACATTCAAGTCATTCGTAAGGCTGACCGAACTGAACTATCATCCATGCTATTACCATGTCTCCCCACATAAATCTCATCACCATGATAAATAGTCTTTCCTAAACTTCTAATCTCAACAACCATGTAAACATCTATAAACACCTCAAACAACAACCGAGAGTAAAACTAGGTACCTATAGATTTTTACGGGCCTATTTGGTATCGTATTTTATCAACAGTTTTTGGTTTTCTAGAAACTAAAGTTATATTTTGGAGATCTTTTCTAGCTTTTGGTTTCTTTATTTTAGTTTTTTTCCTAACTTGAATGAAAACTAAAAACTTAAAACCAAAAATAAGAAACAAATGTTTTCAAAACCTCGTTTCAATTTCTCAAAAAACAAAAAATTGCAAGTAGGAAACGATACCAATAGACCTTAAGATTTTCAATACCCAAGCTCCCTAAGACAACACTCCCTCGCATTAGACCATCCCCTAAATGGAGTCAGCATATCCCATAACACCTTTGAGCCTTTGCCATTGCCCTCTTAACAAGATTAGCACATAACTCGCATCACTATGACAAATAGTTGTCCCTAAACTCAAAAGCATGTAAAAATCTACAAACACCGTAAGATAAACAATCAAAAACGCTAAATTTAGGAACTTATGGGTTTTTACGATTTTCAATCCTCATGTTTCCTGAAGCGACACTTTCCCACTTTCGACTATCCTCCAAACGGAATGCACATATCAATGTGACACGTTGAAGCCTTCGGCATTGCCCTCTTACAAGCGTTCAAGTCAGGCAAATCACCTGTAACCGCAACCGCACTATAATCCATCGTATTCCCAAGACTTAGCACATAACTCATATCAACATCATGAATAGCCATTCCTAAATTTCTAATCACGACAAGCATGTAAAAACACCCAAAACACATCAAACGAAAAAATCGAAAGCAATAAAACTAGGAACTTGCGAGATTTTAAGATTTCTGATACCTATATTTCCGAAGCGACACTTTCCCACATTCAATCATCCTCTAAAGGGAGTCCACATATCAACATAACACCTCAGACCCTTCGGCATTGCGCTTTTCCACGCGTTTAAGTCAGGCAAATCACCTGTAAACGCAATCGAACTATCATCCATTCCATTCCCAAGACTCAACACATAAACCCCATCAGGAAACACCTTATACATAGCCTTCAAAGTCTCTTCCATCACCACTCTCCCATCCCTCCTCGAATCCTCGGCTTCGACACAACTCCCACCCACATTCACCATTATCCTCCCCCCTTTCCTTAACCCCTTTTTCAATCTCTCCCATGTCAATGGCGCTTGAAGCTCAGGCAACAAACTTCCCTTACTAAACAAATCAACCAAAATCCCCGAAAACCGGTCTCGAAAACTCGCTCTCAACGCATCGGTAATCTCGATCAAAACCCTATGTCGGTATCGATCTTCAATCTCCGAAAGCCCAAAATACTTCCTACCCACGTCAATTACAGCAGAATCAATCTCAAATCCATGGATTACAACATCTGGGTAAGTCTCCAAGATCAATTTTGCACATGAACCAGCCCCAAAACCTAGAATCCCAATTGGGCCAGGAGGGATAATTGGGGGAAGTGTAGCAAAGACATCAAAGTAAGTATCCGTTAGGGTTTTGTGAAGGAAAGAGATGCTGTGGATGTTTCCAGGAGAGTCTAGAAGGAGAAGGCGGGACCCCCGGAGAGGGTGGTCGGCCTTTCTAGAAACTTCTAGAACGCGGATGAAGTTGTAACGGGATTTGAATTTGACTAGGGTTTTGACTAAATCTATGGGGATGCCGTCGTCTTGTGTGGTGGTGGTGGTGGTGGTGGTGGGGCGGGCGGAGGAGAGAGAGTAGCGGCGGAAGGCTGGTGGTGCTGGGGGGAGTAGGAGATTCATGGAGTTGAAGGTGTTTGGAAGTGGAAGTGATTCAAGGTTAGTCTCGTAGAAGAGAGGTTAAATCGATTGTATTTGAGCCGAGTCGAGCTGAACCCGAGCTTGTCAGATTCAAGACTTGACTTGCTACATTTAATTCAGTTAGGGCTCAGTTTGAATTCTAGGTGTGATAGAAGCTTGGTGAAGTCTGAGGAGGGGTGAGGATTACGAGATTCAAGAAATTGAAGGCTTTCAAGAGTGCGAACAATTGAAAGTTAGCCACGTATAAGAGATGTTGTACGATTAGGGTCGAGGATTAACACTTTTATGTAATTGGGTTTGGATTAAATCTACAACGGGTCGGCTCGATTTGAAGATGTTTCATGAGTTTATATAGTTATGTTGAATCACAGGAACACAGGAACATATCAAGTGCCTCAAGGGCTCCCGCCTACAGAGGGTTTAGGGAGCAGATGTACGCAGCCTTCCCCCTTCAGGGTGTTAATCTGAAGAGAGGCTGTTTCCCAATGCCCTCAACCGGTGAGCAGAACATCAGGCCACCTAATTAAAGCTATGAAGAACTAGCAAAATTCATGAGTAATCCAATCAAATTGTGAGTGAACACCTCCGCTATATCCCTTCTAATTTAAGCCCAATGTCACCCTACTACCTATCGCCTCATTATCCTCCCGAAATATATGAGAGATAAAGATCTCGGAAAGCTAATATAACATGTCCCAAATGTCCTCCGAATGGTTTTGGGTTGCCACGAGCTGAAAAATTACACTTAATGATCTGAACGACGGAAAGATTATCACCTTCATTAGTCTTCATGGTAAGTTTAATTTGATAATTTATTTTTTTCAATTATAAACGTGCTTTATATATTTATCGTAATTGTCAATTCTCAATGATAAATCCCTATTGTCTGTGTTTATAAGTTACCATATTGACATGTATCAAAAAGTTTCCCGAATGATTAAACGGATTGGTCGGACCAAGTTAGGCGTAAGAGTCCCTGACCTGTTTAATAAATATGTTTGACCTTCTTAAACCTCTCATATGATTGAGGGATGTTGGGCCTGGTGATGCTTTTATTGGACGCCCAAATGGGCTTCAAAATGGGCTTGCCTTTGAGCCCACCACTTATTATCACTCAAGTATTAAATATTTTTAGGATTATTTACGCAAAAAGTCCCTAGATTTTGTCCATTATATCAATTTAGTCCCTATACAAATCAAAATATGTCAATTTGGTCCTTTGAAAAAAATTCATGTCAAGTTTTTAATGAAATTTTTAATGATTTGGCTTCAAATGGGGTTAAATTGAGTAAACGGAAAAATTTATAATAAGTTACTTGCATCTAACATAATTTTTTCATTCAAAATTATGTCATTAACTTAACTTAAATTTGACCAAAAGACTACATTGATACAATTAAAACTACAAGGACTAATTAACACAATGGACAAAGTACAGGGATCTTTGACATAAATAACCCATATTTTTATTTCTTGTATTTATTATTTTTTTGGTCGATTCTTGTATTTATTGTGTGTTCTTAATGCCCCTAAGCTTGCATGTCTGTTACAGCTATTGCTTTATTTGACTCGGGTTTTGTAAATATTGTTCTTTCTTTCTTTTTATGGTTGGGACCCTTCGAAAACAACATCTTTAAACGGTATAAGGCTGTGTATATCATACCCTCCGGAAACCTTGCTTTAAAGGGAGTCTCTTTGAGGTACTGGGTTATGTTCGTTGTATCACAAAGTTAATGGAGCTACGGATTATGTATATCGTAAAATTATTCGAGCATATTAATGGTTGACAGGCATTGCTTTTTTGGGGGCCCTTTGTTAGCGATATGGCGTGTGGCAACCTTAAGGTGCATAGTCGATGTTCACCTTATTTGGCATCATTTTCTATTACAGTTCTTAGCTTAAGACTTACATTTTAGTTTTTTAAAAACTAAAAACTGCAAATACGAAAACGATATTACTCACGCAAAATAGTATGACGAACCAAACTTAATTTTTTAAACCGAAACATTTCGATGCCATGAGCACAAAGTACCCTGTTAATAAATGTCAGTGACATAACAATGTTATTATTAAGGTAAAACTTCTTGTTATGAAAATAATTACTCTTAGTAATATTATAATATTATATTTGATCAAAGAGGGTACCAGCACGCCGTCACCAAATCTCATTAGAACTCCGAAGTTAAGCGTGCTTGGGGGAGAACAGTACTAGGATGGGTTACCTCCTGAGAAGTCCTTAACCTTAGGTTGGGGGCACTCGGAAACAACCTTTCTTTAGGGGTATTACCCTAAAGGGGAAAGGCTGTGTACATCCGCCCCCTCAGACCCTGCTTTTTTTCGATAATTATCGGCAATGCCGTAGCACATACCGGGTCTCGCCGCTTACCATCCCGTAAACAGAGATGGGTACAAAATTCAAATCAAAATGGGAAAAATTAGACACCAAATACAAACGGGACAACATGACGCAAACAGGAAAGGACCAGGGGCTAACAGGGCACCAGTTGAATCCGAAGTAGGCACATACACAGCCACATTTTCCAGTCATAGACGAACAACTTCAAGAGGATGGAAACCAGGAGAGGGAAATCCCCCTTCCCTGGCATTACAAGCATGGTACCAGAAATGAGGCTAGACAAGGAGGGTACCAAGCTCACAACACAAGGAGCAGGACGGAAAATCCAGAAAGGCGGGTGAAATCAGAAAGCCTCTTGAGGAATTACATTGTCAGAGAGACCTAGGTGTAACAGGTGTTTCACATCAACGAAAACACAACTAGCCCCTATTAGACTAGTCTTGAGAACAAAATTGATGCTGAAACAGGAGAGGCGCTGACACAGGGATATTTTGACTGGATCTGGACAACAAATAAAAACAACCTAGAAACAAAAAATAAAAATAAAAATATAGGTGGGAGCTCTTGGGGCATTGGGTATGTTGCTTATTTTTTTATTTTTTTATTTAACACTATTTACTTTTTTGATTGCATGATTTAAAGTTAATCGAAATGATTAGTTTGAAAGCTAATCTCAATTATAGGGCTAAAGGGGCCATGTGGGCAGTGGACCCAAATTATGTAGCCAAGCTGGTTAGTTGCTTAATTACTTCTGCCTTTCGGTATGCGGTTAAAATAGGTTAATGGTTACTCGCTTAAAAAAAAAAACTGCCTTCTTTAGTGGTGCAATTGCGTATAGGTGAGAGTAGGCAATTGTACAGACTGTAGTACTAAAATATATTTAAGTGTGTTATATAGTTACAAGTAATACAAGAGATAAGTGCTACATTCGATATTATAGTTGACCCCATCGGCTGCAGGTCTTAGCTCCGCCACTGTCGTTCTTCATGTTTGGTAGACAAAACAAAAGGAGCTAAATATTAACCCATAACAAAAGTTTCATGCCCCGAAAAACGTTCCAGCTCCCATATGAAGTTAAAAGTGTTCCAGTAACCCGATACAAGGTCAAGGCTTCTAATGAATGTGGTAGAGGGGTCGGGTCAAGGGTCTAAGTAACTTGGTAGGACTTGACCCTACCCGACGCATTAATCAACTGACCTATTTGTGATAAAGTTAAAGAATCGATTTGCTTAGAATTGCTAGATGGGCACGTTGAGTCAACCTATGTAATAATAGTTATGGTTTTGTTTTTGCTTTAATCTACTGGTTTCAATTCATTCTTTTACCTGTAATGAACAAGACATGAGGCTAACCTCTACAGACATGCAGAGCACGGGTTCCCACAACACACGCACATCAAAAACATATACTTTAATGTTTTCTGATGAAACTTAATTGGACTTTAACTACATATATCTAACTAAAACAACTTCTTAGCTTTTGAAAATTTAATTATAAGTATTGATTTTGTGTTGTGTCACGAATTTAAAGCTAAATTTCAAAACAGCCCACTGTACCATTCTGAGCTAGGTTTATACTCTCGCCTCTCTATATATCTTGTATCCTCCATTCCAGTTAGTGAAAGCTTTCGTACTCCTGCTCATGATTTTCCCCTCACTTCTATGATTTTCAACTCAAATCTCCATGTCGGTTTATTCTTCTTCTCTTCTTTTCTTATTTTTGTTCAGATACAGTTTTGGCATTGAAATCAAACCCAATATAGGCACACATCGTCAACACTATTCAATTGAGGATCATTACCTAGCTCCAGGCCATTGTGTTTCTAGAATATTCCCAGCTTTAGATCAAAATTAGCCAACTCTCGCGCTTCCTGGCTTGCTCAACTTCTCCCACTTCCACACTTATCATAACCATCTCCCCATGTTGTGTCCTCAGTTACAGATCATACGTAAAGCTGGAGGTCATTATCCCAGGTTCGATCATGCTGCGCTTGTACACTGGGGCCTTGTCCATTTCATAGAAGGGTAAAAGGTTGAATATACAACAACAACAAGAAGAAGAAGCCTAGTGCCATGAAAGCTCCCGCCAATGCAGGGTTTCGAGGAGGTGAGATGTACACAGTCTTACCCTTTCAGGATACTACCCTAAAGGGAGACTGTTTACAAGTACCCGTAACTGAAAATGGTTAGAATTAATATCCTCAATATAAATGCAATAAACAAGGTCAAATCATAGAAAAGTAAAGCAACAACATAGCCAGTGCCCCAAGGGCTCCCTCCTAAGCAGGGTCCAGGGGGGTGGATGTACGCAGCCTTCCCCCTTCAGAGTGCTACTCTAAAGAGAGGCTGTTTCCGATAACCCCCAACCCGTGGGGTGTATGAGGACTTCCCAGGAGGCCATCCATCTTGGTACTACTTCCCCCCCAAGCACGCTTAACTTCGGAGTTCTAATGGAATCCCGTGCTTGCATGTTGGTACCCTTTTAGGTACTCAAAAGCATATAGTATATAGTATTTAGCTTGCTATAATGGAACTCTCATAGGACCCCGTTAGGGGTGTGGCCGGTTTGGTGTATATTCAAGTACAAAGCCAAGGCGTTGTACAATTGAGATTGAGGATGTAAGATTCGATTATAACACAGAAAACGGGTTGTTGTGCTTCGATCTTAAAGGGTGGTGTCATGTAAAAGACATCGAAATTGTCTATGGAGATGGTTGATTCTTGACCCGATTCTTCTTTTCTTCAACGTGAGGTTTGAACACTGATTACTTATGTATTTTGATGTTTAATATATAAAATGAGATGTTTAAAGATTTGAACTCTTATAACATAGAAAACGGGTTGTTGTGCTTCGATCTTAAAGGTTGGTGTCATGTAAAAGACATCGAAATCATCTATTCAGATGGTTGATTCTTGACCCGATTTTGCTTTTCTTTAACGTGAGGTTTGACACTAATTACTATGTATTCTAATGTTCAATATATAAAATGAGATGTTTAAAGATTTAAGCTCCGTTTGTTTAAGGGGAAGTACTTTTCCCCCCGGAAAATATTTTCCTGGGAAAAACAAATTCCGATTCGTGTTTTCCGTTGTTTGTTTCGGTGGAAAACGTGCTCTTGCCTCATACTATTGGTTATTTGTTCTAACAGAAATAATCTTCTGTCATAGTATAGCTTGTTATAAGATAGCATAAATTAGCGAAGCTATATATTGTAAGTTATATAGGGTTCTTTTTGTTGTGAAGAAGTTATCTTTTTAATGAAAATATCGAAAATTTATGACTTAGGGACCTAAGGTCTAACCGTTTACCACCGAGATAACTTACATATTTCGAAATATATAATAAGGCCCCTTGATGTTTTAAAATTTTATTATTCAAATATCAAGCTTGGTAAATTTTTATCAAAATGTAATCAATTTTTATCATAAAACGTTATATGATTACCATCATATATATAATTATATTAATATTTTTAACAAAAATCAGCAGATTGCGGAAAAAATTCACTAAATTATGATGGAATATATCTACATATTAGTGAAATAATATATCATATTAGCATTTTACGATTAAAAATCCTATTATTATGATAGATAAGACATATATTATTATAATTATGTTCCACAGTAGTAATTTCTAATAAATGTCTATTGTTGTATCTAATTGTTAAATTTCTTAAACTTCAGCAGAGTTATAAAGTCTTGAAACCTCAGGATACCTCATTGTATATATTGAAAAGTTATGATATTTACGTGATAAATCCTCAAACCTATGGGTACCTAAGTGATAGGTTGTCAAAAATATATATTAGAAAGAAACAGTACTTTCAAGAAAAGATAAAATCTATAAATAGTTTTCTTATACTTGGATTAATGTAAATATTATTTCATGATTATATTCACCCTATCATGAAGTAGTATAAAATATAAAATAGCAGTCATGAATGAAAATCAAACTGGATGGTATAGTTCTGTCCAAGATCAGACTTGACTTATCATTATTTTTCATGTCCTTATTCCACATTACTACCTCTAGCGATCTACGATCCCGTTTAATTTATTTCGGTATGATCCATATTACGACCGACTTATACTCCAAAACTTTTTAGACCAATTGGAATGTTGACTTCCCTTTTTCATAAGGGAAAACATTTTCCCCATTTGAGAGGAAAAGTTTTTCCTTCGGAAAACGTTTTCCATAAAAAAGTACGAGCCAAATAACAAAAATTAGGAAAACCATTTCTGAAAATCTCTTTTTCCTTCGAAACAAACGAAGCCTTAAAACTTTTATTATTTAGGTGCTCTTCGCTGAGATTAGGTGAATGGTCTCGAATCGATGAATTTTCTTCAGAGAATGCTACCGTTGCATATCTAGGAAGGTTTTTTGGCGAAAATTCTTGAATTTCCAAAAAGATTAAGTGGAATTCGTGTATAGGAGCGTTTGTTCACTTGTGTACTTGCGGGCCTGCAGTAACCTTCATTGAGTTTCTGCTTGGTATCGCTTAGTTTGGGTTTTGTTTGTTTCTATTCTATGGTGCTCTCATATTTTCAAGTTAAACGCCTCCATGACGACACGTTCTTCAGGTTGGTGGTTCTCTGAAACAGCCTCTCTTCTGGGTAGCACCCTAAAGGGGGAAGGTTGCGTACATTCACCCTCCCCAGATCCCGCTTTTGGAGGAGCCTTCGTAGCACTGTGATTGTCATTGTTGTTGTTGTTGTATGCGGAATTCGACTTAGAGTTCTTACATATTGTTAGGATTATGTATTATATCGCCATTTTTAG
This sequence comes from Simmondsia chinensis, assembly GCA_018398585.1. Taxonomy (NCBI): domain Eukaryota; kingdom Viridiplantae; phylum Streptophyta; class Magnoliopsida; order Caryophyllales; family Simmondsiaceae; genus Simmondsia; species Simmondsia chinensis. Next base: position 719,450 of record JAGTTD010000012.1, on the reverse strand, counting down.
GGAAAACGTTTGGCAAATTCTAACTTAAATTCATTAAGTTCGACCCACCCATGGTGGTAGACATTCTTGCTAAATGATGCTGATGGGTTGTTTCGAGGCATTTGGTCAGCTTCAGCCCTGCTCTTCCTCCGTGCGCTGATCTTCCGCTTCTTTTTCTGATGAGTTCCTTGTCCTAGTCGTTTCTGTCTCTTCTGTCTTATTGCTTTGTCCTGATTTCTTGTGGTTTGCCTGGTCTTGCTTAGGTGTCTATTTTGTTTCTACTCCGTTGTTTTTGTGCTGTTTTGTTCCTAGTCTCCTTTTTGTTGCGGTTGGACTTTGGCCTCGCCTAGCGAGTTGCCTACTTGTATCACGTTTTTGGGGCAAATTATCGAAAAAAAGGATTGTATTTTCTGGTGCTAAATCCATTGGATTATAACAGTCGTTACATAAGTGATTAATTTTTAGAAAAATTACCTCATTGTATATAGTGAAATCTCCGATTGCGTAGAGGAAAAGAAAAAGAAAACACCACGTGTATCAGGAGTTGAAAATTTCCCCAAATTTACCACAAAGTCAAAACAAGCATAATCTAGTATAAGATAATGTTATTTAACCAAATTAACCTTTACTTCGTTTGATTAATCTCAACTTCTTATGCAAAACAGATTATCCACAACAACAACAACAATAACGACAACAGACCCGATGTCTCGAGGGCTCCCACCTGAGCAGAGTCTGGGGGGTGGATGTAGGAGTAAATGAGCTGAGCCGGCTCACGAGCCCTCGCGAGCCGGCTTGTCTTAAAGCTCGAAAAGCTCGACTCGCCTTTAGCTTGAGCCGAGTCGAGTCGGCTCGTTTAGCTTATCGAGACGAGCCCGAGCCTATTGAAGCTCGAGCTCGTAGGCTTGCGAGCTTGAACGAGTCTAAACGAGCTTTTTTAATATAATATATTTGCTTAAATATTGCCCAATGAATCCATATTGGAGCTTAAATGAGCCGAGCCCGAGCTTAAACGAGTCCAAACGAGCCTATATTGAGCTTAAATGAGCCGAAATATTGCAAGCCTAATTTGAAGTTCACCGAGCTTACATCAAGCCGAGCCGAGCCAAGCCAGAGCTTTTGACGAGCTAAGCTGGAGCCCGAATTTTCAAAGCTTGACGAGCTTCGAACAGAGCCGGAGCTGAGCTCAAAGCTAACGAGCCGAGTCTCGAGCCTGGCAGGCTTGTGCTCGGCTTGGCTCAAATACACCCCTGGGTGGATGTACGCAGTGTTACCCCTTTAGGGTGTAACCCTATCGAAAGGCTGTTTTCGAGGACCCCCAACCTTATAGGGTTGGCAACACGAGGACTTCCCAGGAGGTCACTCATCATGGTACTACTCTCGCCCAAGCACGCTTAACTTCGGAGTTCTAATGAGATCCGGTGCATTAGTGCCTGGTAAATGAACCCTAAAAGAGATTATCCTAATTTATGTTAGGCTTTTAGTGTCGAGGTCTGGTCCCGTTTTGGAGATCTCAGTTGAACATATTAGGGTTTCATGTGTGTGTCTATTTATACCCAGTTTTAAGGTTTGAGAGTATATAGACAATTGAAGAAAATTCTCTGTAACAATTCCAAAGCAATATAATTCTCCTTGCAACTCCGTGGATGTACACAATTTAGGCCGAACCACTAACCCTGTATTTTTGATTTTTTATTTTTCTCGTTGAATTTTTTGTTGTCGCGTTTCCTAATAATTTATGTATGCGCATTGTTATGTGCGAACAAGTTGAGTCGAGCAGAACACGTCTTTGTTCAAACTGGAGCTTGATAAAGCTTATCGGGTTTGTTCAAGCTTGTTATTAAGTCAATTCTAGCTTGTTATCGAGATTAACTGAGCACATAATGAAGTCGAGATTGCTGTCCAGTCAAGCTTGCTATCGAGTTGAGCTATTATCGAATCACTTTTGAGCTAATGTCGACTGTTAACCAGTTTTTAATGAATTCTTAACGAGTTTTTAACGAGATCGAGCCCTGTTTTTGAATTCTCTAGTCGGGATCATTTTTTTATTTACTACATCTTTAGTTCGTATTTTTTTTTGGCAAAAGGAATTTGCTGAGGTAAGATTGCTTATGCAAGCTGGTCTGCTGTTCAGCTAAAGTTAATTTAATTTTGTTTTAATGATTAAGAAGTTGATATTTGCTGACTAATTAGCAGCGGTTCATGTCAAAGAATCATCTTTTCCAAATGTTTAAGCTGATGGGTGAAGACCCAAGATTAGTTTTATACTCCTTTTTTTCCGATAATTATCGGCATAGCCGTAGTACAAATAGGCAGCTCGTTAAAGGGAGCCCTAAGCCACCCCGTAAACGGAAGTTGGTACAATAGAAAAGAACAAACAAACAGAGAAATGACAACAGGGACATGCACAAAAAATCCAACACCTGGAAAGCACCTAAAAACAGAAAACAGGAAAAACAGACAGAGACCTACACTAGAAGGACAACGGAAGGAGCCGGAGTAGAGCCACGCACAAAATCATCAGACTGAAGACGAACGAAGACCTGGAAGAGGGTGGAGAAATAGGATGGGAGTAATCCCCTCTGCACGGGCGATGCGGTACCGGGCAGGGAAGGTACCGAACCAACATCAGTGAGAGACGATGTGTCGTCAGGAGGCCTCTTAAGGAATTACTTCTTCTGGGAGTGCGCCAATAGTAGGTGGGTCAGGTGGCTTGCAGCATCAAACATTACATCCGGGCCCTTCTAGACCGGTTCTAAGGGGGGAAGCTGGCACTAGCACTGGTCGTTAGGAGGTGGTACGACCGGATCTGGGTCTTCAGGAAGTGGATCTTCTGGAGGTGTCTCACCCCCTTCATCGTCACTGGATCAGCACAGGGACTAGGAGGCGAAGCCACGGGGGCGGCGTTGTCGGAGGTGGAGCGAGGTGGAGGAGCGAGGAATGCAGTGGAGCGAGGTGGTGGAGCTAGGGAGAGGGGAAGACGAAAGGTCAAACACTCGCGGTAGTGAAGCAAGGTGGTGGGGTGAGGGAGGCAGTAACGGAAGCGACGGTGTGGCCGGCGATGGAGGTTGCATGGGGAAGCGGGAGGCTTGGAGGCTGTTGAGATTCGAACTTGTGACCTTTTGGTTTTACACTCTAATATGCCCCCTCACGCAAATGCTCGGTTGGGCTTGAAGGGTGGATAATGCACAGGCCCACCTCATACCTTGTGCTTAAATTATTTTTAATATTGATAGTGTAGGCTGTTAAGATTTGAACTCGTGACCTCTTGAAATAAGGCTCTGATACCATATTAAGGAACCATCTGTCCCAAAAGGTTAAGCTGATGGGAGAAGGTCCAAGAATAGTTTTATACTCTAATATGCCCCCTCACGCAAATGCCATTGGGGAGTCGGTATGGGAGAGACCGACCTCCACGGTAGGCATGGCAGCGCCGCTAGAGGGGTTAGGAGAGGGGGAGATGGCCCTTGCATAGGATTCATTTAGTTAGATGAAGTACTCGATTAATAAACGAGTACGAGTCGAGTAGTGAACTATTCGGCTCGATACTTGATTAAATACTCGACTTGATACTCGACTCGATACTCGACTCGATACTCGATTAAGTACTCGACTCGATACTCGACTCGTATAAATTAATTCTTGTATATAATTTTCTTTTAAAATTGATGGCTTGTGATATTAATAGTAGAATGAAAGAAGTAAGATTGAATTCCTTATAAAAGATGACAAACGTTTGTGGTGGAGTGAAAAAACTTATATTTGGTTTGCTTGTATTTTTTTAAGCTTAAGTTTTGATACGTATTTTCTATGAATATATCGATAATTTATGGTTGTGTATGTTAAAATATAGTATAGATAAGTATTAATAATATTCGAGTGTACGGAATAATATTATAATGGAGCTAATTTGAGAATGTTCATATGCAAAATAAACAAGTATTCGAGTCGAGTCGAGTACTCGAATAGTTAATCGAGTTCGAGTTCGAGTTTGAGCAAAATTTACTGTTCGAGTACGAGTTCGAGTTCGAGTACCCAAGTAGTTAATCGAGTTCGAGTTCGAGTACTGAGATACTCGGCTCGGTTCGACTCGACTACACCTGTAACTCTGATATCATATGAATTTTAAGCAACATTGTATTGAATAATGAATAGGAGAGGTACAAGGAGCCTTTATATAAGCATACATCACGCATAAGAAATACAATAATACCCTTTGATCTATACATGGGACTAAGGACAGAAATGGAAGAGGGGAAACCCTAGGCTAGGAAGGTTCTAGAGTTTCCTCTAAGAGTTCAGTCGTCTAGCGCATGTTGATTTTGCCTATAATTCTCTTGTAATTCTCTTTTCTCGGACTGGGATGTTACCTTGTTTTATCTCTTTTTCACTCCCGTTTTTATACAAGATTGACTCGGGTCTCGCTTGTACGATTAGTCTATCCTGTATTACGACTTTGTCGCTAATTATCGAAAAAGAAACTTAGTTAATGTTAATGAAACGTGTTTTAACAAACGACACACAGAATCCCACATTTTCACTTTAGTTGTTTTTTATATGAAACAGGGGAAAGCACTTTAAGCATATAATATAAATATTTAATTTATTATTTTATGCTAAAATATGAAATAATTCAAATATAAAATGATTTTATTTCCATAAGGTAATGATTTTTCATGACTTGTGCTATACTGTTTAATATAGGACGAGTAATCGAAAAGTTTTAAGGAGTTTAACGGGATCGTTAGAAGTTTAAATGGGCATAATTTTTATCTGTATGAAGTTATATGACTTATTACTTATCAAAACGAAGCCCTTGAACTAAACTATTTAAAGCCAACACTTTGACCTTTGTCTCGGCTCGTATTGCTCAAATTCGGCCTCTAAGAATTGTTTCGAGTCGCTTTTGTGTTTTACGATCAGTGTAGTCACATTTTTTTTAATTTGCGCTCCCGCGTTTCTTGTTAGTTGGCTATAGCTTAGAAACAACTATTACGGTCCATTTCAGAAATTCTCAATACAAACTGTCGTATTTTCTCTTTCAATTTCGTAGATTTCGACCTCCTTTGAGTTTGATGTGTTTAGAATCGAGTTTGTATTTTCATTTTGCATCATAATCGGGTATTTTTTTGGCGTACTATGCCATTACTTGGACAGCTATATAATAACTTGAGTAAACACTAAAATCGGTTTTAAATGTTATTGTTTGTAAAAGAACCATCTATCCCAAAAGTTTAAGCTGATGGTAGCTGAAAAGACCGGCATATAAGATAAAAAGAAAATCATGGCGGTAGCTAATTTTTCAACAAGGGATGCTCGGGTCTTGTTTGTTTGTCACATGAATTGAATTTCTACATGAAGTTGTATTTCTTGAAAATTCAGTTCATTTGTCAACTTTCCAGGAAGTAGGTAAAAAATATTTGGTTGCAAGGATAGGAAATAAAACTTTCTTGGGGAGGTTAGTTAAAAACAAAGGAATTAGAACTTGCCTAGGGGATTAGGTAAGTTACTTCTTGCGTTTTAAAGGAATTGGAAATTGCTTAGCAGTTTCCACTTCTCGCATTCTGCCTTCTTTTTGCCAACCAAACAAGAGCCATAATCTATAGTTTTCATGAATTTTTACTTCCCACATCTACTTCCAGTATACCAAACAAGGCCTAAGTACATTATGACATGTGAGAAATAATTATCGAACCTACCAAGTTAATATATCTGAATCACATGTGAGTTAAATGTGAATTAAATGTAAATCCTACGTAGGAGTTGTAGGATGAAACACTACTCGGACTTATATATCGATCTCATGTGTGCCAGCTCCGTAAGTTGGGTCTAAAGGCCCGATGAAATTTAACAACTTATGTGATCAGTTTTCCATTATTCTTATATAATAGTCATTTTTTCATCGTAATAACTTTGAGATAAGACTGTATTACTAGATTTATATGAAATGATGTACGATGAGTAGCTAGGAGTTCACGGAGTAACTGGATTGTCAGAGGTCTAAACGGTCAAGTCGGAAGAACTAAAATATAGTTGTGACCTAAAACGGGCATAACTTTTAATGCATACGAAGTTATAACGCACATTATATATCAGATCAACAGCAACAACAACATACCTAGCGCCTCAAAGGGCTTCCACATATGCAGGGTCTGGAGGGGTAGGATATACGCAGCCTTACCCCTTCAGGGTGCTATCCTGAATGGAGGCTATGTCCGAAGACCCCTAACCTAAGAAGCAAACAAGCATAAAAGCAGAAAAGCATAAAGCATAAAAGCATAGAAGCATCTAAGCTTGAGAGCATAAGAGTGTAAGAGTATAAATACAACGGAACAAAACAAGCATATAGAAAGCAAGAACCAGCAAAAGGCAGTAAAACCGCTCAAAGCCATATGAAGTAAGTCAAACAGGCAGACATATAACCCTCTAATTATACGTTACTCTTGGATTGAATGTTCGAAGAGAATTATGGGAAGTGCTTAAAGGTTATAGTATAAGTGCTCTCCCATGGGTAGTTTTTGGGGATTTTAATGCAGTGTTGAGTGTACAGGATAGAGTGGAGGGCTCGGAAACTCGGGATTTTGTGGAATGTGTAGAAGGTCTTGGGTGGTTGGATCTACGTAGCCATGGACCATTTTTCACATGGTCAAATCGAAGGAAAGAGGGACTTGATATTAGATCAAAAATAGATAAACCGATCACAGATAATAAATTAAAGAGACATTGTGGAGTAATCCGGCTTCAAAGGCACCTGGACCTAATGGGATTCCCTCGAAATTTTATAAGGACGATTGGGGTTTAGTTGGTGGTGATGTGTGTCGAGTGGTGAGGGACTTTCTTTTTTGTACCCGCAAGCTACTGAAATGTCTCAACACTACAACCATTTGCCTTATTTCGAAAGTGAAAAATCCATGGGGGTGGGAGATTACAGATTGATTTCATGCTGTAACGTGGTGTACAAGATAATTTCGAAGTTCTTGGCAGAAAGATTGCAAGAAGTACTAGGCTCGGTTACTAACATCATGCAAGCAGCTTTTGTTCGGGGCCAATCTATTTTTGACAACATCATCTTGGGTCAGGAGATAGTGAAGCACTACAATCGGAAGCATCCCTCACCTAGATGCTTTATGAAGATAGATATTAGAAAAGCATATGACTCGGTGAGTTGGAAATTTCTATTGGAAGTCTTGAAAGGGCTGGGTTTTCCTGTACATTTCATAAGCTTGATTAAATAATGCATTACAACTCCGACTTACTCGATACAATTGAACAATAACTTGGTGGGTTTTTTTTAAAGGGGCACGTGGGTTTAGGCAGGGGGATTCAATCTCTCCTTATTTGTTTGTGTTATGTATGAAATACTTGACAAGAATGGTTGCAAAGCCGGGAGACGACTTTAGGTACCATCCTAAATGTTTGAATTCAAGTTGAATCATTTAATTTTTGCCGATGATTTGTTGTTGTTCTCAAGAGGGGACTTGGGGTCGGTTAGGGCTCTTTGGCAGATTGTTTTAGAGTTTGCAAAGGTGCCGGGGTTGGAACCAAATGCACTAAAATCGTTATTTGCTTCGGCGGGGTGGTAGATGACGGATGAAATTTGATATTTTGCAGGTTTTTGTGTTTAGGAAAGTCAATTTGCCGCTTTGATATCTTGGGGTCCCAATCGCCGGTAGTAGATTGACACAAGCACAGTATAGGGTGTTGATTGAGAAGATTCGGGCTCGTATCAATGCATGCCAGAACAAGAAGCTTTTGTATGCTGGGAGACTGGAGCTTATGCAATCGGTTTTGGGTGGCATGTTGTCTTTTTGGTTTAACAGTTTTCATTTCCCTAAAGGGGTGCTAAAGACTATTCAATCAATTATGTTGAGATTTCTTTGGAGAGGTAATATAGAGAAGAAAACGGGTTTTACGTCGATTGCTTGGGATAAAGTGTGTTATCTCAAAAAAGAAGGAGGTTTAGATTTAAAGCAGTTAGAATCGTAGAACGTGGCACGTTACATGAAAATTCTGTTGAACATACATAAAAAGATGGATACCTTATTGATTAGTTGAGTAAATGGTTATTATATGAAGGGTAGTACAATTTGGACGGTAAGGCAAAAAGGTAATGAGTCAAGTGTGGGATGACTTGGTTTCACAATGGGGGGAAGCTCAGAGATGAAAATTGAGGAGGTGTCGGTTGATGGCGTTTTCTCATTGAAGAAGGCGTATGACATGGTCCGAGCTAAGAGAAATGTGCTACATTGGGTGAGGACGACTTGGGATCTAAAAATCATTTTATTATGTCGAGGGCTACGAGGAAAATCTTGGTTACAGATGATGTGCTTCAGAGGAGAGGTGTTTACTGGTTAAGTCAGTGCTCATTGTGCAAGTCACACATGGACAATGTTGATCATTTGTTTTTCAAGTGTTCATGGGTTCGAAGAGTTTGGAAAGCAGTATGTGCATGGAGCAACATTAGTTATAGCAGCTCATTGGAAAAGACGCTTGAGTGGTTTAGAGTGGTGCTTAGAAATCGACTATCCAATAGTAAAATCAGAAGATTAGTCCTAGCAACGACGATTTATAGCATTTGGAGGGAGCGGAATTCCCGTAGATTTAATGAAATAGAGGCTAGTGAGGAATAAGTGATTAGGGGAATCAAAATTAATGTTTGGAGTAGGTCGAATTACTTACATACAGGAGATAGTTGCTTATATTAGCAAATTGTATCGAGGTGTGCAAGAAGATGGATAGAGATGCGATTGTTATAGTGTATATGGAGAGGAGCGAGATACTTTAATTGTATATGGTTCAATTTTGATATATATAAAGACGAACAGTGTTTGCCTTTTGGCCAAAAAAAAATTGTCAAGGAATCAACTTTTCTAAAAGCTTAAGATAATGGGTGAAGTCCCAGAAATACTTTTACACTCTAACATGCTCCTTCACGCTAATACCAATTGGGCTTGAAGCATGGATAATGCACAGGCCCACCTCATACCACGTGCTTAAATTGTTTTAATATTGAAAGTGGGGGCTGTTGAGATTCGAACTCGCGACCTCTAGATCATCAAGGCTCTAATACCATGTCAAAAAACCATCTTTCTCAAAAGCTTAAGCTAATGGATGAAGTCTCGGGAATAGTTTTATACTCTAACAATAATAATAACTCTCAGTAATATAATAATTTAGTGTATTTTGGCATGATATTTTAACACTATTTACTTTTTTAGATTGCATGATTTAAAGTTAATCAAAATAATTAGTTTGAAAGCTAATTTCAATTATAAGGCTGAAGGTCATGTGGGCAGTGGACCCAAATTATGTAGCCTAGCATGTTAGTTGCTTAATTACTTCTGCCTTTCGGTATGCGGTTAAAACGAGTTAATGGTCACTCTTTAAAAAAAAAATCTCCCTTCTTCAGCGGCGGAGAGCCACGTACAGGTGAGAGTGGGCAATTTTTCACGCTGGAGTACTAAAATACATTTGATTGTGTTGTATTGTTACAGGTAACACAACAGATAAGTGTCATATTCCTGTAGAAAAATAATAATTCATATCATAGCTGAACTTACTGGCTTTAGGTCCTTGCATAACCACTAACCTTCTTCGTGTTTGGTAGACAAAATGAAAGGAGCAAGATGGTAACCCAGGAAAAAACTTTCGTGACTTAAAAAACGCTTCAGTCTCTGTATGAAGTTAAAAGTGTTACGGTAATCTAATACATGGTAAATGTTGCTAATAAATGTGGTAAATGGATCGGGTCAAGGGTTGGAGTAACTTGGTGGGACCTGAACCCTACCCTACCCATTAAAGACCTGACCCATTGTGTACTTATTTGATTGGGCACGTTGAGTCAACCAATGTCATAATAGTAATGTGTTATCATTTTATTTTTGGTTCAATCCGACTTGTTTCAATTCATTTTCTCACCTATAATGAATATGACATGAGGCTAACCTGTACAGACATGCTGAGCAGGTTCCCTCGAACACACGCAAACTATCAGAAACATGTTCTATCTTACAATTCTCCAATGAAACTTTATCGGATTCTAAATACATATATCTAACTAAAAATAATTTATTAGCTTTGGAAAATTTAATTATAAGTATTGATATATTGTGTTGTTTCTCAAATTTAAGTCTATATTTTGAAACAGCCGACTATACCATTCTAAGCTCGGTTTGTATTCTCGCCTCTATATATATCTTGTATCCTCTTTCCAATCAATGAAAGCTTTCGTACTCCTGCTCATGATTTTCCCCTCACTTCTATGATTTTCAACGCAAATCTCCGTGTCAGTTTATTCTTCTTCTCATCTTTTCTTATTTTTGTTCAGGTACAGTTCTGGCATTGAAATCAAACCCAATACGGGCACACATCATCGACACTATTAAATTGAGGATCATTACCTAGTTCCTTCCCATTATGTTTCTCGACTATTCCCAACTCCAAATCTAAATCAGCCAGCTCTCGCGCTTCCCAACTTCCACCACATCCACGCTTATCCCCGGTTGCAGACCATAGACAAAGCTGGAGGTCTTTATCCCAACTTTGATCCTGTTACACTTCTAGATCGGAGCCTTCACTATTTCATAGAAGGGTAAAAGGCTGAATACACAACAACAACAACAACAACAAGAAGTCCAGTGCCACGAAGGCTCCTGCCAATACAAGATCGGGACGATGTGAGATGTACATAGCCTTACCCCTTCAAGATACTACCCTAAAGGAAGACTGTTTACAAGCACCCGTAACTGAAAATGGGGAGAATTAATATGCAATAAACAAGGTCAAATCATAGAAAAGTAATCAAAAGCATATAATATATAGTATTTAGCTTGATATAATAGAACTCTCATAGGACCCCTCATTTGCTTTATATTTTGATTAGACTTTGCAAAGTTTTTCTTTCTCAAGCCATCTTCATTGCTCCTTTTGACTTTTTTTAAAACAAATAATCACAAGGGTCTTTTTTATTATTAAAATCACTTAAAATTTAAGTGCGGTTTTAAAAAATTATTTCAAATATCTAAATTTTGTAAATATTTAGAAAATTAATTCATATATTTAAAAGTATTATTTTAAAAATATTGTGTTAGCAAAAACTAGTAGATGTCAACACCTTTACATTAAATGTGATATTGAAAAATTTTAAAAAGTTTATATGTAGGAACAGGAACATACCCAGTATCTCAAGGGCTCCCGCCTACGCAGAGTTTGGGGGGGGGGGGAATGTACGTAGCCTTCCCCATTCAGGGTGTCATCCTGAAGAGAGGCTATTTCCCAGTGCCCTCAACCTGAGGGTGAGGACTTCCCAGGAGATCACCCGTCCTAGTACTACTCTCGCCCAAGCACGCTTAACTTCGGAGTTCTAATGGGATCCGGTGACGGCGTGTTGGTGCCCTCTTTGGTAATTAGTTTATATGTGACATTTAAAAATTTTAAAAATTTAAATATATATATTTTTTAAACTACATCTAAAATTTAGTTTTTTTTTTTTTTAACGTCGAATTTCTAATGGGATCCGGTGACTGTGTGTTGGTGCCCTCTTTGGTAAAAAGTTTATATGTGACATTTAAAAATTAAAAATTTAAATTTTTTTTTAAACATCTAAAATTTAGATGTTTTTAATAAAAAAATCTCAATAATAATAATAATAATAATAATAATAAATTAATAAATAATAATCTAGAAAGATTGATATTCATCTATATGAGGTAATGGAATCTTGAAAATAATAAAATAATATATATAAAGAAAATCTTCAGTGTATACACTTATTTATGTGATGTTAAATCTAATTATTAAAATATAACAATCCCTTTTATTTATTTTGTATCAATAAATGGCATATAAAATATTATCATATACTTTAAACATTTTAATATTTTATTAGTTATTTTCCTTAAAAATTAAATCAAATTAAAAAAAAGGGCTAAAACAAAAATGATTACCTAAGTTTGAAGTTATGTTATGTGACAAGATATTCATTATGATTGCATCCCACTTCATCAATCACATTATTAATAAATAAAACTAATTTTATTTTTTTGGAACTAATAACTTCAAGGGTAAATTACATTTTATATTATAAAGTTTAATATATTAATCTCTTAGTCTATCAAATAATATTTTAATCAAAAAGTTATATATAATTAATAAAATGGTTCGAATATCGTGTATAAGGGTGTAAAAGAGGTCTCTCATTCTACTTTTTTTCATTAGCAGTGTCACAATATTGGAAGTTGTGTGAGAGATTAGAAGAATAGTGACAGTTTGGTGGGTTTAATAACAAATAGCAGAAAGTTTTACACTCTTTCACACAGTCATTTTGGATTATTTTATTAAATATATATCAGTTTTGGACTAAAATATCGTTTCTATTAAGCATTTTTTTCTTGATCAAACACCCTCAAATTATGCAAAAAGTATTTTTTTTTCATGAAGAAAACACTGTCTTCCAAAAAAAAAAGACCAAATAGACCCTTTATACCCGACTTCCACAATTGTTTGAAAAAACTAACGTAAAATCATGCACGACGTCAACAATTGTTGTTGAAGAAAAGCTACCAATTCCCAAGAAAATTTCACTGAGTTTTGACATTAGGTATCTCAATAATAGGAACAACAACAATCCTGAGCCTCTCGTCATAGCATTAGGTATCCCCCAGACCCCGCTTTTGCGGGAGCCCTTGAGGCATTGAATCTATTGTTGTTGTTGCTGTTGTTACCATGTGGACATGCTGTTTCCAAACAGACAAATTAATTAAGCAGCTACAGTTCGAAGCTCGCTAAGCTTTGTTTCAACTCGATGATAATATTTTTGTAATTTAAATATAAAGTCCACTATATGGTATCTTTATATAATAATAAATTTATTTGTTTTCTTTATTTTTAAGCTTTTTGCTTGTGACTAGTCTCCATGTATCTAGCTAAGACAGTCTTTTAATATTTATATATAATTGACTTTAAATAAAATATTGGCACTTTTTATACTTTCTAGAAGAAAATAAAATTAATAAAAAAAGGTAAAGAAAACATGACATAAGGTAAAAAAAAAAAAAAGTACACTTTTTAAACCTCAACTTAGAAGTCAATCATTCATATGCTTTCATAGACTGAAAATTTGGTAAATTTTTATCGTAAGCATATAAGATTCTGTGAAAAATGTTGACGTAACTCATATATATATGACTATAATCATGTGTTGCTTGGGGTTTATTTACCAGGCACTAATGCAACCGAATCCCATTAGAACTCTGAAGTTAAGGGTGCTTAGGTGAGAGTAGTACTAGGATGGGTGGCCTCCTGAGAAATCCTCGTATTGCCAACCCTATAATGTTAGGGGTCCTATATACAGGTGTATTTAATAATTGTACAAATAGCAGTGTATACTATATACGGGTGTAAAATATAGGCCACCCTTCAACTCTCTTTCATTAGCAATATCACAAAATTGCGATTCAAGTATAAGATGAGAGGAATAACAAGGATCGAGATTCCTGCCGTTTGATTGATTATATGGCAATGGCTTTGATCCACTTTTCCTAAGTCCCGTGCTTCAATAGCTTCAATGCGTCGCTGTTCCAGATTCCCGCCGTTTGATTGATCATATTTTTGATGTCTTGAGTTGTCGTGTTTGAGGCTCGTGTTGTGCCTGTTTTTGTTTGTCTTTCTGCTTTTTGTTGTCTCTTGTAGCCCCCATTTTTCTACAGGTGGACTCAGGTCTCGTTTAGTCAAATGGCCTACTTGTTCCGCGACCTTGTCGCTAATTATCGGAAAAAAAAAAGGATCGAGATAGTGGCATTACCTACAAATAATGACAAGTTTTACAACCTTTTGTTAGAGTATAAAACTATTCCTAAACCTTCACTAATCAGCTTAAGCTTTTGGGTAAAATGGATCCTTAATATGGTATCAAAGCCTTGTTGACCAAGAGATTGCAAGTTCGAATCTTAGTATCCTCCACTTATTAAAGTAATTTAAGCACAAGGTATAAGAGAGGGCAGTGCAATATCCACACTTCAAGCCCAATTAGCATTCGGGTGGAAGGGCAAGTTAGAGTATAAAACTATTCCTGAACCTTCACTCATCAATTTAAGCTTTTGAAAAAGTTGGTTTCTTAACACATGTTACATCGTTATTTAAATTAGTTTATTAAATACATATAATTTTTGAACTAAAAAATCAATGCATCAAACCTCGTGATACAAATATATAATTTATCTTTGTTTTTATCTTAAAAATTATAATTTTGTTCTAATAATAACATTTTTGTCGTGACAGTAACAAATCCGAGTGTCCACATTGATGATTATAATGAAGAGATAAAAAAGAAGACATTTTTATTGGTTGATTTAGACAATTGAGGAAAAAGGTACAATTTTTAATCTATACTACTTTTATTCCCACATGATTCATGTGATTCTTTTGTTTGAAGTTTAAATTTATGGGTAAAGATTCAAGAATAATTTTATATTCTAATATGTCTTCTTATACGAATGCCAATTGGTCTGAAGCGTGGATAATGCACATGCTCACCTTATACCTTATGCTTAAATTATTTTAATATTGAAAGTGGGGGCTGCTGAGATTCGAATTCATGACCTCTTGGTCAACAAGACTCTGACACTGTATCAAAGAGCCATCTGTCTCAAAAGCTTAAGCTTATGGGTGTAGGTTTAGGAATGATTTTATACTCTAACAAGTTGGCAAGCAGCTTTTCATAACATTTAGCGTTTTAATTAGTCAAATAGGTAGTACTGTTTGGTAAAAGTTTAATGTTAGCATTTTTCATAAACTTTTAGCTTTTCAAACGCTATGTAATCATATTCTATTTATTATTATGCCCATTCTTTTTATTTTAATTTACCAAACACAATATTAGCTAACAACTAACGGCTATTAATAAGCTGACAGTTAACCGTTAACAGCTACTGCCAAACATAGCCTTAGTTTCAAAAGGCGATCTAGATTTTTAATTTTTTTAAAGTCACATCTAAACTTTTAAAAATTTTTAATATCACACCATAATAGAACGACTTTAACATCTGTTAATTTTTGCTGAAGTAATTTTTGAATTAAAATATAAAAATTATCTTTTAAATACTTGTAAACTTTTTGGATATTTAAAATAATTTTCATATATTGTAAAATATTTTAAATATAAATTCAAATTTTTTAAAATTATTTTTTTTCAAAAGCCATATCAGAAAAAACTAACCGATGTTAATGGTGTTTACATTAAGGTGTGACATTGAAAATTTTCAGAAAATTTTAAGATTGAATTTGAAGCTTATATTGCTTATATAATTAGTTGTCTGTATACATACATGCCTCGAATGACACCTAAGCCTAACATGCTCCCTTGCAAGCTCCTTACATGCTCCCTACTTACCCCTTTCATGCTCTTTTTACAGGTTGTTACAACTTTTCAACTATCAGGCTAGGGGTTTTTGAAAACAGTATCTCGCCAGGACCTCACCTTGATGGGATAAGGCTGCGTACGTCCTGCCTCCTCAGATCCCGAGCAAGCGGGAGCCCTTGTGGCACTGGAAATGTTGTTGTTGTTGTAAGATAGAATTTGAAAAATTAAAATATCCGAGTAATTTTAAAACTGTATCTAAAATTTAGGTAATTTTCAATAAATTATTTAAATAATAATAAATAAAAAGAGCACGCGCAATATTTAAAATTATTCGTTGCTGCAGACTGAATCAAACCCAAGACAAGTCTGCATCAACTACACCAATATTGGACTAATTTATCAAATTAGCACAATTTAAAAAAAAAAATTAGAAATCTAACCTATTAAAAAAATTTAGCGAAATAACACATATGTACAGTACTTGCTATGAATGTAGATAATTATATAAATTGAATAAATAGAAGAGGTTACATAGGGGGCCTATATATAGGCAGAGATAAATACAGAAAGGATTAAAATACCCTTGTACATACCATAAGTCAAGGGGTACAAGGGTAAAATACAATGTAAACCCTAGGCTAGAGGAGGGTTCTAGAATACTTTAATACTCGCCTTATGCACGGCATTAAAATGACGTGCATTTCATACATGCCATGTTGCACACCATTTTAAATGGCATGGCTGCATAATATACAGAGATGTTAGAAAAAAAATCTGAATTTACTTACAAAATTCTTGCAAACGGGTAACCTAAGATCTTAGGTGTTAAGGCTATGTGATCACTTTCCTTAAGGCTTATTTCGATATACGAAATATCCTTGGGGATACAACAACAACTAAATACGGAGTGAAGATGTGTATAGGGAGAGATTGACAGAGATGTAATGAGATTGACCAAGTTTAAGACACAAAACTCTTATATACACTCAAGAACTCAAGAACACATGTAGATGTCCTTCTATATCTTTTATTCTTTTAACTCTTCAATCAATATCAAATCTTTCAGTGTATTAAACAAGTATCAGATAGGGGTATATATATGCATTCAATGGAAGAAGACGTCCCAAAGAAAACCAAGGAAAAACCACCAAAAACCCGGGAAAGGGGGGCGAAGATAACTGCCAGAAAACAGACCTGTATGTCGACACACACATCGACACACAGGGTTACTATAAGATTATGTGTCGACACATAGTCCCTGTGTGTCGACACCCAATACTCTGCCGTGCGCTTCTGTAAGACTGTGTG
This sequence comes from Simmondsia chinensis, assembly GCA_018398585.1. Classification (NCBI taxonomy): domain Eukaryota; kingdom Viridiplantae; phylum Streptophyta; class Magnoliopsida; order Caryophyllales; family Simmondsiaceae; genus Simmondsia; species Simmondsia chinensis. Next base: position 702,805 of record JAGTTD010000012.1, on the reverse strand, counting down.
TCAACACACGGGCCATGTGTGTCGACACACACCTAATTCCCAATGGTACTGTAGGATTGTGTGTTGACACACATGGTCCATGTGTCGACACACACTCATCATAAGTATTAAACACTTAAAACACAAGCCGGGACTATCTCATACACATTTTATACATACATTCAACAATGATTTACATATTTATCAATACACATTTTGAAAATACACCAATAATTCCCCACCATTTTCAAAATACAATCAATCCTAATATGACATCTCGAATAAAGGACGCCACGTCGTGCATCAACGTGGGTGTCTCTCGATTAAACTCCCGGCTAGTGAAAGGACCATATAGTTAATCGGATCGAAAATGGTAGACCAAGCTTTGAACCATACAACCCATTTGACTAACCGACTATCCAATCGCACACTAGGCATACTCCCCGTACACACCCTACACCTCCCAGATTGACACATTTGTAGCCTTGTGTCCTGTACCCTTCGTGAGTTTTTCAGGGCCAAACCCTTAGTCAAAAATTACCCCTTTGAAGCGGCCAAACTTCAACACACACTAAGGTGGACCTCATTGATCATGTCCCTGCGACGCAACATTCAATAAGTTCTAGAACCAGGTCTATTAAGTGCATATGCTCATCCTCATAGAATCTCTGACGCAGGTATCAAGTACTTCACACTCGGGATGGTAATTCTCAATTTGTGCTTGCAGTCACACAGATGACAAGTTTCTCTCATTGAACCCGAGACCTAGCGTCATACTAGGCGTCGAGTTGAGGGCCTATCATGGGCGACTAAAAATGACAGGTTTCACACCAATCCCTTCACTTGTTTTCAGGCACAAGTCTTTAGTTAGACCTTTTGTAAACGGATCCGCTAGATTCTAACTGGTCCTCACGAAGTCCACAGTAATGACACCCTCTCGAATGAGGTGCCTCACCATACTATGTCTTACACCAATGTGTCTGGACTAGATAGCGTAGCCTGACTATTACAATGGATAGATATCGGTGAGATCGACTTAGGCCACAAAGGTATCTCATACAAGAGATCCTTTAACCACATGGCTTCTTTAGCTGCAGACGTCAGAGCTATAAACTCCGCTGCCATTATTGAATCAGTTATGCAAGACTGTTTCTTCGAACCCTAAGAAACCGCACCCCCACCAAGCAGGAATACCCACCCGCTTGTGGATGCATGATCCTCCACATCGGAGATCCAACTTGCATCAGAGTATCCCTCCAAAATTGGAGGATACCCTACATAAGAAAGACCATAACTCATAGTCTTCTTAAGGTACTTTAGTACACGGTCTACAGCTTTCTAATGGCTTTTACTTGGATTGCTAGTATATCAACTTAGCTTTCCAACAGCAAAGGCTATATCTGGCCTTGTGCTCGTAATGGCATACATTAGACTACTAATGACCTGGGCATATCTCAGTTGTGACACTGGAGCGCCCTCATTCGGTACTAGTTTCACACTAGGGTCCAAAGGAACGGACGCCGGTGCACACTCATCAAAATAGAACCTTTTCAATACATTTTCAACGTAGTGAGACTGTGTCAAGGAAATGGAATCACCACTTTTTACAATTCTAATACCGAGGATCACCTCCGCCTCACCCATGTCTTTCATAGCAAAGTTTCCAGAGAGAAACCGTTTGGTTCTCTCTACTTGTTCCACATCAGTACCGAATATCAGCATGTCATCGACATACAAACATATAATGACCCCTTTTCCATTATCAAACTTGCTACAGACACATCTATCCGATTCATTTATAAGGAATATGTTGTTAAGAACAATTTGATCAAATTTCTGATGCCATTGCTTCGAGGCTTGCTTCAGCCCATACAGAGAACGTATGAGTTTACACACTTTGCTCTCTTGGCCTGGAACAACAAACCCTGCCGGTTGTTCCATGTACACTTCCTCCTCTAGCTCACCACTCAGGAATACCGTTTTGACATCCATTTGGTGTATCACTAGTTTATAAATAGAGGCAAGGGCAATCAATACCCTTATTGTCTATATTCTTGCCACGGGGACATATGTGTCAAAGTAGTCCAACTCATGCTTTTGGGTGAACCCTTTAGCCACTAATCGGGCCTTGAACTTGTCAATCGTTCCATCGACTTTCATCTTCTTTTTGAAGATCCATTTGCACTTGATGGGCTTGCTTCCTTGTGGAAGGTCCACCAGGATCCAGGTATTATTACCTAAGATAGAATCCATCTCATCATTCACAGCCTCTGTCCAAAAATAAGCATCATGAGACCTCATTGCCTCATTAAATGTCATGGGATCAGCTTCCATGACACAACAACATGGAGCCACTTGGTCCACATCGTTCCTCGATCCTTCTACAAAAAACGTGTAGAAGTCCGAACCAAAAGATTTCTCTTTCCATGCTCTCTTACTCCTTCGAAGTTCTAGAGCATTTTCAGGGACATCTTCCCTGTCATGACGAACATCTTCATATGACACTTGAGTGTCACTTTCAACCTGTACATAATCCCTCGATCTAGGGATAGAAGTAAACCGATTCTCATCAAATATCGCATCTCTCGATTCTATTATCGTATTCACATTGATATAATAATTAGGTTCGATTACATAGAACCGATATGCCTTGCTATGAGATGCATAACCCACAAAGATGCAATCAATGCCTCTTTCACCTAACTTTTTCCATTTAGGTTTAGGGACTTTATCAGCTGCCCTACACCCCCACACTTTCAGATAAGTCAAATTAGGGGCTCGTTTGTTCCACAATTCATATGGGGTTATCTTATTTCTCTTATTTGGAACTCTATTCAATATATGACTGGCTGTTAACATAGCCTCACCCCAAAACCCATCGCTGAGACCGGAATAGGATAACATGGAATTAACCATCTCAATTAGAGTCCGGTTTTTTCTCTCAGCCACGCCACTCTGTTGTGGCGTATACGGTGCTGGTATTTCATGCATAATTTCAGTGGTTTCAAAATATTTAGGATCGTAGTACTCCTTACCCCGGTCCGACCTAAGGCGTTTGAGGAAGGTCTCACAGTGTAATTCAGTTTCTGCTTTATATGCTTTAAATCTATCAAGCGACTCATCTTTGTTACTTATCAAATATGCATAACAAAATCTCGAACAGTCATCAATAAATGTCACACAGTAATTCTTTCCACCTAAACTCGGTGTGCGCTTGAAATCACATAAATTGCTATGTACTAGGTCAAGTAGATTAGTCTCTCTTTGCACTGAAGAAAATAGTAATTTCGTTATCTTAGTTAGCATGCACGTTTTGCATTTATCATTAACTTTATCCATGCGAGGGATTAACGAAGAATTAACCATTTCATATAATCTACGAAAATTCACATGACCTAATCTTTGATGCCATAAAAACGACGAGTCAAGCATATAAACTGAACTTCCAATTTTATTATCAATGTTCATCTTAAACATACAATTACATAAGTACCATTTGCCCACAAAAACTCCACCCTTAGACAAAATAAACTTGTCGACCTCGAAGACCAACTTGAACCCAAACCTATTTAACAGGCCACCGAACACGAGGTTCTTCTTAACCTCAGAAGCGAAGCATACATCGGTTAAAGTAAGAGTTTTACTAGACGTGAAAAGTAAATCAACTTTTTCCTTTCCTTTAACCAGTACCGACACCCCATTTCCCATGAACAACTCAGTTCCGTTGTCCATTGGTTCAAAAGTCATGAAGAACCCCTTGTCCTTACACACATGTCTTGTGGCCCCCGAGTCAATCCACTAAGAGTTATCGCTCTCAAGTAGATTGACTTCCAATATCATCGCCAAGAACCCCTGGTTCAAATTTTTGGCGCGATGATCAAGCCCCTTGCCTTTATTCTTTTTAAGGTGATAATAGTCCTTGCGTAAGTGACCGGGCTTCTGACACTCCCAACATACCACTTTTGGCCTCTTGTCATTCTTCTTCTTTTTGAAGTGTTCGGTTCTCTTGGGTCCCTTACTTGATTGGCCTTCTTCCGTGATATTGATTTTACCAACATCACCAGGGCGGTCTTTGTTGTCATCCTGTACCCTATAACCTTCCTCAACACGTAAATGGTTAGCCAATTCCTCAATTGACATATCCTTCTTCTTGTGTTTAAGACTTTTTTTAACATCTTTCCAAGAAGGAGGAAGTTTGTCAATGAAGGAAGAAACAACTACGTTGTCGTCCATGTTCATTTTATGTTGTTTAAAATTATTCAATATTCGTTCAATTTCATGGAATTGCTCCTTGACTGGACAATCATCAACCGTCTTATAATTGTTAAACTGACTAACCAGGAACTTTTTGCTTGTAGAATCCTCGGCCATATAGCGTGCCTCAAGAGCGTCCCACAGTTCCTTCGCAGTCGGCACGTTCGAGTAAATATCAAACAGGGCATCAGTCATACCATTCAGAATATGCCCTCTGCAGATATAGTCATCGTTCTCCCACTTCAGTCTGGCCCTCTGCTCGGCCAACGTCTCCTCCTCCTCAGAGATGGGGGATGGAGATGGTGTATTCAGAACATACACCACATTTATCGTCGTGATGAGGAAGTGCATCTTCCTTTGTCATCGGTGGAAGTGCCCGCCATCAAACCGGTCCAACTTCACAAAGTTAGTTGTCATTTTCCTTAGTGATGAAGCCATAACCCAAACCAGAAAGTTAAGCCTTAAGATTGTTAGGAAAAATCTGAATTCACTTGCAAAATCCTTGCAAAGAGGTAACCCAAGATCTCAGGTGTTGAGGCTATGTGATCACTTTCCTTAAGGCTTATTTCGGTATACGAAATATCCTCGAGGATACAACAACAACCAAATAAGGAGTGAAGATGTGTATGGGGAGAGATTGACAAAGATGTAATGAGATTGACCAAGTTTAAGACACAAAACTCTTGTATACACTCAAGAACTCAAGAACACATGTAGATGTCCTTCTATATCTTTTATTCTTTTGACTCTCCAATCAATATCAAATCTTTCAGTGTATTAAAAAAGTATCAGATGGGGGTATATATATGTATTCAATGGAAGAAGACGTCCCAAAGAAAACCAAGGAAAAACCACCAAAAACCCGGGAAAGGGGCCCGAAGATAACTGCCAGAAGATAGACCTGTATGTCAGCACACACATCGACACACAGGGTTACTGTAAAATTGTGTGTCGACACACAGTCCCTGTGTGTCGACACACACCTAATTCCCAATGGTGCTGTAGGATTGTGTGTTGACACACATGGCCCATGTGTTGACACACACCCCTCATATATTTTAAACACTTAAACACAAACCAGGACTATCTCATACACATTTTATACATACATTCAACAATGTTTTACATATTTATCAATACACATTTTGAAAATACGCCAACAAGAGATGCTTATGTACTCCATTTAAAATGACATGCATAAACTGGACACCATTTCAAATAGTGTGCACTCTATGGACGCCATTTCAAATGACTTGCGTTCTTAACTACGCCATTTCAAATGTTGTCCGTAATGTGTCAGCTTGATAAATAAGTCCAACAATGTCACGCACGACATAATTTTTAGGTTGATTACCCAAAAATAAGATAAACAAAATCAATAAATATAACTATCGAGATCCATTATGATGCAATAATATGTTATTGAGTTAATTACCTGTATTTATAATATTACTAAAAATAAATATATTACATTAAATATAATATTAATTAAACTAATTACATAAAACATTAATGTAATTGCATAATAAATTATTTAACAATATATTATACAATAAAAAATTTATAATATATTAACTAATAATATATTATTGAATATCATTCAAAATGCAAGCCATGTTGCATGCATTTTGGATGGCATGTAAATTATGCAAGCCATTCAAAATGGCGCGCAGAGCAGAGATTGCTTATATACTCTATTTGAAATAGCGTGTATTCTATGGACGTAATTAAGAAGGCACGCCATTTTAAATACCGTCTCTAACTTTTCCGCCATACGGTGTGCCATTTCGCTAAAATTTTTTGCTGACGTGCCACATTTTTAATTTTTTTTCAAAATGTGCTAGCTTGATAAATTAGTCCCAATACTGTGTATGCGAAAACTCTCTTGTTTCACTTATGTACACTAAAATTTAAGTATTTATCATTTGATTATAAACCATTGGATACCCTAATTTTTGAATATTTTATCAGTTAGTTATCCTGTGTAGGAATTTAATGGATTTTTTTTGAAAATCTTGTCAATTTATAAAACTAATGTTAATGTGATACATGATTACGATAATATATACAACTTATGTCATAAAACTTCAGGGAATTGTGATAAAATATTCACCTAATATTGGTGTAAACTATCTAAATATTGCCACAATTATGTGTCATTTTTACATTTTGGGGGGGAAAAATTATCAAATTCTAGTGAACATACTAATATATTATTGTAATAGTGTTTAATTTTAGTATTTTCATTTGAAAATATATCGAATTTCGATAAAAATATATCTAATGATAAAAGTTTAAAACTTTAGGGTACCTAAGTGAAAAAAATTTTAAAACTTAAGGTCCTCTGCTATATAATTGAAACGTCAAATTACCTAAGTAATAAATACTTAAACCTCAGAATACCTATATAATACAACAACAACAACATACCCAGTATCTCAAAGGTTCCCGTAAAATTAAGGTACCTAGATAATAATTTTCCTATTTGTTTATTCAATTTTTTTAACATATACCCAAAGGGGCAAGTTAATACTACATTAATTGTCATCAATGTGTTAATTGTAATAAATTAACATATTACGCGACTAATTAAAAAAAAAACATATTATGCGGATTGTAAGAACATTTTACGTAAATAACTAATTTTAAATGTATAGTATATTATAAAATATTATTAGTTTTGTAAGAAAATAGATTTTATATATATAGAATATTAAATTTATTTCCCTTTATTGTAGAAATTCGAATTAATTTTTATATAAATGTTCAATATTTTATTATTATTATTATTAAAGAACTAAAGACCCAAAAAAAAAGTTTAAAATTTTTTTTCCATTATTATTTTTGAAAAGATGAAATGATAAAGAGAATAAAATATTCAACTCTTCATCACGCCTAGTATTAACCAACACAAAATTGCCCATCATTTCACCATTTTATGATCATTTCTATATTTATTATATTATTTTAATTAAAAATCGCTTAAATTTTAGGTGTAGTTTTTAAAAATAACTATATTTTCTAATTTTCTAATAAATAGAAAAGTTTTCAAAATGTTGATCTGTGCCTGATGTAGCATGCTTTGAGTCTATTGTTTTGCTTGTTGTGTGTTTTGCCATATTCATGCATTTGATACTTCTCCTGTTGCCAGGTCTTTGGCCCATTGCTGCGGACCAGCTTTTCAGGCTGAGGGTCCTCGAAAACAGCCTCCCTTTAAGGTAGCCCCCTGAAGGGGGAAGGCTCCGTACATCTACCCCCCCACCCTGCTTATGCGGGAGCCCTTGGAGGCATTGGGTTTGTTGCTGTAGAAAAGTTTTCAAAATGTTTTAATGTCATACCTTAATATTAATGCTATTAACATCCGTTAGTTTTTGTTGACTTGGTTTTAAAAAAAAAGAGAAAATAATTTTTATACTTAAAAAATATTTTTTTAAATTCCACATAAGCAAAAACTAATGGATTTTGACAGCGTTAAAATTAAGGTGTGACATTGAAAATTTTTAAAAAGTTCAGGTAATTTTTAAAAAAAAATTAGAAAATAAAGGTAGTTTTTAAATACTAGACCTAAAATTTAGGTATTTTTGGTTAAAAAAAACCTTTATTATATGATTTTTAAATCATATTTATGTTATAAATTCTAAAAATTAATTTACTGTGCAAATTTAATTGAATTATTATAATTTAATTACTGCAAGAGCTAAATTTTAGCAATATAATCTTAGGGTGAAATTTACCTTATGTTGACAACAAATTGATGAATAGAATATATTATATTAATTTATGAATAATGTGTTACATGATAAAAAAAATGCCTAAATTTCATATATTAATTATTATCTTGTTTTAAATAATAAAAAAGTTAAATGGTTGCATAAATACTAAATTGAGTAAAAATGAAAGAACCGAACTGACACATTAAATTTTCTTTTTGTGATTTTATCATTTAAGTACCCTGGGGTTTAAGAATTAATTTCATAGGTATACTGATATTTTAATATATATATATAATGAGGTACCATGAGGTTCAAAAATTTTATCAATTAAGTATAATTTTTTAAAAATTAGATAGATTTCTATTAGAAATTACTAGCATTAGACATAATTATAGCAATATATAAGCTTACTCTATCATAATATTATAATTTTTTATTGTATAAAACTAAAATGAAATATTATTTCACTAATATATAAATATCTTATATCGTAATTCATTGACCTTTGTTTATGGTCCGTTGGATTTTCGCTAAAAATTTTGATATAACTCACACAGATTATTGGTGGTTAAATTCACCAAATTCCAGTATAAAAGCCTAAGTAATAAAATTTTAAAAACACCGGATGCCTTATTATATATATTGAAATGTCAAAGTACATAAGTGATAAATGGTCAACTTGTAGGATACCTAAGTGATAATTTTTTTTTCTTCAATATTTATGTTTTAATTTTTAAAATATGAAATTAATTTTGGGTTTTTAAAATACCAATTTAAAATTTTAAAATAATGACTTTTTGTTTTTTAATAATTAGATGAAAAATATATAAAAATAGAAAATAGGGGGAAGAATGATGTTTGCTTCGACAGCCCGACACGTTATTTTTCACGTGTGTTTGAAGATCTGCCCCCTGCTCTTGTCCCATTTTATTTTTAAAGGCAAATTATAAAAAAAAAATTAAATTTTTATTTTAATAATAAAAAAAATTAATAAATAAAATTACTCGTGAAACTCTCTTATTTTTATAAAATTATCAATTTACCCTCAAATAACATTTTTTTGACTATTTTATTCCTCAAAATAAAATAGTTAAGTATTTGATTTTATTTTTAGGTAGAATTTTATGTTTTGAGAAAAAGTAAGAATTTTTTTATATTTATAGAAATAAAATTTTCTATATTTATGAAAATTATTATTCTAATTAATTATATAGTTGTGATGTTATAATATCGATAACAATATTATATTTTATCTTATAATATTTTTTATAAAAATTTTAAAAATATTTTTTAGCTTATAAACTTATAATGTCATTACTATAATTAATTAAAATAAATTTTATTTTTTATAAATATATAAATTTTCTTAATTCTATTGCAAAAAATTTAAAACTTTTCTAATTTTTTTCTAATAATATAAAATATTTTTCTAAAAATATAATTAAATATTTAATCCCCTCACTTTTAAGGGGTAAAATGGTCAAAAAAAAGTTACATGGAGATTAAGAAATACATTTTTAAAAGTGAGGGGGTTTTGTGAGCGCTTTTATTTGTGAGATGGCGTTTTCTATAATTTACCCTATTTTTAAATGGTTATTTACATCAAAAATCTCTGTACTTTGTTCATTGTATTAATTTAGTTATTGTACTTTTAATTGCTTCAATTTAGTCTCTCTACTATACATATTGTGTCAATTCGGCCATTAAAGTAAAATTTATGTTAAATTTTTGATAAAATTTTTAATGGTTTGGCTATAGGTTGGGTTAAATTGAGTCAATGTGTAGATTTACAGTGAATTACTTGTATCTAATATGATTGCGCCGTTAAAAATTGCATCATTAAATTAACTTGAATTTGATCATTGGACTTCATTGGCACAATGTAAATAGTATAAAGACTAAATTGATACAATGAACAAAGTACAAGGACTATTGGTGCAAATAACCCTTTTTAATTTTTTTTAAAAAAAAAGTAAAGACAAGGACCGTCTTAGGAGGCACCTCTAATTAAACCGATCTATAAGACATCATCACGAAGAATAAGAAGAAGAGTCCTCTGTATAGGCGAGCCCCAAAGGGTAATTCCGAATCCTATATGCCTAATAATTGCTAATAAATCAGTTGTTTTTTTGCTTCTCTGTAACAATGGTGGACAAAATCTTGGATGAATTGAGATATAGTCAACTTGATATCCTCTACAACAGTAATGATATAGCGACAGGAATAGAATATATGCCACCAATAGCCATGATTATAACTTCGTTTTCTTCTTCAAGGATTATTCTCAATATTCCCAGCTGACAGGTATAGCACAATAGATCTCTAGTTGCATCTGCTTCTGCCACAATGACAGAAGCATTCCCCAGGGCGTGTGAACCAGTCAGAAGGATCTTCCCATAGTGTTCACAGATAATGGATCCCGTAGAAGCGGATTCGCCCCTCTTAGGGCCCTTGAAATTATGCTTAATCCATCCCAGAGGAGGACGACTCCAGAAGTTCCTCCTTTACGTTGTTTTTTTTAAATATTGTGCCTAACATATTTAGTTAAATATATGAAAATCTGCTGTTTTGTGTCACAAATTTTTCAGTCTGGATTGCCAAATTGAAATCACTATTGGGCTACGGTCCCCAACACTGTATTGTATACTCTATTTGCAAACTCGGGTCAGTATACCAATTATATTCTAGGGTTCGTATTTCTTTTGCACTAAATAGATTTCGTCTAGAACTTTTGCCTAGAGAGTGAGAGAGAGAGAGAGTGGTTCAGCTATACATCTTTGAGAGAGAAAAACACATATAATCCTCTGAATCCAAATCTAGTGGATCTCTCATCGTTTCACTTGTAATTTTTCCCCCATCCAAGGGGTTTTTTACGTAAATCTCGGTGTCTTTATGATGTAGCCCCTCCTCCTTTGGCGGATAGCTTGGAGGCAACAAGGATTGTCAGGTAAGCACGTGCATTGGGATTCAAAAGGCTTGGCGGAAGGAGCTAGAGCCTTTACTTGGCGAAGGCAAACCCTAAGATCCGTCAGCAAATTCGAGGGCGAATTCTCTCCAATCGGGAGAGGATGATGCAGCCCCGCCTCCTTTGGCGGATAGCTTGGCGGCTCAGTCACTGGCGGGAGCGGAGCATGACAAGAAGGCGTATGGACTAGAGTGCGAAAAGCTTGGCGGATGGAATAAGAGGATTCTACATAGCGAGAAAGACCCTTTGCCGAATTCGAGGACGAATTCTCTCCAAGCTGGAGAGAATGATGCAGCCGCCATCTAGAGATTGGAGGGTGAGGGCTAACGGAAAAACAACGCCATGGATAGAGGTCCAGCAGGGAAGGAGAATCAGGTTGAAGCTGCTTCGCATCCGTGAGTGGTGCATAGCTAGGCATGACGCATGGTTGGCGGAGCCATTGACGCCGCTTAACGAAGAATGCGGCTGGTAGTTAATCTTTAAATAGAGTTTGATTAGAATTAGGATTAGTTTTCAAATTCAGATTTAAACCTTTTATTTGTTTTTCTTTATTTTAAGAGGAGCATATGGATTGTGATCTCAGCCATTGGATCTAGCACAAGGATTGCAATCTTAGCCGTTGGTTCTAGTTAGAAATTAATTTAAATTTTAAATTAGCTAGAGTTAAACTAGGAAAACCCTTCTATATAAAGTGGAGGACAGTTAGGGTTTTAGTTAGCCAATTTTAGAATTAATTTTATGAGTTATTTGTTCATTCTATTCTTATAAGAGTGAGAATGAGAGTCGAATTTATCTTTCCCCTGCAATTTTTATTAGAGTTTTCTAATCTTCCGCTGCCGCGCTGCATCACTTTAATTCTCTTTCTTCCTTTTCTTCTTATTTTACGTCAGATCTTGATTAGATATCTAAATCAAATTCACTTCTTAGTGTAATTTTTCCAACAAAATTATATATATTGGGAGCGGCTAGAATAAGAACGGAGGTTTTGTGAGAATGTTAGAAAATTAAATCTACACTGTTGGATCTTAAGTAAGATTGATCAATAGTTCTAAGAGGCTCATCGTGTTCGGAGCTCTACCACCACCACCGCCACCCACCACCACCAGAAATAAACACAATTTCAAAGAATGAGATCAAATCGAAATTGAATCAGTCCCATCTTGAACGGAATGACCACTTTTCGTTCGATTTTTCGGTGTGGACCGGTATTTCAACAACCCTGATGGTGTGAAATTGTATGAACAGGAGATTAGCTGTGGTCAACCGCAGGGTATCATTGTCCATTCATACCAAACAACCAATCATAGAAATAATACAAATTTTTAAATTAGTACAAATAATGACATAAAAGAGTGTAAAATTTATCGTTATTTGTTGATTTCTCACCGTCTCTTGTTATCTCTCTCATCTCAAACACAATATTCTGACGCTGCTAATACAGAAAAGTTAGTCGAAACACTTATTTTACAACCTTATACACCAGTGTTTAGACTATTTTATTAAATATATATAATTTTTGAAATAAAATATATTTTACTATTACTAATTATTTTTAATATTCTTTTATACTATTAAATATATGAATTAAGTATTTAAAATACATAAAACAACAACAATAACAACAAACCCAATGCCTACAAGGGCTCCCGCAAAAGCAGGGTCTGGGGAGGGTAGATGTACGCAGCCTTCCCCCTTCAGGGGGCTACCCTGAAGAGAGGCTGCTACCCGAGGACCCCCAACCTGAGAAGTTGTCAGCAGCAATGAATCAAAAGACAGGACAGCATTGAGAGCACCAAGGCATGAGTATGGCAGAAAAACACACGGAGCGCAAAACCACCAGAATCCAAGCAAGCCACATGGGCACCAATCAACAGATAAGATTAAGAGAAAGATGTAGGTAGGGGATATAGAGAGAGATATAAAGGTAAGTAGGCAAGTAGCAAGCACATCACATGGGAGTCAGAACGCAACCTACGCGTGCCGAGAGGCAAGCACTAGTAATCTGGACTATCCTACTGCAACCGGAGCATCTAATACCCCTATTCTAGCCCTCCAAAGGGCCCTATCTAAGGCCATCTCCTCCCGAAGGTTTAGGTGGGTGAGGTCTTGTCGGATCATCTCAAGTCATCTCTTCTTTGGCCTGCCTCTGCCTCTTCTGCCTAGTGAAATAAGGGGTTGTTTGCATCTCCTTACTGGAGCGTTGTCTGGTCTCCTTCTTACATTCCCGAACCACCTCAGCCGTTGCTCCCTCAATTTATCTTCAAAAGAGGCTACGCCCAATTTGCCTCTTATGATGTCGTTTTTTATCCTGTCTTTTCTAGTGTGTTCGCAGATCCACCTCAGCATTCTCATCTCCGCCACCTTCATCTTCTGTGTGTGTTGTTGTTTCATTGCCCTGCACTCCGCCCCATACGTCATGGCTGGCCTCACAACCGTCTTGTAGTATCTACCCTTTAGCTTCAAGAGGAACTTTCTGTCACAGAGTACGGCGGAGGCCAACCTCCACTTTTGCCATCCTGCTTTGATCCGGTAGCTGACATCCTCGTCCACTTCGCCGTTGTGCTGTATCATGGACCCCAAGCACTTGAATCTCTCCTTCTTCGGTATGCCCTCAGATCCAATCTTGACTTCTTCCCAGCTAGCCGTGGAAAATGGATCAAACTTGAGTTCCATGTGCTCGGTCTTGGCTCTGCTTAGTCGTAGGCCCTTCGACTCTAGAACCCCTCTCCACAGTTCTAGCTTCTCATTTATCTCTTCTTGCTACTCCCTTACCAGTACTATATCATCTGCAAAAAGCATGCACCAAGGCACACATCCCTGGATGTGCCTAGTGAGCTCGTCCATAACCAGAATGAACAGATAGGGGCTCAATGCAGACCCTTGGTGTACCCCTACTGTTATCGAAAAAGCGCCTGTTTCCCCATTCATTGTACGCACCATAGTCTATGCCTCCTCGTACATGTCTTTAATGACTCGGATGTATGGTATAGGGATGCCTTTCTTGTCCATAACTCTCCAAAGAACCTCCCTTGGCACTCTATCGTATGCCTTTTCTAAGTCAATGAAGACCATATGAAGGTCCTTTTGTCTCTCTCTGTATTGCTCTATCGTCCGCCTTAGGATATGGATGGCTTTTATTGTTGATCTGTCGAGCATAAATCCGAACTGGTTCTCAGACACCTCTGTCTGTTGCCTTAACCTTCTCTCTAAGACCCGTTCCCACAACTTCAAAGTGTGGCACATTAGTTTGGTACCTCGATAGTTAGCGCAACCCTAGATATCGCCTTTGTTCTTATATGTCGGGATCAAAGTGCTCTTTCTCCATTCCTCAGGCATCTTGTCCCCCAGAAGGATTTGGTTAAATAGTTTAGTCAGCAAGCTGAAGCCCTTCTGTCCAAGGCATTTCCAAACTTCTATGGGTATGTCATCTGGGCCAACTGCTTTACCCCTTCCCATGGATCTCAGGGCTTCCTTGACTTCCTCGAGACTAATTTTCCTACAGTCACAGTGGTGTTGATCCTCCTCAGATGTTTGAAGAACACCTAAGGATATCTTTGTCCCTCTTTGTTCGTTGAACAGCTCGTGGAAGTATGTTTTCCACCTATCCTTAATCAGATGCCTGTCCTCGAGCACCTGTCCATCTTCCCCTCTTATGCATTACACTCTATCTAAGTCCCTAGCCTTCCTTTCTCTAGCTTTGGCGATTCTATATAGGTCCCTCGCCCCCTTCTTGGTCTCCAATCTTTTGTAGAAATTCTCATAAGCTCTTGATTGTGCTTCTCTTAGTTAAAATACATACATATATTATTTTTTCTTAGTTAAATTGGTCCTCGTGTAGCCAAGAGAGTGCCACGCTGCCCGTGTATTCTCAAAGATAATTTAATTACGGAAATGTGATTGCAAGAGTAAAATTATTATTATCAGAACAAGATTATAATTTTTAAGACAGTTTTGCGGCTTTTATTATTCTTAAGTCGCATTTGTTGAAAAAATTCACACAATCAAGCATAAGCGGAAGTGAAAGTCAACAAACCAATAAAACAAACAACACCAGTGTTTACGTGAAAAACTTCTCTCATCTAGAGGAAAAAACCACGGGACCTAATGGGTGTCTCAATCCACTATGAAATCAAGGATTACAATATCTAATTATAACTTCCAATCCCATACAATCACCAACCCAATCAACAATATCAATGTAACTATTACACGGTAAGTCACCAATCCTTTCCAAGTGTAACTGCTGCATAGCTAGTCACCAACCCTCTCAAAGTGTAACTGTTGGACTGCGAGTCACCAACCTTCTCAAAACGTAACTTTGTATAGAAGAAGCTACAAACTCTCACAAAATTCCAGGGGCTCGTTTAGCCGAGTGCCCTGTTTTGTTGCCCGGTTTTGCCGCTAATTACCAAAAAAAAAAAAAAACTCTAACAAAATACCACTCCATCAATATACCTCTCAAAATATATCTCCCCCTGCTCGGGTGCTCCCCTCGGCACCCCTTTACAAATCCCAAAAGCTTCACATTTTTCTTCTCTTTTTTTTCACACCTCTTAAACATAACTCTCAACCTCTATTTATAATTAAGTTACCTAATCATAATCGCAATCGGATTAGGTAATTAAATCATATCAAATATCCTTCCAAATTATATCTACATTAAATCAGACTAATATTAATTTTAAGATAAATAATATCCTAACAGCATTATTACTCTGACAATAATAATTTTAACCCTATTTCCATGTGTATGTACATGAAGGTTCTCGGATCCTAACCCACACCAAGCCCATAAATACAAATATATACAATTATATATTTATATATTTTTAATATTATTATCTTATTAAAAATATTAAATAAAATAAATTTAATATTTAAGTTGTTTAATTTGATGTGATGATTAGACCATCAATCCTCGAAGTATGAGGTCTTCGGTTAAGCTCATCTGCCTCTCCCTCGAATGCAGGTCAAAAATATATTTAGGGTAATATTGTATCTTTTTATGATTGTTGAAAACATGGGTCATTTACGCTAAAGGCCCCAGTACTTTGTCCATTATATCAAGTTAGTTCTTATACTTTTAATTGTGTCAATTTAGTCCTCGTACAATTTAAAATGTATCAATTTGGTCCTTATAGAAAATTTTATGTTAAGTTTTTAATGAAAGTTTTAATGGTTCGATCACGAATTAGGTTAAATTGAGTAAAAAAATAAATTTATAGTAAGTTGCTTGTATCTAACATAATTTTGCCATTCAAAATTACATTAACTTAACTTAAATTTGACCAAAGAACTAAATTGACACATTTAAATTGTTCAAGGACTAAATTGACACAATTAAAAGTACAAGTACCAAATTAACACAATGGGCAAAGTACAAAGACCTTTGGCGTAAATAACCCTACAACAACAACAACAACAGTCCAGTGCCACAGTGGCTCCCGCACTAGGCAAGGTCTGGGGGGGTGGATGTACACAGCCTTTCCCCTTCCGGGTGGAAGAAAAGCTGTTTCCGAGGACCCCCATCCTGAATATCAAGTCCTCAAGAGAACATGGTATCCTGAAAACCATGGAAGCAACAAAGTATCATCACAAGACACAGCGTAAAACTAGCACTATAAAATATATCCCACAGAAGACAACTAAGGCACATAGTAGAGCAAATAGTACATGTCCAATAGTAGAGGAATAAACGAAAAGCAACAAAACAGAAGATAACTGCACTACTTGGGGTTATGACTGCCTAGAAATCCTAAACTACCAGCTTTGGCCTAAATAACCCTAAAAACATTAATTTAATACTCCTTTTTATAAATGAATAATTGGGTGAATTACGTATAAGCATCTTGACTTTTGTGTAATATTTTTAGTCTATAAACTTTATTAAATTATATGTTAATTTGAAAAAATACATGTATTGAATATAATAAACTATGCCGGTGCGTAAAGTTGTAAAATGCGTCTCTCATCCAACTCTTTTTGATTAGCAAGTGTCGTAATATTGCGGTTTATGCATAGGATGAGTGGGTTTACTTAAATAATACCATGTTTTGTACTCTTTCATCCGGTCATTTGTATTATTTTATTAAATACATATACCTTTTAAAGTTTATGAATTAAAAAATTAATACAACAAATCTTACGATACTTATATATAACTTACAAATAATTTTATATTATGTTTATTGGATATATAATTGGTTATATATTATTGCATGATTAATAATTGATCATATGGTCCAAAAAAATATAATTATATCAAAACTTGTTTTATATATATATATATATATTATTTTTATCCCATGCAAAATTAAAAAAAATATCAAAACTTGTTATTATCACAATAATAATAACAACAAACCCAGTGCCTCGAAAGGCTCCCGTTTAAGTGGGATCTAGAGGTTGGGATATACGCAACTTTACTCCTTTGTTATTATCAAAACTTGTTATTATGTGGAAATTAAATATAGTTTTATAAAATGTACGGTAAATAAAAGCCCGCATTTCACTGTTCAAAATAAAGGCATAATTACTAATCGCAATATACTTTCATTTAAGGGAAGCAAACCAAATTAGCGAGGCAGCAATATAAAGGAAGACACGACAACAAAAAATTTGCCAATGCATTTTGTCATCTTTTGGATTGGAAACTTTGACAATTACTACTATAAGAATTATGTAAATTTAACAAGATTATGGGCAGCTGATCAAACAAAAGGTTCTTTCGATGCAAAAAATTACGGCTACAAAATACAGTGACCAATAAATACTACCCATGCATCGCACGGGAACAAACCTAGTATGATTAATCACCAATGTCTTACATCCCTTGCTATACAGAAATATATTTAGTAAATGTGTATATATATATATATATATATTGGTGTTTTTATGAGAGCGTGAGAGAGGCGAATCCTGACCCTCCATTGTAATAGACGACCAAGATTTGTGGAACATTAAAAAAATAGTAATAATTTACAGCCCATACTCCTTTATGGGACAGAAAGAAGGGGTAAGGGAAGGAAATTTTTTTTTTTTTCAATACTCAACAAATCTTGGCCAGGATGTCAGCTACAGGATCAAAACGGGATGGCATAAGTGGAGGATGGCCTTCGCGGTACTTTGTGATCGGAAGTTTCCCTTGAAGCTAAAGGGAAGATACTATAAGACGGTAGTGAGGCCAGCCATGGCGTATGGGGCGGAGTGCAGGGCGATAAAACAACAGCACACATAGAAGATGAAGGTGGCGGAGATGCGAATGCTGAGGTGGATTTACGAACACAAAAGGAAAGATAGGATCAGAAACGACATCATAAGAGACAAATTGGGCGTAGCCTCCATTGAAGATAAATTAAGGGAGCAACGTCTGAGGTGGTTTGGACATGTCAGAAGGAGACCGGACAACGCTCCAGTCAGGAGATGGGAACAGCCCCTTACTACATTAGGCAGAAGAGGCAGAGGCAGACCAAAGAAGAGATGGCTTAAGACGATCCGACAAGACCTCACCCACTTAAACCTTCGGGAGGAGATGGCCTTAGATAGGGCCCAATGGAGGGTTAGTATAGGGGTAGTAGATGATCCGGTTGGAATAGGGTAGTCTTTGTCTCTACCTTATCTATCCCTATCTCATTCTCATTCTCATTCTCATTCTCATTTCTCATTCTCTTTCTCTATCTTCTCTACCTCTATCTCTATCCTCTATCTATATTCTTTTCTGTATATCTTTTTCTTTATCTCACTTATCTGTGTTCGGTGCCTGTGCAGCATTCTTTGAGTCTGGGGTTTTTTTTTTTTTTTTTTTTTTGCCATACTCATGCATTTTTTATGCTTCTCCTGTTGCCAGGTCTTTGGCTGATTGATGCGGACCAACTTTTTAGGCTGACGGTTCATCGAAAACAGCCTCCCTTCTGGGTAACCCCCTGAAGGGGGAAGGCTGCGTACATCTACTCTCCCCAGACCCTGCTTTTGCGGGAGCCTTTGGAGGCACTGGGTTTTTTGTTGTTTTTGTTGTTGTTGTTGTTGTACTCAACAAATCTTGGCCGTAAATTATAATTTTTTTAATGTCCGATAAATCTTGGCCGTCTATTACAATGGAAGGTCAAGATTCGCTCCTCTCATGCTCTTACCCTTTTATAAGAACACCTATATATATATATATATTCTTTCAAGAAGGAAATAAGCTTTTTTTAATTCATTGATAAAACGCTATAAAAATTGAGATCTCGTACAATAAATAGTCCTTGAATCTAAATTCTCGTTTTTTCAACCGTACACACTTACCAAAAACAATACTATAAGAGAAAATCTAGAATTCCAATTTCACAAGACATGCACCATAAAGATTTTTTTTTTTATAAAGGTAAAAACGTCGTTAAGAACTTGAAAGAAGCAGCCTAACACACGAGACAGAATAATATCAAATAGGTACTTATCAAGAAAAGAAAAGTACAAGTTCACCCAGATCTCGTTTTATCAAAAAAAAAAAAAAAGGAAAGGAAGAGTGCTTTACCATAGATTGAATAGATTCGCGAAATCTAAGCAGCAGTCTAATCTATGACTAGAACAACTCACGGAAGCAATGCGAGATTTTGATAATGTTGAAAGAATGAAGGTACTCGTCAGCTTTCTCCATGATATATATATATATATATATATATATATAATAGCTTATGTTTTGCTCATTTACGTTGTATTAACAATAGAATAACCCTACTCGAATCAGTTCAACTAGGGCTCGTGCTAAATCGCAGATCAATTCATACTAAATTATAGACTGGCTCAGTAAGACTTATCTGTTAGTTTGACTTATCTATTATTACACACATGTTAAAAAATAATCAAATTAGACACCATTTAAAAATATGTATAATATTAATAAAATAAATATGAGGAAAGAAAAGTAATTAAAGCAATAAGCTAAGCTTTGATATTTCTCATAAAACTCTATAGAAAGAGCTTTTCATGTTGCTTTTAAAAAGCACAATTTTTTAATTTGCAAGTTTATTTACGTCAAAGGTCCTTGTACTTTGCGCATTATGTCAATTTGATCATTGGACTTTTTAATTCTGTCAAATTAGTCATTTGGTCAAATTTAAGTTATGTTAATGGTATAATTTTGAATAGTAAAATTATAATAGATGCAAACAACTTATTATAAGTTCATCTGTTTACTCAATTTAATCCAATTCATGGCCGAACCATTAAAAATTTCATTAAAAACTTAACATAAAATTTGCTCTAAGGACCAAATTGACACATTTTCAATTATACAGGGACTAAATTGGCACAATTAAAAGTACAAGGATTAAATTAATATAATAGATAAAGTACATGGATCTTTGGAATAAATAATCCTATTGTTAATAATCGAAATTCGAACATCAAATTGACAATATTTCAAACACCATATTTGAGTATAAAACTATTCTTTGGTCTGTCATGATATTAGAGCTTTTTTGATCAAGAGGTCATAAGTTTGAATCTTAACAGCTCATGCTCTGTAATATTAAAATAATTGGAGCACAAGGTATGAGGTAGAATAATACACAATCCATGTTTTACGCCTAATATACATTCAAAAGAGAACTAAGAGGGTACGTAAGCACCGGATCTCATTAGAACTCCGAAATTAAGCGTGCTTGGGCGAGTCTGGTACAAAGATGGGTGACCTTCTGGAAAGTCCTCGTATTGCACTTCTCAGGTTGGGGGTTGTCGGAAATAGCCTCCCTTCAGGGTACCCTGATGGGGGAAGGCTGCGTACATCTACCCCCTTCAAACCCTGCTTAGGCGGGAGCTCTTGGAACATTGAGAATGTTGCTTTTGCTTTATACATTCAAAAGAGAGGGGCATATTTTAGTGCAATATGTACATGGGGCTCGTTTGGTCAAGTTGTAGGAAAAAAAAAACTTATTTTTTTTCATAACTGCTTTAGTCAAAGGTGCATTCATAGGAGCATTTTTGTCCAAAAAAATATTTAACTTTGCTTCCGCTTCTAATTTAAAGAAGAAACAATATTTTCTACTTCTACTTAAATTGAGAAGTACTATTTTTTACTTTTTTTAAAAGTAGAAAAATAACTGTTCATTCTACTCAAAAACACTTGTTTCATGTCAACAACAACATACCCAGTGCCTTAAGGGCTCCTGTATAAGCAGGGTCCGGGAGGTGTATGATATACGCAGCCTTACCTCTTCAGGATGATACCCTAACGAGAGGATATTTCCGATGATCCCCTTCAAGGTCAAACAACCTTAAATACCGAAAAAATTATTTTTTTTTTGAGAAAAAACTTTTTTTTATAAAGTAGTTGATTAAACAAACTCTAAATTGTTGATAAAAAAAAAATTAAATAAATAAATTGAGTAATTAATATTAGAAATAGAAAGGTGCAATTTCTTTGGTGAAATAAATAACTATAATAAACTAATAAACGTTACTCATTTTATAATATAATAAATTAAATATAATATGCATGAGTAATATTTATTATGATTCTAAAAAATTAATTTTTGAAAAATAAAGCGTAGATAATCAGAGTCAAATCTGCATGGACCCTACAGTCCCTCGACATAATATGTGTCGGTTGATCTAATAATTTTCTTTTATTTTTTTGTCGAAATACACTTATTTTTAATTTAATATATGGTCTTTGTTTAGTGTTTTTATTTAAAAAAATCATATTTTTAAAATAATACTTTTTATTTTTATCTTCAACCTTTTCCTGTTTTAAATGAAAGCCGATAACAAGAAGAAAAATACATAAATGTAACATTTGGTTGTTCGCGCAGTTGACGTTGAGAGAATAAGGACGGCAAGAAATATCGTTAGCGAGCTTTCTTTTTCCTTTTCTAGTGTTGCAATAGGGTTTTCGGTTTGCGTCCCCTTTCTTCATATTGTCTCGCTCTAAGCGCATTCGGTTATTTTCTCCTGTTTTTCTTATCTTTTGAGATGTTTTTGCATTGGTCTTCTCTGCCCTATGTTTTTCTTCTTTTTGCTTTTGCGAGTGCGCTTACTTTATATCGTAATTTTTGTTACTAATTATCGAAAAGAACCAGAAGTATACACGGAGTTTACTTGTATTAAGAAACATTTTTGGCTGTCAATAACTAATCATTGAAAATGCATTGTCTTATACAATCATTTGATTAGTTTATTAACCACTTGTATTATTAATTAGTTATAATATATAGTTTTTTGTATATAATATTGTATAATATAAAATAATAAAAATGCATCTAGTCTTACCAATTTAGAAACATTCACGTTTGAAATGACAAATAAATTAATTTTATTTATTGACTTAAGATATATATATATATATATATATGATGTATTAGCTTTTCAGTTCATAAAGGCGTAAATTTTGTTAAATAATTTTTAGTTTAAAAGTTAAATGTATTTAATAAAATAGTCCAAATAATAATATGACATGATGTAAAATCTGTTGTTATTTGTTGGGGACCGCACTATCCCCTCGTTGTTCCCCTCATCCCACAACAAACTGCGATGTTGTAATACTGATAATGAAGAAAAGCCGGATAATGAGCCAATTTTACACTTGTATACACATCAATTTCGACTATTTTATTAAATACATTTAACTTTAGGACTATTTTATTAATACCTAGCATTAGTACAAGGGGGGTCATGAAGACAAGTAAAGTCTGCACAACATTCCGGCAATACCAAAAAAATAATACAGAATAAAGAGATGTAAATAATCAAGGGAAAGCAGACGAGACATCAGTTTCAATACGGATGGAAACCGGAGCCACAACCATGCGAGCAGTTGTGAATGACAATAGTCAGCTTATTTAGCCAGTTTAACAGCTAGTCCTTTAACCACCTTCCTTCAATATCAGACACAGTTCGAACTAAACATCCCATTACAACACAACGTAAACTCAAGACTAATAGCGAGACTGTTATGTTTTTATTTAAAACCATTTTTACATGTGAATCAAACACCTAGAAATTACAGTTTTACACTAAAATAATACAGTCAAACAGACACAGAATACCGGTATTCTTCAATTATTTAATAGCCCTCCGATTATATATATTATTTCTACGCACACGTTTATGGAGTAATATTCATTTATATTACCAAATAAATTAATTTAATTTTCTAGAAAATTAATTAATTAAAAAAATAAAATGATATCTTGAAAACTAATCCAAGAATGCAATGCACAAAACACCAGAATTTGCGTAAATCCCACTTTATTGCAAGCTTCATTTCTAAGTTTTATTTTATCACACTAAAATTAATTAGCACTAACTAAATTCAATACGACATAGGATCTGTTTAGTCAAGTTTTTTTACTGAAAAAAAATGTCATTTCAGGAAAAAAAGGACTTTTTTCCAGCAATTAAGGGTGGCTGGTCTGTGAAGAAAAGTGTTTTTAAGTAGAAATAGAAAAATAATGGTTATCCTTTACAGTAGAAGCAGAGGCAAAAAGATAATAATTTTTCCGAACACAATTTTTCACAGCATGGAAGAACAGGCATAACATAATAGAAATAAGTAAGGAAAACTCGACTACAATATGAATGTGGATATGATTTTTACATGAAACAAACACGATTTATGATTTGTAGGCAAAATTATTAATACAACACAAACTCAAAGTTTCGCTACCCCTCCCAAAAATGGAACAAAGTGTTAAACGGGTTGATGTTTACGAAGAGTGAAGGCGTGATTATAATTTTAGTTGAAAATTAAGAGACACGACATATGGTGTAAATGACCCTTTTTAAAAAAATGCTTTTCTAGCTAAAATGTTAATTCAATCTATAAGTCGCATATTTATGCTTAGATTATTTTACAATGGAACATAGGTTTTGAGATTACAACAGAAAATGTTCTCTTCTCTATAGATGAAAATATTCTCTTCTTTCCTTCGGAGGAATTTCGCCTAACTGAAGGAACATGTTTTTCACACAAACAGTGATTATTATAAACTCACACAAAAACTGTTGAGTTATATGTGGAATCTGATCGAACTGGGTTTTGTTTATAAGGTAGAGAATTGGGTCAATCCAATTTAGCGCCATAAAACACTCAACTTTTCGTGTCGGTGACTTTATATATACATTAAGATTATGTACGTTAACATTAAGGTTGAGAGTTGAAATATCTCATATAATCATTCAAAAAACCTTCGTGAATGTAGGTTTCTGGTTGAACCACATAAATTTCAGTGTTCTTAATTTTACTCCCCAATTCCCTTTCATTTACGATTGTCATTTCCACGTAAGGTTTCCGTGTTTGTGTGTGCAATATACCCAGTGCCCCAAGAGCTCCCGCCTAAGCAGGATCGAGGGGAAGCGGATGTACGCAGCCTTACCCCTTCGTGGTATTATCCCTGAAGAGAAGCTGTTTCCGAGTGCCTAAGCACGCTTAACTTCGGAGTAATGGGATCCCGTGACGGCGTGTTGGTACCCTCTTCGGTGTTTGTGTGTAGTCCTAATAAATACGTAGCAGAAATAAAATAAAATTAAAAAAAAAAAAAACTTTTCCATTAAGTCAAAGTTTTATTATTTTTAAATTCTATAGTCTTAATTATATATATATAAGCCAGCTGAGCTTCACTTGTCTCACTATGTCTCATTCATTCTTCTTTATATCATCACTCTCCTTATAAAAACTCCATTATTTTCCATTAAAAATCACACTTTTTATTCCAATTAATATCCAAAAATATACAAAAAATAATAAAAATAATAATAATGGGGAGACATTCATGTTGTGCAAAGCAAAAACTAAGGAAAGGGCTATGGTCTCCGGAAGAAGATGAGAAGCTCTTCAATTACATTGCGCGGTTCGGTGTTAGCTGTTGGAGTTCTGTTCCTAAACTTGCCGGTATTCTTTTCTGTTTTCTGTTTGTAGAAGTTTTCTCGAGGTTATAGATTTGAATTATTCGTGTTGAGAAAGAGAGATTTGATCTTGCGTAGGGTTACAAAGGTGCGGAAAGAGTTGCAGACTGAGGTGGATAAATTATCTGAGGCCCGATCTTAAGAGAGGGATGTTCTCACAAGAGGAAGAGGAGCTCATTATCAGCCTTCATAAAATTCTTGGAAATAGGTGCTTTTTTTGTCCTTCGTATATGTTCGTTTTTTTGTTTACAGTTTTTGATTTTTTAGAAACTAAAATCGAGTTTTGAAAACTGTTTTTTCTGGTGTTTTTGGTTTTCTATTTTCAGTTAAGCTGGAAAGAAATTAAAACCTACAAAAACTCATTTTGAAAATATGGTCTTTAGCTTCTAAAATTCCGAAAACTGCTAACAAAAAATGATACAAAATAAGTTCTCATTATCCTATTTTGTGAAGGATGAAAGCATTGATTTTTATTATTTTCTTGTGTATTATGCAGGTGGGCACAGATTGCAACGCAATTACCAGGTAGAACAGATAACGA
The DNA here is from genome assembly GCA_018398585.1 of Simmondsia chinensis. Classification (NCBI taxonomy): domain Eukaryota; kingdom Viridiplantae; phylum Streptophyta; class Magnoliopsida; order Caryophyllales; family Simmondsiaceae; genus Simmondsia; species Simmondsia chinensis. The sequence continues at coordinate 677,472 of JAGTTD010000012.1, read as the reverse complement.
GATAAAGAATTTCTGGAACTCGACTATCAAGAAGAAGCTAATGAAGCAAGGGATCGACCCACAAACCCACAAGCCATTGAGTGAAGTAGACGGAAAATCCCGGGAAAATGAAGGTAAGATTTTGTTCAGATAGAGTAACATATTAGACTTATATGTTGATATTTTTATTTCATAACTCCAGTATAAAACATGTTACTAAACTTACACGTAAATTTTTTAACAGGAAGAGCCACAAACGTAGCGCTCAATAGAAACGTGTGTACGAAACCAGTTTTTGATACTTCATCAACCTCAGCAACAACAATAACAACACCATATGGATTCCAACCCGGGTCACCCATTGGATATGACCCAAGTATCCTAATGGGCGACACGGGTCCCTATAATCTGGTTTTCGGCTCAATTGATCATCAACTGAGGAATTTCGATGGGTTCCCTCCAATGCCAATCGTTGCTACCTTAGACAACAACAACAACGACAACAACAAAACGGGCCAAACCCATTTACCGGACCCAGATTTTTCGGACAATTCAACAAATGGGTTGAGCTCAAGTACAAGTACTTCAAACCTAAACAATCTAAATTTTGGTGGGTCTTATGAATTTTCATGGGAAAATGAAGACAAGATTCAAAAGCTGCAGTCTTTTTATGATCATGATCATCAGTACAATCAACACAATTTGAATGGAATGATGATGATCAAAATCGAAGATGACGAAGATGATCATCATCATCAACATGATCAGAAAGAGTCATTTCCATGGCAAGACGACGACGACGACGATATGCTGATCAGTTGCTATCCATTGAAGTCATTGTCAGACGATCTCGAGAGCGCGGATTTCGATGTTTTTCAGCATATTTAGAAGCTTTGTGTCATATAAAAATATAACCATGAACATGATACTTACATCAGATGTTGATGGCATAGGAGAACCTGAACTTTTCCCTTTATTTTTTTAAATTTTTTGGGGTTTTCTCTTATTTTTTAAGAATTCTTTTGGGTCTTTTCGTCCAGGTGAAATACATATTAGTACTATAAGGTTTGATGTATTAATTTCTTAGTTTAAAAGTTACTTGTATTTAATAAAATACTCCAAAAAAAGTGTGAAATGATGTAAAACTTGCTGTTATTTGTTTGGTACCCTGCTATTCCCATCTCACACACAAATCGTACAATTGTGAACCTTACACACTGAGATTTGGATTATTATATTAAATACATATAACTTTTAAACTAAAAAATTATTTCACAAAGTTTATGTATTAGAAAATTTATACATCAAAGTTCAATATATTAATGTATAATTCGTTCTTTATTTTGTGTTGATGTGAACATTTTTTCAGTTAGTTTGTGTCATAATGTTGATAATGTGAAACTTATTTTGTTCTATGAATCTTCCTCGTAGTGACATGGAAGTTGTTAAAAAAGTACGATACAACTGTCGGGTATTAAAAGATTTCTTTAAAAACTGAAAAGAATGATAATCTAACATGACAAAATAGTGAAACAAATATATATATTTATTGTATTTTACTGTCAAATACAGTAATCAAAGTACATATCAGAAAGTTTTTGTTTGTGATAGTTAACACCGTGGTGTGGAGGGCCACCATTCTAAAAGACCATTTCACCGCTGCTCGAGTACACTGGCTGTTGAGGATGGACGGAGCCCTTGGAAAAACGGGTTTTTATAATGGTTGAGGTGACTGCTGGGAAAAGATGTCGTTAGTCCAGGATAGTCAACAAGCTGTAATAAAACCATAACGCATGTTTGTTGAGGTAGATGGGATGAATATAGATTCATATAGAATAAAGGCACGGCATTGGAAAGAGGAACTTAATTATTTTCTTGACACGACATTTTCCAAGATAGTAAAGGCCCGAGCTTGCCCTGCACGCACGCGTGCGTGTAGTTCCCATCTAGATACCTTTAATTCCTAACTCGCATTTTTATATTTGAGGTATACACTATGTAAATTTGACCCCTTCGGGTTTCACTTTAATGTGAGTCTTATACACTGTTATGTAATCTGAGACTAATTGTATAACACTAATCAGGTTAAGCATCATGATAGTAGTCCTCCTTCGTTGTGTTATGGTCACACCCCCACATACTGGAACCCTAAATCGAAAAAACGAGCAAATGTTGGAGCCCGTAGAAGAAACAAGACACCAAAATAATACGGTTTGGAAAGAGTTTGCTTCGGCAGAGGGGAGCACAATAATATTCACTAATACAAGGAACATTATATAAGATGTTTCAGAGCTATAGCTACTCCATAAAAAATGCCAAACATCACGAAGAACGATAATTTAAAGAGTTCATGGAAAAGTTAGATTGCCAGAGATCCAAACGGGAGAAGTGGAAACTATTATGATCTGCAACTACGACTTAAAACAACCATAATCTTTGATTCATAAGGAGTTACGAGGTCTATTATGTATCAAAACGAAGCTATCAAAACAAGCTACCATTTTCCCTAAATTGAACCTCTAAGAAGCGTTTTGGAATACTTTCGTGTTTTGAGATTAATACAACGACATTTTTACAGCTTTACAGGATTTTAGGGCTTCTTGTGAGAATAGGAGTTGTAGAGCATACCCAATAGGGTTGTTGATGCATATATTTATAATAATGAGAACATGAATAATTACAGAATATTCGCAGAACAATATCGGAATAATATCAGAATGATATCAAAACAATATCTCTAATACGCCCCCTCAATCTATGTGAGGGGAACCAACGTATAGATTGACTTTGTGGTAGCGGAAGCGATCAGTAGCCAACCCTTTGATGAATATGTCAGCAACCTATTTAGTGGTAGGCGTGTATCGAACCTGGATATCACCCTTGACAACCTTCTCACAAACATAGTGAAAATCAACATCCACATGCTTACTGTGATCATTAGAAATAGGATTGGCAGCCAAGTAGGTAGCAGAACATTATCACAGTACACAACTATCGGGCCAGAGTGACGGAGACCTAAATCACGTATGAGGTATCGAATCCAATCACATTCAGCGACAACCTTGGCGACAGCTCGATATTCAGACTCGGTAGAGGACTTAACGACTGTAGGCTGCTTCTTTGCACGCCATGAAATGAGGTTGGGATCAAGGAACAAGGCAAAACCGATAGTGGAGCAACGAGTGTCAGGACAGCCACCCAAGTCAGCATCAGCATATGCAGTAACAGATGTGCAGGAACCCGGAGCTATAGTGAGACCATGATCAGGCGTGAGCTTAAGGAATCGTAGGATGCATTTAACCATCTGCCAATGGGAAGTAGAGGGAGCGTGCATGAACTGAGATACATGATTAACCGTGCATGCAATGTCCGGACGGGTCATGGTGAGGTATTGGAGAGCACCGATTGCACTACGGAACTCGGGCGGGTCAGGTAGAGGAGACCCATCAGCCACAGAGGGTTGCACCCGAGCTGGTAAGGGGGTTTGTACAGGTTTAGCCTCAAGCATGTCATGCCGACCTAATAAGTCAAGGGTGTACTTATGTTGGGAAAGAAAAAGGCCATGGCAGGTGCGTTTGGTTTCGATGCCAAGGAAATAATGAAGGGGGCCAAGATCTTTCATTGCAAATTGGGTTGAAAGAGAGGCAGTGAGGCGAACGAGTAGGGAAGAATCGGAACCCGTGAGGATAATGTCATCCACATATAGATGGAGACACACAATGGTAGTAGGTGACCGATGTATGAAAAGCGAGGGATCAGCCTTACTACAGTAGAAACCCAGACTATTGAGAAAAATGGTAAACCTATGAAACCAAGCTCATGGTGCCTGCTTAAGGCCATACAGAGCCTTGCGCGGGTGGTATACATGTGTGGGAAATTTCGGGTGGATGAACCCGTGAGGCTGTCGCATGTATACTTCTTCATTTAAAAAACCATGTAAAAATGCGTTTTTAACATCTAGTTGGCGAATGGGCCACTTGTTAGTGACAGCAAGGGCAAGAATGAACCTGATGGTGGTCGGTTTAACAACAGGGCTAAATGTTTCAAAGTAGTCAGGGCCCTCATGCTGGTGAAAACCCTGAGCAACAAGACGAGCCTTAAACCGATCAACAGAGCCATCGGGTTTATACTTGACCTTGTACTTCCAAGTACTACCGACCACATTTTGAGAAGAAGAGGCAGGAACAAGATCCCATGTTTGGTTTTGAATGAGGGCGTTGAATTTCTCAGCCATGGCCTCCTGCCACTGAGGATTCTTAGCTGCCTGAGAAAAACAAGTAGATTCCTGAACCACAACAACCAAGCTAAGGGACAAAATATGTTTGGATTTGCGTATCCCTCCTTAAGACGGGTGCGCATGGGATGGACATTAGACACGGGAGGGGCATGGTCGTGCGTAGGGGATGGACCAGAAGAACCATCCAAGGAGGTCACAGAAGGTCCAGCCGGGGGATCCTAATGTACGCCCCTTGAAGCGACACCTTCACGCGTCCCGACCGTAGGAACCACAGTGGCCGGTTTCAGGGAAGGAGCCGAAGGGGGTGACGAGGGTGCCACAATAAGGGATGCCGAGACAATACCAGAGTCCAGCATAGTCGGGATCGCCGAAGGAGGTCCCAAAGTGTGCGGGTCCGGTGTGTGGTGAGCATGGACGAGAAGTGGCCTAGGCAACGGGATGTCAACTAAGGTTGGGCCTGAGCTTGGCGGCGCATGCATGCTAGACACAATGTCAGGATAGGAAAATAAATGCTCAACAAAATGCACATGTCGACTAGTATAGACACGACCACTAGTGGGGTCTAAGCAGCGATACACCTTGTAACGTCCTGCATACCCAATAAAGACGCAGTATACAGAGCGGGTAGCCAATTTATGAGGAGTACGGGATGTGTTGTTAAGGTACCAAGCACACCCAAAGACCCAAAAAAATTGTAGTCTGGCGCCTTTTGAAATAGTTTTTCAAATGGGGACAAGTTTTGGAAGAGCGGAGTAGGCAAGCGATTAATTATATTACAAGTAGTACAAGCAGTATCAGTCCAAAATTTAGGAGGGAGGCGCGCCTGAAAAAGTAGGGTCTGTACCATTTCACTTATATGTTGATGCTTTCGTTCTGCTACCCCATTCTGCTATGGAGTATCAGGGCAAGAAAGACGAAAGTGAATGCCGTGGGTGCGATAAAGGGCAGCTATAGGCCGATTGTCAAACTCGTGGCCTCCATCACTTTGAAAGCATTTGATTTTGCGGTTAAAATGGTTTTCAACGAGAGCGTTAAAATCCGAAAAGATGGAGTACACTTCATCCTTTTGTTGCATCGGATAGAGCCAAGTAAAGCGAGGAAAATCATCAACAAGTAACACATAGCAACGAAACGCAGAATCAGACACAACCGGAGATTGCCAAACATCCAAATGAATAAATTGCAAAGGTAAACTCGTATCATGTAGCACACGTGAAAACGGTAAGCGACGTGATCTTCCCAAACAACATGCATGACAATGTTTTATTGAGCTGGAACAAGAAATAGCAGGAATTAAAGAACGAGTACGTAAAGTGTCTAAAACAGCATGTCCTAAATGACCTAAGCGCCTATGCCAGAGTTCAGCCGTGACGGTCCGTGCAACAAGTCCAGTGGGGTGTGGAGAAAACCCATATAGAGGGCCTTCACTGCGTATCCTGAGGAAAGGCATCCCCGTAGCCTTGTCCGTGACACAAAAAGAGGAGAAATCAAACTCAACAACACAATTATTATCACGACACAACTGCTTAATAGACAAGAGGTTGTATGTAAGATCAGGAACCAACATAACATTAGAAAGCCTGAGGTCACGAGTTTTAGTACGGATTTTGGAAAAACCAACATGAGTGGCCGGTAGTAAGGACCCATTGCCAACTTGAATTAATTTTGAACCACATAAGCAGTGTGTTTAGTTAAAATACCTGAGTTGGATGTCATATGATTAGACGCCTCGGAGTCAGGGTACCATGTGGGATCAGCATTATCATTAACAGACATGGCTGAGAGGGATTGGGAGAGATCCGAGTGGACATAGCGGTGAGGGCAAAGAGAGGCGGCATAACCAGCTTGACGACAAATCTGACAAACTAAGGGACCAGTGCCGAGTATACCATCATGAGGTGGATGAGTAATCATACCTGCCGGATGTCCCCAGTTCTGTGGATACAGAGGAGCACTAGTGGAAGCCATACCTGTATCGGAATTGTGATGGGGCGGTTGACCTTGGGATCCACGGCCCCCCTGTTCCCATTGCGATTGTTGTTGTTGCATCCACAACCCTTGCGACTACGCCCTCCACGGCCACGACTAGACCCCGAGGAATCCGGCGGCATACTGTTAGCGCAAGAGCATGGCCGTGATCGGTGGGGGATCAAGCATGAATGCAAGAAAGCGCAGCCTCTTCATCTAATAGTGCAGTCTTGAGTTGTTCAAAGGGAAGGTTACGAGACGACTGACGAGTAAACGTATTAGACGCAGCATATTCCGGTGGGAGACCGAACAAAGCATAGTGGAGGAGCTCACGGTTTGAGACTGGGGAATCTATGGCGGCCAGGTCGTCAACTATGGTTTTAAGTTCGGTGAGGTAGGCGGTCATGGTTTTGTTATCTTTACGTAGGGTTATAAGTTGAGAGCGTAAGTCAAATTTCTTAGCGAGAGAGTGGTCACGAAAACGTTTAGCAAGGGCATCCCTCATCTCTCGAGATGTGGGATGATGTATGACATCATTGAGGACTGGGCAGGCTAGGGACGTAGACAAATAGGCCCTAATACTTTGTCAATACAGGACCAGGTTAGGGCATCAGGATTTGAGATGTATTGACCCGTAGGTGTAGAAATTTGATTGGGAGGACAAGGGTTTCAGCCATCGACGAAACCCATGAGTCGATGGGCACGGAAAACCATGGATACTTGTTCTCGCCAAGTGATATAATCTGTTGGTGTTTCTAGTTTAATTGTAACGAGACTAGTAATAGACGCGGGGGGGGGGGGGGGGGGGGGGGGGGGGGTGAAGAAGGCTCACATGGGGAGCGAGGGCCGCGAGAGGCGGCGCCCCAGCCATGAGAGGGGGGGGAATAATTGGAGAAATTAAATGAAGAAGGACCAAGATTATACCCGGATGAAGGAGGACCAATGATGGTGGACGATGTAGCCGGATCGGGATGTGAGGAGTGAAAAGAAGGGAGAGAAAACCCGTGAGCAAGCCCGGAGGAGAGAGATGCCGATAGGGGCAGGGTGGTGCCACTGTGCAAAGGCGGTGGCTGGAGGGAGGCGTTCGTGGGGCGGGAGGCCACGGCCGGAGCCGGAGACAGGGGGGAAGGCCTCGGTACGGGTGAGAGAGGGAGAGGAGGAGGAGGCAGCCATTGTTGACGGCGAGAACACCATGCCAGGGCGGCGTCAGGGTCGGGGTAGGAGGAGAAGAGGAGGGAGCAGCGCGAGCGTTGGCGAGGCGGCTGACTACAGCGTTGGCGAGGCGGCTGACCGTGCGGGTTCCAACCGGTAAGGGAGCGGCAGCCGCGCGGGCGGGGGCACAAGGCAGCGGCGCTGGGAGGGTTGGGTTGGGGTTAGGGTTTCGTGGCCACAGCGGCGACCTGTGCGGGTTCCCCTTTTTCCCTTTTTTTTTTTTTTGGTTAGAAGAAAGGATTAATTTTTAGGGTTTGGTACGCTTTGATACCATGTGAGAATAGGAGTTGTGGAGCATACCTAATAGGGTTGCTGAGGCATATATTTATAGTAATGAGAATAAGAATAATTTCAGAATATTCATAGAACAATATTAGAATAATATCGGAATAATATCAGACTAATATCAAAACAATATATCTAATACTTCTTGTTAGCTTGCCGTAAATAGTACTTAGCAACTGTTTCTGTGGTTTTCAGAAATTTTCGAGTACAGTATTCTAACGTCTTTTCTCTCAATTTCGGTGGATTCCGAGTTTGTTCATTTTTATTGTTGAGAGAGAATTATACTTGGCCTATCTTTTCATATATGTATCAAATTTGAAAGCTACCAATCATTGTTGTCTTTGAAATTTCATTTTTTAAATGTTTTTTTTTCCACTCAGTTGGAGAATTTTGATTAATTTTTAGAAAGTCGATTTTAAGAAAATAGTACAAATTATCTTCTCTAGAACTGTAAGGGTGTAGACGAGTCGAGCACCCAACTCGAGCTCGATATGTCTTTCATAAGACTCATGAGTGGAGTGGGGAGCTGATGTAGAATGGGCAGTTGAAGAGTTGCTGGAGCAGTTGGATAGCCAGAAATCCAAACGGGTGGGTCGAAAATACTAATTTGTGTAGGCAATTTTAAACGACCATAACTTTTGATCCATGAGGAGTTACGGGCCCGTTACCTCTCAAATCAAAGCTCTCAGACCAAATTATGTCACCCCAACCGTTTTGTTGCTAGCCCATCTATTTTCCTCAAACTCAGCCTTTAAACTTGTTCTTCGGACACATTAATGTCTTTTGAATAGATTAGCAGCGTTTTCATAATTTCGCATTTTTAGTGGCATTTTTGTAACTTCGCATTTTAGTGTTTCTTTCTTTTGCTTATAAATACTATTTATAATAGTTGGTTCTTATATCAATTCATCAAATTCTCAATACAGAAACCTTGGTTAGTTTCTCTTTCTCGGTGTATTCCGAGTTGTTCTATGATTTTTGACACAGAACAACTCGAAATACACCAAAATTCCTTATTGCTTGGTGCTTCATACTTTAATGCTCGAAGCATTACTATTGCTTTATTGTTTCGTTTGCTTCTTGCTTCTTACTTTTTAGAGCTTGGGGCACTCGGACACAACCTCTCTTTAACACACCCCGAAGGGGTAAGGCTGCATACATCCCAACCCCCCTGAAACCCTGCTTCGGCAAGGCCCCTATGGTACTAAGACTGTCGTCATCGTCGTCCATGATTTTTGACGTGTTCAAATCAGTTTCGCATTTCCTTTCCACATCAACCGAGTCACATCATTTCCCTGGAAACTGTACTTTTTGTCATGACAAGAGCAACTCTCTTTCCTGATATGTTATGATGGAAGAAAGAGAAAGAACCCTCGAAACCCTGGTTTGACAGGAGCTCCTATAGCACTGAGACTGTCGTCATTGTCTATGATTTTTGACATGTGCAAATCTGCTTCGCGTTTCCATTCTGCATCAACGAGTCATATCATTCCCTAGAAACTGTACGTTTTGTTCTGATAAAAACAACTCTCTTTCCCAATATGTTATGATGGAAGAGAGAGAGAGAACCCTCGAAACCCTGCTTTGACAGGAACTCCTATGGCACTGAGACTGTCGTCATCGTCTATGATTTTTGACGTGTTCAAATCGGTTTCGCGTTTCCTTTCCGCATCAACCGAGTCACATCATTCCCCTGGAAACTATACTTTTTGTCCTAATAAGAACAACTCTCTTTCGCGATATGTCATGACGGAAGAGAGAGAGTGAGAGAGAGAGAGAGAAAGTAAGCATAAAGAAATGATAGGGTTAGCTTAAAATGGTGATAATGGAAAGAACAAGTTTGCTTCTATTAGCATGCTCTTCTCTTCATCATTTCTATGTCTGGGGGCCCCCCCCTTTTAATTTTATGTGCTTGTAGACGTTGCTTTATTTCTAGCCACTCGGGACCGGCCCTGACATTTCCGGGACCTCAATCGAAATTTTTTAAGGAGGGCCCTTCATATACGACAAATTATAATAAGTTTGACTATAAAATTTACTAATATTAAGAATTGATACTTTAAAAACCACAATTTTAAAAATCTAGGGCCCGAAGCTGGTGCTTGAGTTGCTTGGGATTATATCCGGTCCTGTAGCCACTCTTTACCTTTTTCCACTCATTTATTTCGTTACCTTCAGCTTTAGCTAGTAATATTCATATCATATGCGTACCTTTTCGGTAATTAGCGACAAAATTGCAATACAAATGGATAAATTTTACAAACGAGAAATAAGTAAATTCGACTGGGGATTAAGACAGACAAAAATAGTGCAATTGACCAAACTAAGGCCTCGTCTTTTCGAGTTGCCTGGTTATACTTTGGCTTTGCCAATAATTATAAAAAAAAAAAAAAGCAGGAGGATTACAAGATAAATACAATCATATCTTATTGTTATGTGCGGGGTTATAAGATGGGGTTGCCTAAGTTCGACTTGTTTATCAAATGGGTCAGGATTAATTCGTCTTTTAGGACAAAACTGTTTCATTTAAGGGTGTATTTGAGCTAAGTCGAGCCGAGCCCGAGCCTGCCAGCCTCGAAGCTTGCCGAGCTCAGAAAGTTCAAGCTCGAGATTGTCTCGTTCTAAGCTTGGCGAGCTCGAATTAAGCTTGCAATATTTCGGCTCATTTAAGCTCAATTTAGGCTCGTCTGGACTCGTTTAAGCTCGGGCTTGGCTCATTTAAGCTCAAATTTGGCTTCATTGGTCATATTTAATCAAAAATATAATTTGGGCTCGTTTGGGCTCGCAAACTTACGAGCTCGAGCTTTACTAGGCTCGGGCTCGGCTCGATAAGCTCAATGAGCCTGTTCAGCTTGGCTCAAGCTCGAAGCGAGCCGAGCCTTTCAAGCTTTATGACGAGTGGGCATGCGAGAGCTCACGAACGGGCTCATCTCATTTACACCCCTAGTTTCATATATGATGTAGAATTGAAAAGTTACAAAAATGTTACTACATTGTCCAAAAAATACAAAGTGCCTCAAAAACACGTATAAAAGTTTAATTTTGGGGATGGAGCTGTCAATGAAGCAGCTACGTTTGTATCAGTCAGCTTGTGAGCTTCGTTTTCATACATGATAGGCCTCGTAACTCCTTACAAATAAAAAATCATAGTCGTTTTAAGTCGCAGCCAGATATCAATACTTCTGACCCACCTGTTTGAATTTCTAACAATCCAATTGCTTCATGAACTCTTCGACTGATCATCTCTCGTTATTTACTTGTATAATTCTTTGTTAAAATACCCTGTAATCGCTTGAATATACTGACATTTGCCAACTTATATCGTAATCAATAATAGAATTAGTTAAGCATGGGAGGTTTGCTTCAAAAAATAAAATAAGATGTTGTCATAAGAATTGAAAACTAAACAACTTTTAGGCAATCAGTTGAACCTTCAATAAGCCTCCCCTTAAAATCACATTCCAAAGCTTTTTTTATCGAGAGTTGTTATTATCAATACAAAAATTATTATTATTAAAGTAATGATATGACTTACAAATAATGAGAGTCACAAAAAACGATCTTACTCTAATAATAGCAATTTTGCTCGGATAATAACATTACTTTTTGTATTGATGAACTAGGTAATCTTTGAGTTCAGTACCTCTCATCCCTTCTGGTCTCGATGCTGTGCTTTATGTCCCTGCCTGATCTTGGCATGTTTTGTTTTATTTACAGTTTTATTTTTACTTTCAGTTTCTATATCCTCTAGCGTCTTGCTAGGTCTGTTCGTATTTCGATGTGCTTTCATGTTCTCCTGTTTTGGCATGTTGTTTGTGCTTGTCTTTCTTTGGTCCCCGTCTACAGGTGTCCTAGGCCCCGCTTTGGTTGAGTGGCTGGTCTTGTATCGCTACCTTCTCACTACTTATTGGGAAAAAAAAATAACATTACTTCACATTAATTTGCAGCAAGAAAAAATTATTCCATTGAAAATGAAAGTGTAACATAACGATAGAAAAATGATGCACTTTGAAATGAAAGAGATATGGTGACAATGAAGCTGTGAATGAATCAACTATTCGAAAAGTTTTTGCTGTTACATGAAGCTGTGAATGAATCAATTGTTCGAAAAGTTTTTGCTGTTACATGAAGGTTTAAGAATATTTTTTGGTATGTTCGGATTTTGGGTTTCGTCTTTTGCTGGGGTTCGAATGTTGGTTCAAATGTCACGATGTTTCTTGTTTTTAGGTCCTACGCTGCACGTTTGTGCCTTTTTGAGCTTGTATCGTACTTAACGACAAAAGATCTTTTTACTCATTCATGTCTTTTCATGCAAATACCCATTAGTATTAAGTACGGATAATGTACGACCCAACCTTTTACCTCGTGCTGAAAGTGTATCAATATTAAAGAATAGAGGCTCATGACTTTTCGATCATCGAGGTTTTGATATCATATAAAATTTCATGGGCTTTAAAGTTCAAATATAAGCCCACGTGGGTTCCATCTAAAAACAATCGACGTTCGATGGAACAGCCAATGAGACTTATATCGTGATCTATTATTTCTCACAACGATCCGATGCAGAATTTCTTGGTAAACTCACATGTAAAATCCTTAAAACACCATTCACAACTGAAGCTTTTTCCCCCCTTCGAACCAAACAAAGCCCGAGGGCGACTATACAGACAGAATTATGTCCTACTCAAGGCAGGAAAGTACATAACAAGGCACATCGACCAACCAAAAGTGGTTACATAAACGTGACTGAAAGGTTCAAGAATTATTTTATACTGTAATAAAAATAACGAAATAGTTTAGTTATCTTAAATTAAAAGTTTGTAATATCTTGTAAATTAAGATAATCTAATCTTATAACGACTCCTTAACTCAATTGAAGTTGATGTTGATTGCACACTTGCATTCTTAACAATTTGTGTTTACAATTATCTAAAAAAAAAAAAATAGAAACTCGGATTATAAATTGATACAATAAAGTGTTGTCGGGGTGTAGACAATTAAACCCGATTCAATCGATTACTCGAGCTAATATTAATGACAAATATAAAGCATACGGCACACCATTATCACAAAAAAATCATAAAGCGGAAATAAATCAATACCAGATATAACGTGGAAAGCCTTTCAAGGTAGAGGGAAAAACCACGAGGCAAATCGAAAGCAAAATCTACTATAAAAATAGTAATTAGAATGTTGAGAGTTTCAAGATGTTTACCCAGTGGATTATTAAGGCAATATGTTATACGTGGATGATGGTGAACGGAAACGAAAAAAATTGATCAAATACGTTGGAATCGAAAGATAAATTCGGAATCCACCGAAGAGAAGAGAAATTAGGGCTTGTACGTACTTCATAAAAATTGGAGAATGAAGAATACAACATCCATAGCTACTATTTACAGGCAAACAAAGAGAAAATTTAATATATAAATTTACAAAAATGCCCTGAAATATTACGAAAATACCGCTAAATTAGGCAAAAAACATAAAAGTGGCCTGAAAACATGGGGCCAGAGGCATAGCATCTAGGGTTGTCTAAGTCAGTCCGATAGTTTTGTTTTTGAAAGGTTACAGGCTCCGTAATTTCTTATAGATCAAAAGTTATATGACCGTTTGAAGTTGGCCGCACAAACTATAGTGCTTTCAGTCTGCCAATTTGGGTTTCTTACCGTCCATCTGTTCCAAAAACTCTTCTACTACTCGTCATACGTCTGTGGATATGGAAATATATAATGTTATATTGAATTAACAACAACAAAATTTGGGGGAGGGGGGTGTACGCAGCCTTACACCTTTAGGGTTCTACCAAAAAAAGAGGCTGTGTCCGAGAAACTCTAACCTGAAAAGCATAAAAACAACAGCATATAGATAGAAAACATAAAACATAAAGTAACGATAGCAATAAAGCACCCTAGCGACAAAGCAATAAGCAATCAACACACAACAATAGCAAATAAAATCAAACGGGTACATGTATAAATCTATGGGCGCTAGTGCGATCACAGTTGCGCTCCTCTATCCTAAACCGTAATATCAGCTACACCTATGCTAGTCCTCTACTCTGCTCTATCTAGGGTCATCTCTTCATCTGAGTTGAGGTAGGTCAAGTTATGTCGAAACGTCTCCATCCAACATCAAAATTTATTAGTGTAAAATTAATACAACAACAGTCCCGGTGCCACAGGGGCTCCCGCACAAAGCAGGGTCTGGTAGGGGTGGATGTACGCAGCCTTCCCCCTTCCGGGTGGAAGAAAGCGTGTTTCCAAGGACCCCCATCCTGAAGATCTAGTCGTCATGAGAACATGGTATCCTGGAAACCATGGAAGCCACAAAGCATCAGCTTAGGACACTGCGTTAAATTAGCAGTATAAAATGTACCCCACAGAAGACAACTATAAGGCACATAGTAAAGCAAATAGTACATGACCAATAATAGACAAATAGTCGGGAAGCAAATTATTAGTGTAAAATTAATAATTTGCAAATTATTTTCCATAATTAAAAATCAAACAAATTACAAAAAAAAGTCAAACATTTGAAAATTTCCCAGCCTTAAAACTCTCCTTAACTAACTCTTAACTGAACTTTTCAAAATTCACCAACTTTTAACGGTCAAAACTACCATTTTTCATCACTCTCTCTCTCTCTCCATTTTCCATCCATATCTTCCCCAATCATATCGCTCTGTTACAAGAAAAATAAATTAATCACGAGATATACGGGTGATTAAATAGTATCATACAATAATTTATTAGCTAGCAGTCCCGTTCTCTAATTTTCAGATATGAAGATGAATAATAAAATGCAATATCTGTAACTTTCTACTATTATTTTCTCTGTTCCACTTTGAATTTTTTTTGGTTCTGTAATCTAGTTACTCTTTCTGGTTTAAACTGGGTCACATTCCGATCATGGATCCGAACCCAAATCACTTCCCTATTCTCTCCTACGTCATGGCCCACCTCCCCTCTCTCTCCTCTCCCAAAGGATCCGGATCCGGATCCGAATTTGGCATCGAACAACCCCCTCCGGCCTCAATCGGAACCCAATTTGTCGACCCGCTCGTTGAGCAAATGCCCCATTTGAAGGATCCGAAGGTGATTGCGACGATGGGGGAGGCGGTGGCTGAGATCGCCCAGACGCGGTCGGTTCTCCGGGCTCTCGGGCCCCGGCCAGATCACGAGGTCATCGATGCTGCCAAGGCTAAGGTGGCCGACATCGATGCGAATCTATCGAATCTTCTAGAAGAAGTTTCGCTGTCGGCAGAGTCTGGGGCCGGGCCAGAGGGAGAGATTAGGGTTTCGGCTGAGAAAGAGAAGCAACTCTACAAGTCAATTATACAGGTAGGGTTTGTTTATGATTGTAAAATCAGGGTTGTTTACGTCAATGATCCTTGTACTTTATCTGTTGTGTCAATGTAGTCATCGTGTTTTTAATTGTATTAATTTAGTCTTTATACGGTTTATATTGTTTCGATTTAGACCTATCATGAACACTCAAGTTAAGTTAATGACATAATTTATGATCGCATGGCCAGGGGAGATGCAAGTAACCTATGCCACTTTTTGACCTGGTTTAAGTCCATCAAGTACTAAATTGGCATAATAGATAAAGTACAGAGACCTAAAATATAAAAAAGCAACAACTTCCAGTGCCCTAAGGGCTCCCGTCGAAGCAAGGTCTGGGGGTAGATGTACGCAGCTTTACCCCTTCAGAGGTGCTATCTTGAAGGGAGGCTATTTTTGAGAACTCCCAACCTAACCCATATTGATACTATTCTCGCCCAAGCACGCTTAACTTCGGAGTTCTAATGGGATCCGGTGCTTGCTTGTATAAATAACCCTAAATCATTTATGTATCTTCACCCATCAATTTGAGCTTTTAGGATAGTTGATTCCGTAACATAGTATCATAACCATTTGACTGAGAGATCACGGGTTTGAATACGAACAATCCACGCTGTTAGTATTAATATTATTTCAACACAATGTATGAGGTAGACATGTGAACTGCCTATGCTTCAAAATCCAATGGGTATTCGAGTCACAGACCATTTTAGAGTATAAAATTATCCATGGATTTCCACTCGTCAACTCGTTTGGGCTTTTGGAGTTGTTGGTTGCTTGATCGTAAAGTATTTCGAATAGATTATCGACAACTAAATATTAAAAAAACCATTGTTATAGCCGTTATGGAAAAGACCAGTTAACTGGGTTTCGGTAGATCAGTTATTCAGTTTGGATTCAACAATTTGGTTACCGAATTTTAAGAACAACGCTAGTTGATCGATACAGGTGGACGAGATGCACACAGTGTACGAGAAGCTCTTGAAAGAGGCAGAGGTGAAGCTGATGAGGATCTACGACACTGCAGTGATGCACAGCACTAATGAGGGGGTCGGGGCCGATAAGGCAACGGTCGAGGTGGTGAGCGGGGAGGTGCTCGGGATACTGAAAGACGACGCGGTGGGTAAGAGAGTTGAGAGGGTGAATTTGGCCGGACGAAAACTGAAATTGATTCCTGAGACTTTTGGTAAGATCAAGGGATTGGTGGTGCTCAATTTGTCTAATAATCTACTTGAGGTAATGAATTTATCTTCTATTTCGGTTTCGGGTTTCTGTTTGTTTCGTTTCAATATATACAATGAGCTATGTTATGGTTGATATTTGGTTGCGGATTAGATGTCATGGGTAACGGTGTAAATGAGCTGAGCCCGTGCAAGCCCTCACGAGCCAGTTTGTTATAAAATTTGAAAGGTTTGGTGAGCTCGTGTCAAGCCTGAGTCCAGTGAAGCTCAGGTTTAAAGGCTCGTGAGTCTAAATAAGTGTACCTTAATGCAATTTATTATGTTAAATATGCTCAATCGATTCTAGTTTGAGCCTAGATGAGCCAAGTTAAAGCCCAAACTAGCATAGATTCAGCTGAAATGAGCATAGATAAGGCAACCTTAGTTTGGAACTTGCGAGCTGCGTACGAGCTCAAGAGGCAAGAATTGCTGTTCATTTGTACAGCGAAACTGTAGTATGTGACGGAAATGTTTTTCTGTGAAAACAAACGGGAGCTGTAACGTTGGTTACACGATCGAAATGCAGGCGATACCAGATTCGATAGGAGGACTAGAGACGCTGGAGGAGCTGGACCTGTCATCAAACATGTTGGAGTCACTGCCGGACTCCATAGGACTTTTGCTGAACCTGAGGATCCTTTTGGTGCCCAGAAACAAGCTATCTGCGCTGCCTGACCCCATCTCCCTCTGCAAGTCTCTCTCTCTCTCTCTCGCTCTCGCTCTCTCAGATACCCGTGTAATCAAATTGCAGTTTGTGGTCATATGATCTGTTTAGTCAAGCTTTTTTTCTAAAAAAAAGTAAGGAACAGTGTTTGCTCAGGATTTGAGGGTGTTTGGTACGGAAAGAAAAATGTTTTTAAATAGAAGCAGAAACTTTTCTACTTTGAAGTAGACGCGGAAAAGTCGTGATTGAGTTGTGAGAGAAATATATAAATCTAGTAGACTACTCCATTGACGCTAATTAGACCTGGCAATTGGGTCGGGTCGGGTTAATGTCAAGTAGGGTGTATCTCGGGTTGGGTCGGGCTCGGGTTTGATTATCCTTGGTTTCTGGTCGACCTTGGGTTGGGTCAGTCTCAGGTGGGGTCGACAATGGATCGGGTTAACCTCGGGTTTGAACATCCTTGGGTTGAGTCAGATTTCAGATTGATTTATCATGTTATTTTGATAATATGTCTATTCGACCTTGAAAATTATAACTAAAAATGATAAGTTCAACTTCTATTTTGGCCATTTTGGATTATAGGACATATTTGGTTCAGGTCTCAGGTCATCAAGGGTCGGGTCTAATCCGAGTCAGGTCATTTCGGGTTTCGCGTCAGCTTGGATCGAGTCAAGTTCAAGTCGCGTCAAATTTGGGTAGGTTTATTTTCGGGTTCGGGTCCCAATAAAATTTTTCGGGTTATAATCGTGTTGGGTAGCAGATCAAATGGCTCGTTTCATCAGACTGGGTCACATTTTGCCAGCTGTAACGCTAATTGGTTTTAGGATAGACCTAAGCTTATCTGTGAATCTCATATACGTCAACTCCATGTACCGAGCCTCAAGCCTAGTGAAATGAAATTCCACAGCAGTTATGTCAGGCATTTTAGAGACATACATTGCTTTTAAACGTAACGTTTGAAATTTTTGAGTGATTTCTACTTCATCAAAAGTCAATAAACGATATTACAGAGACGACTACAAAAGTACTGTTACGTAACGTCGAATCGTGTTTTCCAGGTCCCTAGAGGAGGTGGATGCAAGCTTCAACAGCCTAATATACTTACCAACAAACATGGGCTATGAGCTTGTGAACTTGAAGAGACTATGCATTCACTATAACAAAATCAGGTCACTGCCCACCTCCATTGGAGACATGAAAGCTCTGCTACACCTCGATCTTCACTTCAACGAGCTTCGCAGCCTTCCCCTCTCCATCGGGAAACTCTCGTCCCTCGAATCTTTGAATCTCAGCGGTAATTTACGCATCTGGCAATCGGGTCAGGTCATTTCAAATTTGGGTCAATCGGGTGGGACGGTTGGGTTATGTTGACTCAATAAGGGTCATTTACGTTAAGCTGTGCAAAACCTTTTTTTTTCCAAAAGCACTTTTTACAAAAATACCCTTATTTTAAAAAAAATTCATGGTGATTTGCGCTGCTCGCTATCCAGTCAGGTTATAGGTCAAGTCATTTTTGGTTTGGGTCAATCGGGTTTGGGTTGTTACGGTTGTAAATGAGCCGAGTTGAGCTGAGCTTTTGAATCATTGTTCGAACTTGGTTCAATAGGGTATCTTATGTTTGATACTTGACTCGTTAACCTCATTGAGCCAAGGTGAGCTTGTAATCAAACAGAGCCAACTCACAATCAAGCAAAGCTTGCGATTTAGTCTATTCTATCAAGCCTTTCCTATTAGGCATGAATTTTGATATGATATCTCTCACAACTATAACTGTGCGATATTCTAACTCTACTCATATGCAAAATTCTAAACAGGTAATTTCAGTGACTTACAGGAACTGCCAGACACATTCGGTGACTTGGTGAGCCTCAAAGAGCTGGACTTGAGCAACAACCAAATTCACAAGCTTCCCATTACATTCGGAAGGCTAGAGAATTTGACCAAACTCAATCTAGACCAGAACCCGATAGAAATCCCACCTCTTGAAGTCGTGAATAAAGGGGTGGAGGCCGTCAAGTTGTTCATGGCCAATAGATGGACCGATCTCTTGGTCGAAAAGGAGCTCAAGAGCCAACAAGAAAGGAAAGAAGAGACCACCGAATCTCAGTGGCTCCAACGTAGCTTATCTCGGGTGAGCAACGTTGTCTCAAGTGTTTCCGAGTATCTTGGGTCTCCTCGTACCCCTCGCTCTCCTCGCGAAGCTTATCTTGATCAACAATTATAAGCGGGATTCAATTCTGATGAACTGATCTAAATCTAAAATCTCTTACCTTAAAACTTCAATCTTAATACTGTACTGGCCAACGCTTTGTTGGGACTTTTATTTTCATATTTTTGAACTACATAAATGATTCCTTTATTCCTTGAAAAGGTAACAAATTTTTGCAGCTAAATCGAGGTATTCAGTAAAATTCTTCTTCGTAATCAAGGATGGAAACCTATCTCCTATTACAATGTATCGTAGCTTGTAACTCTTATCTTATGACGTCAATCTTAGTAATAACGAGTTGCACATTCGAGCTTTTAAAATTAATAGATATCTTGTAATGGTATAATAAGAGATTGTTTAATATAGTGTTATATTTATAATTTTCGATTTTTTGATAACTAAAAATCTTTTTTTCGAAATGATGATTTTTAAATTGTACGGTTTCTTATTTTCAGTTTTTTTTTTTTTTTTTTTTCTAGTTTAGATGAAAAATAAAACCAAAAATAGAAAAACAAAAAAAAAATTTATTTCTTAAATTTTAGTTTTTGAAAAATTAAAAAATATAAACCGAAAAGGTACTAAAACGACTCTAAAGTAGGCATACATGATATTTACATTTTGAGTAAATGTGTGAAAAGAGTATATATTAAAGTATGAAACCCGTAGTATTCAAAAAAAACAAAAAGTACGAAATATGTTGTTCTTGACCAAAAGCAAAAGAGATGATAGTTTTTAACAACGTACTACCCAATAGAGAGACTATTTCTGAAAAGCCCTCGACCCTAAAAAGAAAAGAAAGAACAATATTTATGAAATTTAAGTCAAATAAAGTAATAACAGACATAGAAGAGATAATAAAGCAGTAACAATAATACATATGCAAGTCCAGGGGCACTATGAACTAGCAACGGTGTGCTCCTTTCTCCGAACAACTGTTTTTTTATGTTGGAAGAGTGTTTTGATAAAGTAATAAGATACGGTTTCCGGTTAGGACTATTTTTTTGTCCCTTAAGAACATAGCCTAATGGTGGAAAATGCCAATGGCCAATCATGCCAGCCAAGTTCGATCCCCACTAGGCACTTATGGCTCCTTTTTTATGGGGATTTTCCTGACAGAAAACTATTTTTTTAAGAAGTATTTCTTGTAAAAATACTTTTGTTGAAAGTACTCTTTCAAGTAAGAAGTTTGTGTTTGGTCAATCAATAAAAAAGTGCTTATGATAGTATTATGAGGGTTTGGCAAATATTTAAAAAATACTTTTTTTTATAAAATTACCAAAAAAGATACTAACAGAAGTATTTAAATCACCAATTTAAAAAAAAAAATTTAATATATTTTTTAAATATTTTAAATATTTTTTTATCATTCAAAATATTTCTAAATATATAAATATTTCTTAAATATTTAAAATAATTTTAATATTTATAAAATATTTTCTAAATATTTTAAAATATTTAATTTTTTAAAAATATTAAAATATTTTCTATATATAACAAATATATTATAATTATTAAATATTTTTTTCATATTTAATGTATATTTTAAGATATATAAACTATTTAAAGTATTTTTTTAAATATATTAACAAATTTTAGGGTACCTGAAATAAAGTTTCTCAATTTTTTAGTTTTTGCTTTTGCTTAAAAGGAGAAGCACTAAATTTTTGCTTTTACTTTTAATAAAAAGCACTTTTTAACAGTTGGCAAACACCCTCAAATATTAAAAAAAGTACTTTTTAAGAAGGGAAAAAAAATATTTTTTTTCCTGAAATAAGTAATCCCAAACAAGCTCTTAGTCCCCTCACTTTTAGAAAATTCATCACGTTTCTCCGGTCAACTTTATTACCATTTTACCATTCAAAAGTGAGAGATTTATTTTTTGATAAAAATTAGAAGTGTTTACATTTTAATATTTGTACATTAACAAACTATATTATTATTATTATTTTTTATTTTTTATGTTCCCCATATAATTTCCTTTTAGCCCATTTCTTAATGGGCCACTCTTCGGCCCAAAAAATATAGGGCTCTATAATTCCCCATTTCCCACGCCATATAAATACCCCTCTAAAAACCCTAATTTCACTTTTCCCTCACCCCACGCCAAACCCTAACCCTAACCCTAACCCTAAACCTAAATGACGACGCGGTTCAGGAAGAACCGCAAGAAGAGAGGCCACGTCAGCGCCGGTCATGGCCGCATCGGAAAACACCGCAAGCATCCCGGCGGCCGTGGTAACGCCGGCGGTATGCATCACCACCGCATCCTTTTCGACAAGTACCATCCCGGTTACTTCGGCAAAGTAGGTATGCGTTATTTCCACAAATTGCGCAACAAATTTCACTGTCCGATCGTCAATCTCGATAAAATTTGGTCGCTTGTGCCGCAAGATGTGAAGGATAAATTGAATGATTCGGATCAAGTTCCGTTGATTGATGTGACGAAATTTGGATACTTTAAAGTGCTTGGAAAAGGCGTGTTGCCGATGAATCAAGCGGTTGTTGTTAAGGCTAAGTTGATTAGTAAGATTGCGGAGAAGAAGATTAAAGAAGCTGGTGGTGCTGTTGTGCTAACCGCTTAGGTTTTGTTCTCTTTCTTTGAGATTTTTGTGTTTCCGTTGTTTTCTTCTTGATTTTTCGTGGTAGAAGTGTTCGCTTGGGACTGAATTTCAAGTTTCTATGATAAATTGGAAGAAATCATCGTGAATTTCTAATGAATTTTTCTCATTTTTGCATAAATTTTAGAATTTTTGTTGTTTCTTTCATAATTTTTCGTGGTAGAAGTGTTTGATCGGGACTGAATTTGATGTTTTTGCAGTGAAATTCGAAGAAATCATTGTGAATTTCTAATGAATATTTGTGATTTTTCGTGGTATAAGTGTTCGTTCGGGACTGAATTTGAATTTTTTATCATGAATTTATAATGAATTTGCTTCTCATTTTTTGAACATTAAACCGCCCGAGGGCTAGACACTCGTAACTAAACGATCCGAGTTTACAAGGGAAACAACTGAAGGTGGACAAACATGCCACCAATCATGGGTACATCTACGACCTAAATGTAACGAAGCAACAAAGTGGGTTACCCGATTACAAGATCGAGGGGCCCAACGAAACGAAACATTACTGAAAGAACTAGAGGACAATAATAACCTAATAGCAGTAATAATAGCGCTACATTCCCACGCAGGGGACGCAACATGAGAGATAAAATCAATAGCTTGTTTGCAGTCCGACTCGATGATAACATTCTTTCAACCTCGAGAATCCGCAAGAGAGACTGCAGCTCTAATAGCGAGGGCTTCAGCAATAAGAGAAGACTTTGCGTTGAAGGAACCACACCATCCTCCCACAAGAATTTGCTTCTCATTTTCGCATAAATTTTCTTCCCATTTTCTTCTCAAGGCCTACGGTTAAATAATATTTGATTCTGGTTATAGCCCACGAGATCTAGAAGCAATTATGCTACGACTATCGTTTCTTAGCGCTCTTTTTGCTTCTGGAAGTTCGCTCAACGATTGCCTTTGGGTTCCGAGCTCCATACAGGGAAGGAATCGCGCTGTTTGCAAAGTCTCGATCATTTGCACGGATTCGTTTTTCTTTCCATTTGTTTGAACTTCTTGATCCCGTTCTAAATGAACAATCAATCAGCTCATGTTTGAGATGATGAATCACTTTGTACCAGCTAGGGGTGTATTTGAGCGAGTCGAGCCCGAGCCTACCTCAGCTCGTAGCTCGCGGAGCTCAAGAAGTTTAAACTTGAGCTTGGCTCATCAAAAGATCGTGCTCGGTTCCTCTAAGCTCGTCAAGCTTCGAATTAAGTTTGCAGTATTTCGGCTCATTTAAGCTCATTCTAGGGTTGTTTGAGCTCGGGCTCGGATCATCTAGGCTTAAATTTTTTGCTTCATTTAGGCATATTTATTCAAATATATTTTATTAAGAAAAGCTCGATTAGACTCTTTTAGGCTTGTGAGCCTAAAACCTCGAGCTTCACTAGGCTCGGGCTCAGCTCAATAAACTAAACAAGTCGGGTCAGCTCGCCTCGAGTTCGAATTGAGCCGAGCGTAGCCTTTCGAGCTTTATGATGAGCCAGCTCGCAAGGACTCGGCTCATTTACACCCCTTGTGCCAATCTATCGTCCATAAACCTTTCACCCTCACATGAGAAAGGAAAACTGGCCCATTTTCTGCGTTGGTGGACGTTGAATCGCGAACATTTATCTGGTAAACCGTGTTCCCGAAAAAAGAAACTTTTGAGAAACGAGCACGACTGAAGTGGTTATTCTTATTCAATTTCAAATAAGTGAATTTTCAAACTGGCTATTGCAATGGCTAGAGAGACCAAGAAGGGTTTTATGGCTGTGACTAAAGAACTAGCGGTGGATCGAATAGCTATGTTCCTTTGTGAATGTTTTCGAAAAATACTAAGATAACATTCGATACCGATGATATATTTGTGTTATGTTGGTGTTTTTTGTCAAAAATTGGCTCGATTTAACCAAAAAATATCGGATTCTCGTAGAAGCACCTATCATTTACCAATCACTAATTCATCGGATCTCATTAGAACTTCGAAGTTAAGCGTGCTTGGGCTAGAGTAGTACCAGGATGGGTAACCTTTTGGGAAGTTTTCGTGTTGCCAAACCTATAAAGTTGGGGATCCTCGGAAACAGCCTCTCAGCAGGGTTGTATCCTAAAGGGGTAAGGCTGTGTATATCTACCCCCACCCTTGCTTAGGCAGCCCTTAAGGCACTAGGTCTGTTGTTGTTATTGTTGTATGTATCATATATATTTGTATTTTCCGATAATACTAAGTTTCGATAGAGATAACTATATATTGTTAAAACCATATTCTATATCAGTATTTTTCGATAAAAATGAATTGAATTTCGGTTGAAGATAAATCGATGGTGTTTTAAAAATATCTTATAAAATATCAGAATATCTAAATAATAAAAAGCTAACTACATACATAATTGATAGGTAAGACAAGAGGGATTGTGAGAAGGCTCTTAGTCATCGCCCATCACTAAATAATTAAATTTTGTTTTTTTATTACTTTGTACCTAATTTAATTATGTAGCACTTAATTAAAAAATAATTAAAACATTTAATTTTAGGGTTATTTTTGTTAAATGTTCTCGTACTTTGTTCATTGTGTCAATTTAGTCCTTGTACTTTTAATTGTGTTAATTTAGTACTTGTACAATTTAAAATGTGTCAATTTAGTCTTTAGAGAAAAAATTATATTAAGTTTTTAATAAAATTTTTAATATTTCGACCATAAATTTGGTTAAATTGAGTAAAAGAATGAATTTATAATAAATTACTTGCATCTGATATAATTTTATCGTTCAAAATTACGTCATTAATTTCACTTAAATTTGATCAAAATACTAAATTGACACATTTTAAATTATTTGGGAATTAAATTGATACAATTAAAAGTATAGGGATCAAATTGACATAATGGACAAAGTACAGGGACCTTTGGGATAAATAATCCTTAATTTTATAATATGATATTTATAATATATAATATTAAATTAAAGGTTTTTTACACTATTACTCCATGTACTTTGTTAATATTGTCAATTTAATTTTTGGACTTTTAATTGCGTCATCAATTTAGTTCTTGTATAATTGAAATTGTTCAAGCCCAAATTTAACATTAAGTTAATTTTTGACTAATTAATGATATAATTTCAATTAGAAATTAGTGAAACGATATACAAGTACTAATTTTTTGACGTAAAAAATATATATAAGTGTTAATTGACGGTACAATTTAAATCCTAAGTTAATGTTGATTTTAAAATGAAACTTAATTAAAATAATTTTAATATTATAAGGACTAAATAGACACAAATAAGAATTCAAAAACTAAATTAACATAATAGTCTAAGGAAATAGTATAAATAACACTAAAATTAATTTAAATTGAATAAATAAAGTATTTAGGGTTATTTACATTAAAGATCCCTGCTCGTTATGTCAATTTAGTCTTCATAATAAAAATTTATGTTAAATTATTGATGAAATGTTTAATCGTTTAGTTATAAGTTAGGTTAAATTCAGTTAATAGATGCATTTGTCGTGGATTACTTGCATCTAACATGATTGTATTATTAAAATTTGCATAATCAATTTAACTTGATTTTGATAATTGGATTAAATTGACACCAATGTAAATAGTAGAGGAACTAAATTGACATAATTAAAAGTACAAGGACAAGCACTAAATTGACACAATAAGCAAAGTACAGGGACCTTTGATGTAAAGTATTTTAATATTTTATCAGCTCAAAAACTTGTAATATCAATTCTCCAAGCTCGTTTACAAATTTTACTTAAAATAATTGAAATCCCACATTAGAGTTGTGAAAGAAAAGAAATCAATATATAAGTCTAATTGACTATTCTATTTAATATCAATTAATTATTAGAATAAAATTTCACTTGGATTTATATGTGGATTTCATGTATACCAACTTTTGGGTCAGGCCTAGAGATCCAGTTAAGTTTAACAGTAATGGTTAAATTGAGTCAATGAGTGTATTTGTAGTGTGTTATTTGCATCTAACGTGATTATTCCGTTAAAAATTATATCAATAATTTAACTTGAATTTAACAAAAGGACTAAATTAACACAATGATAAAAGCACAGAGACATTTGATGTAAATAACCCTAATATTAATATAACTAGACTTCAAATAACTTTATAATTACCTTAATATTAATAAAATGTATCGTAATAATAATAATATGATACAAATAATATTATCAAGGATCCCGCCTGAATTAGTCTCGAACCTTCCCGACTGCCATGACATCAGCAGCGCCACATCAGCATATATTGCCATATCATCAATCTAAACCCTAGTTAGTATAAATAAGCTAAAGTTTCTCTATGTTTTCTCTAAACGTGTATTTGAACCGAGCTGAGCCCAAACCTGCCAGGCTCGAGGCTCGACTTGTTAGTTTTAAGCTCGGCTTGAGCTCCGCTCGAAGCTCGCCGAGCTTCAAAAATTCGGGCTCGAGCTCGGCTCGTCAAAAGCTCGGGATCGGCTCGGCTCGGCTCTATCTAAGCTCGGTGAGCTTCAAATTAGGCTTGCAATATTTCGGCTCATTTAAGCTCAATATAGGCTCATTTCGGCGCGTTTGAGCTCGGACTCGGCTCATTTAGGCTCCAATATGGATTCATTGGATAATATTTAAGCAAATATATTATATTAAAAAATGCTCGCCTAGGCCGTTTGGGCTCTCGAGCCTACGAGCTCGAGCTTCAATAGGCTCAGGCTCAGCTCAATAAGCTAAACGAGCCGGCCCGGCTCGGCTCCGCTCATTTACACCCCCAGTTTTCTCCCTCGTTCTTCTAGGTATCTCTTCCCTTTCTAATATTATGCTAATATAATCGATATCAAATTGGTCTGATTCAATTATATATCTTAATATAATATTATTATTTTTTTTCTAATTTAAATATTTTCTGAAAGGGGCAAACGCACCGCCCTTAGCCCACCCTATAAAGTTAAAAGTGCCTTTCTTCCAATTTGGTTAATTAGTAGAAAATTTTATTATTTAAAATATCATAAAATTTGATCATTTATTATATAAATATCCTAATATTTTAATACATATAATAAAATATTTTAAAAAATATTCATTACGGTTTCACGTAAACACCTTCCGAATGTTTTTCTACGTATAAATAACTATATATTCGTATTTCATACATAATATGAAGAAAGATGGTTCATTTACTAGGTACTAATGCAACCAGATCCCATTAGAACTTCGAAGTTAAGCGTGCTTAGACGAGAGTAGTACCAGGATGGACGACCTCATGAGAAGTCCTCGTGTTGCCAACCCTATAAGATTGGGAGTCCTCTGAAACAGCCTCTCGCAGGGTTACACCCCGAAAGGGTAAGGCTGTGTACATCCACCCCTCCTAGACCCCGCTTATACGGAAGCCCTTGAAACATTGGGTCTATTATTGTCGTCATTGTTGTATAGGTAATATGAAGCTCCGTTCGTAAAAGAATAGACAATTACTTACTTATCTCAATTCGCACAAAGACTATGTTTTAACGGTTAGTATAATGATTACTATTTCAATTCAAACTGATAAACGGCTTCTGTTAAAAAAAAACCGATAAACGGCTCAACTTGCACTTCATTGATTTAAATATAGAGTTTTTATTGTCAGAGTAATAATGTGATTTATAAATAGTGAGAGCCAAAATTATTTTAAAGACTGCAATCTTATTCTGATAATAACAATTTTGGTACAACAATAACATTACATAATAAAAATTCAGGTTATTAACACCAAAGATCCTTATACTTTGCTCATTATGTCAATTTAGTCCCTTAGTTAAATTTAAGTTAAGTTATTGACATAATTTTTAACGGCACAATCACGTTAGATATAAGTAACCTACTATAAGTCCTTCGTTGACCCAATTTAACCTACTCTATGACCGAATCACATAAAGCTTCAATAGCAACTTAACATAAATTGCAATTATACAGGGACTTAATTAATCCAATAAAAAAGTATAAGGACTCAATTAACACAAAGGACAAAATACAAAGACAAACAACAACAGATCCAGTGCCTCAAGGGCTCCCGCATAAGTGGGGTCTGGATGGGGCGGATATACACAGCTTTACCCCTTCAGGGTGTAATCCTGCCGAGAGGCTATTTCCGAGTACCACTAACCTTATGGGGTTGGCAACACGAGAACTTCTTAAAAGATCACCTATTTTGATACAGTTCTCTCATCTCCAAACATACTTTAACTTTAAAATTCTAATAAAATTTGGTGCCTCCTATTTGTATAGAGTATTGGTAGTGTGGGACACTGCAAATTGCAACGTGGGGGGGGGGGGGGAAGGGGAATGAGTTAAAGATGACGTGGATTATTCTCTTAAGTTGAATAATAGAATGACACGTGTCAGTTATCCATCAACTTTCCAACTTTCTGTGTGGTGTGTATTTCAAAGTCTCCTCCTTCGTCCCCAAGTAAAAATGACTTTTAATATATTAAATTCTTCTGTACGATCAAGCTTCTTTTAAATACTGTTATAAAATAGTAAATAAATCAGCAGATTGATTAACAAATATAAGTCACCACCGTTCTACTTCCGGCATTATGTTGGGGGCTTTTCTTCCCATACAGGCCTCCTTTTTTCTCGTGTGTGTGTATATAAAAAGCAACAAAAGTAACGCCTAAGCAGGGTCCAGGGTGGATGTACGCAGTCTTCCCCCTTTAGAGTTTGGCTGTTTTCGAAAACCTCCAACCTGAGGGGTGCAATACAACAACTTTCCAGAAGATCACCCATCTTGATACTACTCTCGTCCAAGCACACTTAATTTCGGAGTTCTAATAGGATCCGATGCTTGCATGTTGGTACTCTCTTAGGTTGTATGTGTGTGTGTATATATATATAAGTAAATTTAATTAATTTACAAATATATTTAAATAATTATATTTATATCGTTTTGATATTTTAAACTTGAATGTTTTTCATTTAAAAAACCTGACATTTAAATATCAAAATACTCTATATTATAATAAATTTTTATCAAAACTTAAACATATTTTCACTAGATTACCTATATATCGTCAAAATTATATACATAAACTACTTTATAGCAAAATTTTCATGAATTTTGATAAACAATATCTAGATATAGTAAACTTTTTAAACTCAAAATTTGACAATGCGTAATAAGTGTAATGTTATTACCTTAGCAAAAGTGTTATTATCAGCAACTTAGTAGAATTATAACTATTATTTACTGTAAGTTATATAATTATTCTAACATAATATTTGTTATCGTGACAATAACAACACCCTGTATAATAAAATATTAAAATAATTAAATAATAAAATATTGAATTCCCAAGTGGCTAAGTAATAAAATTTCCAATGTATACAGAGAGAGAGAGAGAGAGAGTACCGTCAAAGCGTTTGATAGTGAAGACAGAGTTGAGTGCCAGCAGAGAGAGAGAGAGAAGAGAGAGAAGAAGCAGCCTCTCACGGGCGGCCGGCGATTGGTGGTGCATTTTTTTCCGGCAGGTCTCCGGCAAAGGGGCAAAATGGAAATTTGGGCATCAAGGATCCACCCATCTAAGGCCCACTCTGTCTTCCACTCTCCCCATATCCTCTTCTCAGGTATTCACACGTGAGTCTCGTAGGATCCCACATTAGAGTTATAAAAGAGAAAAGATCAATATATGAGCCCAGTTAATTAGTCTACTTAATGTCAATTAATTTTAGAATGGAGCCTCACATAAGCTTATTTGTGGACCTCGTATATACTAACTCTATGTGTCGGGCTTAAAAGGCCCGATGAAATTTCAACAGTTAATTGTTTGTCCAAGAACCGACTATTTCATAAGCTTTTAAACTATTAGGTGAACGATATAGATCATTTTGCCCTTCGAAATCAGCAGCTACCCTAAAGGGATAAGATTGCGTATATATTACCTTACCTTTCCTAGATCATGTCATCGGGAGAGTTTCTTTGAGGCACTAGACTGTTGTTAATGTCTTAATACCCTCTAATTTCCTGTTCTTGCCTTCTTTCTTAGTATTTTGCTATTCTCGATTGTTAATTTCTTCGTTAATAGCTGTTTAGAGCATAAGATTATTCATTAATCTTCGCTTAACTGCTTATCAGAAAAGACTGTTTGAGATAGTATTAGAATGTTCGAGTATAACATCAACTTTACCAGTAATTTAAACTTTTAAATTAGTTGATTCCTTAAAGTCTTGTTGACTTAAAAGTCACGGGTAAAAATCCTACCAAGTCTTAATATTAAATGTATTTCAAGTACACACTTTTAGCTCAATGGACATTTGAGTGCTAGGGCATGTTCGTATGAAATTTTCTTGGGATTTCACCTAACGACGGAAACTTTTAGATTAATTGGTTTCTTGACAAAAAGACTCCTTTAGTGGAATATTTTGGGTTCAAATACCGACAATTCTTCAGTATCATTATAATTATTAATTATAATATAAAGTATGAGGCAAGTCTGTGCAATATTAATGCATGCTTTAAGCCTTCCTCAACCCAAATGAACATAATAAAGTTTGAGGTTTTTCGATATATAATCATTTCCTGAGGTGGATTTGTGCACTATCCTCTTTTACAGTTCAACCGACTTTCCCATTCAAGGCTACTTCAAAGTACACATGAAATTCCTAAACTTTCACCTAACAGATAAAGTTGTCAGAACAGTTGGTTCCTCGGCTTTTTGATTGAATATCCTTAATTTTTTGGACAGAAAATCAGTTAAGATGGGAAGAAGCAGAAGTAAATGAAGAAGCAAGAACATACATGACATGCCCATTCTGCTATGTTGATACTGATCTCTCTCTTCTTGCTCCCCATCTCCAACATGATCACTGCTTCGACCTTTCTGATGCGGTATGCCAGTCTTCTCTGTATAACACGACTCAAACACGACATAACTGAAATTCTTACATGGCAAGATACGATTAGATTTTGATTGAAACCCGACGTGAAGTACTATCTTGTGTGTAAATTGAACTAATTAACATGTTTTATCGTGCTTTGGGGCAGACTCGAACCCAATGCAATTTTATTACTTAAAGAGTGTGGGTTAAGAGTATGGAATTGTTTCTAAGTAGCTTAAATTTTTGTGACAGTTGGTTTCTTGACATGGTACTAGAGGCTTGTTGACCAAAAGGTTGTGAGTTTGAATTCCAATAGTTCTCCACTTTCTCAAAATTTAAGCAAAAGATATAAGATGGGCCTGTATAAACACTCATGCTTCAAACCCAATAGGCGTTCGAGCAAGGAGACAGGTTCAAGTGTAAACTCATTCATGGATCTTCAACCATTAGCTTAAACTTTAAGACAATCGGTTCCTTGATAGTATACAGTTGAATATAGCTCACCATACGAGACAAAGGGAGGGAGATATTACCTTTTGTTCTATGTGTTAGCTCCTTCGATACATCTCATGATGGAATCAGATCGCAATTTGCAGTCAAGTTGTTGAGGCAAGGTGTCATGACTGTTGTGTAAAACATAATGATGTGGCTGGGTCAAAATTTGTTGTACAAAGACTCTTATTCGATTCCATGGATCGTACTAGCATGCTAAAGGATGCTTTTGTTCAAGTATAAAATAATTTCTAGACCTTCAACATTTGAGAGATCCCGAGCTTATATTTTAGTAGTACAAATTCTCAATATTAATATGATTTACATGATACAATTTAAAATCATTCTTGGCTATTCATCTAACAGCTTCAACTTTGTAATAGTTGATTCCTTAACACATCAATATTCACGATTTCAGGTTTGTCCTGTGTGTGCCCTCAATCTCGGTAAGGATGTCGCTGGCCATTTCATGGTGTATCATACGAGTTCGCTCAAGGTATACATCCAATTCACTACAATTGCTGTTGTTGAGAACTCCACATATAAATGTAGTAACAAAGTCTCACATTAGAGTTGTGAAAGAAAAAAAACTCAAGATATAAATCCAGTATCTAATGCCTTGAGGGGTTCAAATCCTAGATCTAATGTCTCGTGATGCGTTAGATCTGAGGTTTAAATCCTACTCAAATAGTTCCTTGGTGTCACTGACTAAGTCCGTGAGCCCCAATTTACCCTGTTGCATGTGAGAAAAGTTTGATTAGGCAATGCGTACGACTAAGGATTAGTTGAGATGCACTTAGACTGGCCTAAACACCTCAATTACTCAAAAACATATAAAGGTAGCAGGTTATTCCACCATTCGACCTAAAGTCAATTGATATTTGAATGAAACATCCACTTTATGTGCAAACCTACATTCCAACTCCACGGGTTAGGCCCAGAGGAAAGGAAACTTTACAAGTACCTTTCGTCTTCACTTAGCTATTTGTATGTCGCCCCCGTTTGTTCGCTTGTTTTTTCTTGATATGCTAGTAATATTTTGCAGACTAGAAGGAGGTCGCCAAAGTCGAGCATATGGAGTAGCTATTCAGCACAAGAGTTGAGCATCAGCAAAAATAATAGAGCCGATAACGCCAATGATTTTGCACCAGATCCACTTCTCTCTCCATTCCTGTGTCGGATACCATATCCCGAGATCAAGGAAGAAGAGCCCCAAAATACATGTCCCGAGTATGATAGTCTGTCAACTCCTGATACAGAAAGGTATTTAGTCTTCCTGATGTTTCGTCTTTTCGGTGAGCTAGAAATACAAATAGAAGGCTGTTAGAGTATAAAATCATTCTGAAACCGTACTATAGCAGCTTAAGTTTTTGAGTTGGTTGGTTTCTTGAAATGTATTGGAGACTTTTGAATGCAGAGGTATTGAGTATAGTTAGGGGTGTATACAAGCCAAGCCCGAGCCCGAGCCCGAGCTCTCAGGATTGAGGCTCAGCTCATCATTGGCTTGGGCTCGACTGGGTTTGGCCGAGCTCAAAAAGTTTCAAACTAAAATATTCTTATTTAGGCTCATTTATGCTCAATCTCGATTCATTTGTGCTTGTTTTAGCTCAAGCTCAACTCGTTTAGACTCAAACTTGGTTTGATTATGCATATTTAGATTAATAAATTGTTTAAGATTGGTTTCATTTAGGCTCGTATAGGCTCGCCAGCCTACAAGCTCGAGATTCACTAAGCTTGGGCTTAGCTCAATATGCTAAACAAGTTGGCTCAATTTAGCTTAAGCACAAAATGAGCCGAGGCTTTTAAGTTTTATGATGGGCCCTCATAAGCCGGCTCAACACTTTTGCACCCCTAGTTACACATTAGGCGATTAGAACCAAGATCTCTTATCCTAAAACATCCACCTCAGTAGTAGTTTACCATTCGACGGAGACCTCATTCACACATTATTTCTTTACCTTGCAGTTCCAATCAATGCATGTCAGAAGAAAGCCGAGAAGATAGCAAAGAGTTGAGGCAGAAAGCCGCCTTCTGCCAGCAGCTAATGCTCTCCATCATCTTCTGACCCACGTTCGATCGAGAAATGAAGAACTGTCATTTTTTCTTCGCATCACTTGAAAAGGCCATTTTCTCGATTGAAGAATCTCCTTGAATGTTGGAGAAACTTTCGGAATGTTCTGGAATCGATGTCGGTTGGTCCAATGGGGTTTATAAGAGCTAAATTTATGAAGGGCATCAGTCTGTTTAGATTCTTGTTTAGGAATTCAATGTAGCTATATAAGGTAAGTCCATATGTATCATTTGTATCGCAGCTACAGCTGCTTAATGAAGGTTCTTTTCATTTTTACAATTGTTAGAAACGCTTCAAAATTCTTAATTAAGATACCTTGTCTTGGTGAATATTATCGAGATTTGTATCTACCTCTTCTCTCCGCTCTCTGTCTTTTCCTATTTAATTATTGCGAACTGTTTGAGACTTTGCCATACTGTGACCCTCGAGAACATAGGTGTTGTGGTTGCTAAATTATTCTTGGGGTCAATTGCCGAATGGCTATATGTACCAGAACTGGGGACAAGTTTACTATAAGGCATTGGTTTTCCACGGCATAGTAATTTCAATCCAATATCGAGATAAGTTTCATTTATTTTATATTGATCTTACATCGTTAATTTTTCCAAAAACGAGAACCCAATTTAGGGTTTTTTTATTACTAAACTTACATGCAAAATTCTTAATAGTAGTTCACTTGTTATCTTTGTGTTGGCTCTTGTGAAAAGGTCTTTCTGACGAAGAAAGGAATCAAAGGTTTCTGCATGAACAGGGAATACACTTCTATTTACTGCCTTAATGCTTCACCATGCTCTTTTCTAGTTTGATAAGATATCAAAGTGCTTAATGCTCGACTTGATAGTCTAATCAAATGGAGTCAAAACATCTAGGCAAGCTACTCAAGCTGCTAATGATCATATCTTGCACCAAATGAATGCCAGTTATTGAGTTATTCAAGCAACTAATGACTTATCATTGAGCCATTGTCAAGAAAATGCCACGCAATTAATGAATTGTTCATAAACATTACTGAGTGAAACACCCGTATTTAAGCTTGACTTGTTAAAAGTTATTGAATCTGCTCGAATTCGACTTGTTTAGTTATCAAACCACAAGAAAGGGAATTAGAAAGTATAGTCAATTTTGAACGCGAATAGCTATTGTTTCGTCATTTACACCCGAAACCCCGATGCTATAAATTGCCAGCCTTTAATCAACATGTCACGGAAGAACTGTCGGAACTTAACTCATGAACCTTTACTCAGTAGCTTATGATATCAACCAAGTTTTGGTTCCTTAACAAGGTATTATAGTTTATCTGACCAAGAGTTACGAATTCAAATCCAAACAATCCCAACTCTCAATATTAATATAATTTCAGTACAATATATGAGTTGAATTTGTACACTGTCCATCCTCAATTCTTCTTTGTAATTAAAGTCATTCTCTTGACATCCACTACTCCTAACTAGTAACTCATAAACACTTTTTTACTTCAAATTCATCAACAACCACAATTACATATACATAATATGTTATTAGCTCGATTTCAATAAAGGGTATCGGTCTAATAAGGTCCCATAACGTAGGAAAGAAGAAAGACTTTTTAGTATCATTTTTTCAGCCATGATTTCAGTTCTCTGGTATGTTTGGCTTCAAAGAAATGCTATAGTTTTTGTTGATCAGCCAACGCTAGTTAATTTCTCATGAGAAACCATAGACTTTTTAGGAGCTTTGGACAAAGAGTTTGGAGATTTTCCGACATAGCCTTGTTGATTTGCAAAGGGACTAGAGAATTTTATGTTATTAGTTTATGATTTCTATTCTTGCTTTTTCTATTTTTGAGGATATCTTGTGCTCTCTTCATACATTCTTTTTTTCTTAATGCTATTTCGTTTTCCAATAAATAAATGAATAAATAAAGTACTATAAATGATTTTAGCTTTAATTCAAAACAATATCAATGAAATTAAAATGGGTTATTTGCACTAAACGTCCCTGTAAATTACCCATTTTGTCAATTTAGCCTTTATATTTTTAATTGTGTCAATTTAATTCATGCACTATTCATATTGTTTTAATTTGGTCCAGTGATCAAACTCAAGTAAAATTAATGATGCAATCTTTAATAGTATAATTATATTAGATGCAAGTAATTCACTACAAATCTACCCATTGACTCAATTTAACTCAACTCATTGCCGAACCATTAAAAATTTTATCGACAATTTAACATATATTTTATTCTAAGAACCAAATTGACCCATTAAAAAAGTAGATTGACTAAAGTGATATAATTAAAAGTACAATGACTAAATTGACATAATATGCAAAGTACATGGACCTTTAGTATAAGAATCCAGTTAAAATTAAAAAGACTACACTAATTTCAAGCAATAATTCTCTTTTATACTGCAAAAAAAAATTATTCAAAACATTCAATAATCAGTTACAGTTTAATTACTTGAGCCATGGCGATCAAACTTACAACGCCGGCGAAGAACACGGCGAAACTCCGGCGCTCTTTCACCATCACCGTCACCAAATCCGCCGCCATGTCAACAGTGATCCTCCTCCCCTCACGTGCGATCACGCGCCGCCGCTTGCCAGAGAATGCGAGGAGCACCACCACAGTGATCCACGCCACCATCGTCGTACGCGCCACCACTATCACCCACGCCGCCGCAGCCAGCGCCGCCGTAAGCGCCGCCAGTGTGCCGGTGCCGGCGCCGGCGAGGGCGAGGAGGAGAGAGAATAAGAGAGTGAGTGTGAGTGTGATGGTGGGGATTGAATTGTGATTTGTTGTGTTCATTTGGGATTTGAGAGAGAGAGAGATTTGGGGATTAGGGTTTTGATTTTGATTGATTGATTGTATGAAATGGAATGAAGTTTAGAGGGTGATTGATAAAGCATTTTAAAGATTCAAAACAGATTTAGACCGCTATTTTTTGATAATTAACAACAAAGTCATAATATAAACACGGTTCATTTATCAGACACTAAGGCACCGGATCCCATTAAAATTTCGAAGTTAAGCGTGCTTGGGCGAGAGTAGTACCAAGATGGGTGACCTCCTGGAAGTCCTCGTGTTGCTAACTCTATAAGGTTGGGGGTCCTCGAAAACAGCCTTTTAGCAGGGTTACATCTTTATGGCATAAGGCTACATACATCCACCCGTCCCAGACTCTGTTTAGTCAGGAGCCCTTAAGGCACTGGGTCTGTTATTGTTGTTGTAAAATTGCAATGCAGACAAGCCTTGAGCAACCCATAAAGAAAGGGGAAATAAAAAGACAAAAAACAGTACAACATCCCAACTCGAGAAAATATGATTAAGAGACAAAAAAAGAAGAAGCAAAAACCAGCATATACTAGATGTCTCAACTACCTCTGAAGAGGACTAATTTTATTGTCCGGATAAAAATATTAGTGTATGAGTAAATTTATGAAAATATCTGGCTATTATTCACTAAAAATCACACCATTACAATGGTAATAATATTTTTTTATTCTGATAGTAAAAACGTTGGTCGGTCCTTCTATAATAATCAAGGTGTCTTGAAAACTTAAACACATTTTAACTATTTAATTTGTATTACAGCATCAACTTATACGTTACGTCTGTTCAAAAAACTTATAAGTTACGAGCAGGTTCCCATGCAATGCACGGATAAAGGTTACATTTTGAAAATCTTTAACTTTACATGACATTTAATAAGAAAAATAAACTAGATTTATATGAGAGGTAAAAAAAAAATCATGCATAGGTCATTTTTTGTCAATTATGAAAGCGGCATGTGATATAATCAAAACGATAATAAAACTAATTTTAACAAGGGATCCTAACAAATCAGAAGCTGAAACAACTGTTTTTATTACTTGGGACCTTGACTGACATTAGAATTTTTACAAAGTATTAAATTTAAATTCACAAATTTTACCCACCAGGACCTCGTCAGAGTGGTAGGAAGCAAGTGAGGGAATATAGTGTTGCTTTAGGTCAAAAACTCTAGAGTTTGATTCTCCCCTCGAACATCTCCTTAAGGAATCCTTAACTTAGCTAGCTCATATAGTATATGGGTCGCTGCATTGACCCGGGTTTATAGTCACTGCTTACTAAATTATTTACAAAATGAGTAATTATATAACACGAGAATTAGTCAAGATGTACGTAAACTGGTACGAAAAAGGGAGAGAATGTAAGAAAATAATGAGGGGGCACATGGGGCAGCTTGAAAATTAGGTCATGCGTGAATTATTCCCAATTGTTTTCTTATTTGTACTTAAAAGCCATCACTTCACATGCTCATATTATTGTCCATGTTTAATTATTAGGTACAGAATACTGTTAAAACGCTTTATATATGAGTCTAGTAAGAAAATTAATATTATAATAATATATAAGTTTAGCGAGTTACTACAGTTAATTGATTTTAGGATGAAATATAACTGTGGTTTATAAGTGGACCTCATATACATCAACTTCGTGAAACAGGCGTTAAACCTGGTAAAATTCTACAAAGACAATAGAATATGGAGTCGAAAAATAATCATATTTGAATCCAATTAAATCTAACTTAATTGATTGATGTTAACCTTACTCGAAAATGAATCTGACCTATTTTTAACCTAAGATAACTTGACCCCGGATGACGTAAACCTAAACTAGACCCGAACTTCAACCAGCCAACTTGAAATCCGAATTGAGCAGTGGACTTTAAAAGCAACGCTAGCTTTAATTTGAGATTAGCTTGACTTAAATGCAACCAAACTCAAAATGCAACCAAACTCAAGCGTGGACGCATTTCTTAGACGTGATTGAGTCAAACTGAACCCAACCCAATTCGAGTTTGGTACAAGTCGAAAATGAACTGAATCCCAAAAAGACATGAAGCCGACCCAACTAACCCGATTGTCGCCTCAAAGGATAGGTCTTATTACAATGGACATGTTATTGTATTTTTTAAAAACCAACACTAGTGAGCTAAAACCTTGGCCCAACAAGCCACCAAACCCTACTTATGTAATAAATATATATAAGGTGGCATTTTTATTGGAGGGTAAAAGCGTGAGATGGGCGAATCCTGACCCTCCATTTTAATAGACGGCCAAGATTTGTTAAACATTAAAAAAAAAAAAATTACGGCTCATACCCCTTCATGGGGCAAAAAGAAAGAAGGGGTAAGGGAGGAAAATTATTTTTCTTTTTTTTTTTTAGTACCAACAAATCTTGGCTGTAAATTTTTTTTTTTTTTTTTTTTTTTATGTCCTACAAATCTTAGATGTCCATTACAATAGAGGGTTAGGATTCGCCCCTCTCATATGTGTGTGTGTGTGTGTGTATATATATATAGTGTGTGGTGTTCTTATGAGAGGGTGAGAGCGTGAGAGGAGTCAATCCTGGCTTTTTATTGTAATGGACGTGAAAGCGTAAGAGAGTGAGAGCATGAGAGGAGTCAATCATGGCTTTTCATTGTGATGGACGCCCAATATTTATTGGACATTAAAAAAAAAAAAATAATTTACTGCCAAGATTTGTTGAGTATTTGAAAAAAAAAATAATTCTCTTCCCTTATCCCTTATTTTCTTTTGCCCTATGTAGGGATATGGGCTGTAAATTGTTAATTTTTTTTTTAGTGTCCAATCTTGACCGTCCATTATAATGGAGGGTCAACATTGACTCCTCTCACGCTCTCACACTCTCATAAAAACATCACTATATATATATATATATATAATCTGTTTTATATTTTGTGTTTTGTAGATTGTATTTAGTATTATATTGACGTTTGTTGTTCCCTAGGTTGTCTTGCATATTGGCGCCATAAATAAAGATCATCAAGTTTTCTCCCAAACTTTCACATACTCAATGGCCATGAATCAACCAATGGTCAAACATGGCCAAGTAGTTGACAAGTGTCACGAGTCAAAACCCCTTAACTGATGCGCATGACTTGTACTTGGATGCGCACGACCTAGGCATGGGTGCTCATGACTTGTATTAGAGTGCACATGGGTTGCAAACTGGTTTGCATGGGATGCGCACGGCTGCGCATCACTTTGCAACATGGGAGTTGTTCAAGATAGCACCGGACAAGGAGACGAGGAGGCTTAGGACAAGGGCATTGTCAAAGAATGCTTGTCATGGGCCACGGACGCTAGAACCTCTACAAGACCGGGGGCAAGCTGAACTTGAGGCACTTGATGCGTGCCAACACCGATGACCTTGCTGAACAAGACATGGGACGCAGGGGAAAGACTAAGTACATGGAGTACTTGGTTCATTGGAAGGGCCTTCCAAACATTGAAGCTTCGGGAGGCATTGGAGGCATTCAAAGCCACTTGGCATTGACGAGGGCGTCAATGACTTGGGTGGGGGAGAGTGTCACGGACCGCCTATCTTAGTAGGATTTTTACTTAAGTAGGCCTTGTACTTAGGAATATTCTAGAAGGGCCTAGGACGTGCTAGTGCCTTCAAGAATATTCATGCGTGTGTTTTAAGTTTAATTTCATGTATGTATGAAGAGTCATGTCCCTTGGTGCAAAGGATGTGTCCCATGGGGCCTTGATAAGGTCCATGCACAGGGGCTTTTGGGAATGGACATGCCCCTTCCTTTGTTACATGCGTGTATGTGGGATAGACGTGTCCCTTGGCATGGAGAGACGCGTTCCTTGGGTCCTTGACATGGTCCTCGAACGCGGGCCTCATGAGGGGTCACGTCCCTTCCATAGAGGCATGTCCTTTGACAAGTAGAGATGTGTCCAATGAACCATGACTTGGTTCATTGACACGGCTTGCTCTAAGGGGACATGTCCCATCCTTGGTTCATTAAATTAATGTACTTAGAATTATATTTATGTACTTAGATTAGGATGCATTGTACGCGGTTGGCATGAGGAGTTGTGTCCCATCCGTGTAGTGCATGTACATAGGTAGAGTTATGTCTTTTGGTGAAGAGATGTATTCCTTTATTTGTAAATATGCTTGAGTATAAATAAGAGAAGTGGCATTTGGGAAGGGTGACCATCACCCAACCCATTTATTCTAAACTCTCTCTATATTGTTCTAAGCATCCATTATACTTGTGTCCCGAATATTTTCTCTTACTTTCTAAACGCTTTCCTTGTGTTAAATACTTCTGCATTATATTATTCCGCATAAACATAACCTTCGGGTTATCGGGTAGCCTGACTTAGCGATGGACTTTCAGAGTGAAGTTAAGTGGCGCATGGGCTTGACAAGGGTGTCAAAAACCGTCCCGTGACAGTTGGTATTAGAGCGAGGCTCAGGATACGCGAGTAAGTAGTTGTGGTGGGACCGAGCTTTGTCCGTGGTGGTGGACACTCCTGGGGAATGGGAGTTGCTCGTGTCCTAGGTGCATCGAGTGGGTATGGACACTCCTTGTGCGGGAGGGGCACTATAACGAGGAACTTTCGGAGCGAAGTTGGGTGGCTCGCGGTTCCGGTTGTGGCGGAAGGCGCACCGTGTTAGGTGCCGGTTAGGCGTGCTGACAGTATGGCTGGCTTATTGCGTGGAGATTGGGCCGATCTTTGGGGTGCAGTGCAAAGTTCACAAGGTGAAGAGTCAACAAGCATCGTGGAGCGAGACGTGTACGTGGTGCACTGTGATGCATGGAGCTAGCAGGTTGCTTTTTGGGCACGCTGCTTATTGTCGGGCGAGTGTCAATGGCATGTCAGAGATGTCACACTGGAGGGGATGAGGTTGTGGCAGTCCCGTGACCAATCAGGCTGCTAGAGGTGCAGGAATGCGACGATGGGCAGGCACTCGCAACGAGGACGTTTGCAGAATTAGGTGGGGGAGAATGTCACGGGCCGTCTTTGGCTGATCCCCGGTGCTCAATAAGCAGACATATGCCATATGGGGTCTCCTTAGCTTGTCCGATAATAATGCGCATTGATTGTGTTCAGGTATGTCCGTGGTATGCCGTGTATTTCGTCTCTTGAAGGTGTATATTGGTGCTTGTTGACCATAGGGGGTAGGCTGGCCCGGCCCTAGCCTCAGGGGCCTGAGCGCCGCACGGGTGATCTGCGTTCATTGCGTGACGCTATGGTTAGCAACAATGTTTCTTTTGGGGGAAGTCAAACGTTACAAAATGCTTACCTGTCCGAGTCGTTGCCAAGTCAGCTGGTCCCATACTATATCCTCCATTGATATCCCTCCACGTGGCTCCTATAAGTCTCTAGATGGTCAACCCCCATGTTTCTAATAGCTTAATGAACGAGTTAAAATAGGAATGCTCGCCTCTTTAATATTGATAAATAGTGTAATAAGAATTCACTAAAAACTCGCTAATGACTCCATATGAGCTTAATAATAGATCGATGATGCTTAATAGTAGTGCAAATAACTCAGCTTGGTAAGATCGACTCAGTCACAAGCTCAATACGATGACCAACTAGATTATTGAGCTGTATTAATTTAAACATTGTTGGGAATGAGTTAAGAGTTAAGACTTCTTGCCCATCATTGGGTGTTTCAGTTGGTGGCGTCTCCTACCCATGTGGTCATCGCCCAAGGATCACGAGTTCATTTCTCGCTGAGGATATACTCATGACTTACCTGCTCATGGGGGGCTTGTGGGCTGTTCTCATGGGTCGGGGTTGGTTGGGGCAAGCCAATCCATCGTTACCAAAAAAAAAAAAAAAAAAAAAAAAAGTTAAGACTTCTCAAGTAAACTTTCAGTGATACAATGAATTATTGTGTTTCCATTGCTGGATGTAGGTTTCGATTGAATCGCGTGAATTCTAGTGTTTTTGATTTGATTCCCCAATCCCCTTTTGATTGTCATTGCTATTTCGATTTAGGGTTCGGTATTCTGTGAGTGATCCTAACAAGTAACAATAACCGTGCCGGATAATATCCACGCTAGTAAACTGAAGCCTGAGTCATCCCTCGTAAAAGTCATAAGACAAAACAACAAGCTTACATTGTTAATGAAGAAGAATTAAATAAACAACCTATTTTATATTCTTATACACTGTTATATAAACTATTTTATTAAATATAAGTAAATGTATAAACTATTTTATTAAATATAACTAATAAATTTACAGAATAAAAAACTAATACATTAAATCTCTTCTTCAACTGATAATAATTTGGAGTATAAATACAAAGGGTGAGCCAATCCAAAAAGACTGAATCTTCTTTTATAGTCTTTGATTGGTCCCTTTTGTGTTTGTAATTCTCAAGCATTTTTGGAAGGTCAACAATGGCGATCAAGGGCGCGCCGGTAATCCGAGATGGGTGCTTGCTGGTGGATGGCACGGCGGTGCTCACCGGAGTGCCGCCCTACGTTGGCGTATATCCGGCGCCGGGAGGGTCTGGGTTCGTCGGAGCTACGTGTTCAACTCCTGGGTCGAGGCTTGTGTTCACCCTTGGTGTCCTTGAGTGAGTTCACTTTATTGATTTGTATCTTAGCAGTGTTGGGTTTGGTGGGTTGACTTTCATTTCTTGCGTAAATGAAGGCTAACGAGTTTGGATTCGAGTTGAGTCGGGTCGAGTCTTAAAGGGATTTTTAGAATTGTTTAGGAACTTAGTTAGATGAGATTCTAGTATGTTTGGCTTAGTTTGTTTGTCTAGTCAAGCTCGTTATTGAACCTAGTCATGTTTATTATCAAGTTGAGCAAGATCGTTACTGAGCTATGCTAGCTATTGGGGATGTTAAATGTCATCGGGCCTTTCGGCCTAAAGCACGGAGTTGCCAATGGGTTGTAAATGAGCCGAGCTTGCTCGTTTAGCTTATCAACCTGAGCCTAGTGAAACTCGAGCTTGTAGCTTGCGAGTCTAAATGAGCCTAAGCGAGCCGTTCTTGGTGTAATATATTTGCTTAAATATTGCCTAACGAAGCCAAATTGGATCCTAAATCAGCCGAGCCTGAGCTTAAACAAGCCCATACGAGCTTAAAACGGGCTGAAATATTGTAAGCTTAATTTGAAGCTTGCCGAGCTTAGATCGAGCCAAGTCAAGCCTGAGCATTTGACGAGCTGAGCTCGAGCCTGAACTTTCCACAGCTTGGGCTCGGCTCGGCTTGGCTCGGCTCAGATACACCCCCTAGTTGCCATGATGAGATCAATATATAAGCTCAAGTGGAATTCTATTCTAAAACTGATTGGCATTGGCTGGAGTAAGTCATAAAGCTTATATATTGATAGCCTACTCTCACAACTTCTATGTGAGATTCTTATGGGACATACATTTAGAGTCCTTAACAGAGGAGCTAATCGAGCTAATAACGAATCATCGCATATTATCAAGCTAATATCAATTAATAAAGTAGCTTTTAATGAGCCATTAATGAGTTCATAACAAATTCTCAACGAGCTTCTAACAAATTGCTTACAAATTTAACGAGCCGAGCACCCCCATTTTAAGCAACTTGGTAAGCTTATTGAATTTATTCAAACTTGACTCGTTACTTATTAGGCCGTCAAATCAAACATGAACGAGGGTTTGTCAATCTCGAACATAAATAGTCTATCAAAAAGTTTGTCCGTTTACACCCCGTATGTGCTAAGTATGGCGTGAGTTTAGCAACAATCTTCTCGTTGAAGTTGCAAAAAATAAAAATGAGTATAGTCAAGATGTCTTACATTAAAGTTGTGAGAGAAAATAGATCAACATATAAGTATAATGAGCTTATATATGTGCGTCACGTTTAAGATCCATAGCCTCAATGTAGACCCATAGGATTTGACAGAAAGTTCGTTACATTACATTAGATTTTCGTTCACGGAATCTGCATGTGAGGTCCATAAACTCGGTGAAGGAACTAACTCTTCCATAAGGTTAAGCTGATGATTAAAGGTCTAGAAACAGATTTATAACTCAAATGAGATTTCAATCCAAAACCGATTGACAATAGAAGGATGTTGGTGCTTATGTGTGTTGGTGTGTGATGCAGGGGATACAATTTTTTATCACTCTTTAGATTCAAGATATGGTGGATGATCCCTAGAGTTGGTAAATTTGGGAGTGAAGTACCACTAGAAACTCAATTCCTTCTCTTGGAAGTGAAAGATGGTTCCGCCCTCCAAGGCGTGGCCTTGCGTCAATCCATGCACGATACCTTATATGTGTTGTTGTTGCCCGTTTTAGAGGGACCCTTCCGAGCCAGTTTGCAGGGTAGCCCGGAAAATGAGCTTCAGTTTTGTGTTGAAAGTGGTTAGTTGAGAAGTTGCGTTAGGACATGAGATCCTTTGACGTTGCTTGCCTGAAGCGGATTGTGGTATAAGTCCTGTAGGGGTAAATGGGTCGAGTTGACTTTTATTGTACATCGAAAGGCTAAGCTCGTTTCAAGTGTGAGCTTGAGTCAAGCCGCCTCATTTGGCTAAGCTAGCCAAGCCTGAGCCTAGTTTAGGTTAGGTTCAGCTGCTTGCGAGGCTTAAATGAAACAATATCTAGCTACTCCATGAGCCATGCAACGAGCCAAATTTTAACCTTGATTATTCGAGTTAAAACCAGAAGGGGTAAATCAACCCGATTTGAGTCTAAACAAGCCTAAGTAAGTAGAGCTCGGCTTCAAGATCCCCATGTTGGGTTTGAGCTCAATCAAACCAAGCAAAGCTCGAGATTATGACGAGCTTGGATGCCTAGCATATTTGGACCCGATCCATTCATGATCGATTTGGTTGTGAAAAAATATGTTTAACCCATATCTGATCTATTGTCATCGCTACCGGTCTACAATCTGCTGTAAGCAAGCAACAAAAAAGGATTCATATATCATCTATTTAATTTTCATGCTTTTATGTTGATTTTAGGTGATCCTGATGTTCAAAC
Organism: Simmondsia chinensis; assembly: GCA_018398585.1. NCBI lineage: Eukaryota > Viridiplantae > Streptophyta > Magnoliopsida > Caryophyllales > Simmondsiaceae > Simmondsia > Simmondsia chinensis. The sequence goes on along the minus strand of JAGTTD010000012.1, from coordinate 632,574 downwards.
AAGTCAAGTGTCAGAATCAGTGTTTATAAACTCAGGGAATGATCCCTATGAGCTCATCAAGAATTCTATCAAGTATGGCTCTTTTTCTCTATACTAAGATCATGACACGGTATCTGTTACAGAAAAAAATATATTTGTATTATACCGGATTCACTGATATCAGATAACAAAGAATACCGATTACTGTGCAGTTACCGAGCATGATTAAGACTCCATTGACATAGCACGAAGAAAGTCAGAGAATGTGAACAAACACAAGCCGCTCATAAGCAAGTCACCTTTAAATAGCGGGTCCCTAAAATCGGATCCAGAATTCATGATAAGCTTACGGATATTAGCCATATAAATATCCCGTCCACCTCATCATAGAAGATCATTGTAACACACCTCTAAACCTCCGAATTCTCTCAAATTCACTCAAAGAATTTCTGGACTTTGTATACTCTCTCAAGAGAAAATCAAATTACTTGGTCCAACTCCTCACACGAGCTTGAGTACCACTCTCGTAATACAAAGAACCCTTCTAAAAGCATATCCATAACCTTGATGGTCATGAATAAGATAGTAAAAATTGTATCTATATGTATGTTTGGTGTAGGATATTGGCTGAACACAAAGGTACATTCAGTCACATAGAACATAAGAAGGTATGTTCGTAATCGCGTGGAGGGTGTGCCGTTTAATTGGTTTGGCTGATGTTTGTTAGAGTATAAAATTATTTCTGGACTTTTATTAAATAGTTTAAACCTATTATTGATAGATGCCGGCGCATTTAGACTGGTTTGGATGGTGCACTTGGGATGCCTTCTACCAAGATGTCGATCCTCATGCAATCATTGATGGTCTTGAAAGGTATGAGTGCTTGTATGCTTAGTTGACATCGTTGTTTCCTATTTGAGTGAGAGTGTAAACGAGTCAAGTCAAGACGAGTACCTGTTTGTTCAAACTCAAGCTCGATAAGGTTGAGTTTGAGTTCAAGCTGAGCTTTTATTGACATTTTGAACCATAATTCGAACTCGGTTTGATGAGATATTACTGTTTTGATACTTGGCTTGACGTGTCTCCTTAACCTAATCGAGCTGAATCGAGCTTTTGATTGAGCCATGTCAAGCTTGCTATCGAGCCGAGCTTGCTATTTGTTTGAGCTCGCTACTAAGCTAAGATATTTGAGGTGCTATTGAGCCAATATTGAATCATTTTGAGCTAATATCGATCATTGACGAGCTTTTATCTAGCCCTTATATAGTTCTTAAGGAGTCTTTATAAACTTTTCGCAAACGTTATTGAGTCGAGTACCCCTTTGTTCAAACTCAACTAGTTAAGATTATTGAACCTGCTCATACTGGATTGGATAAGTTATCCAATTCCTAAAGTGAACACAAATAAGTCGTAATTGATTTTAAACACGAGTAGTTTATCGAATGTTTGGTTCATTAAAGCACTGTTCATGAGGTGGATCTTTGAATTTTCCACGCTTTCAACCCAATTAGCATTTCTGTGATGGGGCGTGTTAGAATATAAAACTATTCTCGAATCTTCAACTAAAAAGTTAAGCTTGTGAGACAGTTGGTTTCTGGGTCACAAATTAAGTGATGCTGCATTTTATTCATTATGTGAAGTACAGCTTTTCAAAAGGTGGATGTGCACCAAAATTCTTGATCATTGATGATGGATGGCAAGACACTTACAACGAATTCCACAAAGAAGGTGAAGAACACATTGATGGGACACAGTAAGTGATCTATGATCTTTTAGAGATTCGTCTATCTGTCATGGAATCAAACAAAGGTCATTATGTACTGAATTTTGAGTCAGCCATTATGCGATTGGTTGTTGCATAATATGTACGGCTTTTACGTACTGTAATGCAACCACAGACTGTGATTTTATTCCATTGCTTACACAAGAGATCTATGGTATCCTTACACTACGTTTTCTTCGGATTGATAGGTTTGCAATGAGATTGGTGGACACCAAGGAAAATGCGAAATTTCGAAATCTAAGCTCAGATGAGTATACCACCTTCTCTGAGTTCATCAAGTTCTCCAAGGAGAGATATGGCTTAAAGTAATTATCTTTCTTGGTTTTTGATCTTGATATTGTTCTATTTGTCTCAAAATATATGTCACTTTTGACTTTCTAAAGTAAAAACAACTAAATTTTCGATAAAAAGGAGATTTTTGTTCAATAATGATAACCAATAATGATAAAAAGGAGTTAAGCGTGCTTGGGCGAGAGTAGTACCAGGATGGGTGATCTCCTGGGAAGTCCTTACTCTCAGGTTGGGGGCACTGGAAAACAGCCTCTCTTCAGGTTAACACCCTGAAAGGGAAAGGCTGCGTACATCCGCCCCCCCAGACCCTGCGTAGGCGGGAGCCCTTGAGGCACTGGGTATGTTCCTTTTTCCTTTTTAATGATAACCAATGCAAAAACTCATACTGAATTGCTAAATACAGATACATCTACGTGTGGCATGCACTAGTGGGGTATTGGGGCGGCCTTCTCCATTCATCAGAAGCAATGAAGAAATACAACCCAAAAGTTGAACACCCAGTTCAATCCCCTGGCAACATTGGCAACTTAAGAGATGTTGCCATGGACAGCATTGAAAAATACGGGGTTGGCGTTATCGCTGATCCCGAGAAAATCAAGCAATTCTACAATGACTATCATGGTTATCTTGCAAGTATTGGTGTGGATGGTGTCAAGGTTGATGTACAAAATGTGGTTGAGACTTTGGCTTCAGGTCATGGCGGTCGGGTTCGGTTTACTAAGCTCTATCAACAAGAACTTGAGGAGTCCATTGCAAATAACTTCAAGGAGAATAATCTTATTTCTTGCATGAGTCATAACTCTGACTCTATTTTCAGGTTTGTCTGTCTTAATTTTATTGTTTCCTTGCATAACTTCATAATAATAATCACAAATATTGAAAATGTTTTCTTTCATCAAGGGGAAGTTAACAATCGTAATTACAAGATTTCTTTGTCCCTCTCTCCCCCTCCCACACCTCACATACACCCAATCTATCTCCATTTTTAGGTCATACAAACAGATTGCACCAAAAATTCGAGGCAATACTTAACAATGATGAATGAGTTTGGAAGTTGTTTTTGATGGAGTATAAATCAGTCACGAGTCTTCATCTAATGACTTGGACATTTGGAGTAACTAGTTCACTGATAGTTCTTGATCAAGTGAATTTTCATTGTCTATTTACAGTTCAATGAAGAGCGCGACTGCTAGAGCATCAGAGGATTTCATGCCCAGGGAGCCCACACTTCAGACGCTACATATTGCTTCTGTTTCATTTAACAGTCTTCTTCTTGGGGAGATTGTGGTGCCTGATTGGGACATGTTCCATGTATGCTAAATTCTTCTTCAATCTTTGTCTTCTTTCTGAACTCTTCAGGCTTTCGTTACACTTTAAAATCATTCTCGGGTCTTCTTCTAATGACTTAAGGGCTTGCTTGGTATCATTTTTGTTGGTAGTTTTTTGTTTTTGAGAAAGAGAAAACCAGGTTTAGTTTTTTCTAATTTGTGTCTTTCAAGTTTCATTTTTCATTTAGACTAGGAAAAAACTGAAAACAATAAACGTAAACCCATAAAAATTGCTTTCAAAATATGGGTTTTAGTTCCTTAAAGAAATTGCAAACTGGAAATGATATCAAATAGGCTCTAAGCTTTTAGAATAGTTAATTCTTTAATATAGTATCAGAGTCTCTTTGATTGAGATTTCGATGCCATTTTTTCTTCAGAGCAAACATGATACTGCAGATTTCCATGCTGCTGCAAGGGCAGTGGGTGGTTGTGCAGTTTATGTCAGGTAAGAAATTTGCTTTCTTACTGAACAAACTTTTGTTACATTTTGCTGGGTTTATATATGGAGTCTTGTTGTATTAAGCCTTATATATAGAGTATAAGATTGGGACGAACTAATTTAGGCCATATGGCACAAAAGATCTAGTGTTGTTATACATACATATATATATGTGTGTGTATATATATATATATATATTGTATTAAGCCTTATATATATGGTATAAGATTGGGACGATCTGATTTAGGCCATATGGCACAAAAGATCTAGTGTTGTTATACATACATATATATATGTATGTATAAATATATATTTGGTTGAGTAGGGTTGAGAGTTGAGACGTATCATGTAAGCTTAACCAGATTTAGTGAAATTGTTGTGCTCCGCTTTATAGACATAGGATTTAGAAAAACCATGTAAATTTGGCGTCTTTTTTTTTTTCCCCCTTCGACTATTGTGGATACTTGCATGGTCCTAATATATTAAAAATTCCCAGCTTAAAATAGATCGAACTGCATGAATGTTGTTTCGGTTGTGCTTCTTTAGGTTTTTTTCCCATTCGTTATTTCGTTTTTTGTTTATAGTTTCTGTAACACGAACCCGAATGGGTATCTTGTTGTATAATGGGCAGTGACAAGCCAGGAAATCATGATTTCAAAGTTCTAAGGAGGGTGGCATTGCCGGATGGTTCAGTACTTAGAGCTAAATATGCTGGCAGACCCACTCGAGATTGTTTGTTCGTTGATCCTGTTATGGATGGCAAAAGGTACGTTCCTTAAATCTGTAATCTCAAAATTGTCGAACTTTCACCCATCAGATTAAGTTGGTAGATAGTTGTTTCTTTGACATGGTATTAGAGTTTTGTTGACTGAGAAGTTACGTGTTTGAGTCTCAAGAGCTCACATTTTTAATACTAATAATTTTAGCACAAGTTATTAGATGGGCTTGTGCATTATCGAAGCATAGAGTTAAATGGGCATCACATAGGGGGTATGTTAGAGTATAAAACCATTCATGAGGTTTCTTCTTTACCTATGGAAATAGAAAACAACAGAATCTTTTTCAAAACCCGCCTTTTAGTTTCTAGACAATCGAAAACTGGAAACAAAATTGAAATCAAACAAGGCCTTAAAAACACTACGCGATTATCGCAAACCCATTACCTAACACCACGCTTCTATAACACCACGGTTGCAATTGTAAGCCAGCAAGGGGTAAATGAGCCAAGTCGAGTACCCTCTTGTTTGGACTCAATCTCAATAAGCCTTATCGAGCTCGAGTCCGAATTGAGCTCTTATCAGGCTTTGAGACCTTTTTTCGAGCTCAGTTCAATAAGATTTTAGTGTACGAATACTTGATTGGCTTGTTAGCTAATTCGAGCTTACTATTAAGTTGAGCTAAGCTCGTTATTGGGCCAAATTGAGTTCATAATTGATTCGAGCTCGCTATTGAGCTAAGCTGTTTGAGTTCCTATCTAACCATTTTTGAGCTAATACGGACTGTTATCAAGCTCTTAATGACTCTTAACGGGCCATTATGAAACTAGTCACGGACATCAACTAGCCAAGCATCTCCTTTTCGAACTCGGCTCAATAAGCTATCAAGCCCCATAATGAACTTGAGGCCTAATTGATTTCGAGCACAAGTAGTTCATTAAACTCTCAATTCATTTGCACCCCTACGATCTAGAATCCAATTCCATGCTTTGACGAACTAACAAGGAATCACGAGCTTTATTCGTTCTTTTGCAGTTTGCTGAAGATATGGAACTTGAACAAGTTAACTGGCATTGTGGGAGTTTTTAACTGTCAAGGAGCCGGGAAATGGCCACTGAAGCTGAATACTTATGAACACATACTCATGTCCGACTTCATTTCTGGGCATTTGAGCCCCGACGATATCGAATACCTTGATCAAATTGCTGGTGAAAATTGGAGTGAAGATTGTGCTGTCTATGCATTTCATTCTGGTAATTTACCTCCATTTTTCATAGTATCTTGGTGTTTTTCAATTCTGAAATTGTTAAAAAACATACTTATTGTTACGTGAAAATACTCAAGATCTGGGTTCAGTTTACATACCAAACGAAATATAAACAGCAAATAAGAAGGTAAGGGAGAAAGAGAAAAGAAGACATAAGTATTTATGTGGAAAACCCTCAGAGAGGGAAAAACCACGGGTAGAGATAGAGAACTTCACTAGAACGAAATTTGAATTTTACAAGAGAATTTCTTCACTCGCTTTCTGTGTAAAACGGTTGAAACCCTAAAATGAAGAGGTGAATGCATATATATAGCACCTCATAAACTAGAGAAACCCTAGAAAAAACAAACGGGTATAACAACCCGACCTGAAATAAAAGGTCCATACCACCTCTATGTTAACGATGAGGTGAATATATATATAGCACCTCATAAACTAAAGGGCTCGGTCCCTCCGCTCTATCGCAGACCTCTGTTTGGAATCTGGACTAAAAATTTGAGACACAACACATCATTTACAAATGTGTTTATATGGTAAAAGCTATCAACTAAGTACTAGAATCAGGCTCTGTTTGGTTGGGAAATACGAGGAAGTAATCTTCTGTATTATTATTATTTTTAGCTTACATGAATTAGTAGCTAATATTATTTGAAACAGAAGCTTCTTCCCCGATACGTAGTTGACTTCCTCTCAAAGACGGAGAAAATCATTGTCCTTCATAGATAGAAAACAAATCCGTGCAGAATTTTAGAATCAATTTTTTCTAGTTTATGATTTTTTATTTTCAATTAATGAAAACCGAAAATAGAAATCCAAACACTAGAAAATCTGTTTTCAAAATATGGTTTTTACTCTTAAAAACTAGAACCCGCAAATAAAAGACGACGCCAAAACCGACCATAAATGTTGACGTGCTGATAAAATATTGTACTGGAAATGATTAATCCAGTGTTTCAAAAAGAAGCCCAACTTAACTAACTCGAACCTTTATGTAACGTTTGTGATACCCGTTTTTAGAACATTGCATCCTCGATATTTTAACTAAATTATAAACTGTGATTTGATTCCATATGTCGGAAAGTAGCAAGCCAAGCTCACTTGGATGCTCATCTCATGCTGCAGGATCTCTTTCCAAGCTCACAAAGACTGCAAAATTGGAGGTGTCCTTGGCTATACTTACATGTGAAGTTTTTACAGTCTCTCCAATCAGGGTCAGTATATTTGTACACTAACGTTCTTTGATACATATAGCAGTTTAGATGGCAAATGTGTTAGTCTTATATTGCGTTCTTGTTTGTGTTATACAAAGGGTTTCAAAAAGGGGGTTGATCGGAGTCCACCCTGTTTGTTAAATGGGTCACAAACCCTCAATTCTTACCAACCTAGGATTAGGAAATGGGTAACCAACAGATTACCCATTTATCTCTGTAGATGTCGTTTTATGTTACATGCTAGTTCGTCTACTATTAACATTCTAATGATACGCCCTTAAAGTTAACACTGGCAATGAATAAATGATATGTTTACAGTTGCTGAAATGAATTATCAAATTAATATGTCCAAGCATAGTTCAGATCACCTCATATGCTGACATATGCTATATATAAACATATGTACTGTATACATATGATTCAAATGATTAACATGACATGACGTTGTAAAGAAGTTAACCATGTGGAAAATGGGTTGATCCGACACTGACATTGAGAGATGAAAGCTGAACATGTTGAACATGTCAACCTATATTCAACCTGGCACCATGAACCCGGAACTGAACCCATTTTCTTCTTTCTGTTGTCAATGTTGTATTATTGTGTCATGTCAAATTTGCCACCTCTATATAGTAGATTCACTGTGGTGGAAAAATAGCGAAAAATAGCTAAAAATAGTCGTTCTTAATGGCAGGTACTCAACGAAACGATTCGTTTCGCTCCCATTGGGTTACTGAACATGTATAGTAGTGGTGGCGCAGTTGAAGAGATACGCATTAGCAGCAGTCCAGAAGGATATAGAGTGAAGATCAAAGGCCGGGGGTGTGGCCAGTTCGGTTTATATTCAAGTACAAAGCCAAGGCGTTGTACAGTTGAGACTGAGGGTGTAAGATTCGATTATAACACAGAAAACGGGTTGTTGTGCTTCGATCTTAAAGGGGGGTGCCAAGTAAAAGATATCGATATCGTCTATTGAGATGGTTGATTCTTGACCTGATTCATCCTTTCTTTAATGTGAGATTTGAACATCTATTATTTACGTGTTCTGATGTTTAATATATAAAATGAGATATCTTAAGATTTAAATTTTTATTATTTAGGTATCCTATACTGGGATTAGTTGAATTGTTGTTGCCATTCGACGAATTTTCACCAGAAAATGTTACCATTGCGTGTCTTGGGAGGAATTTTTGGCAAAAATTCTTGAATTTCCAAAAACATTGAACGGAATTTGACTTAAAGTTCTTACATATTGTCAAAATTATGTATTATATCGTCATTTTTAGGAAAACTTTTGGCAAATTCTGACTTAATAAATTCATTAAGTTTTGACTCAGACTACCCATATGATGTCAAAATCACGTATCACTTTTGTATTTTCTGTTGCAAAATTCATTGGATTATAACAGTTGATTATATAAGTGATCAATTTTTAAATAAAGTACCTTATTATATACAGTGAAATCTCCGATTGCGTAAAGGGAAAAAAAGAACAAACCACGTGTATCAGGAGGTTAAAATTTCCCCCAATTTTAAGCAATGCTGCAAAAAGTAAAAAGGCAGCATTATCTAGTATAACATAATGTTTATTTAACCAAATTAACTTTTACTTCTTTGATTATCTCAACCTTTTTATGCAAAAGAGATTATCCACAAACAGTAAAAAAGCTAACTTCACCATGAATTTATGTATGAGCAGTGTTATGTGTAAACGAGTCGAGTTGAGCTGAACACGTCCTTGTTCAAACTGGAGCTGATCCAAGCTCGTTATCGAGCGTAATTGAGCTCGTAATGAAGTCAAGGTAGCTATCCAGTCAAGCTCGCTACCAAGTTAAGCCATTATCGAACCACTTTTGAGCTAATATCGACTGCTAACGAGTTTTCAACAAGATCGAGCCCTGTTTTCAAATTTGCTGAGTCAATATCACTTCTTTCTAAAAATTTACTTATCTTTAATTCTGATTTTCTTTTCTTTTCTTTTTTTTTTTTTGTTTTTGGCAAAAGGAATTTGCTGAGGTAAGATTGCTTATGCAAGCTTGGTCTGCTGTTCAGCTAAAGTTAACTTAATTTTGTTTTAGTGATAAAGAAGTTGTTATTTACGGACTAATTAGTGGTGGTTCAGTCGTTTAGCGTAGGTTGGTTTTGCCTATAATTCTTTTGTAATTCTGTTTTCTCGGATTCGGATTTTGTCTTGTTTTGTCTCTCTTTGACTTACGTTTTTATACAGGATTGACTCCAGTCTCGCTTGTACGAGTAGTCTGTCTCGTATTACGACTTTGTTGCCAATTATCGAAAAAGAAACTTAGTTAAGGTTAATGAAACGTGTTTTAACAAAGGACACACAGAATCCACATTTTCACTTTAGTTGTTTTTTATATGAAAGAGGGGAAAGCACTTTAAGCATATAATTTAAATATTTAATTAATTATTTTATGCTAAATTATGAAACAATCCAAATATAAAATTATTTTATTTCCATAAGGTAATGATTTTTCATGACTTGTGCTATACTGTTTGATGCAGGATAAGTAATCGAAAAGTTTATGGAGCTTAACTGAACTGTCAGAAGTTCAAATAGGTGTAGTGTAAGGAGTTACATGACCTATTTATCGAAACGAAGCCCTTGGACTGAACTATGAAAAGCCAACAGTTTGACCTCTGTCTCTGCTCAAATTTGCTCTGGCACGGTTTGTGATCTTCCCCTACAACGAGCTCGTCTCTCCCAATGTTGATATAACCGTGTACCGCCTGTTTTTGTTCCTTTATGTATGTTTATTGTTTTTGCCTTGACTTCTTGTTTTCTTGGTTTTACTGTTCTGTGTTTCTCATACCCGAGTTTTTTCGGGTTCTCTTACGCCTTGCATTGTCGAATGGCCTGTTATGTATTGCGATTTCTATTGCTAATTATTGAGGAAAAAAAAAATTAGTGTAGTGATAGTTTTGTAATTTGTACTTGTAGTGATAGTTTTGTAATTTGTACTTCGGGGTTTCTTGTTAGTTGGCTATAACTTAGCAACAACTATTGTCGTTCATTTTAGAAATTCTCAACACAAACTGTCGTATGTTCTCTCTCAATTTCAGTAGATTTCGAGGTCCTTCGAGTTTGATGTGTTCAGAATTAAGTTTGTATTTTTGTTCCGCATCATGAATTGGGTATATTTTTGGCATACTAACCATTACTCGGACAAATACATACAAACTTCAGTAAACATTAAAACCGATTTTAAATGTTATTGTTGTAAAGAAGAGACCGACATATAAGTTAAAAAGAAAATCGTGGTAGTAGGGATGCTCAGGTCTTGTTCGCTTTCCACATGAATAGAATTTTACGTGGGAAGTTGTATTCCCTGAGAATGTAATTCATATGTCAACTTCCCAAGAAATAGGTAAAAAACGTTTGGGTGCCAGGACGGGAAAAATAACTTCCTTGGGAAGGTTAGTTAAAAATGAAAGAATTAGAACTTATCTGGGGGGCTAGGTAAGTTACTTCTTGTGTTTAGAAGGAATTTGAAATTGCTTAGCAGTTTCCACCTCCCGCATTTTGAGTACTTCTTGCCAACCAAACAACAGCCAAAATCTATATTTTCCATGAATTTTTACTCCCCCCGTTCACTTTCTGTGTACCAAACGAGGCCTTAGTGTCTTTCACAAGTATCAGAAGAAAAAGAAAAGGCAGAATGCTATGAAAATTAAACTAAGTACATTAAGGCATGTGAGAAATAATTTACCAAGTTAATATATCTGAATCACATATAATCTCAAGTGAGATTTTTACACCAAAATTGACAGATACTTGTGTGATCAATAATCCATTATACATCAGCTAATTTGTTGTGGGAAAATGTGGTCTTTTTAGGAGCTATTTGGACCAAAAGCTTTAGGGGTTTCGCTAATGTAGCCTTAGCTGATTTGCAGAGGGACTGGAGGGCTTTGTATTATTAGTTGTATTTTTTTTTGTTCCTTGGTTGTGTTTTGAGAACATCTTGTCCTTAACTCTTTGTTTATTCTTTCTCTCTTAATGATATTTCTTTTTCTGATAAAATAACTTTTATGACTTACATAAGAAACATCGTAATAGGAGTTGCTGAAGAATTCATGGAGCAACTAGATTTCTAGAAGCCTATAAGGTCAAGTGAAAGAAATGAATGTAATTGTGACTTAGAACGGTTATAACTTTTGATGTGTAAGGAGCTACACTTGTTACATATCAAAACAAAACTCTCGGAATGAACTATGCAAGGCCACTTGCTAACCCCGCCTGTTTTGCCCAAGTTCAGCCTCTAGACGTATTTTTGAGCCATTTTAATATTATCGGCAACTACCTTAAGGTTTTGTTATATCCTCCTTAGCTGCTTCAGTTTGCTATACCAGAACCTTCCTAATACAACTCCCAGCATTTTCTCACTTATTTTCAGTGGACTCCAAGTTGCTTCAACCTTTCCATGCTCAATATCGAGTTTTACGTTTTTGTTCCGCATTAGAAACGCTCGGTATGATCAAATGATAAAAAGATACAAGTCAATTTGTCATGTTTGTATATGCAAGATGATCTTTAGCACTAAAGAGAAAGAGTAATGGGGCCACAACCAAAGCTTATTTTAAATATTTGCATGGCTTTAGTTTCTCTGCAAGCAAGGTATAATTCTTGATTCATATTCTACTTTATCTCTTTTTATTTACTATTCTTACTTATATATATATATATATATATATATATATATATATATATATATATATATATATATATATCGTTGCATGAATATCAAACCTTACAATAACTCAAAATATCTTAGTGTGTTTGGTCTTATTTGTAAGAAAAAAATTATGGCAGGTGTAACACAACCATCTAGGCAGTTGATCAAGGGCGATCGGCGCCCGTTTTCGTCTTCCGAGGACCTCACAATGCTCAAGCAAATCCAAGCCACCCACTCCCCTGATGGGCGTGATGTGGACGTTCGTCCTATTCTTGATGTCATCGAGGATATCTTTCTTCGTGCTGCTCCTAGCCCTGACGGTGCTAATGTACTTTTACGAGATCTTTTCTTTCTTTTTGGGTTTGTTCGGTATTGGTTTCTTTCTGTTGTTTATGGGTTTTGAGAAGCTAAAAACTGAGTTTTGGAAATGGCTTTCTCTTGTTTTTGGTCTTTTTGGTTTCTATTTTAAGTTTGCGCAAATTTGAGAACAAAAAACCAAATTTTTAGATTGTCAAAAACACAAAACCAAAAATGATACCAAATAGGGCCTTAATGAAGCGTACGGAACAATGTGCAAATTCTGCTCGAGTATCGAGCTTATGAGAATGAAAACTTGAGACATTGAAGTCAAAAGAACTCTGATACCATGTCTAGAAACCAACTTTACTTGTAAATAATTCCAGCATAACCGTAGTAAACAAGTGATGTAATTGTGCAGGCTAATCAAGGGGATCAAATGGATTCACTGGAGGGTAAAATAAGTGCAGCTTCCATTGATGGCATGCTTGAAGCTTTGGCCTTCATTATTCAAAAAGTTTCTTGCGAGGTATGCAATTCTTTAAGGGGAACTGACTATCTCCAAAAGCTTAATCTGTTAGATCATAAAGATCCTGGAACAATGTCATACTGTAACGTATTCCGCACGTGAATATCCATTAGACTTAGGTACAGAAAGAACACAAATGTAGCTACCATATACCTTTCTTTTAAGGTCATACTAGTACTGATGATGTGGGTGTTCGTGATTCAGACTTGAGATCTTTCAGTCAAAGAAACTTTAATATAGTATTAGAGAAACTGATTTTTTATGTGAAGCCTCTTGAATGACTGAAATCTTAACAAAAAAATGAGAAGGGGGGGGGGGGGGGGGGGGGGGAAGGAGAGGAGAGGAAAAAAAAAAAGCGTTTTCTTAGACAGATATAATGTAACTGGTACTTCGGGGTTTAAACTTCAGATTTTGATCAATCTTAGTAGTACTTTATGACTAAACAAGGATCTCGTTGGCTTGTAGTTGTCATGCAAGTGTTCAAGCGGAGGGGACGCGCATGGGACAACTATGGCTGTTCTAAACATGCTATCGAGCTATTCGTGGGATGCGAAGGTGGTGATTGCTCTAGCAGCCTTCGCTATAACCTATGGCGAGTTCTGGCTTGTGATCCAGCTCCATGCCACCCACCCACTGGCTAAGTCTGTAGCCGTCCTGAAACAGGTGGTGGACCTTATCAAGTATGCCAGCTCGATCAAGCCTCGCTTTGACACGCTAAACAACCTCATCAACGCCGTGTTGGATGTGACCAAGTTCATTGCTGACTTCAGGCAGTTGCCTTATCAGTATATCTCACCAGAAAACCCGCCTCTGTCCACTGCCATGACTCATATTCCGAATGCTGCCTACTGGACCATCCGAAGTATTGTTGCTTGTGCTACCCACACCGCTAGCCTCATTGGCGCGAGTTATGAGTAAGATCTTTAGTAACTGTCGAGTAACTGAGTATTCCATAATAGTTCGTGAGATAAGGCTTGATTTGAATCAATTTTTTTTTTTTTGTTTTCTAATTTGAATGTCCGATAATAAATCAAGGAACCTGAGCTCAACGACCGAGGCTTGGGAGCTGTTGAGCTTGACACATAAGGAGATAAACATATTGAAGATTCTTCAGCAACAACTCGATCTTTGCAACAAACATATAGGTGAGGTTTCCGTTGCTCTTGTTTTTGTCGCAAACATGTTAATGAAATATTAAGGAATATAAATATTTAAAGTAGACCGTAGATAATAAATTAAGCATCCTATGAACTTTATAAATTTATAAATAAGATAATACATGCCATGGTCCAAGTGTGTCAGCGAAAATTGATTGAACTTCGAATAAGAGCGAGAGGATGGTGAATGGTAGATCTCAATGGGTAGATAAAACTTATGTCTCTCATGAGTAAGGACGAGCAAGCTTTATATAGAAAAGCCCGGAGTTTGCCCACTAAAAACTCTTAATCTATATAGAGTTTGACTCCAACTTGTACCTAACTATACGAGTCCAAGATGACTGTCTTCCTAGTAATCCATTGAGTTGTGTTGGCAAGTAGGAGTCCAAGGATTTTCCGTTTAATAAGCAACTGAAAAAATACACTTGTACTAAGAAACCAAGACTTCTGATGCAACAACTATTTTTTCGCGTAGCTTCATAGCAACAACTGCGAATATGAAAAATGTTTTCCTTCATGGACGGAAAAATGATTTTTGGCATATTCGCATGTCATATATCTCCTTTCAACCACAACTTTGTCAAGCTGAGCGTGATATTCTGTATAAATTTATAGAATGAAACTATTTTCTGTAGCTACAAAGACAAAATTTTCTGTGGGAAAAATGTTTTCCGGGGCTAAATATAAGGTGAAAATGCAGATGAAAAGAAACAAGCAGAGGCATTTTCGAGACTAGTAGACTTATTTGAGAAGCCTGATACGGACAACAACAAGATTTTCAAGCAGTTGTTGAGCCCTAGAGATGATCAACCTCCTCTCTATCAGAGCTCCTCCAAGACAAGGGTTTGATCCTTTACTCCCATTATTTTATTTCATTCGTGTTGTTGTTGTACGGGTGTAAATGAGTCGAGTTGAGCGTGAATTCATATGGGTCGAGGATCAACTCGTCAATTGTTTGCTGGTTGAGACTTATTGAGCTAGGAGAACTTACATGGGTTCGAGCTGAGTTTGGCCTGGTTGAGCTCAAATCTGGCTCTATGAGGTTCAGCCAAGTTGCGCTGAGCACGAGTTCATATGGTTCAAGGATGAGCGGTCAATGGTTTGTTTGTTGAAACTCACGAACTTGGATACTTTACATAGGTTCAAGCTAAGTTTGTTCCGCTTGAACTTGAATTGAGCAGAGCCCGAGCTCATAGGGCTGTTCGAGGCTCAACTAATACTGATCCTGCTCATGACCCGACTTGTCCCATTTACAACCCATTGATTTCTATACTCTCTAACTTTTTTTTTTTTTTTGGATCATAATCCATACTCTTAACTTAATGCACATAATTTAAAAAAAAAAAAAAAGGTGCAAATAGAAGTACTACGGAGAAAAATAGTGTTATTATTCATATCAGACTTGGAGGTGTCCTATGAGGAGTTGATCATTCTAGAATACATATACAAAGAATCGAGGTCGGATCCCGAATTGCAGTACGAGATTGTTTGGATTCCGGTTGTTGACAAGGCGGCCCCGTGGACCGAGGCTCAGCAGCAGAAGTTCCTCCAACTCCAGGCCGGTATGCCCTGGTACTCTCTCTACCATCCATCCCTGCTCGAGCCAGCAACTATCAGGTACGTAAATAGTGTTCCATGAATTACTCGTGTTTTTTCATGTTTGATATGGGTGCTCGGCTAATTGAAGCTTGTAAATAGTTCATTAATACTTGTTATGGGCTTGTAAAAAGCACATTGATAATCTAATTCAGCTCTATAATGAAATAACAATGGCTTTTTAGTAATTGGAATATGTCGCTAAGTGACATTCATTTGATGTAAGACAGTATCTTGAATAGATTTGGTTTGATAACGAGCTCAAGGTAGCTCGAGTTAATTAACAGTCCAAATAAATAACATACTAATAACTTATTGAACTAAGTTTGAACAAGTAACAAAAGATTTGTTTAAAGCTCATCTCGATCGACTAGATCACCTCCCCCTCCCTTCATTGACTACAACGCCCACAATTCCTTACTTGTCACGGATATTAAATGGATATTCGTTATGCATACTAATACACGCTAATCTTCTGCGAATATCCAACATATGTCTGCCAATACTCGGTCCATACCCCCCCAGACTATGGAGCCTTAAGTAGGGCAAGGTAGGGCAGGGCACGACGGGTAAAAAGTTATACCTATACATAGTACAAATATTGCCACATATACCCTCCTCACATGGCAAAATGTGACCCGACCAGACGACCTGATCCATTTGACGCGCTACACAACCCATAACCCGAAAATTTTAAATTTTATTGGGACCCAAACTCGAAATGATCCAACCCGAATTTGACCCGACCCTAACTTGACTGACCCAAGCTGACCCAAAACCCAAAATGACCGGACCAGTGTGACCCGAAACCCGAACGAGACCCACCCTATATCCTAAAATGACCCAAATAGAAATTTAATTTATCATAAAATCTAAATAAATACTAATTATAATCATTTCATTTTGTAGTTCTAGTTATAATTTTCGAGGTCGAATAAATATATTATAAAAGTAAGTTATTGGGTCAACTTGAAATCCAACTGGACTCAAGGATACCCAAGCCCAGCAACACTGATTGCCAGGTCACATATGCTACCCGCCTCACTTACACCCATGATCGCTGAATAATGGGTTTTACCCGTCTCGTCTGATTGCTATGTTTCCTCTGTGTTTCAGTAACTCATCCAATTAGTTATACAGGTACATAAAGGAGGTGTGGAAGTTTGCAAAGAAGATGATATTGGTGGCAATAAATCCACTAGGCAAAGTGGTGAACACAAATGCACTTCATATGGTGTGGATATGGGGCAACGCAGCCTACCCTTTTACTACTCCCCATGAGGAGTCGCTTTGGCGCAACGAGACGTGGCGTGTTGAGCTCTTGGTTGATGGCATTGATCGTGGTATCCTTGATTGGGTCTGTTCTACTTCTACTTCTTCAACCCCTTTTTCCTTTACGCGGGAACGGAAATGAAAAGATCGAATCGAGCACGTCAAATTCGCAAAACAAAATTGGAATGCACTGAAGAGAGAGAGAGAAATTAGGGGTTTGTATTCAGAAATTTTGCAAATGAAGAATACAACCATCTATAGCCACTATTTATAAAAAAAAAACAAAGAAAAACCCTAATATGCAAAATTACGAAAATGCCGTAAAATACGAAATTATGAAACTACACCTAAACTAGGCGGAAAACATAAAAGAGGGCCGAAAACATGTTTAGAGGCCGAATTTGGGGAAAATAGGCGGGGCTAGAGGTAAAGCGTCTGGGGCTGCATGGTTTAGTTCGATAACTTCGTTTCGACAGGTTACGGGCTCTGTAACTCCTTACGGATCAAAGTTATTATTGTTTGAAGTTGGCCTCACAAACTAGTGCTTCTGACCCACCCTTTGTGTTTCTAGCGGTCCAGCTACTCCAGAAACTCTTCTGCTATTCTTCCGACATCATATATATAATGCTTAGTTATTGTGGGTCTATTAGTCCCTTAGAGTTTGTTCGTGGATTTTTTCGATGTTCTTCTGTTTCGTTTCTCGAACAGAACCATGCTAACAAATTTCTTCTTTTTATCCATCCTCAGATAGTACATGGGAAACACATATGCCTATACGGAGGAGAGGACATGGGGTGGATCCGCCAATTCACACAAAAATCGAAAGAAGTGGCCGCCAGCCTCCAAATAGACTTGGAAATGGTGTACGTAGGAAAAAGTAAGGCAAAAGAGCGCATGAGAAAGATGCAAACAGTGATTCAGGACGAGAACCTGAGCCACTTCTTGCCTGACTTGACATCGATATGGTACTTCTGGACCAGGCTCGAGTCGATGCTTTACTCGAAGATGCAACACAGAAATAACATGGAGAATGACTTGATCATGCAAGAAGTCATGACTGTGCTTAGCTTTGATGGTGGTGATCAGGGTTGGGCCATTTTCTGTCTTGGGTCTAAACAAATGGCTCGTGCTAAGGGGGACACCATGCTCAAGAGCTTCGACAGGTAACTATTTGTTCGAGTCAGTTTATGTATACTTTGTTAACTCATAGTTGTACACAAAATCTATTCGAAGGCTTCTCTACGTGAAACCGGGTAAGCTAGGCCACGGTAACCTGGTGGATGGCCTCAAAAGCAAAACCCCAAATGGATCGCTTTGTGAGGAGCCAAATCTGTTAGGGACTCTATGTGTGCTTCTAAGAAGAAAACCCAGATCGAAATTGTAAGAGAGAAAAGATCAATATATCAGTCTAGTACACTAATCCAACTAATACAACAACGTCGACAACATTCTAGTGCCTCAAACGGGCTCCCTGCCAAGGTAGGATTTGGGGAGGGTAAGATGTACGCAGCCTTAGCCTACAGCCAACCCTACAAGCTATTTCCGACACCAAAGTGATTGACATTAGGCGGAGTAAGTGACTAGACTTATATGATCTTTACAAATTACAACATAAAGTATTTTTTTTAGAAAAAATTAAACTCACATATAAAATTTTCAACAGCTTCCCCGATTGGGAGGATGATGCAAAGGAGCAAGGGTTTGTGCCAGCATTACAAAAAACCCTCACCAGCCTGCACACTCCAGAGCACTGCAACCGGCTTATCCTGCCAGGTAAGGAAAAATATAATCTCGAACTAACTAAAATATCGTACTAAATATACCTTTTCAGTTATTTAATATTTGGCTTAATACTGATCAATAGTTCGGTTACTAAATAGTATTTTAAAAGAATCGGTAGTTTTATCTTCGGTATAATATGCTTCTTGGGCTGATTTTGATTTGGGTCTACATGATTTTCGATCCAAATGCCCTAAAAAGATATAATCGGTAATTTTCCTAATAATGCAGTATGTCGGTATTATTACGATTCATTAGTTATTTGAATTGTGTATGTATGCTATAATATATTCTAATTAGTGCATTTGATTAATATCGATTGGTCTGTGAAAGTCCACGGGGCCTTAAGGCCCACCCATAGAGTAGGAAAATACGAGGTAAATATATAAATCCAAATAGTTTCATCTTAAAAGCAGTGGGCATTAGGTAGAATAGTCTAGCGGACTTATTGATCATTTTCTCTTGCCACTTTAACGTGTAATATTTTAACTATACTCACATGTGAAGTCCTCGACATTATCTGCAGGCATTGAAGGTGGCATCCCCGAGAAAGTGGTATGTGCTGAGTGTGGCCGCCCCATGGAGAAGTACTTCATGTACCGCTGCTGCAATGAGTAATCATCATCGTTGTCGTTGCTGATAATGGTTCTTGGTTTCGAGTCCTACTAGTTACAACTCCGATTTGTTATTTATGGATGTCTGATTAGTTTTAGGGTGAAATCTGCTGCATTATGATGGTACTCGTAATAATAGGACTTTTTTTTGGAGTATTTTTTTTATTTCTGGTTTGTATGTTGGATGTTGTTGATTAATTAATGGATGTTAATGTATTGTTGAGTGTGATGTAATGATCTTGTGATGATGATGATGATAATAAAATGGATATGGGTTATGATCATCGGTTTTTAAAAGTTGGTGCTCTTTGAAAACAGTCTCTTTACATGGTAGCATCTTGTAGGGATAATGCTGCGTATATTTTATCCCTAGACCCTGTCGTGGCAGGAGCCTCTATGAAACACTGGGTTGTTGTAGTTGGTCAAGATCATCTATGTTTGGATACCAAGTGGTATCTAGTTTATGTGAAGTACTCTACATATGATGCAGCCCGTATCTTAGCGAGATGGGTTACTTGGCAAGATAAGGATAAACGCGGATAAATATATGACTTTAGGAGTTTGTCATCCATTAGGTTAGCTGGTAGATTACAGATAATTATTAGTTATTTAGATAATTAATAGTTATTTTTGTAATTATTTTTTAGTCTTTTATTTATCTTCTAAATTTTTATTTTAGATGGGTTTTCTCCTTTATTTAAACAAGAGGAAGTCTAGGGTTCAGTGAGTTCAATTGTTTAGAGATTTTTATCATTTATGTTTTCTTTCTAGTTCTTGGGATGTGAATTTACTTAGACTCTTTATTTCCCTTTGTTCTTAATTATATTCGTAATAAGAATTTAATGGAAGGCTATTAAATCTTCCATTTTCCTAAATTTTCACTTACGTGCCGTATCAATATATTAGTTTAAAAAATTAATATATAAGTCTAATGAATTACTTCATCTAATGTCAATCGATTTTAAAATAAAAACTCTACTTCAACTTTTACGTGGAACCTGAACCTATGTGTAAGGTCAACAGATATATCCAAACACATGAAACTCACAGTTTACAAGCTAAGAGAGGAATGTCATTACCGTATAAGCATGCAGTGCGGGATTCTCAACGCATCTGCCTTGGAGGCGCAAACATAAAAAACAGTGCCTAGTTTTTATACTATATTCAGCTTCACTTTACCTGTTAAATTAAAGGAGGGATGTTCTGGTGAAATTTCACCCGGCTTTAAGATAGATGCTCGGAGTTGAGATCCACATAGAAGTCTAAATGGGATTCCATATTTTAAAATTAATTGACATTAACTAGAGTAACCCGTTAAACTTATATGTTAATATGACATTCTTATTAGACATACCAAACACATTTAATGTTGATGTTGGAGCATGAGGGGCTAGTGTTGTATAATATGGTCTTATTTTGAGCACTTATATATATATATATATATATATATTGGACCCCTTAAATAAAGTTATCCAAATTTTTTTTTTTATATTTAGCAACGATTAAGAGCTAAATTTTCACTCCAAATGACAATATAAAACAAATATATGACTAATGAATTGAATAAAGTGGAAAGTGAAAGTAATTTGTAATTTAAGTCCACCCTGAATTAAAATTCTGGATCCGCCACTGGCAAGAATAGTACCAGGATGGGTGACCTCCTGGGAAATCCTCGTGTTGCCAACCCTATAAGGTTAGGGGTCCTTGGAAACAGCCTCTCTGCAGGGTTACACCCTGAAGAGGTAAGGCTGCGTATATCCACCCTTTCTAGACCCCCCTTATGCGGGAGCCCTTGAGGCACTCAATTTGTTTGTTTTTATCATAAATTGGGTATTTTTGACGTACTGTGCCATTACTCAGACAAATACATAATAACTTCAGTAAACATTAAAATTGATTTTAAATGATATTGTTGTAACGAAGAGACCAACATATAAGATAAAAAGAAAATCGCTGTCGTAGCTAATTTCTCTACTGGGGATGCTCAGGTCTCGTTCGCTTGCTACATAAATTAAATTTCTGTGGGAAGTTTGTATTTTTCGAGAATTCAATTCATGTGTCAACTTCCTAGGAAGTATATTAAAAACTTTTGGTTGCCAGAATAGGAAATAGAACTTCCTTCGTGAGGTTAGTTAAAAAATGAAGGAATTAGAACTTATCTAGGAACTAGATAAGTTACTTCATGTGTTTTAAAGGAATTGAAAATTGCTTAGTAGTTTCCACTCCCCGCATTCTGCCTACTTTCTGTCAACCAAACAAAAGCCAAAATCCGTATTTCCCACGAATTTTTACTTCGCGCGTTTTACTTCCGGCATACCAAACGAGCGCTAAGTACACTAAGACATGTGAGAAACTGTTATAGGACCTACCAAGTTAATATATCTGAATCACATATAATCTTAAGTGAAGTTTTAACTCCAAAATCAGTAGGTAGTTATGTTAAGAGTAAGAACTCCGCTGTAGGAAAGAAAAGATTGACATATAAGTCTAGTGGGTTACTCTATCTAAGGCCAATTAATTTTAGGATGAAATGCCACTCAAACATATATGTGAATCTCATGTGTTCCAACTTCGTAAGTTGGGCATAAAGGCCCGATGGAATTTAACAACTTATGTGATTAGTTTTCCATGATTCTTATATACTACTCATTTTTTCATCGTAACTTTGATATAAGACTTTATTACCGGACTTATATATGAAATGATGTAACATCAGTAGTTAAGGAATCCATGAAGCAATTGGATCGCTAGAGCCTAGACATTCAAGTCAAAGAACTACAATAAAGTTGCAACGTAAGACGAGCATAATTTTTGATGGATAAGGAGTTACGAGGCACGTTATATATCAAAACGAAACTCTCAGAACAAACTACGCAAAGCGACTAGCTAGCCCCACCTATTTTGCGTAAGTTCAGCTTCTAGACATGTTTTTGGGCCATTTTAGTGTTTTCTGCAACTAGCTTAAGGTTTTGTTACCTATAAATTCTCCTTGGCTGCTTCTGTTTGCTCATTCTAGAATCCTTCTAATACAAACTCTAGCATTTTTTCTCATTTTCGGTAGACTCCAAGTTGTTTTCGATCTTTATGTTCAATATCAAGTTTATGTTTCTGTTCCGCATTAGAAACGCTCGGTATGATCAAATGATAAAAAGATACAAGTCAATTTGTCATGTTTGTATATGCAAGATGATCTTTAGCACTAAAGAGAAAGAGGTTTTTTTTTTATAATTATCGGCAAAGCCGTAGACAGGCAGCTAGAAAAAACGAGGCTTGGGCCACTCCGTAAACGGAAGGGGGAACAAAAGGAAAACAAAAAGCATCAAAACCAACAACACGCAAACCCGAAAAAACAGACACCAAGCACACGCTACCCAAGACTGGCACAAAACAAGCTCAGGCCGGGAACACAAAAGAAAAAGAACCAAACGACCAGCACGGGAAACCGAAGCAAGACTGAACCTCAATGACAAAACCACCGACCTCATTTAGCTCGCAGATTTGCCGCCGTGGGTGGGTCGAAACCATCGAAATTAAACCCAACTCTTCTTCCCATGTCAATTGCCTGCTCTGCTTGAAGGATCAACTCATCGTACTAAAGAGAAAGAGTAATGGGGCCACAACGAAAGCTTATCTTAAATATTTGCATGGCTTTAGTTTCTCTGCCAGCAAGGTATAATTCTTGATTCATATTCTACTCTCTCTTTTTATTCACTATTCTTATATATATATATATCAAACCTTACAATAACTCAAATATCTAAGTGTGTTTGGTCTTATTTGTAAGAAAAATATGGCAAGTGTAACACAACCGTCTAGGCAGTTGATCAAGGGCGATCGGCGCCCGTTTTCGCCTTCCGAGTACCTCACAATGCTCAAGCAAATCCAAGCCACCCACTCCCCTGATGGGCGTGATGTGGCCGTTCGCCCTATTCTTGATGTCATCAAGGATATCTTTCTTCGTGCTGCTCCTAGCTCTGACGGTGCTTATGTACTTTTACGAGATCTTTTCTTTCTTTTTGGGTTTCTTTGGTATTGGTTTCTTTCTGTTGTTTATGGGTTTTGAGAAGCCAAAAACTGAGTTTTGGAAATGGCTTTCTCTTGTTTTTTGGTCCTTTTGGTTTCTATTTTAAGTTTGAGCAAATTTGAGAACAAAAAACCAAATTTTAAAATTGTCAAAAACACAAAACCAAAAATGATACCAAATAGGGCCTTAATGAAGCGTACGGAACAATGTGTAAATTTTGCTCGTGTATTGAGCTTATGAGAATGAAAACTTGAGACATTGAAGTCAAATGAACTCTGATACCATGTCTAGAAACCAACTTTACTTGTAAATAATTCCAGCATCACCGTAGTAAACAAGTGATGTAATTGTGCAGGCTAATCAAGGGGATCAAATGGACTCACTGGAGGGTAAAATAAGTGCAGCTTCCATTGATGACATGCTTGAAGCTTTGGCCTTCATTATTCAAAAAGTTTCTTGCGAGGTATGCAATTCTTTAAGGGGAACTGACTGTCTCCAAAAGCTTAATCTGTTAGATCATAAAGATCCTGAAACAATGTCATACTGTAACGTATTCCGCACGTGAATATCCATTAGACTTAGGTACAGAAAGAACACAAATGTAGCTACCATATACCTTTCTTTTAAGGTCATATTAGTACTGATGATGTGGGTATTCATGATTCAGACTTGAGATCTTTCAGTCAAAGAAACTTTAATATAGTTTTAGAGAAACTGATTTTTTATGTGAAGCCTCTTGAATGACTGAAATCTTAACAAAAAAAGAGGGGCGGGGGGGAGAGGAGAGGAAAAAAAAAAAAAACGTTTTCTTAGACAGATATAATATAACTGGTACTTCGGGGTTTAAACTTCAGATTTTGATCAATCTTAGTAGTACTTTATGACTAAACAAGGATCTCGTTTGCTTGTAGTTGTCATGCAAGTGTTCAAGCGGAGGGGACGCGCATGGGACAACTATGGCTGTTCTAAACATGCTATCGAGCTATTCGTGGGATGCGAAGGTGGTGATTGCGCTACCAGCCTTTGCTATAACCTATGGCGAGTTCTGGCTTCTGATCCAGCTCCATGCCACCCGCCCACTGGCTAAGTCTGTAGCCGTCCTGAAACAGTTGGTGGACCTTATCAAGTATGCCAGCTCGATCAAGCCTCGCTTTGACACGCTAAACAACCTCATCAACGCTGTGTTGGATGTGGCCAAGTTCATTGCTGACTTCAGGCAGTTGTCTTATCAGTATATCTCACCAAAAAACCCGCCTCTGTCCACTGCCATGACTCATATTCCGAATGCTGCCTACTGGACCATCCGAAGTATTGTTGCTTGTGCTACCCACACCGCTAGCCTCATTGGCGCGAGTTATGTGTAAGATCTTTGGTAACTGTCGAGTAACTGAGTATTCCATAATAGTTCGTGAGATAAGGCTTGATTTGAATCAATTTTTTTTTTTTTTTTTGTTTTCTAATTTGAATGTCCGATAATAAATCAAGGAACCTGAGCTCAACGACCGAGGCTTGGGAGCTATTGAGCTTGAAACATAAGGAGATAAACATATTGAAGATTCTTCAGCAACAACTCGATCTTTGCAACAAACATATAGGTGAGGTTTCCGCTGCTCTTGTTTTTGTCGCAAACATGTTAATGAAATATTAAGGAATATAAATATTTAAAGTAGACCGTAGATAATAAATTAAGCATCCTATGAACTTTATAAATTTATAAATAAGATAATACATGCCATGGTCCAAGTGTGTCAGCGAAAATTGATTGAACTTCGAATAAGAGCGAGAGGATGGTGAATGGTAGATCTCAATGGGTAGATAAAACTTATGTCTCTCATGAGTAAGGGCGAGCAAGCTTTATATAGAAAAGCCCGGAGTTTGCCCACTAAAAACTCTTAATCTATATAGAGTTTGACTCCAACTTGTACCTAACTATACAAGTCCAAGATGACCGTCTTCCTAGTAATCCATTGAGTTGTGTTGGCAAGTAGGAGTCCAAGGATTTTCCGTTTAATAAGCAACTGAAAAAATACACTTGTACTAAGAAACCAAGACTTCTGATGCAACAACTATTTTTTTGAGTAACTTCATAGCAACAACTACGAATATGAAAAATGTTTTCCTTCATGGACCGAAAAATGATTTTTGGCATATTCGCATGTCATATATCTCCCTTCAACCACAACTTTGTCAAGCTGAGCGTGATATTCTGTATAAATTTATAGAATGAAACTATTTTCTGTAGCTACAAAGACAAAATTTTCTGTGGGAAAAATGTTTTCCGGGGCTAAATATGAGGTGAAAATGCAGATGAAAAGAAACAAGCAGAGGCATTTCTGTTGCTAGTACGCTTATTTGAGACGCCTGATGTGGACAACAACAAGATTTTCAAGCAGTTGTTGAACCCTAGAGATGATCAACCTCCTCTCTATGAGAGCTCCTCCAGGACAAGGGTTTGATCCTTGACTCCCATTATTTTATTTCATTTGTGTTGTTGTTGTACGGGTGTAACTGAATCGAGTCGAGCGTGAGTTCATGTGGGTCGAGGATCAACTCGTCAATTGTTTGCTAGTTGAGACTTATTGAGCTAGGAGACCTTACATGGATTTGAGCTGAGTCTGGCCTGGCTGGGCTCAAATCTGGCTCTATGAGGTTCAACCAAGTTCCGCTGAGCACGAGTTCCTATGGTTCAAGGATGAGCGGTCATTGATTTGTTGGTTGAAACTCACGAACTTGGATACTTTACATAGGTTCAAGCTAAGTTTGTTCCGCTTGAACTTGAATTGAGCAGAGCCCGAGCTCATGGGGCTGTTCGAGGCTCAACTAATACTGGTCCTGCTCATGACCCGACTTGTCCCATTTACACCCCATTGATTGTCATACTCTTTACCTTAATGCACATTTAAAAAAAAAAAAAAAAAAAAAAAAAAAAGAACACACAGGTGCAAATAGAAGTACTACGGAGAAAAACAGTGTCATTATTCATATCAGACTTGGAGGCGCCCGAGGAGGAGTTGACCATTCTAAAAGACATATACCGAGAATCGAGGTCGGCTCCCGAATTGCAGTACGAGATCGTTTGGATTCCGGTTGTTGACAAGGCGGCCCCGTGGACCGAGGCTCAGCAGCAGAAGTTCATCCAACTCCAGGCCAATATGCCCTGGTACTCTCTCTACCATCCATCCCTGCTCGAGCCAGCAACTCTCAGGTATGTAAATAGTGTTCCATAAACTATTCGTGTTTTTTCACATTTGATGTGTGGGTGCTTGGCTAATTGAAGCTTGTAAATAGTTCGCTAATACTTGTTGTAAGCTTGTAAGGGCTTGTCAAGCACATTAATAATCTAATTCAGCTCGATAATGAAACAACAGTGGCTCTTTTGTAACTGAAATATATCGCTAAGTGACATTCATTTAATTTAAGATAGTACCTTGAATAGATTTGATTTGATAACGAGCTCAAGTTAGCTCGAGTTAATTAACAATCCAAATAAATAACATACTAATAACTTATTGAATTAAGTTTAAACAAGTAACCAATGATCTGTTTAAAGCTCAGCTCGATCAACTAGATCACCTCCCCCCTCCCATCACTGACTACAATGCCCAGAATTCTATACCCTTCACGGATATCAAATGGATATTCGAGATGCATACTAATACACGCTAATCTTCCGTGAATATCCAACATATGTCTTCCAGTACTTGGTCCATACCCACCTAGACTATGGAGCGTTAAGTAGGGCAAGGCCGGACCGGGCAGGGCATGGCTGGTAAAAAGTTATACCTATACATAGTACAAGTATTCCCACATCTACCCTCCTCAAATGGCAAAATGTGACCTGACCAGACGACCGTGGCGGACCCATGTTGGCGGAAGCGGGGTGGACGGATCCCGCAGCTTTATCACCTGACCTTTAGAAATATATATATATATGTCTGTGCCAAAAATGGAAATGTGTATATAAATATTGACTTGGGGCTCCAGTAGTCTAGTGGTACAACTGATTTTCTCTTTCGAATTTCTCATAAGTCGCGGGTTCGAGCAATGGTGAATGCATGTTTGCTTCCATTTTTTTTTCCTTTTTAATAGCAGCTTATACTTGAATATTATTTGAATACCAAGCCCACAACATAACTGCAATTTTAGTCTTTTATAGGTCGTAGTTTCAAATTTAGCAAGCTCTTTTAAAACATTTTTACCTTATTATTATTTTATTTTTATTATTGTTATTATTATTATTATTATTATTATTATTATTATTATTATTATTATTGTTGTTGTTGTTGTTGTTATTTACATGAAAGATCCTTGTATTTTGTCTATTGTTTCAATTTAGTCTTCATACTTTTAATTATGTCAATTTAGTCCATATACAATTGATATTGTGTCCAATTGGAGTAGGTTACTTGCATCTAACGTGATTATGAAGTTAAAAATTATGTAAATAACTTAACTTGAATTTGACCGAATGACTAAATTTGACACAACATAAATTGTTGAGGGACTCAATTAACATAATTAAAAGTTCAAAGAATAAATTGATACAACAAGAAAAAAGTTACAAGAACATTTAGTGTAGATAACCCTACTTTTAATATAAATATAGACCCGGCATTGCGGAATCCTTGAATCCCCCACTGCCAGCCGATCCAGTCCATTGGATGCACTACTTGACCCATAACCGGAAAATTTTGAACTTTATTGGAACCCAAACTCGAAAAAGATCCAACCTGAATTTGACCCGTCCCTGACTTGACCCGACCCAAGCTAACCCAAAACCCAAAATGACCGGACCCGTGTGACACGAGACCCAAACCAGACCCACCCCTCAATGACCCAAATAGAAATCTAATTTATCATAAAATCGAAATAAATACTAATTATAGTCATTTCATTTTATACTTGTAGTTATAATTTTCGAGGTCGAATAAATACATTATAAAAGTAAATTGTTGGGTCAACCTGAAAATCCGACTTGACCCAAGGATGTCCAACCACAGGTTAACCCGACCCAAGAACAACCTGCCCGACCCCGACCCGACCCCATTGCCAGGTCACATCTACTACCCGCCTCACTTACACCCATGATCCATGGATAATGGGTTTTACCTGTCTCGTCTGATTGCATCTATGTTTGCTCTATGTGTTTTTGTAACTCATCCAATTAGTTACACAGGTACATGAAGGGGGTGTGGAAGTTTGTAAAGAAGATGATATTGGTGGCAATAAACCCACTAGGCAAAGTGGTGAACCCAAATGCAGTTCATATGGTGTGGATATGGGGGCAACGCAGCCCACCCTTTTACTACTCCCCATGAGGAGTCGTTTTGGCGCAACGAGACGTGGCGTGTTGAGCTCTTGGTTGATGACATTGATCCTTGTATCCTTGGTTGGGTCTGTTCTACTTCTACTTCTTCAACCCCCTTTTTTCTTTATGCGGGAACGAAAACGGAAAAGATAGAATCGAGCACGTCAAATTCGAAAAACAAAATTGGAATCCACTGAAGAGAGAGAGAAAGAAATTAGGGGTTTGTGTTCAGAAATTTTGGAAATGAAGAATACAACCATCTATAGCTACTATTTATTAAAAAAAACCAAGAGAAACCCTAATATATAAAATTACGAAAATGCCCCTGAAATACGAAATTATGAAACTACACCTAAACTAGGCAGAAAATGGGGAAAATAGGCGGGGCTAGAGGTAAAGCGTTTGGGGTCGCATGGTTTTGTTCGATACTTTGTTTTGACAGGTTACGAGCTCTGTAACTCCTTACGGATCAAAAGTTATGATCGTTTGAAGTTGGTCGGGCAAATTAGTGCTTCCGGTCCACCCTTTGGGTTTCTAATGGTTCAGCTGCTCCACAAACTCTTCTGCTATTCTTCCAACATCATTTATATATAATGCTTAGTTATTGTGGGACTATTAGTTCCATAGAGTTTGTTCGTGGATTTTTTCGATGTTCTTCTGTTTCGTTTCTCGAACAGAACCATGCTAACAAATTTCTTCTTTTTATCCATTCTCAGATAGCACAAGGGAAACACATATGTCTATACGGAGGAGAGGAGATAGCGTGGATCCACAAATTCACCGAAAAATCAAAAGAAGTGGCCAAGAGCATTAAAATAGACTTGGAAATGGTGTACGTAGGAAAAAGTAAGGCAAAAGAGCGCATAAGAAAGATGCTATCAATGATTCAGGACGAGAACCTGAGCCACTTCTTGCCTGACTTGACATTGATATGGTACTTCTGGAGCAGGCTCGAGCCGATGCGTTACTCGAAGATGCGACACGGAAAGAACATGAAGAATGACTTGATCATGCAAGAAGTCATGACAGTGCTTAGCTTTGATGGTGATGATGAGGGTTGGGCCATTTTCTGTCTTGGGTCTAAACAAATGGCTCGTGCTAAGGGGGACACCATGCTCAAGAGCTTCGATAGGTAACTATTTGTTCGAGTCAGTTTATGTATACCTTGATTAACTCGTAGTTGTACACAAAATCTAGTCGAAAGCTTCTCTACGTGAAACTGGGTAAGCTAGGCCACGTTAACCTGGTGGATGGCCTCAAAAGCAAAACCCCAAATGGATCGCTTTTTGAGGAGCTAAATCTGTTAAGGACTCCATATTTGCTTCTAATAAGAAAACCCAAATCGAAATAGTAAGAGAAAACATCAATATATAAGTCTAGTGCATTACTCCACCTAATACAACGACAATGACGACAGCCCAGTGCCTCAAAGAGGCTCCCCGCTGAGGTAGGGTTTGGGGGAGGGTAAAATGCATGCAGCCGTACTGTACAGGTTGTTTCCAACATAAATGTCCTTTAGTAAATAAATGTTTCCTAGATCGTATAAACTTAAAGTAACTGATTAGACTTATATTATCTTTTCACATTACAATAGAAAATAGGATTTTAGAAAAAATTGGGTTTGCATGTAAAGTTCTAAACAGATTTTCTGAATGGGAGCCTGATGCAAGGGAGAAAGGGTTTATGCAAGCACTACAAGAAAACCTCGAAAAACTGCACACTCCAGAGCACTGCAACTAGCTTATCCTGCCAGGTGAGGAAAAATATAATCCCGAACTAACTAAAATATCGTATTGAATATACCTCTTCGGTTATTTAATATTTGGTTTATTACTGATCAATAGTTCGGTTACTAAACAGTATTTTAAAAGAGTCGGTAGTTTTATATTTGGTATAATATGCTTCTTGAGCTGATTTTAATTTGGGTCTACATGATTTTCGATCCAAATGCCCTAAAAAGATATAATCGGTAATTTTCCTAATAATGCAGTATGTCGGTATTATTACGATTCATTAGTTATTTGAATTGTGTATGTATGCTATAATATATTCTAATTAGTACATTTGGTTAATATCGATTGGTATGTGAAAGTCCACAAGGCCTTAAGGCCCACCCATAGAGTAGGAAAATACGAGGTAAATATATAAATCCAAATAGTTTCATCTTAAAAGCAATTGGCATTAAGTAGAATAGTCTAGTGGACTTATTGATCATTCTCTCTTACAGCTTTAACGTGTAATAGTTTAACTATACTCACATGTGAAGTCCTCGACATTGTCTGCAGGCATTGAAGTTGGCATCCCCGAGAAAGTGATATGTGCTGAGTGTGGCCGCCCCATTGAGAAGTACTTCATGTACCGCTGCTGCACTGACTGATCATCATCGTTGTCGTCATTGTCGTCATCATCATATGATGATGGGTCTTGGTTTCGAATCGTATTTGTTATTTATGCATGTCTAATTGGTTTTAGGGTAAAATCTGCTGCATTATGATGGTACTCGTAATCATAGGACCTTTTTTTTTTTGGAGTATTTTTATTTCTAGTTTGTATGTTGGATGTTGTTGATTAGTTAATGAATGTTAATGTATTATTGAGTGCGATGTAATGATCTTGTGATGATGATGATGATAATAAATGGATATGGGTTATGGTCATCGGTTTTTAAAGGTCGAGGCTCTTCGAAAACAGTCTCTTTGCATGGTAGCATCTTGTAGGGGTAATGCAGAGTACATTTTACCCCTCAGACCCTGTCGTGGCGGGAGCCTCTATGAGGCATTGGGTGGTTGTTTTTGTTGTTGGTTAAGATCATATGTGTTTGGGTACTAATTGGTTACATTAAGTAATCCCCATATTAGTCTAAAAGATCAACATATCTAATGTCAAGCGCAAACACCAAATCCCATTAGAACTCCGAACTTAAAGCATGCTTGGGCGAGAGTAGTGCCAAAATGGGGCGACCTCTTGGGAAATCCTCATGTTGCACTCCTTAAATTGGGGGTTTTTGAAAACAGCTTCCTTTTAGGGTAGCACCTTGAAGGGGAAAGGTTACGTACATCCACCCCCCCCCCCCCCCCCCCGACCCTGCTTAGGCGAGAGCCCTTGGGACATTGAGAATGTTGTATGTTGTAATGTCAAGTGCAAACGTCAAAAACTTCGCCTAATTTTTATATCATTTTAGATCATATTAGCCTAACTCTAGTTCAATCAAAGGACGGATGGTCTGATGAAATTTCATCTGGCTTTAAGCCAAATGCACACAGTTGCATATATAAGATCCATATATAAGGCCAAATGATTTTTATCCTAAAACGAGTTATCGTTAAGTAGAGTAACCCGCTAAACTTATATAGTAATCTAATATTATTATGTAGTGTGTCTTATTTTGAGCACTTAGCATATACTTTTTTGATGAAATAGGGAACAAGCATAAGTGAAACCAAAGGGGGAGAGCCTACAAACAAATAACAAATGTATTCCATTTCTTGATGTTGAACCAAATATAGTTAAATCTCTATAAATTAATACCCTTGGAACCATAAAAATTTATTAATTAATCGATCACCTTTAGGTTGGGGGCACTCGGAAACAGCCTCCCCTGAAGAGGGAAGGCTGCGTACATCCGCCCCCCAGACCCTGCTTGGGCGGGAGCCCTTGGGGCACTAGGTATGTTGCTTATAATTGAAAGTTTTTCTACAATACCGTCATATTTTTATCATATATATTAAATAATCAGCTTAGAAATAACATAATGTGTGTATGGCATCGTCGGTGAAATTATTTTTTAATCTACAAATTTTGTGCGTAACTTTTGTCACTTAGTTATAGTAAAATAATTTATTACTCTAATCGTTAGTAGTTCCTAGGCTAAAACCGCAATACAGTAAGCACTTCATACAAATAAGATCTGATTCAACCCATAACAAAATAGGGAACGAAAGAAAGACAAGAAAAAACATACAACAAAATAGAGAAACAAGATTACTGAAAAGATGATGCCATATATTAAAAAATTACCAAAAGGATGATGTTATATTCTGGAGTTTCGACTAAATAGGTTTTTTTTTTTTTTTTTTAACGAGGGACTAGGTTGCCTCAGCCAATCCTAGCCATGGGGAGGTCCACAATTTTCATAAACAGGTAAGTCATGGGTATATCCTGACCGAGAATCGAACTCTTAACTCCCGCGCGATGATCGCATAGGCAGGAGACGTCACCAACTAAGACACCTTCATGATGGGGAAAAAAAATTTATTCCATCCTAATCAATAAACTGATAAAATTCAAATAAAAAATTTCTAAACGTAAAAAATTATTACACTAAATCTCAAAATACTAAATTGTAATTAAAAAGTCAAAATAAGTCGCGTGGTCAAATGAAATTGCAAAAAAATAATAAAAAAAAGTGGCGGTGCACAAAGTCCACTTAATTAATTAATAATAAATAATTTAGCAAATAATAATAAATTATTTGAACTAATTATTATGTTTCAAAAATGAATAAATAAATAAAAAAAGAGTGCAATTTGGCAAGATATTATTGGGCCGTAGTGTACGGAGCTCCATACAAAGCCCACACAGTCCATCCATGGTGGAATCTTTAATCACTCACCACCCACGACCTCGTAGTTATTTTCTTTCGAATTTTTTTACTGAAAATTACCTAAATTTTAAATATAATTTAAAAAATTTATCTAATTTTTTTAATTTTTAAAGTCAAATTAAAATTTTTTAAAACTTTTTAATGTCACATCTTAATGTTATTGATATCTGTTAGTTTTTTTTTTGTTTATGTGGCATTTAAAAATATAATTTTTAAAATAT
Organism: Simmondsia chinensis; assembly: GCA_018398585.1. NCBI lineage: Eukaryota > Viridiplantae > Streptophyta > Magnoliopsida > Caryophyllales > Simmondsiaceae > Simmondsia > Simmondsia chinensis. Next base: position 599,466 of record JAGTTD010000012.1, on the reverse strand, counting down.
AACAATATTTTCACAAATACATATAAAATTTTTATATATTTATATTATTTTAAATGTAAATTCTGACTTTTATAATTGTTAGAGTATAAAACTATTTATGAGCCTTCATCTATCAGCTTAAGCTTTTGGGATAGTTGGTTTCTTAACATGGTATTAGAGCCGTGTAAACCAAGAGGTTACGAGTTTGAATCTCAATAGCCCCCACTTTTAATATTAAAATAATTTAAGCACAGGGTATAAGGTGGGTCTGTGCAATATCTACTCTTCAAGCACAATTGGCATTCGCGTGAGGGGGCATGTTAGAGTGTAAAATTATTTCTGAGCCTTCACCCATCGATTTAAGATTTTGGGATAGTTAGTTCCTTGACAATAATTATTTTCTCTTAATTTAAATGTAACTGTTTTATGGATTTCGGATGGTTTGGCCTAGAAAGAGAAGCGCTTTTAAATTGGAGTATAATTTTTATTTTTTTTATTTTTAAGAAGAAGCAGAAAACCGGTGCTTCTCCTATAAAGCAAACGTAGAAGTAAAAACTAATTTTTTTTTTTAAATAAAAAGTATATCATTATTGAAGTACTTTTAACGAAAGTACTCTCATAAAAAGTGTTTTTAAAATACACAGTTGCTTTCACAATTTGGCTAAATATGCCCTTATTCTCCTTCAAAACCATGTATTCTCTCTCTAACTTAGTACAACAACAACAACTGACCCAGTGCTACAAGGGCTCTTGCGTAGGCAGGGTTTGAGAGGGGCGAGATGTACGCAGTCTTACCCCCTTTAGGGTGATATCCTGAAGAGAGGTTGTTTCCGAGTCACTTTAAATTAGTATTCTCTAAAAAGGGAGCAAAGACTGACTTAAACACTGAAGAATTTTTCTAAGATAATAATATCTTAATTCATCTTTCTCTATTGAGTCATGAGCTCATAAGTCATCAAAAGTCGATCCGAATATTGGTCCAACTCACCTTTCATAAGATTCCATCACAAAACATTTATATATTACATATTTAAATGGTGCATGATTTGTGTCAATTCATTTTTTTTTTTACCTGATAACGACATACAACATCACTCTAAACAGGACCACAAACGTCCGAAGAAGATGGAGATGAGTTTCGAATTCAAAACGTTATTTTTGAGATATTGATAATCTAATTACTATACCAAATCCAACTGCTGGTCTTATTTCTTGTTTCAGTTTAAATCATTTTAATTTCTAGTATATGTGTAAGGAACCAACTCTCCCAAAAGTTTAAGCTGATGTTGAAGGTTTAGGATTGGTTTTATACTCTAACATGCCCCCTTATGCAAATGTCCGTTGGGTTTAAAGTGTGAATTTTATATAGACTCACCTCATACCTTGTGCTTAGATTATGTTAATATTGAAAGTGCGAGTTGTTGTGATTCCAACTCATGTCTTTTTTTTATCAACAAGACTCTAATACAATATCAAAAATCAACAACAATAACAGAATCAGTGCCTCAAGGGCTCTCGCATAAGCAGGGTCTAGGAGGGGTGATATACGCAGCCTTACCTCTTCAGAGTATAACCCTGCAGAGAGACTATTTCTAAAAACCCCCAACCTTATAGGGTTGACAACAAGAGGACTTCCCAAGAGATCACCAATTCCGATACTACTCTCACCCAATCATGCTTAATTTCGGAGTTCTAATAGGATTCGATACCTTAGTGCTTGGTAAATGAACCCTTATATCAAAAATTAACTATCTTAAAAATTTAAACTGATAGATAAAGGTCCAATAATAATTTTACTGTAATCATATGTTATTATAGGTGATTGGGCAACATATTGGGGCCTCCAAAATCACTAACATCACCTCCCATAAGTATAAAGCACTAGGCATCATTAGTGAACTCTCTACCTCTAATCTCTCTCCACGTGTCCTCTCCAATCAAATCCCAACAACTAAATTAACGGAATTTACTAATTAACAAAAGAAAGGGTATTCATGTAGGAATATGCTACATTTTTGCTTAACCTGATCGGGTGTAAATGAGTTGATCATTCGATATAAATTACTCGTGTTTGAAATCGATAATGGCTCGTTTATGTTCATTATGAGGGTTCTATAGCTTACTACGTCGAGTTCGAGCAGGCTTGATAAGCTTAACGAGTTGAGTTCGGATAAGGGGATGCTCGACTCGTTAACGATCGCGGACAGTTTGATAAGGGCTTGATAATAGCTCATTAATAGTTTGTATTGATTCGACAATGGTTTGATAATGGCTCGATAGTAAATCGAAAAGTTGGCTCGCTGGCAAGTTCAACTCTATAGCAAGCTTGGCTTAGGTGTTAAGTTCCGTTGGTCTTGATAATGAGCTCAAGTCTGCCTGATAAGTCTAAAGAGCTGAGCCAAGTCGAGTCGAGTATCGAACATATTAAAGACTTACCGAACAAGGCTCAACCAGAGGCTGGAAAACTTGACTCGAGTTCGGCTCAAACTGGAGTTCGATAAGCCTTATTGAGTTCGAGTTCAAACAAGGGGATACTCAGCTCAGCTTGGCTCGTTTATACCCCTACGTGCTACATCTATCCATTAAGTATGATGTATTGGGTTTGAAACTCATTGTTTTCCTCCTCTTAGATGTTGCTGGTTCTTCTTAGAGTGGTGTTAACCGTACCTCCTTACATTATTAAAGAAACGCTACAAAGACTGGTCTAAATGAGTCAAGTTGAGCCCAAGCTCGTGAGATTCAAAACTCGAGTCGTCAACATTTGATTGAGTTCAAACTTGATTCAAAGCACATAAAGCCTCAAGACGTTGAGCTCAAGCAGGTTTCGGCTCAGTTGAGTTCGAACCTATCTCAATGAGTGCCAATCCAAGATTGTTTTATTTAAGTTTATTTAATCTCGATATAGGTTGTTCAAACTTGTCTTAATTAGACAAATTTGGTTTATAATTTATATCGAGGTTTGCTTATTTATACTTACAAGCTTTAGAGCTCGAGCTTTATCAAACTAGACATATAAAAGGTTAGTATGTGATACAAGATTATTGTTTAAATTTATTTTTATATCATTGAATAATTCTTTATATAAAATATTTTCCTAGCGAATTATAAGAATATATTATACATAACTTTTTTAAAATATTATATTAATCATTGCTACAACACCACCACCAACAAACTCGGTGCCTCAAGCGTTTCCGCAAATGTAGGGTTTGAGGGAGCGGGAAGGAGTGAAATATACATAATTTTACCCTTTCAAGATGTTACTCTAAAGGAAGACTGTATCCGAGAACCCCCAACCTGAAAAGCATAACAACAACAGCACCCAAAGAGCATAAGGCCGCAATAAGTAATAACACAATAGAGCAACAAACAATAAAGTAATAAGTCTCTTGTAGCCCCCGCTCTTTTTCGGGTGGACTCAGGTCTCGCTTGGTCAAGTGACTTGCTTGTATAGCGACTTTGTCGCTAATTATCAAAAAAAAAAAAAAAGTAATAAAGCAACAAAGCAACAAGCAGCAAAGCATATATAAGCCTAAGAGCGCTATGATTAGCCTAGACTTGCTCCTCTATTTTAAACCGCTCTAACGTCTACACCTATGCTAACTCGCCACTCAGCTTTATCTAAAGCCATCTCCTCATTATCAAAAATCTTTTATATTTATATATTGTGAGGTTCACCAAAGAGGGCACCAACACGCCGTCACCGGATCCCATTAGAACTCCGAAGTTAAGCGTGCTTGGGCGAGAGTAGTATCAAGATTGTTGACCTCCTGGGAAGTCCTCACCCTCAGGTTGGGGGCACTAGGAAACAGCCTCTCTTCAGGTTAACACCCTAAAGGGGGAAGGTTGCGTACATCCGCCCCCCCCAGACCCTGCGTAGGCGGGAGCCCTTGAAGCATTGGGTATGTTCATTTTTTCAATATTGTGAGGTTCAACATTTTTAGATGTTTTAAATAAAATATTTTGGATATACTCAAGTTTGTATACATTTTATTATTTAAATAAAATATATTTATTTGATATCATTTATTCTATATATGTATGTATAAAAAATTGATTTAAAAAAAAAAAAGCAATCGTATCTTGGCTCAAAGATTAAATTACTAACTCCTCCACTAGTACGCTCTCCCCACAATCCCTTTGGTTCATGCACCTCCCCCAACATATATATGTACTCGAAAATGCTACACGTCACGAGAAAAAAAACTACAAAAATGATACGAGAAAAAGGGTGTTAGGAAGTAGTTTGTCGTTAACGACAACTCTGCTCTATTCGTGTCATTTTTTTGCGTCCAATTCTTGTGATGCATAGTATTACTCATATTTACTTGATTGGTTGTTCTACAGGGACATACCTTAGTGGCGGAGTGTGTGGGTGCCAATAAGGTGGCTCGGGTTCGATCCCCGCTAGGGACGTTGTGAATCGTCTTTAAGAAGAATTTATGAAAACCTCCAAACCAATTTAAATAAACTTTAAACTTTATGGATCATATATATATATAGGGTGGCGTTCTTATGAGAGGGTGAGAGCGGGAAAGGATGAATTCTAACCCTCTATTGTAATGGACGGCCAAGATTTATTGGATGTTAAAAAGATAATCTACGGCCAAGATTCGTTGAGTATTGAAAAAATAATAATAATAATTTTCCTCCCTTACCCCTTTTTTCTTTTTGTCCCATGAAGGGGTATGAGCCGTATAAATTGTTATTTTTTTAATGTTTAACAAATCTTGGCCGTCCATTATAATGGAGGGCGAGAATTCGCTCCTCTCATACTCTCACCCTCTTATAAGAATGCTATATATATATATATGTATGTATGTATGTATGTATGTATGTATGACATGACTCTTATGAAAGGGTGAGAAGGAGAGGGAAGATGGAGGTGAGAACATCATCTCGCTTCGACCCGACATCACCCCTTTCCCCCTCTTCAACAAATGCGAGATTTAGAATTCACCATTTCACCTCTCGTCCTCCCATATGGATCATTCCTTGTGCAAAGAGATACAAAAGGAGACAATATGAACCATTAGACTTAAATTGAATGCCTAGATTTTAAAATTACTTTTACACAGTTCATTAGAGTCATTGGACTCGATTTCCTTGATTTAGATTTAATTGTCCATATTTTCTTATTATCATTTCTCACCCTTTCATGTGAGTTATATATTTATATATATATAGGTGGCGTTGCTATGAGAGGCTGAGAGCGTGAGAGGGTGAATCCTGACCCTCTATTGTAATGGATGGCCAAGATTTGTTAGACATTAAAAAAAAATAATTTACAGCCAAGATTTTTTGAGTATTAAAAAAAAAAAAAATTAATTTCCCTCCCTTACTCTTTCTTTTCTGCCCCATGAAGTGATATGAGCCGTAAATTGTTATTTTTTTTTAATGTCCACAAAATCTTGGCCATTTATTATAATAGAGGGTCACTATTCACCACTCTCACGATCTCACCCTCTTATAAAAACGCCACCTTATATGTATATATATATATATATATACAACATCTAATTTATATAACAAATGGCTACACTTATTATATGATTATTTTTTTTAACACATTATTATATGTTTAGCGTTTACTCATATATTATAAATACATTCATTCCATCGTCTCCTCCAACACCAAATTAAACACTATACAAGAGTAATGCTACACAGTACGAGAAGAGAGCGCACGAAAATATCACAACTAGGGTATGGTTTGTCGTTAACGATAAACTAGTTCTTAAACACCTGTTTCTCGTGACATTTTTGTCGCTTTTTCTCTCGCGACATACATAGTTTTTGTTACAAAATATCACAAAAAAATGGCCTGTGATTACATTTACACAACCACTTCATCTGAATCTGAATCTTCTTCTGAATCTGAATCCAACACCAGCAGAATCCTCTCTACGACGTCGTTTCACCAATCCACCTTCAACAGTTTCTCTTACTACTGCGTTGCCACGCTGAGGACAAAGCACCACCACATCACGTGCTTGGCGGTGCATGATAGCTTACTGTACGCCGCATCCGGGCCCCAAATCGACGTCTTTCATCTCGCCACGTGTTCTCATCTTGGCTCCTTCAGCTCCGATTCGGGTTCCGGGTTTGTAAAATCGATCGCGTTTGAGGGCAAAAATGTCTTTACGGCTCACCAGGACTGTAAAATCCGGGTCTGGAGAGTCTCTCCTGAGTCGAAACGACACCGTTTGGTGTCGATTCTCCCGACCGTGAAGGATCGGTTAGTCAGGTTAGGGTAGCACAACTTGCTATTCAAAACAAAACTTTATTTTATTTTTCAAAACGAAAACTAATGAATTATAAAGTCATGTATTTGTCAAGGAATCGACTATCCCAACTAGTTAAGCTGATTGGTGAAGGTTCAATAATAATTTTATACTCTAATAATATTTATCAAAGAAACTAAATCTTATTGGATAACTGAAGAAATAAATATGAAATAACAGGAAGCTACTTCTCTAGTCAGAACATTTAGTACTATTTTCTTTGATAATCCTAAATTTATTCACTTTAATGGTACAATTTTCAATTAATTATAATATTGGCATTCAATATTTTTCTTTTACCACTTAAGAGTTAAATAATAAAAGTTTTTTGGACATTGTTCCATATATTTGTAAATTTTTCGTAAAAATAACTAAACTATCCAATTTATTATAAGATAACTAAAATACCCTATTAGCTATAAAAAAAAAATTTACATATCTATAAATACATTATTTTGATCCTTTTTAATAGTCGAATAAAATTAAAATAAATATCACGTCCTTTACAATTATTAAAACTCTTCTTCGATGCTACATGCATCACAGGTCGGTGTGGGCGGAGAGTTACGTGTCAGTGAGGAGGCACAAGAAGAAGCTATGGATAGAGCACAATGACGCAGTTTCGGGGCTGGCTGTGAACGGTAATCTTTTGTATTCGGTGTCTTGGGATAAGAGCCTCAAGATCTGGCGCACGTCGGATTTTAAGTGCCTCGAGTCGGTGGCCCCTGCCCACGACGATGCCATTAACGCTGTTGCAGTTTCAGGTAATGTGGAAATTTTTGATATGCTAGGGGACAAAAACAATGATTCATGCACACTAGAAAAGAGATAGACGCAGGATCTAGAAAAGTTGAATAGAAACGATTAGACAAAAGATTTCCCACTAAAACCTTACGGTTAGATGACAGATGCAGTACCTCTAGGCAAGCATGTCCGTTATTGTTATTATTATTATTGTTTGGTTGTTTTATTGGTAGTTGCTTGTCTGTTATTCCTTTATTCGACTGCTTTTCTTAATATTGTTCCCTTTTCTTCTTCTTCTCAAGGTTGGGAGCCCCCGGGTACAGCCTCTCTCTAAGGTAGCGCCCTGTAGGGGTAAGACTACCTACATCTTGCCCCAGACCTTGCCATGGCGGGAGCCTATTTCGAGGCATTGGGTCGTTATTATTGTCTCAAAAAAAAAAAAAAAACAATGATATATAATCTTTTTATATAACAAGATTTTAATAATTTTGTATGTTGCATAAGTTAACTTTTAATGGATGTTGCCGAAGTTACTAAACTAATTTCCGTAACAGGTAATGCAACCGTGTACACAGGATCAGCAGACGGGAGGATTAGAGTTTGCGAGAGAGATGGTACCATCGGGCGACATACCGTGGTAGTGTGAAATTTTATTAGGCTCGAACTCTAGTAAAGAGCATGTGAATAATTTGAGTTGGTTCATAAACCCTTCCGATCTGGATTGTTACAAAGCTTAAAAACACTTAGCTCATTACGAGTGAAGCCCGACCATTTATTTGGCTACAAGAGTTGAGTCCGTACTTGGCTCATTTAGTTAAATAAGTGTAGCTAAGTCACTCCTGATACAACGTGTTCACAAGTGTAAATGGGCAAAGTCTAAGTTTAAACGAGCATATGTGAGCTTCAAACTTAGACAAGTCAAGTATTCCCGGCTAGGCGGTATTTGAGCCAAGTACGAATGGAGCAAAAATATTGGCTCAATTGTACACCTAGTCAACATATAAATCCACTGGAGTCCATTTTCAAAATTAATATTAGATATAATTGTTTAATAAAACTTATATTATACCTATACTGACATGTGGAGTTTCCTATAGGTAGCTACCCTAGACCGCGAAGGATCAACGGTAGTGAATGCAATCGCTCTGGCATCCAATGGGGCAGCGCTGGCTGCAGGAGGTTGCGACGGGGCGATAGCTGTATGGGAGAGGGAAGAAACCGGGGACCACATGGTAGTAGGAGGCATATTACATGGCCACGTGGCAGCAGTCTTATGCTTGGTGACAGTCAACAGACAGGATCAATTTATAGTGAGTGGATCAGCAGATCAGACGGTGAGGATTTGGGACGTGAAAAAGTACAGTTGCTTAGCTGTGATGGAAGGGCATCACAGGCCAGTGAGATCAGTGGCAGCAGTAGCCACGTCGGATAAAAGGAAGGAAAACGACGTCGTTTTCGTGTGGAGTGGAAGCCTAGATGGAGAGATAAAGATATGGGAGGCGGCATGGCCCACTAATAATGATGATGAAGATACTTGGGAAATAAAGTAATTACAGTAATAATAGTGTACAGTTTTCAAATACTGCTTTACACAGGCGAATAGACCAGCAAATTGGATGATAAATGTTGATCATGACGACTCTACATTAGAGTTTGGGAGTTTATTCTATGCGGGCTTTCGTCCTTTTTTCTCGTGTTAATACCTTAGAGTCCACTGTGAATTGATGATAGTTTTTTATCTTTAAAAAAAAATTAAAGTGATAATTAAAGAGAGTAGTTCATATAATTTGATTAGGTGTGTGTATTAACATATATAATTAGTGGAATAATACTCTAATAACAACATGGTTCTTGCTTATTTTGCAACTTTAATCAAGTATATAGAATAGAAAATAGACAAACATATTCTTTAAAATGAGTGTTATTAGTATACTATCTTAGGCCGCGTTTGGTTTCCATATGAATTAAATTCCCGTGGAAAGTTATATTTCATGGGAAATTCAATTCCCTTGTCGATTTCAAAAGTAGGTAAAAAAAAACGTTTGGTTGCCGAGATGGGAAATAAAATTTCCTTGGTAAGATTAGTTAAAAACGAAGGAATTTGAACTTATCTAGGGGCTAGGTAAGTTAATTCCCGCGTTTTGAAGGAATTGGAATTTGCTAAGCAATTTTTACTTCCCCCATTCTGCCCACTTCCTGCCAACCAAATAAGGGTCAAAATCCGTAATTCACATGAATTTCTACTTTCCGCATACCAAACGAGGCCTTAGATTTAATGATATATCGTATTTATCCTATCATGTATTCATATGTAGTCTAGGTTCAATGTATTTAAGGTACTTACGTACTTTTGCATAATTTATTTTTCTATATAATGTTAGCTCAGCAACCCTATTAGGTACGCCTGCTAAAGTATTCTCTCATGAGTATGTATGAGAAACGGAACCAAAAAGGAACAATTTATACAGGATGACTCACTTGTGAGAGTGAGAACGACAAGGTGAATTATGGGCTGCTCATTTGCACGAGGAGGGGAGGGGATGACATCAGTTGGCAAACCCAGAATTAATCCTCTCACTCGAATCATCCCTTATATTATTATATAAGAAGTGCAAAATATTCGGGAAAAGGAACAAGAAGGGCAATATGTTTTAAAAAACATTCAAGAAAGACATTGACTTTGTTGCCATGTAATGAGACAATGGCCGCACCGTTTTTCTGTTTGTCACATCTTCTTCTCGAACATCGTATCATTTTCTGGTTGTTACATTTCACACGATAAAATCGATACTATTCTTGTTCTATTTTAAAGAATGTTGCCCTGTTTATATATACAGTAAATATTAGGGAATATACCACATTTAATTAATAGGCAGTGTTCTATGTTATCTCGTTGTTATCGTTCAGTTTCACTCTAAATTTAATGAGAAAATTTTCTTTTAAGTGAATTCTTCTCGAAGTAAATTCTCGACCTACAATAACTTTAATACTCTTTTTATTCGAATTCAAACTCAAATATTATCAATAAAAAAAAAAAAAAACTTAATTAAAAGAAAGCAATATATAGGATTATTTATATTTTACTACCCTGACCTTTTTGATAATTATAAAAAAAATCCTAACGTTTTGGAATTATTAAAAAGGACCCCGAGGTTTTATAGTATTAATAAAAAGAACTCTCTCCGGCAAAAAAGGGTAAATAACTTACATTTCAAAACGAGGAAAATCATGATTCTGAGTGGCCCAAAAACATTCACGGTAATTATCATGCAAATTCAGATTTGATAGAAATAAACTAGATGGCCCAAAAACCTTTCAAAATGATGTCAGATGGCCGGAGAGGGTCATTTTTATTAAAACGATAAAAGCTCGGGATCCTTTTTAATAATAACAAAACATCAGGGTCATTTTTATAATTACCAAAAAGGTCAGGGTAGTAAAATATAAATAACCCTAATATATATTATAATTATAATATAAGATTTGATCATGTATTTGGCTGCTAGCAACACCGGCCTATGGTGGTCGGTATAGGAATCAAGCATTTTTATTTAAGTAATTTATTTATTATATGATCTTTATATAAATTATAAGTATTTTGGGTACAGGTTCTTTTAATAGAAGATTAATCTCAATTTTTTTTTATTAATTAATGAATTTGATACAAGAGTGTGTTAATTCAGTACAAGGGTGATTGTCTGAAAAATGATCTGTCTCGTTTCAAGATTTATGGCATGGTAAGTCCCTCGCAGTTTTGCCAAAAGGTGGGGGGGAGCGAATTTCGCCCTAAGCTATCTCGGGGTGTGATGGTCCCCGAGGATCTAAGGTACCCCGATTCCTAGTGGTTGTTTCCTTGTTCATGTTTGTAAGTAGTTGTCGCAGTACTCGGTCGTAGCTGCTGTCGCTGTACTCGGTCATAGCTGGACTGCATCTTGATGGCGAGATGCACTCCGCCCACAAGGTCTTTTGTTGTTTTCCGTACCCTTATTGGAATGCTATCTGATTATTATTATCAATAGGGTTATTAACACCAAAGGTACATGTATTTTATTCATTCTATGTGTTAATTTAGTCCTTTTACTTTTTTATCGATTTCGTTCTTGTATAATTTAAATTGTATCAATCTAGTCGTATGATGAAATTAAGTTAATGACGTCAATTTTATGATGTAATACCTTGCATGTTGAAAGATAAACACAAATAACGTGTTTAATATATGGGTTAAAAAAAATTATTGAATTATATGACGGTGATTATTTGACATTAATTTTATTATTATATTTTCAATATTGGAAACAACATGTAGCATTAAGTGTACATAGTTGTCCCCTAGGGACATAGCATAGTGGCAGAAAATACTGGTTGTCTTACGTGCCACTTGGGTTCAAATCTCCACTACAATACTTGTGGCTCCTTTTTATCGGGATTTTTAGGGGTAACCCCTCTTCTCGCTGACCTGCCAAAAAAAAAAACTTAAGTGTATATAGTTAGTGGCCCAAGTTGCCGCAAACTTCATTGCTCGGGAGCATGTTCCCATGATTAAGTGGATTTCCCTCCACCCGCATTTTTGTCTGCAGTTGTAAAGGGTCGTGATTTATAGAGTGCCTCTTGGCTTTTTCGACCAAAAAAATATAGTTAGTGGTGTTTGTTGAGAGTCCGAACACTCTATAATACTGTAAGTAGATCTACTCGATTAGACGCTTAAAGTTGATAATTATGCACAGGATATAAAGTTGAATTTTCAGAGAGATGATAAATACAAGTGAAAAAAACTTATTATAATACAGAGATACGTTACCTGCGGGTATACTACGCATTCACCCAAACTTATTATAATACATACATACATGCATACATACTTTTCTGATTATGTGCTTACATGCTTGCTTGCTATTATTGTTCTCCTTTTCTCTTTCCTCCTTTTTTGTCTCATTAGAGATGAGCGATTGTACACCTGCGGGAATACTACGCACTCACCCAAATTTGGTTAGATTTTCAGGTTAAGGGTCATCGGAAATAATATCTCATCAGAATCTCATCCTGGTGAGGTAAGACTGCATACATCTTACCCCTCCCAGACCCTGCGCGAGTGGGAGCCCTTAGGGCACTGGGTATGTTGTTGTTGTTGTTGTTGTAGAGATACACTACCTCTTTTCATGTATTCTTGTCCACACTTTCGGTTTTTATATAAAAATGAATAAATACATATGAACATAAAAATGTAACGCATGAACTTACATAAACATGTATTTAATTAACTTAATATTAAATAATATATGAACCAAGTTAGAATCACAATTTTCCAGTAAGGTCACGCCAGGCACAACACACACAGTAGTCGTATAGGCTTGTTTAGATCAACCAATGGCGGAGCTGTTATACTTGATATGATAAATCGAACTCTTTAAATTTAGAAACTATGTTTCTAACGTTGAAACATGGCTCTAATCTCGTCTAAAATTAGACAGTACACTTATGTTATGATACTGTTAGCTTTATGCATTATCGTGGAGAAGCAAATTGTTCTGTTGCAAACCACTTTGTAAAACAAGGCATCTCGAGGGATAACTCATTTGTTACGTAGCTTTGATTATTGTGAGTTTCAGTGTTTACTGCACAACTATTAGTTTCTTTCGTATTACTATTTTGATTCGGCTTTATTATGAACGTAATTTTGTACAAGTTTTTGAGACATCTTACCTCACTTTTAAATATGAATTGTAATGACATACAATTAAACTATAATATATAAATATATATATATATAGTAGGTAGCGTTCTTATGAGAGGGTGATAGTGTGAAATGGGCGAATCCTGATCCTCCATTATAATGGACGGCTAAGATTTGTTGAATATTAAAAAAAATAACAATTTACAGCTAAGATTTGTTAAGTATTGAAAAAAAAAAAAAAAATTTTCCTTCCCTTACCCCTTCTTTTTTCTACCCCATGAAGGGATATGGATCATAAATTGTTGTTTTTTTTAATGTGCAACAAATTTTGGTTATCCGTTATAATGAATGGCCAGGATTCGCCCCTCTCATGTTCTCATCCTCTAATAAGAACGCCACCATATATATATAGGGAACAGCTAGAATGAGAATGGAAGTTTTGTGAGAATGTGACAAAATTTAATCTACACCGTTGGATCTTAGAAAGATTGATCAATGGTTCTAAAAGGCTCATAGTGCCCGAAGCCCTACCACCACTGAACGGTCACCACCACCGCCATCCATCACTACCGCCGCCACCGCCCACTGTTGCCGCCACTCCTCTCTGCCACCCTGTGACTGCCACCCATCTTAAATCCCTATGGTTATCACCACTACCAGCCACCCTCACCATCGCTGCCGCTCCTCTCTGCCACCCCGCCACCGCCACGCATCTCTCCGTCTCCATCCCATCTTAGATCACAACGGTCACCGCCACCACCTCCCACCACCACTGCCACCGCAGTGGCGGTGGCGGTGGTGGTGGGAGGTGGCATTGGTGACAGTTGGGATTTGAGATGGGATGGAGAGAGAGAGATGGGTGGCGGCGGTGGTGGCGGCTGCGGTGGTGGTGGTGGTTACTGAGGGATCTAAGATGGCATGGAGAGAGACATATGGGCCGCGGTGGCTGTGGTGGTGAGTAGTGGTGGTGATGAGCGTAGGGATCTGAGATGAGTAGCGATGGCAGGAGAGTCAGAGAGGAGTGGCAACAGTGGTGGTGGATGGCAGCGGTGGTGACCGTTGGGTGGTGGCAGGGATCCGGATACAATGAGCATCTTAGAACTATTGATCAATCTTACTTAAGATCCAACGATATAGATTTAATTTTCTCATATTCTCACAGAACTTCCATTCTCATTCTAGCTGCTATTCATATATGTATATATATTTCTTATATGACATATATTATTAAAATTAACATATTATTGGTGGTGTGAGATGTATGAGGAGAAACGACAAAGAATGATGAACCAATAGAATTAGCTTTTCAAGAGGAACATTATTATTATTATTATTATTATTATTAATTATTAATGGGACTAGCCATGATGTAATTAGCTCCACACTAGACCCACTTTCTTGGAATTTCCCCATTTTTTATTTAAAATATATTTTATAAAATTAATTATAATCAAAATAGTTTACTATAAAAAATGATTCAATTTAATTACTCTTAATAATATATATGTAGATATGGGTAGCGTTCTTATGAGAGAGTGAAGACGTGAGAGAGGCGAATCATATTCCTCCATTGTAATGAACTGCTAAGATTTGTTGAACAATAAAAAAATAATAATTTACGGATAAGATTTGTTGAGTATTAAAAAATAATAATAATAATTTTTCTCATTTACCCCTTCTTTTTTTCTATACCATAAAGGGGTATGGACTGTAAATTATTATTTTTTTAATATTCAATAAATCTTAGTTGTCCATTATAATGGAGGGTCAGGATTCACCCCACTTACACTTTCATCCTCTCATAAGAACGACATATATATATATATAGGCGGAGAAAATTTATCACTTGAATACGTGAGTTTTGAACATTGATCACATATGATGTAACTTTTTAATACATACAATAAAGCATCATGAGTTTTACAATTTTCAGCACTCATGAGATATAATAAAGTTTAAAATTTTTATCAATTAGGTACCTTTGACCTACATTCGGTAGATTTTCATTAGAAGTTGCTGATGCAAAACATAATTCCGACAATGTGTATATAGGTATTATCTGTCATAATTTTATGGTTTTTGTTAGAAAATACTGACATGACACATTAGCTCGGTGATATATATATATATATATATACACACACATTAGCATTTTCGGGGGGGCAAATTGACTTTTGACAAAATCTAATCAAATCCCAGCGTTAAGTACTTAAATGATAAAATTTTTGAAACGTATGATAACTTAATATATATATTAAAACGTCCGGTTATATGCTCAATCCTAATGATACCCAATTGATAAATTCTCAATTATATGTACTTGAGTTTTTTTTTTTTTTTGGATCCGATACTTGAGTTGTTATTAGTACAATAACTACTGTTATTAGGGAAATAATTATGACTTACAGGGAATGATAAACGTAAAGTTACCTTTAGAAACAACCTCTGTACAAGGTATCACCATGTAGAGGTAAGCTATATTTATATATCTTATCCTCTCCAAACCCTACCTTGACGGGAGCTTTTTTGAAGCATTGGGTTATTTTTATTGTTATATATGTAATAATATTGTCTTGACAGTAACATTACACTAAGCAAAGCAAAGCAACATTCCCGGTACCCTAAGGGCTCCGGCCTAAGCGTGGTCTGGGGGGTGGATGTACGTAAAGAAAGACTGTTTTCAAGAACCCCCCAACCTGAGGGATGCAACACGAGGACTTTCTAGGAGATCACCCATCTTAATTAGTATTACTCTCGCCCAAGCACGCTTAACTTCAGGATTGTTATAGGATCCGGTACTTGCGTGTTGGTATCCTCTTAGGTCCACAGTAACATTACACTAAAGTATAAAAAAGCATGTCACCAGTTAACCCTCCCCGACATAATGTCTGGAAAAAAAAAATGCTTAAAAAATAATTATAATGCAGCACCTCCATCTTCATGGGAGGGGCACGTGGTTTACACTTACACATATTATTTTTGAAAAAATATTGAAATATTATTCTCTATTTAAAAAAATCGACTTACCGAGGAAGGAATATCCGTTCTAAATTATTATTCGGTATTGTAATGATAGGTGCAGAAATTCTATGGTGCAGAAAAGCACTTTTTCTACATCTATAGAAAATCATAATTTTGAGTACATATTTGGTGATATGAGTACATGGGAGGTGATTCTGAATACATGTTGTGTGTCGACACACGATACCTATATGTTGACACACGATACCTGTGTGTCGACACATATATCGGTGATTTTGAGTACCTAATTTGGTGATATGAGTACATAATTCTGTGTGTCGACAAACAAATTCTGCACCTACAGAAAAGATGTTGTTCTGCGCCATAGAATCGCTCAACGATAGGTGACATGGGATTTTTTATTATATTCCTGTTATGAAGCGTGGAGTGAACTATATCAAATAATCGTGGACACCAATATCGGGGATGATAGTGTGCTCGGCTCTGATACTACTGTTGATGCTATTGGGTTTAAAAGCTTGTCTGCCATAACTTCTTTTTTTGAAAAAAAAAATTGTCTTTAAAATTAAAAATACTTGACCTGGAAAAAAAATATTTTTACTTAACAGTAAAAGTTATTTTTTTTATTTTAAATTGAAGCAAAAAAATAATGCTTCTTTTTTTTGAAACAAAAAATACTATTATTAACAGTACTTTTTACAAAAGTTCTCTTGAAAAAAATAGTTTTGTTACAGTTTGGTCCAACATACCCTAATTTTACCTTGAAAACCAACCGATTAACGAGGCATATTCTCGCTGTATAATTTGACACATACCAGCAAACTTATACAATAACAACAAGAACCCAGTGCCTCAAAGGACTCCCGCATAAGCAAGGTCCGGGGGATAGATGTACGCAGCCTTCCCCCTTCTGGGGGCTACCCAGAATGGAGGCTGTTTCCGAGGACCCCCAACCTGATAAGCTTGTCAACAGTAATGAAGCCAGCAGCAAACTTATAGGATTTTGAATATTTTAACAAATGATGGAGCTTAATTAGTAAATAATTAAAGGTGATTTATGCTGTCACTATCTGCGTAATTGCTTGCGTATTCCATATAATTAATTAAGCTTAATTAATGTAATTATCAGCACTTCATTATGCTTATTTGCTCTCCTTAATTATATTCCCTGTTTTTGAATCAACATTCGGAAACGAAACAAAAGAATGTTACAGGAAGAATAAATTAATCACGTGTTAGACATCAACAATAACAGCAGTAGCAGTCCCAGTGCCTCAAGGGCTCCCGCATAAGCAATGTCTGAGGGGGATGAATGTACGCAGCCTTCCTCCTTCAGGGTGCTATCTTGAAGGGAGGTTGTGTCCGAAGACTCCCAACCTGAGAAGCATGAGAGCATGGAAGCATAACAACAAAACATAGCACAAAGCAAGCATTACGAAAGCAAAACTCAATGAAAAGCAACTGCACCTCAAATAATAAACAAGTAGGCAAATCAGTAAATAAGTGCACCAAAGAGGAAGGCAAATAATCACGTGTTGGACATGTGATTAAATAATATTTTAATAGATAGTTTTATTCTAATGATAATTTAGGTTATTTTTCTTTTTATTACTCGATTACAATATTAGTTAGTTATTCCATCTCTATCTATAAATAGGAAATTAGATTTGTAATAGAAATTATTCTCCCCTCCCTTGCTATTCTCTCGGTTCCTAAATTTCTTCTTCTCTCTCTCCCAATTTCTACTGTTAAATCTTAGTTAAGCTTCAAAGAGAGCAATCTAGCCACTCTTCCCAGTTTTAACCGTAACAAAGAACGATAGTAAATTCACCGAAGAAAGGAAAACGAGATACAAGATTTACGTTACAGCCAACTGGGCCTACGTTTACTGATTTGCAGAGTTATATGAAACATAAGTTGAAACTAATCAAGCTGTCATTGTATTCCCGTGTCCTCCTCCCCCAACCAGGTTTGATCCCGAGGGAATTTAAAAGAGGCAAGATTTGGACCTCAGAAGAACAGGGATAAAAAATGCTTTGCCATGCATCATAGATACTCCAAGTCATACTTAATGGACACTCAAAATCTATATAAAAGTCACTAGTAGGTAACAGACGATTAACGATGTGATTTGATGTGGTTGACCGAAAATTTTAGAATTTTGAATGTAGTTTATGAAAAATTAAAACGTTATGATTGTTAAGTAAAAAATAATGAACGATTATAAATATGAATAAAAAGTCCGTAAAACTCACTCATAGTGAAAAAGACATTCAAAATGGCTCATGGTTAACGACTTTCTTGATGACTGGAAAGTGAATTCACATCGAAACCCGATTGATTTTAACTGAATACTGAATACAATTCGAAAATGCTAGAATTGAACATGTCAGAAATACAACCAATTACATAAGATCGATCGAGATCGAGAGCCAGTTCTAATGGAACATCATCAATGATCTACAACGAGTAATACCCCGAAACCCCATAAGTTAAAATCCCAAATGAATCATCGTCTTTCCCTCCCCATCTTTACACCTCTTTGTGTGTTTGTGTTTCTATGCCCCCCTCCACCGTAACACGAATCATCCGTTTACATACTTTACAATGGGTAAAATGACTTTAAAAAGGGCATATGTTCGAGAAAAAGAATAAAAAGGAACGTGTTTTAGAAAAAGAACAGCGTTAAGATTTCAAGCTTCATGTTTCCCTTCCCGTTCTTCTTGTGTTTATACAGTAAAATATTATGTCACTGTTCCTTTTTTTCAAGCATAATGCCCTTTTTGTGATATTTCACTCTTCAACCAACTCGTATTCTATCCACCCAATCAACGCTTCGTCGAGCTTTCTCCATTTGGAAATCGATACTATGTCGAGGCTTCTCGTGGTACTCAACGCTTCTCCTTGACCTCTCCAACTGCTCGAAAGGGATGTTCAGTTTTTCGTGCTTGTTCACATTACTCGACTTGACTTCCCGTATTCTAAGCCTTTCTAGGCGGTCTGTGCTTTTCCTTGGTTTTTCCCTCCAATCGGTGCTCTTCCTTGAATTTTCAGGCTTCTCGATACTTCTTCTAGAAGTAGGCCTCGGGGGGAGCGGTCTCTCAGCTGTCTGTATGAAATTTTTGAGATGTTTGATATAATCGGGATAAAGCTCCAAGTCGCAATGATTTCCGCCTTTGAGCCATAGCGGTTCGTACTTTTCTTGGCTCAACTCCCATAATGTTTTTCCGTGAGAGAAGTCTACGACATCATCATCAGTTCCCTATAACATGATACGTAGGCGAATGGTTAGTATTATCAGATATAAATTCTACAAAGATAGTCCTATTTTCAATTAGTTCAACTACCTAAAATGGATGGCCCAGTCATGGAATCAAATACCAGTTCGCAATCGAGCAACAGTCACAGTGTTTATGAAACAGGGCCAATAAAGGGTACAGCGGTCACATCGGGTTTTCAAAAGACGATATATAATACATTGTTAAGACTGTTACAAAAGTAATGTAACATAATGGTCAGTTTCTTTTTTTGGTAAATGAGGTGTCTGATCCAGTTAACACACACCTCTACTAATTTTCAAGTTACATATACGCCCCCTCGAAAGTTTTCCTAAACGTGCAATAGGGTAAAAACTAAAAGGTGGCCCCGTAAAATTTTCTGGACAAAATGGTAGAATTCAAATCCCAAACCTAACGGGTCATGTGACGCTATGAGCAACGATCTGTCCAAAATCCATTACATAGCGGCCTTTATCCATATAAGCCAAGACATCAACATGAACAATGATCAAGAAGATTACAAAGCAAAGCAACATTCCCAGTGCCTCAAGGGCCCCCGCCTAAGCAGGGTCTGGGGGGATAAATGTATGCAGCCTTACCCCTCCAGGGTGCTACCCTGAAGACCCTGAGAGGAGACTGCTTCCGAGAACCTCTAACCTGAGGGGTGCAACACGAGGACTTCCCAGGAGGTCACCTATCTTGGTACTACTCTCGCCCAAGCACGCTTAACTTCGAAGTTCTAATGGGATTCGGTGCTTGCGTGTCGGTACCCTAGAGGGTGATCGACAAGATTACCATTCTATTAATTTAAATTTTCAATATGAGAAAATCAACAAGAGTGTCAACGTCAAGGAATCAATTATCTTAAAATTTTAAACTGTTACATACAAATTGATTTTATACTCACTTGCCCCCCTCACAAAAATGTCGAATGCACTTGTTGGGATCTGAACATGAAATCTCTCGGTCAAGGAAGTTCTAATACCATATCAAAGAACCCAATACTCCAAAAGCTTAAGGCGTATTTGGTACCATTTTCTATCTATAGTTCTTGATTTTTGAGGAACGAACCCAGGTTCTCAACACAATATTTTCTTGTTTTTAGTTTTCTATTTTTAGTTTAGGAGAAAACTAGAAAAAGCAAACCAAAATCAAGAAAAAAATCATTTCTAAAGCATAGCTTTTAGTTTTTCAAAAACCAAGGAAGGCCAGCACAAAACTGTACCAAGCAAACCCATAGCTGTAAGACAAATATCCGTGAATAATTTTATACTCTAACAGAAGAACAAGAGGGAATGAAACAGAGAAAGGGCGAGGAAGCCTTTGGTAACTTACATGAATAACCAGAACAGGACATTTCACCAATGGGATTTTGTCAATGTTCTGCAAGTTAACAGCACAAATAGCATGTTCAGATATAGCAAACAGAGCTCATAGCTTTTTTTAATTGCATCAGTTCAGTCTCTATACTATTTTTTTAAGTGCTTTAATAGATTCTGTCAACTTAGTCGCAAATCAAGTCAGTGCACATTCTTTTGGGTCAATGATTAGAGAGAGGACACATGCTGCAATGCACCTCAAGAGAAGCAGTAATAGTATAGGGACTAAATTAGCACAATTAAAATTATTGGAACCAAATTGACACAATTGTTAAAGAGCATCGTAGTGTAGTGTAAATAACTCTACAGTATTATGCAACTAAGGGTCCTTTTGGTTGGATGGAAAATATAAATTTTCCTTCTCTAAATATTTTCATTGAGAAATATTCTTTTTAAAAACTTTCGTTTGGTTTGATAAGGAAACTAATTTTATTATATAAGTGTATATAGGATTTGGGCTTGATTATGCCGAGGTTTAAGTGAGATATATGCCATAAGATTAGAACAGAAAATATTCTCTGTTCTGCAAAGGAACATGTCTTCTCCTCTCCATGGGGGAAGTCAACTTCTTTCCTATAGAAGACTAAAATTGCTACTCAATTGTATAATAAAACTATGGAATATGATTGAAAAGTTTTCCTGTCAAAGACAAAAGAAGTCTAGAAACTCAAAGGAATGGGTAACTGACCTTGTATATATCGAACCAGTAAGTGCGCTTTACGGGATACATGACTCGCAACCCCGAAAGGATAGGACTATGGAGAACGACGGCTCTTAGCCGAGGCAAACGGGCAGCAAGATCCAAGGTGGGGCCACTGCCAACCGACTGACCATAGAGGATAATTTCTTCCTGCTTAGCACCATAGGTCTCTTCAAGACACTTATATGCTGCTTCAATATCCGCATATGTGTTGTTCTCGGTTGGCTATAAATGAACACAATATAAGTAGTGGCGTGAACAAATCAGACATTCAATGAACTACTCATGCTTGAAATTGATTACGGATCGTTCATGCTCGTGTTCGAGTGGGATTAGTAAGCTTAATGAGCCATTCGAACAAGGAAATACTCGGCTCGTTAACGTTCATAAACAGTTTGATAAGCGATCATTAACAACTTGTCAAGGGGCACAATAAGAGCTCACAGCTCATTAACAATCAATATCAGCTCAAAAATGATCCGATAACAGTTTATTGTAACTCAAATAACTCAACTCGTTAGAGATCAACTCAATAGCAGGCTCAGGTAAAATACGAGCTCAATTTGGCTCAACAAGAAGCTCAATAAGGCTTCTCAAACCAAGTTCAAACAAAGAGATGCGCAGCTCGTTTATAGCCTTATGTATAAGGTTAATTAAGCAACCATGCATAAGAAGAAGAAATTTACTACAGCAAATGTTCAATCCCAATTTACCTTTCCAGTTGACTGGCCATACCCAGAGTAGTCATACCTGCAACATTCGCAGAGGGGAACGAAAACAGTGAGAAAACCAATGCAAACATAATAATCGTATTTCAATAAGATCAAACTCTGGTTAAAGATGATTGTACAATACCCAATAGCATTTTGCTGCGTCTGGCAAGGATTTCATATTACAACAATAAACCCAGTGCCACAAAGGCTCTCGCCAAAGCAGGGTTCGGATTTCATATTGTTCGACATTAATACGGTCTAGAATACCCGGTCAACATGCCACAACTATCGCATTTGTTGAGGGTAAGAGGAGGAGGAGGAGGAGGAGAGAAGAGGAGAGGAGAGAGGAGGGGGGGCGGCGCTAGTCTCATATTTGTTGAGATATTGGGAGAGTTGGGGAGTACTTAGTTAGTAGATAAATCACTCCCCCAGTACACTCTTATATACAGAGAAAAATGTTTCGCCTTCAAAGATTCACTTTTTTCATTAGAGTACCATCTATCCTGATGTCTATGCACAATTCTAGAGGAGATCAATAGGCGGGTGGTACAACAAGTTCATACACACACTAGTAAGACAAGCTCAATATCTTATTATGCAACTCAAGATGATATCTAAACTTTGCGTCTATACTTAATTTCCTTCACATACCTTCATCCTTGACTGGAGAATCTGGGCAAACATTAATGTAAGAAGTCGCATATTACCAAGATGGTAATAGATAAGACATTAGAGGATGACCAACAGAGATCCAAATAGAATGCATAGCTTTAAAAGAAGTATCAAGCATACACGAAAAGAACGTTCTTCCTTGCATAAATCATTGTCCGACAACAGAGAGATTGTAAACAACAAGAGCAGGAAACGATGACCTTCATTTAATTGACTTGCAAAAGCAGGAAACGATTAAAAGGGGGGTCGGTAAATTTGTTTCTGCCTGAAAAACCAAAATAACACAAGGGGTAATGATATACCAATGTTCATTAATCAAATTCAAAAACTTACTTACAATGACAAGAAGACCCATAGTTATAGAATTTCAAAAAAAAAAGACTCTTGAATAGACAATAACTAGAATTATATCTAAAATCTGAATAGAAAACTAGACAATAACTAGAATTATATCTAAAAGCTAAATAGAAAACAACTTAAACTCCTAAATTCCTAAAACAACTATAATCATATATTAAAGACTTTAAAGTGGGAGTCCTCGGAAACAGCCTCCCTTTAGGGCAGCACCCTGAAGGGGCAAGGCTGCATACATCCCCCCCCCCCCAAAAAAAAAAAGACCCTGCTTATGCGGGAGCCCTTTAAACACTAGGTCGGTTGTTGTTGTTGTTGTTAAGACTTTAAACAACCTAAACTCTTAAAACAAAAATCATAATGGAAAATAGACTTTTAATGAACTGAAAACTCTTAAAACTAAAATTCTAATAGAAAATGAACTTTGAACAACTTCAAACTCTCAAACTAAAATCCTAATAGAAAAATAACTTGATGACTAGACTTCTAATCGGTAACTAAATGGAGAGTTTGAACAACAAACAACTGTAATTTCACCTCCTGGATCATGATATCAAGCTGAAACTTAGCCATGTTGATACACTGAATTGATCCAAACCCATTTCTGAAGCTATCCCAACCCCATAATCAGATAAAAAGTGTTTCCTCATTTTCTTACAGATCAAATTCAGGCTAAAATCTACCGTATCAATCAAAGGGGATATAGACAGAGTGGAAATAGTTCCACATTTCAGATAAATCAGTCAACTCGAATGGGACCAAAATGACTTAAAACAGATCCAATTTTACATCTTTCCAATCACTGAAGGTTGGGTCGATATCGTTCAC
Organism: Simmondsia chinensis; assembly: GCA_018398585.1. Classification (NCBI taxonomy): domain Eukaryota; kingdom Viridiplantae; phylum Streptophyta; class Magnoliopsida; order Caryophyllales; family Simmondsiaceae; genus Simmondsia; species Simmondsia chinensis. The sequence goes on along the minus strand of JAGTTD010000012.1, from coordinate 575,885 downwards.
ATTTGTAGTTTTTGGTTTTTAAGAAATTAAAAGTCAAGTTTTGAAAGCAATCTTCACTGGTGTTTTTGGTTTTCTGTTTTAAATTTTTATTCAAACTTGGAAAACAATAAAAACAAGAAACCAAGAACTAGACAATACTGTTTCCAAAACTTTGCTTTTGTTTCTGAAAAACCAAAACTTAAAGCATAAGACAATACTAAACAATCACTAAGTAAAACAATACCAAACAATCATTTTCCAGCTATAACCTGCGGAACTATTACACCCTTTTAATTGGACTAAAAGATTGGATCGAACTCTGCCTAGAAAATCAGCTTGCTAAATGGATGTCCTCACTATATGAGATGGACCGTGCCAACGTTAAAAGGTAATGTAGAATTTCGACGCAAAGAAGGATAATCTAAGCCAAAACAAAAAAGATGCCTAGAAGATGCTAGATGTAATAGGTGAGCCATACTGGTAATCCATCCTGCCAAAATTACTCAAATTTAATCGCAAAGTCCCTTTTTACTGGAACAATAATCCAAAATAAAGGGAGATCACCCAGTAGAAAAACACCAATATTATTCAAGTGTCCCACATCAGAGTTCAGAGAGAGAAAAGATCAACAAATAAGCCTAGTTGGCTACTTCTAAGGCCAATTGGTATTAAGAGGGAACCCACTTGGTCTTATATGTAGGCGTCACATCACATATCTCAACTTTCTGGACTAGGCCTAAGGCCCGCAAAATTTCACAAATACGTAACCCCAGAGTTCCAATCCCCCGAAAAAAGCAAGGATACAGTGGAAATCCATCATTTCTTTGCAGGGTACACAAAGTTACTCCAATTACAACAACAACAGACCCCGTGCCTCCAGGGCTCCCGCCTAAGCGAGGTGGGGGGGGTGGATGTACACAGCCTTACCTCTTCAGGGTGTAGCCCTGCTGACAAGCTGCTTCCAAAGACCCCCAACCTTTAGGGTTGGCAACACGAGGACTTCCCAGGAGGTCACCCATCCTGGTACTACTCTCGCCCAAGCACGCTTAACTTCGGAGTTCTAATGGGATCTGGTGCATTAGTACCTGGTAAATGAACCCTACAAAATTACCTCAATTGAATCTCAAAAATCCCCATTCTAGAAGAATAGACCAGGATATAGAAAGCTAAACAAACTATAGAATAACCAAAACATGTCCAGACAGAAAACCTGATCTATCATACACGAGTGTTCGAGTACTTATAACTCTATATCAAGGACTTTATCTTATCTAGATCTCTATCATTATTTTATATGGTATCAGATTACTAAAACCCTAAAATATTTTTCCTCCTGGCCATATAACTCCTTAAATTAACCCTATTGACTCTAATAATTCACATAACGCAATACCATCAACAACAATATGGAAACACACCCCACCACTCTAAAGAGTTGACACTTAAAAAGCTCACATATAACCTCAATTGAAGTTCATCCCTAAATCAATTGGCATTAGGAAGAATAGCCTACTAAACTTCTACATTGATCCTTTTTTTTTTCAGCTTCGATGTGTGATTTATTACCAGATTCACAATTCCTTAACAAATATGTACCCAGAAAAACCCAAGTCCAACACCATCCCATCAACAGAAATTCCCAGAGAAACACAAGGAAACAAGAATGTGAGAAATTACATCAAGCTCAAACTTAGCTGTATTGTCAAAGAACCAACAATCTCAAAAGCTTAAACTGACAGTTTAGACCAATACACAGTTTTGTTGCTAAAATTGTTAATATTGAGAATGGAAGCTAGTGGAATTCAAACTTGCATCGAAGAACTAACTATCCCAAAAGTTTAAACTAACGGGGGAACATCAATCGACAGTTCTATAGGCTTCAAACCAATTGCCATCAAGTGAAGTAACTCATTACTTTACAAATCAATCTCATCTTCCTAATAGATTTCTAACATTAGAAGAAGAGAGGGGAGTATTAAATTTCACCAGGCCTTAGTCCTAACTCATGGAGTTGACACATAAGAGGTCCACATATAAGCCCAGTAGAGGTTTCATCCCAAAATCAATTGGCATTAGATGAAGTTACCCACCAGTCTTACATATATCAATCTATTTTCTCTTATAGCTCCTAAGTGGGATTCTATTAGACCCACATGTGGATTCCTTAACACTCCCCCCTCACATGTGAGTCTTCTTCAACCGCACCCCTCACCTTCTCCGTTCCAACTAGAAATTACGTCCAATCAGATCCAACATTAATTAGAAAGGCCTTCGGTGCAACAAATTTAAATACACTACTTTTTTTGAGGACACCATGTTTCAAACAAGAGCCCAAGGTATCAAAAAACTAACTATCCCAAAAGTTTATACTGACTGGTGAAGATCTACGATTAATTTTATACTCTAATACTCAACAATAACATGTTAAATTTCACACTAACACTTCAAGAAGAGAGAGGAGAGAGAGAGAGAGTACCCCATGAGATTAACCTTCAAGTGAATACTCAACTCAACAAAAAGCTCATACATTTGCCCTATATCCGCCGCATTCCCATGCGAATACAACACCGTACTCTTCGCCATCGGGTACCTCACATACATCGCCACTATCTCCGTCCCTCTCCTCGTCGTTACCTTCAAAACGTCGACGTTTTCTCTGTGAGGGTACGGGTCTAGCAGCATTAAACCCGTCGTTTCGTCCTTTATTAGCTTATACGACGGCGGATTTGGGGGGAAGAAGGCGAACTTTGCCGCCATTGATGACGTCACCCCTCCCATGGAAGCTTTCTCCCTCTAGATTTTTGCTGTTTGGTTCTCTCTCTCTAGATTTGCTGAGAAGAATCTGAAAGCAGAAGAGAAAAGGGGCGAATTAGAAGAGCCTACAAAGAGACATTAATTCCTTCTTTTTAGGGCTTTTTTTGTTTTTATTTTAGTTTAGATTACAACAACAATAACAAACTCAGTGTCTTCAAGGGCTCCCACATAAGTAGAGTCTGAGCGGATAGGTGTACATAGTCTTCCCCCTTCGGAGGGCTATTCTGAAGAGAGGCTATTTTAGAGGACCCCCAGCCTGAAAAGCTGGTCCGCATCATAGAGCATGAGTTAAATATCCTTCACTTAACAAAAGAGAAATTATCCTTCACTTATTTTAAAACTTAAGAATTTATTAGTTAAATATGCTAATATTTTAATAAATAGAATAGGATATCCTATAGTTTGAAAATTTTATCACTTAGATATCCTATATTAAAATTTGACGAACTTTATAAGAATTTGACAAATTTTATATAAAAATGCAGATATAATATATAATTACAATAATATATAAAAGCTATAAAAAATGTAATGTGAACAAAGGGATGACAATGGGGCGCAGCCGGGGGTGCCTCCTCCATGCACGTACCCGCCACCCAAATCCATACACATATCCGTCCTATTATCCACCACTGATATGAGTCCATACCCATGCGGGTATAAATCTATACCCATACCCGCCTTAGTACCCACGGGTAATCCTTACCCGCCTTGTATCCACCTAATGTGAGTTTAAAATACCCTTTCATATTAATTATTTAATACTATTTTTAAATTTTAATTATATTTTTTTATAACATTACTAATTAAGTCAAGTAGTTAAACTTAAGCACGTATTTTTTAACTTAATACAAAATGGAGCAGATATATGGTGGGTGAAGCAGGTATGGAGCAGGTACGAGGCGGGTACACTCAACCCGTACCTCGTATTCGCCTCACTTATATCCAGACCCGCCTCAAACGGTGCGGTTATCGGTGGATGACGGGTTTTACCCACTCTATTACCATCCCTAGTAAATATAAAAAATTATATATTTAATTAAATAAAAACTAACACTAAAGAAAAGTTTCTAATAGTATAATGGATGAGCTAGCAACGGTTGGCAAAAGGATGAAAACACATGAAAGGGCGGAGCGGATTAAGCCTTAAAAAAAGTTCAAATTGTGCTTAAAAAAAAAAAAAGTTTAAATTATGGTTATGTTTGACTGTAACTATTAGCTGTTACTATTTAACTGTTAGCTGTTGCCATTTAGTATTTAGCTTTCATCTGTTAGTTATTAGCTGTTAGCTGATGGGTAATGTGTTTAAATAAATTAAGATAAAAAGGAGGGACAAATTAATAAATAGAATTTGATTATATAGCGTTTGAAAAGCTAAAAGCTAAATTGTTTAACTTTTAGAAGATGTTTTTCAAAAGTTAAATGCAATGAAAAACGCTAACAATGAAACTTTTACCAAACAGTTCTATTAGCTGTTTGACTAGTCAAAAAGCTAAAAGTTATGAAAAACGTTCTGAAAAATTGCTTGCCAAACATATCTTATATAGGTTTTTCCTATGCAATGTATGGGTCATTTTTATTAAATTATTTTCTAAATTATAATTTGTAATGTATATGAATCAAATTCGATTTTTTAATAATATTATTTGACATACAAATAAAAGTATAGGATAATCAAAATACTTTTTTTGCAAATGGTCCAAACCAATTCGATCAGCCAAGCTAGTGGGTGAAAACGGAGTTACCCAAGCAACATAGCGGGTTGGGTCAAAAGTCTAACTTTTTTTTTTTTTCTTGAACCATTATTTGGCCCGATCAACCATCTATCCCACAACCCGATACTACCTATTTTTTACCCATTTGACCTATTAGACCCGACCCAATTCAGCTCATTGAAAAAGAGCGAGACGGGGTCTACAGGGTGCCTTAAATACTCAATCACACGTGTTATCATGTTGGCCAATCGAAAACTTGAGCCCCACTTTCCCCTGTCCCCCACCATAGGTATTTATACTTTGTTCATTATATCAATTTAATCCTCGTACCTTTATTTGTATCAATTTAGTTTCTCTACTATTTAAATTGCGTTAATTTAGTCCAATTATTGTCCCTACTAAGGCTAGCTCGACTTAGATCAAAGTTCCATACATCGTCCAAAGAATAAGAGTCGACTCTGTCAAGGAGGCATTACAGTGGTATTCTAACAACAACATATCACAAGTTGCGGGCTTTTCAGCCGTTTGAAATTCAAGTTAACTTAATAATGCAATTTTTAGTAGTGCAATCATATTAGATACAAATAATCTACTATAAATTAACATAAATTTTATTTTAAGAATTAAATTGACACAATATAAATTAGTACAGATAAATATAAAAAATTTTAATAATGTATGATTGTTTTCTAATGTCAATAGGTAGAAAGATTTAAGGTTATAAGAAAACTAGGCACATGCTACTTTGACACATTTCCATGTAACATGTGCTTCTCAATTTAAATTTGTCTTCTTATTAAGCAACATTAACCTAATATTATATTTTGGGAGTATATTATTTATTAAAAATATAAATAACAATAAAATATACTTTATGCTTTATGTTTGTAGGTTGTTATACTTTTGTGCTTCTCAGATTGGAAGTCCTAGGAAACAGCCTCTCTTTAGGGTAGCACCCTGAAAAGGTAAGACTGCGTATATTTATTCCCCACAGACCCTGCATATGCAGGAGCCGTCGAGACACTGCGTTGGTTGTTGTTGTTATTGTTGTATAAATAACAATAAAATAATATAAATATTATATCGTATTGTTGCTTTTTCTAACCCAAGTATGACACTATAAAACTCATCATGACTCGTGCCATATGGGGTTGTTTTTTTTTTTTTTACTTTACTGATTGTGTTAATTTAGTTTTTGTACTTTTAATTATATCAATTAGTCATTCTATAATTTATATTGTATTAATTTAGTCCTATGATCAAATTACAGTTAAGTTATATGCAAGTAACCCACTGAAAATTCATACATTTGACTCAATTTAACACAAATAGTGGCTGGACCATTAAAAGGTTTATCAAGAATTTAATACTCTAGGGACCATATATCACTAGTATAATGACTCGGGATAGCAATGGGGTGAGGTGCGGTGGCTACGGGGGTGCCTCCTCCATATCCATACTCGCCACCCAAATTTATACCCATTACCCGCCACGGGTATGAAGTGGATACTTATACGCACTCTGCGTGTGCAAACCCATACCCATGCCCATAATTGACATGGTCGGTACAAACCCATACTCGTACCCATAGGTATTCAACGGGTATCCATTACCCGTCCAGTATCTGCGTTAATCTGGGTAGAAAACTATTATTGATACCCGCCAGTATTAATTATTCAATACTATTTTTAAAATTTAATTATATTTTTTTAATAATATTGATAAATAATTTAGGTAATTGAATTTAAGCACATAACTTTTTTTAATTTGAAAGTTAAATAGATAAAAAAAAGGAGCGAGTATAGCAGGTATAAGGTGGGGCAGGGCGGGTATGGAAAGGAGAGGGGTGGGTACAACCCTATACCCATACCCGCCCTGTACTCGGTACAGCAAATCCATACACGCTATTTGCCTCACTTATAACTTATACCCGCCTCAAGGCGGGTACCCGCGGATTACGGGTTTTACCCACTCCATTGCCATCCCTAACAACGACTAAATTGACATAATTATATGTGTAAAGACTAAATTGACACAATAGATAAAGTAATAGACTTTTGACGTAAATAACCCGAAAACGATTTATTTATTTATTTTTTAGATTTTTCTAAGACAACCAAAAAAATAAAGTAAATTAAAATAACCCACATAACATATTAACTTGATTATCAACTATTTTCGCTTTGGATAATAACAGAAAAAATTGTTCAAATCTTCACATCTTGATTTCATACTAAATTAATCAAAATAATTTTAGCGGTCTAAAATATTTCCATATTTTACACACAACTGTTAAACGAAAGGAGCATATCGATGTCAATCCGCACTGCTCATAGGCTTACATGCCTATTATTGTTACTGATTTATTTGACTTGGGTAGTGCTTGTTTGCATTAAACTTGCCTGCTTTTTTATTTTGACTTTATCTGATCATCTGAGTAGGGGTTCTTTTAGAGTTGGAATTTCCTAGTAAACAGTCTCTTAACAAGGTAGTACTCTGTAGGGATAAGAATGTATATATATTATTCTTCTAGACGTTACTTTGGCAGGAGCATTTTTGAGATACTGAGCTGTTGCTGTTGTTATTTGATATATTTCTATATTTTAAGAAAAATAATATAAATGTTAATCATTAAACAGTTGTCATGCATGGACATAATGATGATGGACAAACAAAAGAAGCATCTTTGGTGTTTGCACTTCATAAAAATTGTATATTTTTTAATATTTTTAAGAATATATATTTTTATTAAGTAATTACTGATTTTTTTAAAAATAGCCTCTCTATAAAATAAAATTCTAAAGGAATAAGACTGTATATATTTTACTCTCTTCACACGCTTTCTTAGCGGGAGAAATCTATTTTAAAATAAACTAAATAACTAGTGTTATCCCATTTAATGCACGGATGATGTTTATATTTTTATAATATAATTTATATATAATCACACTAAAATTTTTTTGAATTTTATTAAATATGCAATACTATATAATTTACAAAATTATATAGTAAATATATTAAATTTCTTATTTTTTATTTCCTATAATCTTGAATATTAAATTACCTTTTCTTAGAATTGCTTATATTGGAGTTTAGAGACTTTTGGTGATACCGCTTTAGAATTGCTTGGATTGAGGTTTGGAAGTTTTCGAGGGTGGGGGTACTCGGTAAATATATATAAAAGATTACTTAATTACATTAATCGTGAATATGTGAGTTGATATTGGGTTCCAGTTAGGCAATAAAATAAAGGTAAAATGAAAAAAATATATTATATTTTCTTGAATGTGTCTGAAAACGATGAGAAAAATATATTTATTTATTTTGGGAGAAATCAAATTTTTTTTGAATCCCTCAAAAAAAAAAAAAAAATTTAATATTCTTAGAGCACATCACCATCATAATTTAATTCAAATAATTTATTACTTGATCAATTTCAGACTTATGTACAATAATTATGATAAAAATACATTGAAGTTTAAAATTTCTATTACTGAATAATCTATATCAGAATTTAATAAATTTTTCACATAAGTTGGTACTTTTCATAAAAAAAAAAAAAAAAAAGCTTACTTAATACGTGATTATAATAATATATGAGTCATGTTCGTATTTTCAGCGAAAATTAAACTCCCTATGCATAAGAACTTACAGGATCGACAAAAAGTAATTATATATTGCAAGAATCTCTTTGCTATTCGTTGCTGCGATTAGGAAGTTGTTTTTCTTTTGGTGTTTTTGCTTCTGCTTTCTTTGTGGTCTGTCTATTGTGGGTTTGATTGTGGGCGTTGTACTTGTCCTTCTTCTTTTTGCAGGTTCATTGCTTTTTTCCTTTGTCACACTTTGTGTGTGTTCTTCGGGTCTCTTATTTGAGGCGTCGGCTTTTGTATTGCGAGTTTTCCTCGCTAATTATCAAAAAAAAAATTTGCAAAAATCATATTTTCAATAGAAACCATGTTTCAGTCTAACATTTTCTAACAAAAAGTCCCATAGGGACATATCCTAGTGGCAGAGAACACTGGTGGCTTTACACGCCATCCAAGTTCGAATCTCGATTATAATACTTGTGGCTCCCTTTATGAGGATTTTAAGGGTCATCCCCCACCCCCCGGCGACCTCTAAAAAAATATATATTTCTGACAAAAAAAAAAAAGAACTAGATTCTGACAGATATTATCTATACATTGCCATAATCATGTTTTAAGTCAATATATTCCAGCAAAAATCAATCTACCAATTCCCCACTCAAGACACCTGACTGATAGATTTTAATCTTCAGAGTACTTGTACGATAAAATTTTAAAACTCGCACTACGTTACTCTATATTTATATATATATATAGAAGCATTAGAATACTAATACATCAAAAAAAAATAATAATAAGTTTAAGATACATAAGTGATAAATATGCTTTATTTTTCATGCTTAATAATCAGACGACTTATCTGCTTTATTGGTCCTTAGTGGTTCGAGGTTTGTTCAAATTAGTTCATATTAAAATAGTCTCTTATGTTTCAGTATATAACAAAATTGGTCTCTTATCTTCTAATGTTTACCTATTGACGATCACTGATAGTAGATCCATTTAGTTACTAAATAAAACATGAATGACTATTTTTAACAAATTTACAAATATCATGTTAAGGTATAAAACTATTATTGAACCTTCACCCATCAGTTTAAACTTTTGAAAAAGATAGTTATTTGACATGATATTAGAGCCTTGTTGACCAAGAGGTCACGAGTTCGAATCTCAACAGCTCCAAATTTCAATATTAAGGCAATGCGATATTTACGCAAAAGGTCCATGTACCTTACACGTTGTGTCAATTTAGTTCTTGTACTTTTAATTGTATCAAATTAGTTCCTGTACAATTTAAATTGTGTCAATTTAGTTCTATAATAGAAATTGAAGTTAAGTTAACAACATAATTTTTAACGATTTGGCTATGTATAATGCAAATAACCCGATAAAAACTCATTTGCAAACTCAATTTAAACTCACCCGTCCCCCGAGCATTTAAAATTTTGTCACAACTCAACGCTAATTTTACTATAAGGATTAAATTGAAACAAAGTGCGTAGTATAGGGACTAAATTGATACAATTAAACGTATAAGGTCTAAATTGACACAATGGGTAAAGTACAGGGACCTTTCGCACAAATAACCCTAAAACAATTTAAGCACAAGATATGAGGTGTGCTTATGTATTATTTACACTTCAAGCTTAATTGGCATTCGCGTGATATGGCATGTTATAGTATAAAACTATTCTTTAACCTTCATCAATAGGGATGGCAACGGGTCGGGTTTTCATTTATTCCATAAAATTTCAATTCAAATCCAAATCCAAATCCATCGAGTGGAACGGATATCGAACCTAAATCCATCACCCATTTAATTTATAAAATAAATTAAAAATGTTACAATCTAATATTAATATATTAACAATAATAATGTAATAATGTTACCACAAAAGCTAATATTTGGACAAATCGCTAATTTTTTTTGTTTTTTTATTTAATATGTATAAATATAATATTAGACAATCATTTAAATACCTCTTAACAAGTAATCTTTTATACATAAATTTGTTAAATTATATGGTTATATAGAAAATATTATAGTGCCAAAACAAACTTCAAAATGTTGGCACAATTAAAAAAATGTCGGGATATGGTTTGACATTTTAAAGACTTAATTTTTGCTACATTGAACATAATTTTGGATCGAATTTCGGTCATGTCTAGGTTGGGCTTGATATCACCCAAATCCGACCTAACACAAAACCCATTTATCAACATCCAAATCCATTTAAAATTCATTTTTTGCATCCAAATCTATCATAAATGGATCGAATTGGATGGATATCCAATAAATTCGGGTGCAATTGTCATTCCTATTCACCAATCAGCTTAAGCTTTTGAAAAAGATAGTTCATTGACATATTAGAGAATAGGGCTGCAAATGAGCTGGGCTAAGTAGAGCCACGGCTTGCTCGGCTCGTTAACTAAATAAGACCGGCTTGATATTGGTATCATTCAGCTAATCGAGCCGCAGAACTGTGCTCGACTCAACTCGTTTACTAAATGAGACCGGCTTGATATTAATATCATTTAGACTTAATTATTTGGCGAGCTACCTCGTCGAGTTTTAATGAGTTAAGGTTTAAAAGGCTAAACCCTAAAAATATCTAAATACCAAAACAAAAACACATAATAAATGGTAGAGAAAGCAAGCATAATACCTCAGTCTAGACATGCAAGCCAATTATCGAGCCAACTTATGAGCCCATAAAGAAGCCAGCTCGTGAGCCTTTCGAGCCGAGTCAGCCTCAGTTTGATTTGGCTCGTTTATTTAATCGAGCCGACTTTAGCCAAACCAGCTCTTGAGTCAACCTAAACAAACCCGAGCCAAGCTCTTAACAAGCTGAGTCAAACCGACTCGCGAGCCGACTCGACTCGTTTGCAGTCTTATTAGAGAATAATAAAGTAATAAGTAACATAATTAGACAAGACACATGGGGTTTGTTTAAGGAAGAGAGAGAGGAGTATGTTGGTGACACTCAAGACAACTCCCTCGAGATTGGCCTCTTCTTCTCCACATATTTTCTCTCTCTCTCCATTTTTATTTTTTGTGGCCTCGAAATTTTGCACATTAATTGTTGGATCCCACATTATTATATTATTCGAAAACGAAATACAAAAACAATAAAAAGAGGAAAATGTTGTTGGGAAAAAAAATTCACACATCGAGGGTTGAAAATATAGCGTGTATAACGATAATATTGCATATAATAATACGTAAAATATTGTTGTATATTACCGAAAATTAACCGAAAAGTTACAGCGAATATTAACCGAAAATTACAAGAAAAATACCCGGAAAATATTGCTGTAAAATAACCGAAATATGACTGTAAAATAAAATAGCGAAAACAGCAAATTTAAACCGAAAATGCAGAAAATATTCACAACGAAAAATAGTAAAAACGCAGCATTAACAATTGGTAAGACACAATAAATTTTGCAGTAATTTTATATCGATTAAACGCAGCCAAATAAACGAACACGACAATCAAATATTACCGAAAGAGGAAGAACAGGTTAGAAACTACCGAAGGTACCGTGTCGTAGGAAATACCACTGTCCTAAAAGACGATTTCGCCTCTGCTTCGGTGCAAACAGATGAGCAGGCGGCCATCCTCCAGGATTTACACGATCCGACCCTTAACGTGCACTCGTTAATTGCCGGTTAGGAACGCCTCAAACTTTGCCCATAAATTGATGTGAATAACAGATAAGATGGGAGCGAGAGAGAAAGAGAGGAGAACTGGTTGTTGTATATGTCTTTTCACCAAGTAAGATGCATCTTTTATACTAGAGTATTGAGGGATTAGCAGTAATGGGTAACGGGAAGAAACGGTTCGGCCATAACTCCATGTTTAACAGCTATATCTCGTTTAATTACCATAATCCCAACAGTCAATAGGTACTAATTGCTGCAGTATAAGTTGCAACGGTAATAAACAGTTTTTCCGCAAAATAAATATGCCCGGTGTAAAAAACTCACCCACACCCGGGCGGCGCGGGTGTGGTTCCCTCCATTCCTTCACCCAAGACTTAATTCAAATAAGTTAAAAACACTCACCCTTATAAACCCAATTACCCCCCCCCCCCCCTCTCTAAATTGTCAATGTGGGATTGGGATATTTAACAATTGGGGTACAACTTTCCTACTAATTTGGATCTAGCTTGTATCATTTTTCTAACATCGACCACAACGGAAGTGAAAAACAACAAAATGAACACACGATGTTTTAACGCGGAAACCCGCTCTCAACTAGAGGGTAAAACAACGGGACCCAAAGGGGTACCAAATCCACTATGAAATTTTGGAATTACAATATCCAATTGAAACCCCCAAACCCATATTACAATCGACTAAGACAGCCAGGAAGAGAAAGAAACGGAATAGGGGAAATCGAATCAAGAAGATCACGGAAGAAGAGTATGATGAGAGGATCCTCAATGCGGAGCGGGTAATAGAGTTAGGAGAAAAGGTGGGCTTCACTTTTGATGGTTTCGACCCAGCTATGGTGGCAGACCTTATTGCTCATTGATATGGTTTGGGTATTGTGATGTGGCTTCAGCCCACTCTCGGTTTTTGTGCTGGCCTTCTGTTTCTTCTCTTGCTATGATCCCTGTTTGTGTTGGTTGCGCGTGCTGTTGTTTCTTGTCTCCGTGTCTTTTTTGGTCCTTTGCTCGCAGTCTGATGTGTTGTGTTGTGTTTTGTAGCGAGCGTTTCTATTTCGGTTTTCTTGTTTTGTGTTGGATGTTTTTGGTCCCCGTGTTGTTGCAGTTGGACTCTGGCCTCGACTAGCAAGTGGCCAGCTTGTTTAGATATTTTGTCGCAATTTATCCAAAAAAAAAAAAAAATCAACCTCAACAAATGTGACTATTGTACGGTAAATCACCAACCCTCTCCCAATGTAGCTTTGAACGGCAAGCCACCAGCCCTCGAATCAATGTAACTTTGCACGGCAAGCCACCAGCCCTCCCATAATGCAGCTTTGGAAAGAAAAAGTTACAAAAACTCTCTCGACACTCAATCAAAACACTCGAACATGACTCCCTTCAGACTCGGGTGCACCACCCTCACAAACAAACACAAAAGCTCACAATTTACACAGACAAAACACTCAACAATTATTTTCACGTATTTTTCCCTACCCGGGTGCCACCCAGGCACCCCTTTACAACACCGAACTCTTCTATACATTTTTCTCTCTACTCCACTCTACACTCCACAACACGTCATTTTATAACAAGATACCAGAACAAAAGATCACACAAGACATACTAATTTACTTGTTGAAGTAAACTTCCCAACCTATACTTATACCCTATAACTTATACAAGTGAACTACCCTTTTTTTTTTCTTTTTCATCTTTTTCACTTTTACATACAATTAATTTTGATGTAAAAAATATACCCAACAAATGTGACACAAGAACTGTATTGTTAGGTACCAGTATCTAAGGATTGAGTTTGAGTTTGATGACAAAAACCAAATCTGAATGGAAATGAGAAGAGAAGATAGAAAAAGAATAACACAAAGATTTACGTAAACAATCCTAAAATGAAGGAAAAATCACGGGTGAAAGCAGAAAGCTTTTACTTTGTGCTAAACATGGATAGAGAGCAAGAGAGAAAGCAAATCCTAGCAAATCGGGCAACTGGGCAAGCCGGGAAAAAAAAAAGGGTTGGTCCATCTGCTACACCTCAAACCTCTGCATCAAAATCGAGACATAAATTCGAGACACGACATGTTAACCTCAACCGCAGTTTCGATACACTGGATCTTTTCCTCTTTCCTAATCCATACTGTCTAGTAAAAAGCAAAAGCAACATTTTCAGTGCCTCAAGGGCTCCCACCTAAGCAGAGTCTAGGGGATTGGGTGTACGCAGCCTTCCTCCTTCAAAATGCTACCTTGAAGAGAGGCTGTTTCCAAGAACCCCCAACTTGAGGGGTGCAACACGAGGACTTCCCAGGAGGTCCCCATCTTGGTACTACTCTCTTCCAAGCACACTTAACTTCGGAGTTCTAATGAGATCCATATTGTCTAGTGTTGATCTTAATCTTACAGCTCTTATTGGTTGTTTGCATGTGCTTTGTCCTGTAATCCCGTTTTCCTTATCGACTGTACGCTTTTTTTTCTTGTCTTTGTTTTGTTCCCCGTTTTGCTACGAGTTGAATCAGGTCTCGTTTATACGAGATGTCTGTTGTGTCGCGACTTTATCGCTAATTATCATAAAGAATAATGTCTTGACTTCATAGTGCAATATGTAGGGATTAAAAATATACACTAATCAAGTAGATCCCTTGTTTGAAGTCCTGCTCGATAATTCTTATAATGCTCAAGTTCGAGCCAAGCCTATATCTAACTCTAGAGCCTTCGTTCAAACTCGGATTGCTAAATACCCACATGCTCGAGACTCAGCTTGACTTTTCGTGTTATGTATCCTCAATGAGCTACGTCCACCTTGATATCAAATTGAGCTTACACTTTTGGTTATTTTCTAAAACATATTACCCTTTTTATAAATACTGTAACAAAATCTAAGAGGGCACCAACACGCAAGCACCGGATCCCATTTGACCTCTGAAGCTAAGCGTGCTTGGGCGAGAGTAGTACCAAGATGGGTGACCTCCTAGGAAGCCCTCATGTTACACCCCTCAGGTTAGGGATTCTCGGGAACAGCCACCCTTCACGATAGCACCTTGAAGGGGGAAGGCTGCGTACATCCACCCCCTCAAACCCTGCTTAGACAGGAGCCTTTGGGGTACCGAGAATGTTGCTTTTCTTCTTATAAATACTGTAACAACAGATTTTTCTTTAATTTTTTTTTAAATATTATGCCTTTTTAAAATATTTTAGCCTACTACATACATACAAGTATATGTTACCACTACAAACCCTTAATAGAATGAAATATGAATGGGCCAACTCCTTTTAAAGGCCCATAAGCCCAACCCAATAAGCTCTTTCTTACAAGCCCAAAATTACAAGCAAGCCCAACATGTGAAATTATTATTTTTTGAAATTATTTTTTAAATCATTTTTTACTTATTAATAATTATGCTTTTATCTTAAAAAATTTTAATTATTTTTCTAATTCTAGTTCAAAGAGAATATTATCTCCTGCTTCCTTTAATAGGAGAAAATTAAATTATAAACAATAACAGATCCAATGCCTTAAAGGTCCCCGCCTAAGCAAGGTCTGGGGCTAGTGGACGTATACAACTTTATCCCTTTCAAGGTGTAACCCTACCGTGAAGCTATTTCCGAGAACCTCCAACCTTATAGGATTGGCAACACGAGGACTTCCCAGGAGATCACCCATCCCGATACTACTCTCACCCAAACAAGCTTAACTTCGGAGAAAATTGTATTATACTTTTATTTAAAGACCTTTACATGTGAACCAAATATTATGAAAATACCCGTCTTGACGCGACAAGTAATTTTAAATACCCGTTAAAGTAAAGGGGTGCTAAAGGTTGCAAATAAAGGGTTTTCTTTCTTTTTTGAAGAAAAAGAAGTCAAACGAGTTTTTCGTTAATATTCTATAGTAAGTATTTAAAGTAACCTGTCGCGTTAACTTTGTCCCCGAAGTATAATGCCATCATGCCGGAGAGCTCCTATTTATTAATACAAAGAAAATCGAGGTATCAAAAAAATAAATTAAAAGAGTTATGAATCTTTTTATTAATTTCACATACTCTCGGTATTAAAATGTAAATACTCCTATTATTTATCACCCATCCTTACCTGTTAAAAAGAAATAAAAATATTTTTATTTAAAAACTGCACGGCCCAACAACACAATAAACAAGCCCAATAAATATTAGCAAAGCCCAACTCAGGCCCATTAGTTACTCTCACTCTCTTTTTTAGTTTCCACTTCCCAGTTTCATCTTTATCCCCTTTCAGAATCAAATCCTCAAATACAAGCAGGTGATTTGCTGCTTCCTTGATTTTACCCTAATTTGATTCTCTTTCTATCAAATTCGTCGTCAATTTATAGTCAATTTCGCAATTTGATTCCGTAAACAGTCTCTCAATTACGCGAAGAACCCTAAATTTCGATGAATTTCGATATACGAAGAAACTGAAAAAGACAAGATTTTTACGCATGAATTCGATTTGTTCTAGTTTTAGGGCTAAATTGAAAACCCTAAGAATTAGGGGAATGGCAACATCTGAAGAAATTTGCAGGAAAATTAAGCCTAGAAAAATTAGGTCAAGTAAGACTGAATGGACACCACAACAATTGAAGATTCTAAGTGCAATTGAAGAGGGGAAATCAGTTTTCATAACTGGGTCTGCTGGTACTGGAAAGACTGTGTTAGTGAAGCAAATTATCAAAAGACTTAGAAAAATTCATGGCCCAAAAGGGGTTTTTGTCACTGCTTCAACTGGGGTTGCAGCTTGCGCGCTTAGCGGTCAGACCCTTCACTCGTTCGCTGGGGTTGGGCTTGGTGAGTTGGGTTCAAGCTCGTTGTTGGGTCAGGTGTTGGGTAATGGGAATGCGATGGGTCGGTGGGGTAAGGCGAAGGCGTTGGTGATCGATGAGATTAGTATGGTGGCTGGGGGTTTGTTTGAGAAGCTTGAGTATGTTGCGAATGGGGTTAGATTCGGTGATGTCGGTAGGGTTTGGGGAGGTATTCAACTTGTGGTTAGTGGGGATTTCTTGCAACTTCCTCCGGTTGTTGGGGAGTTTGCATTTGAAGCGAGTTGTTGGGATTGTAGCTTTGATTTGCAAGTTGAGCTCACGACGGTTTTTAGGCAATCGGATCCTAGGCAAGTTAGGTTGTTGCAAGGGATTCGAAGAGGGGAGATAGATGATGAAGGGTTGGAGCTTCTTAAGCAACGTTGTTGTGAAAGGGAGCCTAACGAATCTGTAGTGAGGTTATATCCCAGAATCAAAGATGTCGATCAAGCAAATGAAATGAGATTGTATGATTTAGGAGAGGATTTAGTCACTTATGAAGCTCGGGATTGGGGTGAGAATCCATGGGTGAGGCAACTCGAGCAAGGGATCACACCCACTAGGCTCGAGCTTTGTAAAGGCACGAGGGTGATGTTAACAAAAAACTTAAACGCAAAGCGCAAGCTGGTGAATGGATCTACTGGAACAGTTACAGACTTTGTGAAAACTAATTTGAGTCGAGATGAAGGGTGGCTCTTTTTGCCCGTTGTGAAATTCGACTCGGGTCGAGAAGAGGTGATCAAACCCGAGTCCTGGGAGGTGATAGAGGGAGATAAAGTTGTAGCCAAAAGGACCCAGATACCGCTCGCTCTGGCATGGGCCATGAGCATACACAAGTCTCAAGGGATGTGTTTGGACCGGCTACACACCGATCTTTCTAGGGCTTTCGGGTATGGAATGGTCTATGTCGCGCTCTCGGGAGTGAAAACCTTAGAGGGTCTTCATTTGTCTGGGTTCAAGCCATGGAAGATTAAGGCACACCCTAAAGTTTTGGACTTCTACAGAAAGTTCTTTGATTAGCAAATAGGACAGTGATCTTATGTTTTGCGCAAATTCGTGTCAGACTTGTCCGGGGATAAAAGAACATGATTTTAAATCGCAATTGCAGAATTGAAGTAACAGCTCACGGGTGTTACAGGGTTGTTGTAACATCGCGGATAGGCTAATTTCTGTTATGTAACGGTCTTTATACAACGGCTGTTATTCGATGAAGCAGTAGCAAGACACACATCCTATGATTCTACACCATAATGAGGGCTTTCACTGAGGTTAAGAGGAGGATGTTGAGGACTTGTTTGGGTTTTTTTTTTTTTGGTTTATAGTTTTTGATTTTGAAGAAACGACGAACTACGTTTTTGAAACAAGCTTCTTTTAGTTTTGGGGTTTCTTATTTTCAGTGTTCTGGTAAGTTTGAGCGAAAGTTGAAAACAGAAAACCAAACACAAGAAACATTCATTTTTCGAAATTGCAAATTTTAGTTTCTTAAAAACCAAAAACTACAAAAAGAAAGCCATACCGTACAGGCTCAAATGAAATTTATGCAGATTTTTATGAAATTTACAGTTATCTAAGGCATAGAGCGGTGAAGAAAGTGATGATCAAGAACACAAGGAGAAGACACTGATTGTATTAGAATGGCAATGCCAGCTTCATTTTAACTATGTAGACGATACGAGAGGATGCGAAAATCATCTCCCTGTTCATGGGCATTTATTTCTTTTCTCTTATTTCTTTTCACGAGTAAAAGGGTCAACCAGTACACAAGGCATTCATCAAAGTACAGTTTAAGGAGGGTCGGATATAGTTTTTATCCCACTCGTATAAAGAAGCTATTTCCAAGATTTCGAATATACGAACTCTATGTTGTCAGGTCACATGCTCTATGCTGCGAACCAGCTTCTCAGATTGGGGGTCCTCGGAAACAGCCTCTGTTCAGGGTAGCCCCCTGAAGGGGGAAAGCTGCGTACATCTACCCCCCAGATCCTGCTTTTGCGGGAGCCCTTGCAGACACTGGGTTTGTTGTTGTAGTTGTGGTTGTTGTCGAATATACGAACTTGAAGTAGAATGACCTTATGGGTTCTACAAAGGCTCGTCCTCTTTCATCGAGTAATGTAAATTTTGTTGATTTGCATTGCCCTTTGCTTGTGATCTATTTAGTGGATTAGAAATGATATGCTAATCGTCTACTTTTTCTCTGTCTCTCTCTCTCTCTCTATATAATTTCTCTGTCTCTATCCTCCTACACTTTCTATACGCTATACCCTCCTTATTTGTCGCAGGGTGTAGCATGTAAATATTTCTCCTCCTATCGTGTTTGCTTTTCCCTTTTGCCCTGGTTGCTATACTCCTTTACTCCCATGCTTACATATTTCTATAGTTATTTGCTTACATATTTATTTGTCTATATGCTTACATGCTTACTTACTATATGCTCACACGCTTTACATGCCTTACATGATTTTCTTGATCTCTATACTTTGAATGTTTTTATGATCTGCATACATGTTTTACATGCTCTACTTACTCTACTTACGTGCCCTTCTTAACTATCAACTATCAGGTTGGGAATCATCGGAAACAACCTCTCATCAGAGCCTTGCCTTGAGGGGTAAGACTACGTACATTCTACTCCTCCTAAACCCTGCGTACGTGGGAGCCCTTGAGGCGCTGGGGACTACTATTGTCGTTAGAAATGATATGCTAATCAGCTTGGGAATTATCTTAGAAAATAATTGGATCATGGCAATACAATCATTGGATAGTCTTCGATGAATGAATTAGTTGATTTGCCATGCATATTATATGCTTTTAAATTGGTACTTAAATAGTACGGATGAGGTTACTTTTTGTGGCATAAACAAGCTGAATGCTAAATAATTATCTTGACAAGATTTTAAATTATCAAATTCGGTAAGATTAAATAGGCAAAACACGAGACTGTACCAAGTACGAGTTGGCAAATGATAAGGTACTAAGAATCTCACATCTTAAAAAGTGACAAAATATAAAGTGTCCGCTAACTCAACTAGTAAAATGGTAGTACCAAAAACCTAAAATCCAATCCCGCGTAGGCCAAGGGTGAGAGAATTTCTGAGGTATTTATGGGGGTTGAGGATGATTACCTCCTTATGCAACTCAATTGGACTTGTTACCCTTTGTTTAAAAAAAATAAATAATTAACATTTGAGCTCACTAGTTATATGAACCTGAAGTTATAATATCGCCTGTAAGAAAACTTCTAAGTAGATAGTACATACAACCTGAGAATCAATTGAGATATGGTTACAAGCTAGCATGAATGCTTAGGTTAAAAAAACAAAGTAAAATGGTACGAAGAAAAATTCAAAATAAAGATCATATGCAATAACCTGCTATACCAAAGAGGGTACCAAAACGCTGGCACCAAATCCCATTAGAACTCCAAAGTTAAGCGTGTTTGGTCGAGAGCAGTACCAGGATTGATGACCTCCTGGGAAGTCCTCACCCTCAGGTTAGGGGACACTCGGAAACAGCCTCTTCTCAGGGGTAATACCCTGCAGGGGGAAGGCTGCGTACATCCGCTTCCCCAGACCCCGCTTAGGCAGGAACCCTTGGGACACTGAGTATGTTGCCCCTTTTTTTTTGCCTTTTTTATGCAATAACCTGTTATAATGTAACAGGAAAAATAACACAATTGTCAAGAAAATGTAACAAAAATCCGTGAAAGTCGCCCAAACTCTCATAGAGTAAAGTTCTCCAAATCCCTTTTATTCCGAGTCAAGAACAACAAACAAACATTGTTTTGCATTTTATGTTGTGGTACCATTAAGAGCAGCTGATGAAAATGTAGTGCCTCTCATTCCTTCTTCCCTATCCCATGGGACAAGTTGTAGATCCCCCTGGTCTGTAGAATTTGCAACCAAAAACAAACAGCTAATCAACAGGATATGATATATAGGGCTCGACTCTTACGAGAGGATGAGAAATAAGGAGTAAATAATGACCATTAAATTTAAATTAAAAACACAGACTTCAAAGTTACTTTGTTGGGAAAAAAATCACAAAGAAATAAAAAGAAAAGCGGAAATCAAAAGACCAATACACACTAAAATCAACATGCAAAAATCCACGAACCAATCAGGTATCAAATTCTCACTTCCAACTTTTGAATTACAAACTCTTAACCCAAAATTCAATACATTTTCAAATCCTTGAACTTTTTATCTCTCACATACCCTCTCTCTCTCTCTCTCTCTCTCTGTGTGTATTTTCCAATCTCTCACGCGCCACTCGAAAGTTTTCCAATGTACCAAATGATAAGTTGGGACTATAAACTTTGAGGGTAGCTGTAAGGAATTGTTTACACTCAGTAATAGAATTTGGACCCAATGTATATTCAACCACCCTTTGGGTTTACTACAAATGACAATTACCATATGCTCATAGGTATCATATAACCAACTGACCCAAATGTTTAATCAAGTTTTTTTTTTTTTTTTTTTAAATGTTTAACCAGTTAATAAAAGCCTAGAAATAATTTTATACTCTAATATGTCCTCATACGAAATGGATAATATATAGGGACAAAAGCTGTGGTAATTTGAACTGAAGCTCTTTCTGATATCCATGTTAAGAAAGCAATTACGCCAAGCGTAAGTTAATAAGTAAATGCATAAGAATCATACTCCAGTAATATGAAATGAAAAAGAGATGTATGGACTCACAAGAAGGTAAATGGAGGAAGCAGCCAAAGCAACAGGAATGGCCACTGAAGTGATCTTGTCATAAGGTCCTTTCAGATAGGTGTGTTTGGGGATGCTCTGGAAGTACTTTTGCTTCTGAACGAGCCTCTCTCTTGGCACAAAGGGTGGTTCCGACATCCTGCATCACAAAATTTACGATTAATCGGATCACACTGACTTTGAATGCCAGATCGCTTATAAAGAAGGCGCTTTCTTTCATTCCTGGTAGGATATCAAACTCTTGAAATGTCTCTTTGTGAGCCATTCACAGCAGGAGCCATTGGATGATATCTTCTGGTCTCAGTGAAAATTTTCCTACACGGCAGCATCTTCCAAGAAAACATGTTTGAAAGAATCTGCTTTCTGGTCAAAATGCGGTTTTCAATATTTCTCCCCTATGCCATAGAAGTTGGAGAATACACTAACAGCTTCTGTTACTGCGATTGTGACTAACAGTATTTTTTACTTTTATAATCAACGAACTTTTTGATGCAATCAAACTACTAATCCCAAATATTAAACTCAATGAACTCAAAAGCAATCAATCAACCAAATAAAGTATACGTATATTGTATATATATCACTATAAATGTGAGGCATTTACAAGTATAAGTACTATAAGAGGTATAGGGAGGAAGAAGAAGACGACTACAAGAAGAGGGGGAGAGAGAGATGAGAATTAAGGGGGGAGGGAGAAGAGCTTACATCAACAATCATCATATCTCTCTTTCTATCCTAAGGCCATTATTTATACTATAGATTAGTTGGCCCTAATTACAATTAGATACTCCTAATATCCAATTAAGTGAAATTGGCTGATGAGGTGTCCCTAGCTGCTGATGTATCGCGTGGTGACGTGGCAATAGCTGATGCATCGGTGCTGATTATGGCATCACTTTTGACCGAAATTTCATGTATATAGCCACTTAATACGCGTATGTATCCTTTAATTTTGGTACCGTATTTTCCTAACAGGGAAAGGATATCTCCCTAATAAGGTGGTTTCTAGAAATTAGTTCCATTTATTCTCTTTCTCTAATGATTTCAGGACTACAACCCTACGATGTTTGAGTCCCCATAATCAATTTTTTCACAGTGGCTTCTTCACAGCAATTTCAATTAACCAAAGAAGTTAAACGTATCTTAAAAATATCAATACAGGTACCTTCACTAATTCTGTCAAACTTAACCAGGCTTTACGCCACATATACGTCCAAGTACGATTCATTCTAAAACCAATTGACATTACATGAACTAGTCTAATAGAGTTATATATTGATCTCTTCACGTGAAGTCTTTTAACAGATTATACTTACAACAATAAATACTCTCCAATTCGATCTCTATTTTACAAATCAGAATTGAACAATACTCGCAAATTGTTTAGCTCAAAGCCAAAAATTCAAGAAATAGTCAAATTTGAGGACGATTAATTTACCTGTTCGATGTGCGAAACGAAAGGTAGATCGAAAACCTGAAATCGAACAAGAAAACGAAAATTCAAGCAAAAGAATACACAGAGAATCAAAGAAGAGAGAGAAAATGGAGTGTCGATAAGGGGGTCAGCGCAGGCGAAAGAGGAGAGAGAAATGAAGACACCAGAAGATGAAGGTGTATTCGAGTTCATTTGGGCTTGGGCCTTACACAATTGGCCCAAACTAAATCATTGGGATGTTAATGGGTGAGTTCGAGTTCATTTGGGCTTGGGCCTTACAAAGTTGGCCGAAACTAAATCTTTTGGATGTTAATGGGTGAGTTGTTTACACCGTTCGTTCCGATATTTATAAAGGAAGGAACATACCTAGCGCCTTAAAGGCTCCCGCCTACGCAGGGTCTGGGGACACAGATATACGCAACCTTTTCCCTTCTGGGTGTTAACCTGAAGAGAGGCTGTTTCCAGTGCCCCCAACCTGAGGGTGAGGACTTCATAGAAGGTCACCCATTCTGGTACTACTCTTGTCCAAGCACGCTTAACTTCGGAGGTCTAATGAGATCCGGTGACGGCGTGTTCGTTCCGATATTTATAAACTTGCTATTTTTAAGGCCTCGATTGGTTACCGAGTAAATTAAATTCCTGTAGAAAGTTGTATATTTTAAGAATTTAATTTCTATATCAACTTCTCAGAAAGTAAAAAAAATATTTGGTTATCACAATGAGAAATAAACTTCCTTTGAGAAGATAGTTAAAAACAAAGAATTAGAACTTACTTAAAGGGGGCTAGGTAAGTTACTTCCTGTATTTTGAAGCTCATAAATTTCTACTTCTTATATCTATTTCGTGCATACCAAACAAGACCTAAATTTGTTTAAATTAGTTTCTTATTTTTTTTTATCTCTAATCTTTGTCTATGTTTGATTTATTTACACTGTTGGTCCTCAATATTTTTTTCAATTTGTTTAAATTAATCCCTTATATTTTCTTTTACTTTAAATGATTCCTATGTTTTATTTTATGGAAAACTCATTCACTTACCTTTTTAAGTTTAATCTAATTTTGGTAACTAAGTGAGAAACTAATTTTATCACAAAACAAAATATTAAAAACCATTTAAAAAAAAAAAGATAAGAGTCCAAATTTTTAAAAGGTCATAAATATTAAGGATAATTTTGAATAAAAAAAAA
The DNA here is from genome assembly GCA_018398585.1 of Simmondsia chinensis. Classification (NCBI taxonomy): domain Eukaryota; kingdom Viridiplantae; phylum Streptophyta; class Magnoliopsida; order Caryophyllales; family Simmondsiaceae; genus Simmondsia; species Simmondsia chinensis. Next base: position 551,974 of record JAGTTD010000012.1, on the reverse strand, counting down.
TGAGAGACCAATTTAAATAAATTTATAAACATTAAAGATCAGTATGTAAATAACTTATTTATAGGTAGAACGAAGCCCTAGCTCATTATGACAAGACTCAATTCCGCAAATTTTGAGATGAACTCAACTCGAAGCTCATAAAGCCTTGAGAGTTTCAGCTCGAGCGAGCTCAACTTGTCTCAATCAATTTTACCTTGAACCTACCTTCATAAGCTTCCGAGTCGTATTGGCTAATTTTGAATTATTTAAGCTCTCGCTGGGCTCTTGTAGAATTCATCAAGGTAGTCATTGAAGCTCGAACTTGACTCGTTAAAATATATTTAAATTGGCTCAGGTAAGCAAGTTTAGCTCTGGAGTTGTCAAGCTCAAGCTGGATTAGAGTTAGCGTATTTAATCAACTGAGTCTACCTCCCACATTGTAGGGGCTCTATTTTGAACAATGTTGTATCTTTTTATCATTATTAAAAAATGACTCGACAAAATTTCATCTAAGTGCCACGATGGAATCAAGAATATCACGTTATTATTATATACACAAACCCGTTTAGAAAAAGGCCAAAAATAACATTAATTTCATGAATAGTTCATACATAATCTACCATGTAATCTTTGTAATGACCGTATCATCTTTCCAGTTCCTCTGAACGTACTTCAAAGTGAGTAAAAATAGCCTAGAAGAACATTAATTTCAGAAAATGCTATAATGTTTACTGTATATATAAGAAAGATAATACGTTTTGAACAAGGTAAAAGTGGCAATATGTTTTTAAAACATGTTATGAAGCTTCAATGTTGCCTTTCTTATATATATAGTAAATATTATATCGTTCCTCTTCATTTTCTCTATTATAAGGTCGTTTTTAAGGTGTTTTTACCGTTAAACCATGTTGGGGCGTTGAGGAAGCAAAAGATTATAGAATTTGTCGTGCAAGAAGAAACTCTTTCCCTTGCTGTCAACTGATTTCTTCCAGCCACACCACCCGCCGTTGATGATCTTCTTATGATCGTCGCTCCCTGACAACCAAAGTACAGTTAACCAATTTTAAATGGGTGGTTACAATCACTAAAACTTCACAAATTTAGTACATGATCGCCAAGTGCTTAAGCTAAACAAGTTATTTCCTCCGTTAGTCCCTAAGGCTACAAGTTTGTTCAAATTAATCCCTTCTTTTCTTTGTTCAAAATAGCCTCTAATGTGTATAAGTTTGTTTATTTTTTAGAGTTGAGGGCCCTCGGACACAACCTCCTTTTAGGAAGCATCCCAAAGGGATAAGACTTATACATCTCAACCCCCTCGACCTTGCTCTAGTGAGAGCCCTTGTGGCACTAGGCTTTTTCTTCTTCTTCTTCTTGAGTATAAGTTTGTTCAAATTGGTACCCTTATCTTTTCTCTAGTTTAGAAGTCTCTCTTCTTTTTATTTTTCACCTAGTAGCGGTCACTCAATGAGACACTAATTTCATCATCAAGTAAAACATAAGGGACTACCTTAAATAAAAGAAAGATGAGCGACTAATTTGAACAAAGTTACAAATATTAAGGATTGATTACTTTGAACCAAAGACAATTTGAACAAACTTACAGACATTAGAGATCCGATGAATAGATAACTCTAAGATAAACAGTATGAATAATCGATAATGGAAGCTCCTACCTGTATAATGAGGATCCAGTATGAGGAACGCGCAGTCACCGCTTACATCATTATAATCCACCCCAAGTAGTGTATATGCAAGAACTCCACCTCCTGCAATTGTATGCCACGGCTTTTCATTCCACCATAGAGTAAATATCTAAATAAAAAAGCAAAAGCACCTCGGGCATATAAGGGCATAGAGGCTCGGAGACTGCCTAAATAAATCAATCTCAATATAAATTATAAAACTAAATGTGCCGAGTCCAGCCAAGAGTTGAGCTCTAGCCTAATCGAGCTCAAACAAGTCTAAATTGATGTTGCATGAGCCTAAAAAAAGGAGAACTTGGTTCGCCAACTGGGTTTCAGCTCAACTAAGTTGGGCTCCCTGGTGGAGACAGCTTTTTGGCAATGGGGGCAAGCACCTCAACAATGACTCTTGGATGATATTATTAAATATTATGCTTAGTATATTTATTTATATAAAAAAGTTAAATTGCCCCTAAGAACTAGCTCCTCTCTCTATCCTACGGATACATATACGTTGGCTATCTAGTTTGTCAAATTGCTACTGTTGCTAATCCAAAATGAGAGGGTAAAATCTTTTACGAAGCTGTCATATAATAACTCAACTTTGATGGACTTTCTTAGCTTTATTTTCATGATTTTTGGGGTTGATTCTGTTATGTAATTTTTGGAATATTTATCCTAATTAATGGCATAAAAACTCTCGATTTCTTTTTTCTTCCCTAATTGATATGGATGTTTGCCCCTTTATGCCTTTATGCTTTTTATGCTTTTCAGGTTGGGGGTTCCCGGACACGGCCTCCCTTTAGGGTAACACCACGAAGGGGTAAGGCTGCGTACATCCCATCCCCCCCAGACCCTACATTACGAGGGAACCCTTGAGACACTGGGTTTATTGTTGTTGTTGTTTCCCCCCTTTTTATTTAAATTTATAAACTGTATTTATAAACGGTACTCCAAATCTCTTAGCATCAACACTGCCCCCGCTGAAAACATTTCCTGAGTTACATTTTCCAAGTTTACCACTATCCGAGCTAAGCTCAATGTCGCCTTCTTTGGCCTTGATAGGCCTCAAATCGAGCCTAAGTTGAGCAAAATGTTGGTAAGCCTTCAGGGTAATGAGCTCCAACTCAACTCATTCACAATCCAAGACATCACACCGGAGAACACATGAACCCACACATGAAACAAATCCTAGACGAAAGGGGTAAAGGACATGGGATGTAAGCATCAACTGACCGATCATGATAGGAGTTCCTTGGTTCTCAAAATGCATTGCCAGTTCTCGACATTTCTCTGGAAGCTCAGCCCCAGATCGTACGTTGATAACTTTGCAAGTTACCTGTGCAAATAGTCCGTGTCCATCCATTTTTTAAATGCAAGTAATTCATAAAGCAAAGCACGAGACAGGGATTCAACAAAGTGAGTAAATGAGCCAGATCAGCTCGTTACAGAACTTAAAAGGCTCAACTCATTTAAAACTCGAGCTATACCTATCCAGCTTGTTAGTTAAATGAATCAAGCCCAAGCCTGAAAAAGCTTGACCTCAGAAACTCGTGGGTCTAAGCGAACATAAATGAGCCAATATCAATATATTATCAACCACAAATTTGCAATCAAGCTAAACTCTAGATTTTAAATGAGCCTATTCAAGCCCAAACAAGCCTATTTCACTGAAGTTTGAATCTGTAAATTGATTCTAATACTTACACCCAAAAGCTTATCCAAAACATAGCTTAATTCAATGGCACCAATCCATTCTCGGGATCCAATAAAAGAAGGATCTTTGTCACCGATCTCTACAAGTGCCTGCTGTATCACCCTGCGAAATTACACAGTAATGAATATGAAATATAGACTAGGTTGGTGGGTTTACTAGGTTATTCACCTGTTCTATATTCATCGGTTAGGGATGGCAATGGAGAGATAAAACCAACTATCCGTACTCCCTCTATTTGGTGTAGTGTGGAAATACCTGCCACTGGTATAGAGTGGGTACGGGTAGAATGTTGTACCAACCTCGTACCCGTCATACCCCCCACCCCCCCCCCCCCCCCAAAAATATCCAACTTACACCACTTGATCCAATTTGTATTTAACTAATTTTAAAATGAAAAAAAAAATATGTACTCAATTTGTCTATCAAGTAATGCAGTAAATATCATTGGTTACAAAAGATAATTATAAATAATTACACAAGGAAGAATAAAGATAACTGTCTGGTACACAATTGTGGCGGATACAGGGCGCATAAAGAATACCCATGGACACCCGTGGGTATGAGTATTGGCTTGTAATGCCAGGGCAGATATGAGTATCCACTTTATACTCGTGACGAGTAATGGGGTGGGTGGAGGGTATGGATTAGGTGGTAGGTACGGGCATATGGGGGAGGCCTCACTGATACCAAGCCCGCCCCATTGCCAAGCCTATCTTAGACTGGACTGGTCCAAAGACTAGTTACGCCTAGATATTATGACCAATTACTGGTCCTTGACCAAAACGCTGTTTCTAGCTGGCTGGTATGCATCGACCCAAACTGGTTAATGTTTACCCCTGTAATCCACTAGTGAAAGTTTTTGATTCTTACCTATGTGTAGGAACATCAATGGAAGTATAGTGTTGAAGTCGGAACCAAGAGATGATAGTTTGTAGAGAGCGGTACGCACACCCCCATCCCTGGAAGATATTTTAAAGATAAAATATTTTAAACAAACGACTACTATTCAGTTACAAAAGCATTCAGAATAACAAGTTGATTTCCATCTTGACATAATGCATGTTGAATCAAAGACAGAATGCAAACTGCATGCTAGGAACTCGTACAATTGATCAAATGTCTTATACCAAGAATATGTACATCAACGGTTCCGCATAGAAGCCTTTTCTATAAGAAAAGAAATTGTATTAAGAAAGGCTGGATTTACAAAATTTTAAGGATAAGATGTCCTCAAACATGGAAGGAAAATACAAGTATAAACTAATGAAAAACAACCCTCTAGTCTCTCCACAAGTCAACTAGTATTGTGCCAACAAAGCTTCCAATACTTTTTTCTAGAAACAACCTTGAACAACCACCTTCTTCCTTACAAAATACACTGACGTACACCGGTCCTTGAATATTTTAGCATTTCATAAGTGAGTTTTATGTCACAGCCATGGCAATAAACAAAGGGACCCATTAGTTTCCATCAAATTCTGCTACAAGATACATATATTATGGTATTACTTGATAAAACAGGTGCAACGGTCTGTTTGATAGTTATTTGCTTGACATTCCATAATTCCCTACTGTTAAGCATCGGGTCAGATTTACTATCTATACGGCTCAAGTATCTCCCTTGTAATTTTAACACATTGATTACTTCATTTTAAATACCAAAGAGGATACCAACACGCCATCACCGGATCCCATTAGAACTCCAAAGTTAAGCGTGCTTAGGCGAGAGCAGTACCAGGATGGGCGACCTCCTGGGAAGTCCTCACCCTCAGGTTGGGGGCACTCGGAAACAACTTCTCTTCAGGGGTAATACCCTGAAGGGGGAAGGCTGCGTACATCGGCCCCCCGAACCCTACTTAGGTGGGAGCCCTTGGGGCACTGGGTATGTTGTTTTTTTAAGATTATTTCATTTTTAAATCCTATCACGAGGAAGATAGATCATCAAAACTATAGCAACACACATCTTCTACAAGAAAGACACATATATAGAGAGAGAGATTTTGTTACCGAGTCGTCAAAGCCATCTTGAAGGTAATGGTAGTATTCATATGAACCTTGAACCATGGAAACAAGACCCCCAGAAACTGCACATACATTTTAACATGTGAGTTAAAAATATCATGAAATCAAATAAGAGCTATTACATCACATAATAGCCACAATGTAACAGATTTTGAGCTAACCGTTACATGATTGGCCGTTACGTAGCAAATGCTTTTATAATGGCATCCAAAATGCGTATGTATTTAATTCTATTCATATTTATAAATGTATGTACATGTGAGACTAAGAAAACAGTACAAAAACTAAACTAAAAATTATATATAATGCATTCAAATTTTTGTAAACTAAAGGCTTAAAAGCAACTTATTCCAATAAAAAGCCAAATACACTTCTAGTGACACTAACGACCGCAACCTGCGATTTGATTCTTTGAAAAATCAAACAAAGAAGAGAAAGCAATAGGATAATGAAGGGACGGACCCCCACCGCTTGGTATTCCAATATGTACGTCCTTCAGCAAAGTAGAACCTAAAATCAAAGTACAGGTCTCTCAAGAGTTAGTGCATAGACAAAGAGGCCACAATGGATAAAATACGATGATTTAAAAACTTGCCTTTCTTTAATGTGCCCCTATCAGAGGTATTGGTCTTCGACAAATTTATGGCATTAGCAGATCGTAAGAGAGGGCGATCAGAAGGCAGTCCTAGTCGTAAATGAAGGGACCTCCTAATTTCAACTGCAAGGAATAAGATGATGTAAACATTAGAGCTTAAAATGTTCATGTCTATATAATGGATCTTGAATATATTTTCTTTTTTTTTTTTTTTTTTTTTTTGGTTAATGGCAAAAAACCTCAGAATAAAAAAAAATAATAATAATAATAATATGCCACAGGAAGTAACGCAATCACTAGGGCCAGGAGGGTTTGAAAATGAGTGGATGGGCGACCCACAGGCCTCACAATCGAAAATTACAGTTGGAAGTGGGCCAGGGTGGCCAAACTATGCAAAAAATAGCATATACCAACACGATACATCAGCTTGACAGGGTAAAAAAGCTGAGCTAAGCACTAGTTCCCTAGGCTAAAGGCTGGGCGGGCCTTTTGAAGATTTTGAGTTTGAGCTTGGCTTAGTTCGGTTGAACTTAAACCTCAATGAGCTCCAAGCTAGGCTTTGGCTCGAGTCTGGCTATGTAATATGATTTTACAGAAGTAAAAAACATTACTTATGAATCATTGACCAAGGTCTACATATTTAACTAGACTGGACTTTGGACCAGATGTTTCATCTAAGTTACAGCAAGTAGAATATCCAGAAGCACCCACTGTAAAGTTTAGAACAGACTTCGGGCTGCCCAAGTTATAAAGAAAACAACTTACTTTGCTTTAGTTCTGTCTCCCCATAGCTCAGTTCATAAACTACTGTTATTGGGTTTAAAATCCCAGGAGGACAAAAGTGATAAGGACATAGCTGCAATTGCAATAAATCATGGAGAAACAAATCATTAGTCCAGAGTATTTTAAGGGTTATTCACACATCGTACTAACCTATACTTCGCATAGTATGTCAATTCAGACCCTAGACTTTTTTAGTTGTGTCAATTTGGTGATACTATTGTAATTGTAGCAATGTGGGCCAAAGAGTGTAAAGCACCATTTTCTTAACAGAAAAGTTAATAGCCCAGGTGACTTGTAGAGCATGCAACCTTTACCCCCTCACCACATACAACTTATAAGCTCACCACGATGTAATTCATCCTATTGAATTTACAGGCGAAATTTTTTCATCTCCATCTCTATGGGATTAAATCCCGAGCTAATTCAAGCTTAACTGGGTCAAGCCGAAGTCGAGCTCATGGCAAGTTGTGCTCAAGCTCGAGGCCGGTTAAGGCCCATTCACACCTCTAGAATACATATATAGTTTCTAGAATATAGGAAGATTCTAAAAGAGTGATCTTACCTGAGGAGGTCGTGATAAGGAGAGAGAGACTGAATTCTTCATTGTAGTTAATTGGTCAACTAATGCAGGAATAATCAACTTCGACACAGCATACGTCAGTGGAAGATTCTTTGCAGCATAACAAAGGACATCGAGCTTATAATCCACAACTTGGAGTATGGACTCCTCCGCAGCTAAAGGCAAATTATTGTCAATATAGTAAGTCCATATTTATTAAAGCCTGTAGGTGTCCACTCAAGGCTGGTCAAAACTTCAAGTAACCCATATAGTTGCTTAGGGCTCCCAATTTGTTAAAGGTCTCTCTTGAAAATTAATTATACTATGAGTGTTATTCTACTGCATGTCATGATCTATAATTGGAGAAATAGCAACCAATGTATGATACATTATAAACTCATATGTAACATATAAAATATAAAACACCCTGCATAATAGCTGACATTATAATATAAAATGAATTCTTCAATGTGTATTTAAGCTAACAAGGACACTTCCATTACCAAAAAAGTGTCCACTAATTGGAACTCGAATTGGGCCCTTTAAATCATGGGAATGCAGCAATCTACTGATAAAAGTCGCTCGATCGAAGTGGACTGAAAGAAGAATCAGCAATACCTGGACAATGCTCCACTACAGGAGCAGTGATTTGAGAAGAAATTTGTGATCTGTTTACCAGGACAGTCACTTGTATTGTATCTGCATTCTATGCACAGAAATTTTAGAGAAAAAATTACGCTGCCAGAACAGCAACAGTCCTGGAAGCACGACTGTAAACAAACCATGCATTTGATAAACAACTCGTGTTCGAAATCGATAAATGCTCCTTCATATTTGATTTCAGGACTCTATAAGTAAACGAGTTGAGTTTGAGCAGACTCAACAGGGATGGTTAACTCATCAAAGTTCGGGCATTAAAGGCTCGTGAAGACGTATTAAAAGCTTGTTAGGAACTTGTTATGACGTGTTAAGAAGTTGTTAATGGCTTGTTCAAAATTCTTTAAGGGCTCGCTATGAGCTTGTTAATTGCTTAATATTAGCTCGAATAGCAGATTAATAATAACTCGTTAGTGGCTGAAATATCTCGTTAAATTGACAACCATTTGATGCAAGATAATGACTCGCTAGTAATTCAAATAGCTCGGCTCATAGGGAGCTTGGCTCAATAGTGATCAAACTAACAATCTTGACTAGACTATTGAGCTCAGTATCGAGTATTCTAGCATCTTATTGAATCAAGTTTGGGAAAAAAAAGTTCAAAAACTCATCTAGGACTAGGCTTGGAATCAAGCTTGTCAAACCTTAATGAGTTGGAGCGAACAAGGGGGTGCCCATCTCGACACGGTTACGTCACAGTGGCATTTACATTACTAGTTCAAACGAGCTATTGCCAAGAATTGAACCACCAATTCAAACCTTGGAATTACCGAACATTAAGCCATGTTTCTGTAGAGATGGAGGCACAAGCAAACATATACAACATTCGTTTACCTCGGCAGCAGTACCCGAGGAATTGGGTTTACTTTGAGAACAGAAATATGAGCAAGGCAGCAAGTCTGAATCCACCTTGTCATTGGAATCGGTCTCGACCTTAAAATTTGATAGATCCATCGAGCCATCCAGTTCAGCACCGCGGATAATGACGGGCTGGAGCACTTCACCCGAGGAGTTCTGTAACCTTTTTTGATTGAAAAAGAAATATTATTAGGAGATGAGGAATGTACAGAGTATAAAGGGCAAAATGTACTAAGTACATACACAGCAAGAGGAGTTTTGTGACCTTTCCAAGAGGTATGTGCATTGGGCTTCTTTGAACTTCGAAGCAAGTGCATCGTTTGCACGGAAAAACCTTTGTTTGGCATCTGAGAATTCAAAAATCCCCTTAGATAACTACAATCTTTTTTTTTTTGGTAACCGGGTGGTCTAAGCCCGCTTACATGGACCTCAAGTAGTCCCTGGATTGCATGTATAGCCCACTCCTTTCCCGAAACAATTCCAATGAGGCCACCCACCAAGTATTTGGGCCCAAACATACTCTTTTTACATAGGGAAACTTCTGAATAGGCGGTACATACAATCCATGAATCAGTCCAGGCATACACAAGCTATCCAAAATACCCATTTACCGAAAACAAATTAACTCCAAAATAAGCAACAAGAATATAAGCAGTCAAAATACCGTTTGAGTCCTTGTTTGCTGGAAAATAAACTGGCAATTTGAATGGCAGCTCGCACCGAAGCAGACAACCTCTATCCCACACATACTTCGCAGATTCGTCTTCATAAAGAATAGATTCAACAGCTTCTAAATTCTTTGAATACCCCGACTTTAATATGAAGAATTGAACTTTACCATTAATAGAAGTTTGTGAAACTCCTCCAATCATATCAAAATCCCCCAAATCTCCCACACCATTACCATGACTGCCACAGAGATGTTTCCTCATTGTACTAGCTGCATCAATTGCCTCCCTTGCTATTTGCTCCAAATTGCCATCTTTTCCGGTAATCAAACCACCAATTATATGAAAACCCTTGATAATCAACATCCGAAGTTCCTCTATTCAGAAAAATGAAAAGAGTAAGTAGGATAGAAACCCTCTAAACCATTGTTTAAAATCAAAGTAACCCTTCGACTTCCAAATTTCTCAAACACGCCCGCCTTACTATCAATTTGCACCTATTGGGCTCCCTACTTCAAATCCATCCAAACCTTTTGACTTATGCAACATAGATTACGCACGATGCAATGTGGAGGGTCTAATTTCAACTAATACAGTAACATACACGTGATTTTGGCCACTTATGAGGTTAGATGAGGTTAAAAGTTTCAACATAATTGCAAGGTTGGGTCTAGGGATGGTAAAACATGCTGCGTCAAATAATTCAATCCTGTTGAATCTGCATTCGGCTTAAAATATGGGAAACGTAAGAGAGATGTAATTAGAATCCAATGATCTTTTCTCCAAAAATGTTGAGATGACACAGAATTTCGACAATATATAAGTATCTTCTACCAAAATTTGGTGACTCCATAATCCATTGAATTTTCGCTAAAACACAGATGCAACTCATATGGTCACAGTTGCTGTCATGGGAATATAGCAACAATGTATTACAACATCATATTCTGGTTAAAATTATTTGAATTCCAACGAAAACTCACCATATTCCGATGTTTGGGAGATCCAATGTCATGTAAAAACTCACCGTATTCCACCATTATTAGGATATCTATGTGATAAATGATCAATCTCGATACACCTCATTGATAATTTTCCAAAAAACAAATAGCTAAACGAGTGCATTTGATCAAATCAAAAGCCGGCTCACTTCAATTTCAAGCAATTAAATAGACAAAAGAGTGTAAGAACTCTAAATTACCAACTTCTTTGGAGTGATCAGGAGAAAGAGGATCGGAAGGTGAAGATGAATGCACCGGACATAGCGCCTAATTAAGCAATTTACATTTATCTTCCATTAGAACTCAATGAATCTTTTCGTAATCCAGTGAATTTTCACTGAAACCATTAATGTAACTCATATATGTTGTCGTAATCATGCGAACCACATCCTCATTTTCTAGTGCACTAAGGCATGTTAGGATACCTAAATGATAATGATCAAACTCGATACATCTACTTGATAACTCTCCTAAATAGCTAAACGGGTGCATTTGATCCAATCAAGACAAGAGTCACGTCAATTTCAAGCAATTAAACAGACAAAAGAGAGTAAGAACTCTAAATTACCAGCTTCTGTGGCGTAATCAGGAGAGAGAATATCCGACGGACGGTGGTGAACGCATCGGACGGCGGAGACGACGGTGAATGGAGGGAAAAAGGGAGATCCGATGAGCCATTGGAGAGATGCGGCATCGTCCTTGGCGAGGATCAGCTTCCTCGTCAAAACCCTAACGGTTGAGACGGCGGCGGCCATCGGTTCGGGTCAAATGTTGCAGTGCCGCTTGAATCTTATTTACGGTCTCTCGTATTTTTAATTTTATTCAAATTAATAAATTATTTTTTATTTTATCCTAATTAATTTTTTATTTTTTAAATTTGTTCAAATTAGTCCTTCATCTTTTGTTTTATTCAAAATAATTCTTTATATTTTACTTTATTACAAAATTAATCCCTCATTTTTTTAATTTTTACCTAATTTTGATCACAATATGAAAAATTAATTTTATCATAAAATAAAATATGAAGGTTTATTTTAAACAAAAGAAAAAACAAGAGACTACTTTTAATAAATTTAAAAAGTTGTGAGACTAATTTAAATGAAGTTATAAAGATGAGGGACCAATTTGAACGAACTTAAAAAGATAAGGGACTAATAATATAAATAACTCAAATATGATCGATCTAAGCTGGTGAGCTTTAGATTAAGTTTGTGATATTTAGGCTCATTTACACTCGGCCTAGGCTCGGGCTCGACTCATTTATACTAAAAAATGGATTGATTGGAAATATTTAAGCTAATATATTATATTAAAAAGGCTCGTTTAAGGCTTGCGAGCTCAAGTTTCACTGGGCTCGGTTTAACTCAAAGTGAGCCGAGTTGTTTGAGCTTTGTGACGAGCTAGATCACGAGCCCTTGTGAGCCTGCTCAATTCGTTTACACCCCCTAATATCACACAAATGTAGTGAATTTGGTAGGGTGTTTTATAATCGGTTTGAATTTGGCCTTGTTTGGTTGTCATAAAGTAGGCGCAGAAAGTATGAATTCATTAAAAGTAGAGATTAAACCTACCAAGTAAGTTCTAATTTCGTTGTTTTTAGCTATTCTTCATAAGGAACTTCTATTTTTTTATCCTGGCAACTAAAACACTTTGTAGTTGCTTGTTGAGGAGTTGATATGGGAATTGAATTATCGAGAAATGCAACTCTTCACATAGTTCAATTCATATGGTAACCAAACAATACTTTTATTTTTCTGTGTAATCTGTTCAGGCAACAATGGTAAAAAAAAAAATCCAATGCTGCAAAGTAGCAACAACAACAAGCCCAGTGCTTGTAAGGGCTCCCGCAAAAGTAGGGTCTGGGAAGGGTAGATGTACGCAGCCTTCCCTTTTCAGGGGGCAACCCAGAAGAGAGGCTATTTCCGATGACCCCCCAACCTGAGAAGCCTGAGAGTTGGTCCGCAGCATAGAGCATGAGACCTGGCAGCAGGGGAGCATCAAAGCATCAAAGCATGAGTAAAGAAAAGCACACGTCGAGCAAAACAACAAACTCAAAGCAAGCCAGAACACGCAGAAATCAAGGAAATCAAATGATAGGTAGGCACGTAGGAGCTCTTGAGAGTAAATACACAACCTAAGTGCGCTAGGAGGAAGTCAAGGGCTAGCACTAGTAAGTTAGACTACCCTACTCTAAGTAGAGCATCTATAACCCATATACGAGCCCTCAATTGGGCCCTATCTAAGGCCATCTCTTCTCGAAGGTTTAGGTGAGTGAGGTCTTGTCGAATCGTTTCAAGCCATCTCTTCTTTAGCCTTCCTCTTCCTCTCCTGCCTAGTGTAGTAAGGGGTTGTTCGCATGTCCTTACTGGAGCGTTGTCCAGTCTCCTTCTGACAAGTCCGAACCACCTCAGACATTGCTTCTTCAATTTATCTTCAATGGGGGGCTACGCCCAATTTGCCTCTTATGACGTTGTTTCTGATCCTACCCTTCCTTGTGTGTCCGCACATCCACCTCAGCATTCGCATCTCCGCCACCTTCATCTTCTGCGTGTGCTGTTGTTTCATCACCCTGCACTCCGCCCCATACGTCATGGCTGGCCTCACAACCGTCTTATAGTATATTTCCTTTAGCTTCAAGGGAAAATTTATATCACAAAGTATCGCGGAAGCCATCCTCCACTTATGCCATCCCGCTTTAATCCGGTTGTTGACATCCTCGTCAACTTCGCCGTTGTGCTGTATCATGGACCCCAAGTACCTAAAGCTCTCCTTCTTCGATATGGCTTTAGATCCAATCTTCATGTCTTCCCGACTAGGCGTGGTGGAGGGACCGAACTTGAGTTTCATGTGCTCGGTCCAATGCCACAAAGTAGCAAGATAATTTAACTAGGGGGTTGTTTGTTTACTTGAAAGTAATGCGTGTAAGAGATATGTTTTTCTTAGTAACAAAGTTCATGTGTGAGTTTCGTGTGATAATAAAATTTATAGAATTATTTTATGAAATTAAAAGTAAAAAAAGTGTGTTTTATTAAATTTCAATGTTTAGAAAGTGTCTTGTGTATAACTAAAAGTGCAAGAACATGTTGTGTTTGATTACAAAGTTCAAACATAATGTTGTGTATAATTAAAAGGGAAGCGAATATCCCGTCTTTAGTAAAAAAAGGTTTTTTATAATTTGTCCCAATGACAAATCGGTGTGACCAAGTCTCTTTTAATCATGTATTCAGACAAGCAAATTAGTCAGCTAATCGGTTGCCAAATACTGGCCATGAGAGTATGAGTGTTTCTCTATGAGACCACACTCTTCTCTTAATTTATCGAGCCGAGACAATGGGACTCTTCCCTCTTAGGAGGCTTTTTTTTTACCCTATGTTTGACAAACGGAGTAAATAAGGGTAAATGGGAGGTAGGAGTAAAAAAAGGTAATTTTTTATCCCTGTTTGACAAATACTTTCAAGAGGGAGGTAAAATCTTACTCCCTTTTACCCTTATTTTTTTAACTACCAAATTGGGGGCTAAGCTAAACTTAAAAAAAAAAAATTTTGGACAATGTTACTCTTATTTTAACTATAACTGTTTTTACCTTTACTTTTTTATCCAGTTGTTAAACGAGGATAACTCATTTATCTTTTTTTTATTCTTAACCCCTTTTAATTTAATATATTCATATAACATAGATGTATCATTTTATGCTATAATAATCATGAGAGCTTTTAAGACAAATGTTGCTAATCGAACTTTATATTAAGGTTAAATATAACACTAAACTTAATTTAAGTTTTTTGAAAGTATCTAACACTTAATTAACTTTTTTTTTTTACTTGAAACTAATAAAGTAAGTTCATTTATAATATACGCTTGACTTTTTATATTTTAACTTTTTATTTGTATACATTTGTAGAATCGAGGTTGGATCTGTAGAATCGTAAAATTGTATTGCGTTTCTATCCGTTATTTACATGTAATATTAATGAATTGTAAGCTTCAGGTTGGGGGTCCCCGGAAACAGTCTCCTTTCCAACCGGAAGGGGTAAGGCTGCGTACATCACCCCCCTAGACCCTGCTTCTTGCGGGAGCCGCGAGGCACTGGGACTGTTGTTGTTGTTGTTGATGTATTAATGAATTGTAAGATTCTACTTAAGATTTAGATCGATTAACAATTGTGAAATTGTAGAATTGCAAGATTCTAAGATTTGAATCAGGATTTTAATAATAATGGCGATAATAATAATAAGGAAAATCATCATTAAGGTATATTAGGTTTGAACATTTATCACTTAGGTACCTTAATATTTTAATATATATAATAGGGTACCATAAGGTTTGAATATTTTATTAGGTACCTTGTACATTGTTGAAATCATGTTCCGTTTTAGCATTTCTAACGAAAATCTATTGATTTTTTTATAAAAGGGTATTTGATTGATAAAATTTTAGGGTACCTAAATGATAAAATGTAAAAACTTAGGGTACCTTATTATATATATTAAAATATTAAAGTATCTAAATAATAAATTATCAAATATCGAGATAATTAAGTGATAATAATAGTAATTAGTGTATATTTTCATCGTCGTCTTCGAAGCAGAGCAGCGGGTAAAACCCTTTCGTCCCCGTGAAGTATCGGGGAGAGAGACTCAGCTTGTAGACCCCTAATCTCTCTCTCTCTCTCTCTCTCTTGCATTGGCGGCATTGCAAGTTCACAAACCCTAGGATTCAACTGAGGCACTCTCTCTCTCTCTCTCTCTCTCTCTCTCTATCTATTGATGAGTTTCTTGCTTTAAGAGTGAAGATTTTGATGTTTTTAGATGAAAATTGGTGTCTTATGCTTACTACGAGGTGCTATTTGTGGATACTTAGTGAATATTTTGATGCTTTTTCTGGAAATTGGCGTTTTGTGCTTAAATACATTGAAATAGTTTGTTATTAACTTGTATTAAGAAAGTAGAAATTATCGGCTTAAACTTTTGGGATAATGTCACAAGTTAAAATCACAACGCCTCCAGGGATGGCAATGGGGCGGGAGGGATACCCGTACCTGTCACCAAAATCTATACTCATACCCAACCCATTACTCACCACGGATATGAAGTGGATGCACATACCTGCCTGTGTCCAATATGTATTCATTACTCACTCTGTACCTGTCTAATGTGGGCACGAAACGATTATCCATACCTGCCCATATTAATAATTTAATATTATTTTTAAAAATTAATTATATTTTTTTTATAACATTGATAAATAGTTAAGGCAAATTGAATTTAAGTACGTATTTTTTAATTTGAAAGTTAACTAGATACAAAATGGAGCAAGTATGGCGAGTATGGGGCGGGTACACCCAATTCGTACCCAGTACCCACGACCTCATATATACCCATACCTGCCCCAAACGGTTTGAGTAATCGCGGGTAACGGGTTTTACCCAGCCCATTGCCATCCTCCCTAGCCTCCACTCTCAAATGTTAATATAATCAGCACACATTATGAGGTGAGCCCTATGTATTATCCATACTTTTAAGCTCAATGAGCATTGCACAAGGGGACATGATAAAGTATAAAACCATTCATGAGCTCACATCTATCAACTTGAACTTTTGGGATTGTGAATTCCTTGGTAACTTGTGACCAGAGTGGTCATGGGATGTTGTGAGTTCAAATGTCCACAGCTTGAGCCTTAATGTCATGTTAATGTAATTCAAGCATAAGGTATATAAGGTGGGCTTGTGCATTAATTATGTTTCAAGTCGAATAAACATTCGCCCCCGGGGGGGGGTGCTAGAGTACAAAACCGTCAATGGGCCGTTACCCAACAACTTAAATTTTTGGAATAGTCTATTTTTGTTTTTTTTTGACAATGCGAGCGGATTCTTGGAAGTATTTTAATGATTATGTTCATTATGATGCTGGAAAGTTTGTTAAGGTAGAACTTACACGAATACGAGGGTATGATTTTTTTGGAAAATTGTAATGTCTGGTGCGTTGTCTATGCAATGAAGAGTTCAAATCATAGTAACACATTTTTGTGATTCTAGATAGGGTGTGTTAAGTGTGTGAGACTATTATTGGGCTTTGGATTTAAGCTTTTAAGATACTTGATTCCCTGAGGTCGAGGAACTAGTATCGTAAAAAGTTTAAGCTGACGGTGGAGAACTAGTTATAGTTTTATACTTTAGCAATGGCCCTTCACATGAATGTCTATTGGTCTTGAAGCGTGGATAATGCACAAACCATCTCATATCTCGTGCTTTGATTATGTTAATGTTAGACTGAGGGATGTTCAAGATCTAGACTTGCGATCTTTTGGTCAAAAAGACTAATACCTTATAAACAAATCGACTATCCCAACAACTTAACCTGACTGGTAAACGCACTTAAATGATTTTGTACTCTTAACATTTATTTACTATGTTATGGAAGTCTTTTTGATATTGAAACCAAATCTCTTTTTTTGATATTGAAACCAAATCTCTTTACCCATGAGGTCTTGAGTGCAGATCCATTTTGCTTTTTATTGCACGTTGTTACAATACAACATAAGGTATTACGTGAGCATGTATAAAGATCCACGCTTCACTCGACAACTGTAACTGTTAGGATAATTGGTTTCCTACTAGATGGGCGATCTATAACTCCCTTTTCCTGCCTCTTTCTGATTGATGAGTTTGAATCTGATCCTTACTTCCCCAGCATTCCGGCACAAGCCTGATACATCTTCACCTTGTTCTTGTGACTTTGAAATCAGCTGTTTTCTGTTTTCTTTCTATACATAAACTTGTCAATACCAAAGAGGGCACCAACACGCCGTCACCGGATCCCATTAGAACTCCGAAGTTAAGCGTGCTTGGGCGAGAGTAGTACCAGGATGGGTGACCTCCTGAGAAGTCCTCACCCTCAGGTTGGGGGCACTGGGAAACAGCCTCTCTTCAGGTTAACACCCTGAAGGGGGAAGGCTGCGTACACCCCCCCCCCCCCCCCCCGACCCTGCGTAGGCAGGAGCCCTTGAGGCACTGGGTATGTTCCTTCCTTACATAGACTTGTCAATGGATTTAATTCCAATGAGACTGTATTGAGTCCGCTTTTAGCATTTATATAAAGATTTCCATCAATTTTCGATGCTTTTGTTTTGCCATCTAGGGAATTTTCCTCTGGTTGCCAAGTTAAAATATGGGTTACCATAAAGAGGCATGCGACGAGTGCACCCAGAACTGTTTGCTGATCCATAAGCGGAAGCGTGACCCAAGTCCTGTAGTCACATCGTTCTTTAAAGTTATGATTGGAAGTGAGTTCTCTGAAGTGCTGGTATGATCAACTTATCTCATTCTCTTTTTCTTTTGTTTCATCTACTTTCTTTCAACCTGTAGATATTTGTGGCATCAACATTAGCTTATCGTGTCTCTTTGAAGGATAGCATTCTTTTGTCATGTATATGTTGTGGAATCAAATCATGGTTCATCGTTGCATAACAGGAATGGTCGCGGTATTGTGAAAGAGGGATGTCAAAGACTTTATTTAACTGGTCTCTTTGATTGTGTTGGTTTTAGGGGAGCATAAACTACCTCTATTTACGGAATTTGAATGAGTACTTGTTAGTCCAAGTATCAAAGAATAGGGTTCAATTTAGACTCCAAGTGGCAAAGAATAGGGTTCAATTTAGATACTAACAAACAAATTTGAAAGAAATTGAGAGGAGAAAGGAGAGTGGGAAAACGTTAATGCATAAATTTATGAAAACCCTCAAATTGAGGAGAAAAACCATGGGCGGATGAAGGAAAGGAATCAACTAAGAATTCTGGAAGGAGGATACTATCGGGAGTAACAACTATGCATAATCTCTATATCTAACAGATGGGTCTATTGCACTGAATCACAAAAGAAGGTCCATAGTCCATACACCACAAACCTCTGTTTTTGAATTGAGGCATAAATTCGAGGACACAAGACAACAATATCGATACAATCATTAACTTTGGTGTGGTGTTAATAGTTTATGGATACTTTTTTTATAAATACATTTAATGAAATAAAACACACACACACATCTATGCATTGTAGAAGTTGTTACAAAAGCACTGTTATGTAATGACTGATCACGTAAATTAGCTCAAAATTTGTTACATAATGGCAGTTACATTACTTAACGCCCTTTGCATGATTCCATACACCACAAATCTCTGTATCTTATGTTTTTTATATCCCATGATCCGTTTTTTGCTCAAGCTTTTTAAAAACTAAAAGCAGTAAATCAAAAACCAGAAAAATCGTTTTTAATATTAGGTTTTTTAATTTCTCAAAAACAAAAGACTGAAGATGATGTGAAACTAGCCCTAGAGGTTTACTCAGATGTTCCACAGATTCTCTTTGATAACCAAACAAAACAAACATAAATTTGCTAGCTTTATAATTTTAAATAGTTTAACTCATTTAAAGAGGAAACTTAGTATAGTGAAGGATTAACATATCTTGGTGTCCAGTATGGAAAATATATGTCATGACTTATAAAGGAGAAATTAATGCCCGGGATTATTTAACGGGATTGTGCTATGTCTAAACCATGTGTGATTTTTGCTTGTTGGATTTTGTGTTGTTCGGAAGAATTATGTAAAAGAACCATTATCTAATCTGATAAGTGCTTGGATGGTATCATTTTAGTTTTTGCTTCTTTGAGAACAGAAACTTGGGTAATGGGAATGACAATTTTGTATTTTATAATCTAAAAACATGTAATCAACAATATGAAAAAGTTGTTTCCACTTCTAAACTTTCAGTTCCTCAAAAACTAAGAACCTGATGACAAATGCGCCCGTACTCTTTTTCTTTCTTTTTCTGAGCATTCACCTCTCTTTTTGCAGTTTGTGCCGCCCAAATTCGCCCTTACACTTGCGCCCTTGATTAATAAAGAAACATGTCTTGAGGATTCATGTGGGCGACTATGGAACACCGCATTATCCAAGTATAAAGGCACTCTCGCCTTTCGTAAAGGATGGCATGATTTTTCTATGGACCATAATCTTGAAGTGGGTGATTTTGTGGTGGTTCATTACATTATGGAATCGCATTTTATTGTACAAATATATGGAAAAACTGGGTGTGAAAAACTTAACTTTGCTCCAAATGGTACTCTACCAAACAAGAGAGCAAAAACAACCATTAATTCGATTCTAAGCAGTCCCCATCGCAAAGAAGCAACAAAGAGAGATGATTTTTCGGGTACTTCAGTTTCTCGTTCCGATCTTCATATGGACATATTGCCTTTGGTGCCTGCTAATGGTTCAAATTCAGGAGGCAGTAAGGAACAAATTTTCACAACACCGGCACAGATTGAAGAATCATACTTTATGATTAATAGAGACCAAAAATTTGTAGAACAGGAGGACCAGAACCCTTTGTTTGATCTTGCTAGCTTTGAAATGCTTGGGATTAAGGCTAATACTAGTAAAAACAACAAAATTCAAGGCGCTGAAAATGAGATTGGCTTGCCTAGTAACGGTCCTGGGACTCAAGGAGGATGCGAGTCTATGCTACAGGTAATTAGGCCTTCTCTTGTTCGAACTCGTGCTCAATAAGTATTAACGAGTTGGAGTTTTTAGGTGGGTCTTAAATGAGCTTTTGAACCTTTGTTCGAATTCAGCTTCATAAGGTCCTAGAATTCTCAATATTTCGCTCGGCTCAGCTCGTTTCGTTAATCTAATCGGGAAGAGATGAGCTCATTATTTAGCTGAGCTGAATGCTAAGTCGAGTTCATTGGTAAGCCAAGCTATTTGAGCTTCTAGTAAGCCATTGTTTTCCATCACATGGCTGTCATTTAACAAGAGATTCAATTAACTAACAAGTTATTTTTAATTCTTTGTCAAGCTATTGCTGAGCAATTAACAAACTCTCAACAAGCCTTTGATGAACTGTTCATGAACATTAACAAGCCAAACACCCCCATTTTTCAACTCGGCTTGTTTACTTATGAACAAACCTTTATCAATGTGGGACATGAGTAGTTTATCAAACAATTTATTTATTTACATCTATAGCTTCGGGATGCAATTGATGTACAGATGGAAGAGACAAATAATGAAGGGCTGGATGAACTGGCACAATCAAGTGGAAGCGATTGCAATGAAGTGAGTGAGATTAAAACAAGCAATGACTCTCGGGAAACGGGCAAAGGTGAAAACACAATTATGAAGAATAGGGGTAATGGAGAGACCCCCGTGAAAGTTTTGCCGCCTATTAGTGTAGCAAAATCTATGGAGCATTGGAGGGATTTCACAGGGAATGATGAAGTTGATGGAGAGAAGACTGATCCGCGTATGAGTTAGTGCCATCTTGAAATGTTTCCTTTGGCATCTTTGGAATCAAATTGTGGTTCATGGTTGCGTCTAGGGTATATATGAGCCAAGCTGAGCCCGGGTTCAATAGGCTCAAGGCTTGGCTCAAACCTTCCAAGCCTGGAAACTTTATCAAGCTCGGCACGGTTGAGCACAAACACAGTTCAACGAGTTTCAAACTAGGTTTGCCTTGTTTAAGCTCATTTAAGCTTGACCTGGGCTCGTTGGGGCTCATTTATGCTCAAATTCTACTTATTTAGGCTCAAACTTGGCTTGGTTGCATAGTTTAGCTAATAAGTTGTATTAAGATAGGCTCAGTTAGGCCTTTGAGGTCGAGCTTGACTAGGGTTATGCTCGACTTGATAAGCTAAACAAGTTGGCTCGGCTTTGCTTGAGCTTGAAATGAGCCGAACCTTTCGAGCTTAAAGACAAGCTGGCTCGGCTCGGCTCGGCTCGGCTTAGTTTGGTTGAACACTGATTACATTTGGTTTTATAAAGGAGGATAAGTTACTTTTAAGCATTACATTTTCAAAAAAATTCAATGCACAGTTATACAACTACCGAATGCATAATTCTTGGATAGTTTTTAGTATGCAGATGCATTTGTAAATATGTTTAAGTGATAAAATATTATGTACCATGCATTATAGAGGCGGTTACAAAAGTACTATTACATAGCAACCCATCACGTAATGCGTAACTCAAAACCCTTATGTAACGACCTTTATTAGATGATTCTTTTGAGTTTAACTTTACTTTCACCTATGATTTTGCTTTCTTTAGCATAACATGTTTTGGATTTCTGCCTAAAATACTTGGTCTCTGACAGCACATGAAGTTGTCTTGTCGTTGCAACACGAGACTGCTGCGATCACTTCTGCCACTCAACACAGCACTTCCGGTAATGAAAATGCTCCACGGAAAATGATTACAAGATCAAAATCATCTGACTTTCCGCCGCTGCGTAGCTGTAGTCAGCAACAAGGTTGGTACTCGTACAATCTACTAGTCTTTTTTCTATGACCTTGATATATGAATAGTTTAGTAGTAGAGAAGTTACCTTTAAAAGACATTTTGTTTTATGATCTGAAAAGAATCGTGTAATGTCTATAAGAAGGGTGATGCGTTTTGAAAAAGAATAAGGAATACTTGAGAAAGGAACAAGAAGAGCAACACAAGGCTTCAACCCAACAACAACATTCCCAGTGCCCCAAGGGCTCCTGGCTGAGAGGGGTCTTGGGGGGATGGATGTACGCAGTCTTCCCCCTTCAGGGTCTGTTTCCGAGGACCCCCAACCTAACACAAGGCTTCAACACATGATCATTTATGTAGACAGTATTCTTGTTGTTCTCAAAAACATGTATATATATATTTACGATGGTAAGGAGATACATCACTGTACTAGGCCACTAAGAAAAGCCCTCCGCACGAGCTCTTTCTTTTTTTAAACAGAAGAATGTCTTCATCAATCAAATGAGACTTCATATATCGGAGAGGGAACTTGATCGATTGAGTGCAACAACTCTCGAGTAGAAAAGCCTTTGCCGAGTTTGAAAATAAGAAGAAGTTTTTCAAATATGATACCCTTAGGTATTTTTGCCATAGTTTTATTGTTATTGCATCTCTTTGAATTATGTTCAATCTATTGCTTGTGGCCTTTACACAATTTCTCTTGGGAACATTATGTTTTTGGTACCGGGTATCCGGGCCAGCTTTCTTGCACTCTGACTAGTCTCTAGGTAGCATTCGGCCCACTCAGAAGTTTCCCTGTATGTTACTGGGTAAGTTGGAGCCACAAACCTAATTGGTGCCCCAAGGAATTCCACACTCAATGACAAGATTCCGACCCTGGATGTAATGCTTCATGAGCTAACTAGCTCCAAGTGCCTTATAACTTGAGCTAAGCCCTTAGGGTTTTTGTTGGATATATGAATGGAGTTTGGTTGTATTGGACCTTATTTATAAAGTAAAGGACTAGGCCAATCCGATTTAGGCTCATGGCACGTTAGAGATTAATGTGTGGCTATATATAGGTATCAGGGTTGTGCATGACGTCTCATGTAATCTTCCTCGGATACAGTGAAAATTGTTAAGCTCCCCTTTGTGGACAACAACTTCAGTGAATTGTGTAAATTTGTTGTTTTTTGTTATCCCCCTCTTTCTTATTATATGCTTGCTATTTCGATTTAGCGTTCCAGTGTCTGTGACTGGTCCTAACAATTTTCTCATGAAAACACGTCTTAATTGTCAAAATGAACAGGTCGAAAACTGAAGGTTGCTAAGAGAGAGCCAATAGAGTGGGTTGAAGTACCCCGTGATAGTGTGGCGAAGAACGGGTCTTTAGGTACTCCATGGACAGAACCGAAAACACAGTTCGACATCACAAACGAACCCAAAACGGGTGTAAGTGAATCTTCTCCGTATAAAAGTAGTGGAGTAGGTGATGTTGATATAGTTGATAAAATGGTGAAGAAAGAAGCTGTTGAATTCCTTGATTCATCATCAGCTACACTTGCAGTTAGCAGCACTTGTGTGGTGAAGGATGATACTTCATCTTTCCTTGTATGTTCTCTTCTTTATCTATTTTCTTCATCACATGTGCTAAAGTTTTTCATTATAAAATATTTTCAATTAGAAATATTTTTTTTCCTAGACATTCTCATTTTTCTAGCTGAAGAAAGTGGTTCTGTTCCATAAATTGGTATGATGTTCATGCTTCTCTAAGTTCAGGTGGAAGTGAAACATATGAGGTGAGATTAGAACCGAAAATATTTTCCCTCCCATGAACGAAAAGTTTTCTCCTTTCACTGGGAAGAAGTCAATTTCCCCTTAATGAAAGAAAATACTTTTCGGATTTGTAGTTGTTATGAAGTTATTAAACGAAATAGCAGAATTGAGACGGAAATATTTTTTGTTAAAACAAGCACAGCGAGCCATAGATTTACTAAATCAAATAAATCCCATTATGTATCATTACTTTTATAATTACATACAACAACAACAGACCCAGTGCCTCAAGAGCTCCCGCCAATGCTGGGTTGGGGGGCTGAAATGTATGCAGCCTTACCCTTTCCAGGTAGGCTGCGTCGAAGAACTCTCAGCCTGAAAAGCATTGTAATTGCGCACATAGTGTGTGTATATATATATATATATATAATATAGTCTCGAGACCATCTTTTTTCGGCTAGTAAAATTTACATCGTCATCCTAGTCACCAATCCGTCCCTCTCCCTCCAGATCTAGAATCTTAGGGCCTATAGTATTTGGTATCTATTTTCTATTTGCAATTTTTAGCTGTTTGTAATGTAAATACCATATTTTGTAATGATTCTTTTGGTTTTTGGTTTCTGATATTCAGTTTTTTCTTGGTTTGACTGAAAACATAAAATAGAAAAATAAAAACTAAAATAAACCATTTTCAGAAGTTAGCTTTTAGTTTCTTAAAAATCAAAAACTGCGAACAAAAACATCAAACAGTCCCTTAGTACATTAAACTGTTTTCTTTGCATGCTCTTTCCATCCGAGTCAACCCCCCAAATGTTTTGAATCCGACATTAAATTTATTTCTAAAAGCTCTCCTGCTGCAAGGTCTTTTGCTCGTTGCTGCGGACCATCTTCTCAGGTTGGGGGCCCTCGGAAACAGCCTCACTTCAGGGTAGCCCCCTGAAGGGGGAAGACTGCGTACATCTATCCCCAGACTCCTTTGGAGGCACTGGGTTTGTTATTGTTGTTGTGTATTAAATTTATTTCTAAAACCAAACAAAAATAAACATTTAGGTCGAATATTTCATAGAAGAAAAATATCTTCCCTCCAATCAAACAGACCATAACTCCTTGTTTTTACGCTATCACAGGACCTACCGGAAGGCATACCGTCAATCCCATACAGGAGAACAACAAAACTCCAACAAGCGGTGGTTTTCCTACGCGACCCATCTATGAGACGCTGGGCGGTAATGTACCTTCAGAGACAAAATTCTCGACTTTTAACGAGCGGGTGGCGCCAATTCCGAGAGGCTAACGGCATCAAGAAAGGAGATGAACTCAAATTTCTGGTTGAAGATGAGGCTGATAATCTTTACGACGTTCAAATTGTTCATCATTCTGAAGAATAAAACTTGGTTTGTATGATCTCTTCTGGTAAGTGATCTAATGGTATATATCCCGGAGTTTGAGCATTTTCCGTTTAGATGCTTTAACGTTTTGATATATATAATGATGTACAGAGGTTTAAAAATCTTATCAGTTAGGTATCCATGTTGAAATTCGGTGGATTTTAGGTACATGATTCCAACAATACGTAGGTTTCTTTGTTGGATTATAATATTTGTTTTGCTAGAGAATGATGACATAACAGATAACTCTGACACTGTATAGGTATTTTCTATTAGAATCGAATGAATTTTTCTTGCAATTAGCTGATTTTTCGCTAAAGAAAAACTATGACATATACGTGATCATAGTTATGCATTCAACATTATCCAATGAAAATTGACTGAATCGTGACAAAAATTCACAAATTCCAATGTAGCATACTAAGATGATGAAATTTTTATTCCTTGGCATATCTTATTATACATTTGAAATGTTATAATATCTATGTGATAAACTTTCAATCTTTTTTAGTATGTACTTTGATGGAAGCTTTATGCGAATCTAGAAAGCTTAAAATTAAAAAAAAAGAAAAAGAAATAGATCAATATATAGAGCTAGAGCTCGAGAGAGGACTAGCATAGGAGTAGCAGAGGTAGCGGCTATCTGTCTACTATCGACCTATTTGCTTATTTGTTTATTTGCCTATTTGTTTATTTGTTTATTTGGCGTATTTGCTTATGCTAGCTGCCTTGTAGGAAGGTTCTGCCTCGTAGTCTCCTCTAGGGCGTTTTTATGCTATAGCTTATTCTTTTGCTTTCATGTCCTACTGCTTACAGTTCATTGCTCACAAGTCACCATGATGCAATGAAAACATTTCTTTCAGGTTGGGGGTCCTCGGAAACAGCCTTTCTTCAGGTTGACACCCTGAAGGGGGAAGGCTGCGTACATCTACCCCCCCAGACCCCGCTTATGCGGGAGCCCTTGAGGCACTGGGATTGTTGTTGTTGTATCAATATATAAACTATTGGGCTATTTAATTTTGCTTCTTTTTTTTTTTTATCATCCAATAGTTTTTGTCTACATGTTATATCTTTTATATCGAAAGTCGAGGGCTCACTTGTCGAAAATTGTGTTGCTAACTTGGTTCATCTTATCGTTCAATATTATGTTCGTTCACTTATTAGGTTAATTGAACATATGTTTACGTAAATTTATATACCACTGAGGTTTCACTCTTCTTCCTAAGTTCATGCATTGCAGTGTAACTCATAAATATGTTATTATTTATTCTCCATAAGACTCTAGAAATACATTAAGTGAGTTTTGGACACATCAGAAAGTCGTATATCTTCTCTTTTATAATAAATATTTTTCACTTGGGTCGGTTTATCATCTTTCTCAGAGCACTTGTCATATAACTACCATAAGCTCAATTTGAACCCCAATTTCACATAAACTGAAATTACGAGTTGATTGTTTTGAAATATCAACAATCGTAAAGATGGGAGAGAAAAAAAAAAAACAACAGTTTTTCGAGTCGGGTCAGGTTTGAATTTGAGTTGGACAATTACGTAGTGTGTTGCACATGAGTGAAAAGCTTGACCTGCTAAGTTCGAATATTGAATTAAACGTATTAATACATTGAAATTGGAGAAGCAACTCGAATGCAAAATCTCATTGTCAGTGGTAAGAAAATTTAAGTGTTACATCAATTTTAATTTTGTTAAATTATGTATAAAAGATAATAATTTGACTTGTACACGTACAATTAATGCAACTTTTTTTTTTTTTTTGCTTTCAAAAGTAAGAAAATAATATTTTTTGTTCATAAAAATCAAACATAACAATAATTTCAGACAAAAGGAGGGGGAAAATACTCATACAAAATTTAATATTTGCTACACAATTGCTAAATCTACCAGAAGGAAAAGATAAATACACAAATTTCAAAAGAATGAATTACATATTAATACTTCGAGATATAATGTATTAATTTTTAGTCTATAAACTCTGTAAAATAATTTTTTAATTTAAAAAGTCATTTGTATTTAATAAAATAGTCCAAATAATAGTGTAAAACAATAAAAGCTGCACTTTTACACATTATCATTTAGACTATTTTATTAAATACATATAATTTTTAAATTAAAAAATTATTTCACAGAATTTGTAAACAAAAAATCAATACACTAAACTTCAAAATATTAATATATAATTTACCCATTTAGAAACTTATAATATGGTACAAGCTAGAAAATGAGACAGCTATCATAACAAAATCACAGCTTTAAAAGTATACAACTATGAAATTCCTAATGTACAAGGGGTTAATGGATCTCATATTTTTCAACAAAGAAAACCAAAAAAAGATGATCATGACAAATATCTTAGAGATCGCTTAAACTATTGCTCAAAATCAAAGAGACCCTCTAAACTTTAACTTCATTACACCCCCCCCTAAACTGTCCGTTTATATCAGTTAGACCCTTTATTTCAGTTCTATCCAAATTCTAATAACCACGAGCATCATATCACGTGATATCCACGTGGTTTTGATCGTTGACAGAGTCTATAGAACTAAACAGAGGAATTATTTACGCTATTGGTCCTTTATCTCTTCTTTTATTCAAATTGGTTTTCTTATTTTGTAACTTTATTCAAATTAATCCCCCTTTTTTCTTGCTCAAAATTATCCGTAATGTTTTATTCTATGACAAAACTTCACCGCATAATTTATACAAAAAAAGAAAGATGAAAGACTAATTTGAATAAAGTTACAAAAGACGAAGGACCAATTTAAACGAAGTTACAAAGATGAGAACCAATTTGAACAAAGGAAAAGATAAAGCCTATTTGAACAAATTTAAAAACAAGAGGGACCAACGGTGTAAATAACTCATAGATGGAGTTAGATCAGAGCATCTAACTAATACAGACTGATAGTTTGTGGGGTGTGACGAAATAAAAGTTAAGGTTACCTGATTTCAAGTAATAGTTCAAGGTATTCTTATGCATTACCGAAACGATTAATCTAATCAAAATTGAAGACGATATTCATGGCGATCACGCAAGGTATTTAACCATGTAAGGTCCTTCGAGTTCATATCCCAACTTGCGGTAGTAATGGCGGGTTCCTACTCCAGAGATAACGGCTATTTTTGTAGATCTATGTTCCCTTCTTGCTATACTCTCTGCCTCCTCCATTAGAAGTGTACCATATCCCTGGTTCAAAATTTAAGAGGGGGAAAAAAAAGCAAAAAGAAAAATATCTTTAGTAAGGCAAACAAGGGTTGTAGGCTCAACCAAGCCGAGTTCGAGCCTAATGAAGCTCAACCTTGTAGGCTCACGAGCCAGAACGAGCCCATCTTAGTGCAATTTATTGGCTTAAATATGTCCAACTAATCCTAACTTGAGCCTAAATGATTTGAGCTTGAAGCCAAATGAGCCTAGGTCAAGCTTAAATGAGCCTAAACAAGGCAAGCTTAGTCCGGAACTCGCTGAGTTGGGTTCAAATTAATTGAGCGTCCGAGCGTATGACAAGCCAAGCTAAATGCAAACGAGCCAAACCTTGAGCTTGCCAACTCGGGCTCAGTTCGGCTCATGTACATCTCTAGTTCATTTGTACAATGATTGACACAGGTGCAGGTTCGAACAACACCCCGAATAACAAACAGTTTGGTCCAATTCAAAATTGGAGAAATAATCCATCACCTATGTAAGATATATTACAAGTTCATAAATACATATATAATATAAAGGACCCACATCTTTAACTAGTATTATAATATAAAGTGCATTATTTGAAATGTACTTAAACCGGTCTGAATACCTCGGTTACAAAAAAAGAGACCACCTTTCAAACTTGCTTTCAGACTCCCAAAATGTCGGGATTGTTCCCAAGTACAAGCATATTAAATAAGAAAGTACCTGGTGTTGAAGCTTATCAGCATCTCTGCCATGAACAGGGACAGCAGTTCCATAAACGTGAAGTTCCCTCACGATTGAACATTTCCCCTTCAGCTCTGGGCACGTTACATTCCTTCCGCATTTTCTCAACCGCAACAGCCCAACCAGGATGTCCTGCGTTTATAAAGGTATTTACGACGTTTATTTATGCATGACGCTGGACAAAAATTGTTGATATGAGCATGTCCAAGAAAATTAGAAGTATAAACAGGACGAATGGGCTCAAAATACTCGACTCATTTCAAACTCGAGCCAAGTCAAGCATACATGTCTAGTTAAGCAAGCTGAGCCTTAGGGTTTAACGGGCATCAACAAGCCAATTTGCGACAAACTTATGAGCCTTAACGTGCCTAAATGCGTGAATTTCAATGAGCCATATGCTCGAACCTAAATGATCTTGAGTAAGTCCAGTTTGATCCTAAATAAGTTCTTCACTAAGAGCCATAGGCTCAAATGAGTTGAACCATGCTCGAGCTCATGAGGAGCCAGTTTGAGCTCTAAGTCTCCAAGCTCAATCAAATTCGATCTGAGCTCAAAGTTGAGCAAAATGTTAGCGATCCAAACATTGAGCCAGATAGGCTTAGCTCAACTCGACTTATTTACAACTTTTAAGCCTTTAGTCTGTTTTCTCCAAACTATTAATATACAAACTTTTTCCATCTTTTTATCCAACATAAGCTTTATAGACTCCGTTTCAAGCCTCCAAACCAATTTTACATGCTAAACACACAAAACCATTTGAGATACTCTTAACAATTGATGAAAAAGAACTAACATATATGATCTGAATTGCTACGTGTGGTTCCTGCCAAGGCTACAACAAAGAATAACTATTCTCAGACTTGAGCACGGGAGTCGCACATGGGTGTATAAAGGTCTGCTATTTTTTAAACTTCATCTGCGTCTTTTGCCTAATTTGAAATCTCCAAGTGTCATATACAATAATAACAAACTCAGTGCTTTAAGGGCTCCCACATATGCATGGAGGAATGTACGCAGCCTTACTCCTTCAGAGTGCTATCCTAAAGGGAGGCTGTCTATGTCATATACTATATTAATATAGTACAAATATCCTTATACGACATAGCTAGTTCTATATATAAGGGAAAGTTGAAATAAGCACAGGAGGGACAAATCAAATAGAATTATTCGGTACCTGGCGTGTATCTTCGTATGATAGGAAAGTTTCCCAACCCTCATTAGCAGTATAATCACGACGAACAAGCTCTACTTCGTCTGGTCTTATCTTGTGATGTATGTCCTGCAACATACAAAAGACAGTTCACCACATGCCATGGAATCAGATGGCATTCTGCAGTTGAGTAACAGCTTCCAGATTATACAACAGGTGGCGGCGGTTGAGTTGAGTTTTTTTAGGGAACATAAGTTGCTTTTAAAATTTATATTTGCAGAAATTCAAATGAATAGCTTCAGAATCACTAACATTTATACGCATCAAGGGTTTCAACATAAAAATACATTCATAAATACATAATATAATATTTACATCATTAATATGTATGCTTTACTAAACAATAAAAAATAAAATATATATAATTATGACAACCATTACAAAAGTACCACGTCACAGCGAGGCTTAGGGGTGCAAATGAGCCAAGCAGCTCGCTACTTTTGGAACAAGCTTAAATGAGCCGATCTCTATATAAATTATAGGTTTGAATAATACCAATCGAGTGTCATCAAACCTAATAAGCCCAGATCGAGTTTAAATGTGCCGAAACAAAGAGAGTTTAGCTCAAAACTCGTTGAGCCAGGTTCAAGCTCAACTGAACTCAGTGAGCTAGAGCTCAAATTCTGCAGGCTTAGCAAGCTTCAAGCAGAGCCCGAGCTAATCAAAACATTTGAAAAGAGCCTCAAGCTTGACAAGATCGACTCGACTTAGCTCGTTTACACCCCACAGGTAGCTTAAAAATTCATTATGCAATAGCCTTTATTGGATTTCGTGCTACATACTAGTAACCTTTCACAAATTTGACTGTAGAACTCTCCTTACTTCAACTAGACAACTGACCTGGATCCCAGCTTCCCGGGTTCGAACATCACGGCATTTGAGGCCCAGGTCATCCATCCTGGCCAAAGCAAGCTCACGAAGATTTCCTTTCTCAACACCTGAAGTAACCAGAGGCATTGGTATATCCCGCTGAACTCGGTAAACACGTGTCCAGGGGGGCACCATTGCTAAAATTCTGGCAATGATGTCCACGAGCTGCTCCGGTGGATAATTTCTATACCTATAAAGCAATAAAATGTAATTTAATACTTCAAAGTATCCAGTAGTCGTCCATTATCCATGAGTAAGTGGCATATGATCTAAAGCTGGCCTCGTAACACCTCAGGAGATGGCTCGTTATTTAGCTCTACAAGCTCAGCTTGTTTCAAACTCAAGCCAAGTCAAACTGCCAGATTTTTTAGCCAAGCGATCCGAGCTTGGGGCTCATGAAGCTCAAGCTCAGCGGCTCATGAGCTTAAACCAGTGTAAATGAGCCTATCTCAAGCTAAATCATAAGCCAAAATGTGACAAAACTAGCTAAGTTTGAGCTCAATAGGCAAAGCTCAAGCTTAAGTGAGCCTAAACAAGCCTAGTTTGGCCCTATATTTGCTAAAACAGCCAAGTTCAAGCGTAGCTAAGTTGAGTTCAAGTTTAAATGAGCCTAAACAAGATAAACTTGAGCATCATGAACCTAAAAAGCCCAAGGTCAGCTCAAAGCTCGCGAAGCCAAGCGTGAGTCAACCTCAAGACCAAGATCAAACTCATAAGAACCAAGCTAATGTTTAACGTCATCGAGCCAAGCCTCAAGCCTATCAATACGGGAAAGTACAGCAGAAACTGGAAAAAGGAAAAATACCTGCCAGTTTTCCAAAGCTCATAGAGCCCAGTGCCACGAATGACAAGCGTGGGATAAATTTTAAGCCCATCAGCTCTAAAAGCCGGGCTTTCAAAGAACTCACGGAAACTCTCAAGATCTCTCTCGACGCCAACATTTGGAAGATCAGGCATCATATGAGCAACAACCTGCCACAAAAGCAAGAACACAAGCAGGTTATCACATCCGCTTTCCTTTTTGAAAAGGCACATTTGAATGCCTCTACTCTTGTAGGACCATGCTAATAGAAAAACTTGGATAATTGACCACAAACAACCCCCCCCCCCCCCAACAGTGCCTAAAAGAGGCTCCCACAAAGGCAGGGTTCGGAGATAACATGTACTTAAGTCTTAGCCCCTACAGGATGCCTCTACGCTTCTGGACCATGCTCATATCAGAACTTGGATAATTGGCACCAAACTGGTGGTGAAATATTAATGGCTACAAATTTCATGCACCTCTGTGTGTAAAAATGCTAATAATAATATTAGAAGAGCTATGATGATATAAGCAACAACATGAGTCCACAAAAACTAAACAATGAGTAGAGTACCCAATGCTAAAAGGCCATTAAATCATAGGAAGACAGCTATAGTGTAGTTTTTCTATTTCCTACGACTTTTTACCACATACCTTCTGCAATGCTGATATAGTAAGACGGAGAGCTGATAACATCACCACGGATAATGCTGTGACCATAGCAAATTGTGCGAAAGGAGCACAATGACACTAGTTCGGAGCGCCCCTAAGCTTACATGTCTACTATTGTTGTTGTTATATTATTGCTTGCACGTCTAGTACTGCTTTATTTGACTTGGATGTTATAAATATTATTCCGTCTTTGGTTTTTAGGGCTCAACCTTCGGAAACAACCTCCCTACAGGGAAGCACCCTGTAGTACCCTGTAGGGGTAAGGCTGCGTACATCTCGCCTTTCCCATACCCTGCCTTGGCGGGAGCCCTTTGAGACACTGGGTTTGTTTGTTGTTGTATAACCTATTTATACACAGACACTGGTATTATGGAAGAATGAATGTCCATCCCTAGCTTTCAAGTACACTAGTATCAACAGTGTAATAAAGTTTTCAATCAAAAACAGTATAATAAAGTTTGCAGGAAAAATGCACCTTGAAACCAGCATCCTTTGCTAAACAGAAGCAATCAGCTACAGCAGCTACAGTGTGACCTCTATTAGTGTCACGAGCTACGTCTTCATACGTGCTCTGAACTCCGATTTCCAGTCGTGTACATCCATATGACAGCATCTGCCGCAGATGAGGTCCCAAGCAATAGTCTGGTCTCCTGATAAAGAAAGACCAAAATTAGCACATCATTTTGCAAACTATATGATTAAAGATATTGCGAACTTGGTCTTCAATTCCAACGTAACCGCTTAGCATTGATAAGAGATGGATTACATGAACTTAGTGGTGTAACTAAGCCAAGCCAAGCTTGAGCTCGTAGGGCACTAGCCTTGGCATGCGAATATCAAGCTCTTCTCAAGATTAGCAGTCGGCTTCGACCGCTATGAGCCTAAATCCTTTTGAGTTCGAGCTCAACTCAGCATGAGCTTTAGCTCAAACCTTGTCCAGCTAAGTTCTGCTTATTCAGGCTCAAGTTAGGCTCGTCGTAGCTCCAGCTTGGCCTATTGAGGCTTGAATTTGGTTCACCTAAGCATATTAGGCTCATAATTTAGATTCATATTGGCTCATTTAGACTCATTTGGGCTTTTAAGCCATCAATTCTGAGCTGTGTCAGCTCGCATAGCTAAACGAGCAGATTTGACTTGACGTATGAATGAGGCAAGCCCTAGATAAGCATTTAAACTTGTTTAGGCTCACTTAACCACCAAACCCAGTTTGATCAACTGGCTAGCTTAAAGAACTGGTTCAACCAATCTTGACTTCAAACTAAGCCGAAGCTTTTAAGCTTATGGGTCATGACTTGGCTCGAGCAAGGCTCACAAACATGAACCACAAATTATATAATGTCTCCTATTTCCATTTTCTGTACAGTTCTTGGTTTCTTCATTTCACACTAACTATTTATCTCCAAACAAACCTATAACCCCCCACACACAGTAATCAAGAAGGAAATGCACGAATCACCATGAACCTGAGAAAACAACTTACGTTTCAATAGTCATCCCAATACACTTGATTGCACTATGTTCAGAGTACGCGACAGCTTCTTCAACATTTGCAGAAGTGTGTCCCGACAAGGCATCATGAAGGTTCCTTATAAAGTAATCCCGATATTCAGCTGGAAGTGACATAAAAGTACCACCCATCAAGATGAACTCGACCTTATCAACACTGTGACCCAGGCGCTTGAGCTGGTCGATCCTACTTCTTGCCTGGACGTAAGGGTTATATCTGCAGCCACAAAGATAACAAGTCAGCATAAGAAAGTGAACGAAATCAAGCATTGTTACCCAACAACAACAACAACAACAAACCCAGTGCCTCAAAGGGCTCCCGCAAAAGCAGAGTCTGGGGGCTATATGTACGCAGCCTTCCCCCTCCACAAAAGTGAACTGTCAAGCATTGTTACCATGGAATCAAATTGCTGTGTGGCTGTCATGTTGCAGCGATCCTGCAATGTACTGCTAGCACCGATTCTTTATCCATAGGGCAAAATGAGTTGAGCCAAGCCCAACTAAGCTTGAACTCGCTAGGATCAAGGCTGAGCTTGCCAACATTTTGCTTTACTCGGTATCGACTAAAAGCTTAGCAGCCTGGAAATTTGGAGCTCAAGTTCAGCTCAACTTGATTAAGCACGAACCCAGATTAGCAAGCTCAAGCTAAGCTCGCCCAATTTAGGCTCATTTAAGCACGACATAGGCTCGTTTGGACTCAATTAGGCTCAAATTGTTCAAGGATTCAGCTTGAAATCCTTCTCTCCATAACAGGTGATCCATAATAAAATACCAAAAAGCACCAAGCAGAAGTTTATTTCAAGTTATCACTGAACTAGATGAACAGAAGGGCTCAACCTCAAACAGGGACACGAATCCACAACTGTTGATCTCGAATAACTTGCAAAAAGTAGCAGCAACAGCAACAATAACGGCCCAGTGTCTCAAAGAGGCTACCGCCAAGGAGGGGTCTAGAGAGGGTAAGATATACGCAACCTTACTCCTATAGGGTACTACTTGTAGAGAGGTTCCCAAACCAACTGTACAATATATTTCGTAAAATATTACAATTCTCAATTCAATCCTACGTTTCGAATACTAAAAGTCCCCCAACGATACTAATAAACTTGCACCTAACCTCGGGGTATTAATATGTAATTTACCCTAGTTAAATTCGCCAAGGCTTTACGGAGGGTAAAATGTACAACCTTACCCCTAGAGGGCGTTACCCTGTAAGAAGTTGTTTTTGAAGGGCCCTTAACCCTAGCAACCAATTATACTATATATTTAGTAGAATCTTACAATTCTCTATCCTATCCTACAATACTGAAAGGCCGTAACGATTCTAACAACCTTGCACCAAATCTCGGAGTACTAATACATAATTAAACCTAATTTTAAATTACCTGGCACAAATAGCGTGCCATACCGGTAGGCTCTCATACCCAGTATAAAATTCCAATACTGAAAGTCCCCAATGATTCTAACAACCTTGCACCATACCTCATTATACTAATACATAATTAATCTAAATTTCAAATTACCCGATACGAATAGCACACATACAAGTAGGCTTGTGTAACGATTCTAACAACCTTGCAACAAATCTCATAGTCCGAGTCTTTCGTAGTGAGTCCTTTGATCGGTTTGCCTTGTTTTGTCTTCTTTGTAGCCCTGTTTGTTTTGCTGTTATATTTTTTGACCCCCGTTATTGAGCGGGTTTTCTCAGGGCTCGCTTGTTCGAGCTCCTGTTTTGTTTCGCGACATGGTCGCTAATTACCCAAAAAAAAAAAAAAAAAAGGCACGAATAGCGCGCCATACTGGTAGGCTCATACCCAGTATACAATTGAGAGTCCCAGATGATTCTAGCAACCTTGCACCAAACCTCATTATACTAATACATAATTAACCCTAAATTTAAATTACCAAGCACGAATAGCACGCATACAGGTAAGCTCGTATAATAATTTTAACAACCTTGCAACAATTATCAGAGTACTACTATGTAATTAACCCTAATTTTCAAATTACCTGGTGCGAATAGCACGCATACTAGTAGGCTCATATCCAGTATACGATTTCTATTGGATCCTACGACTCCAATACTGAAAGCTCCTAAAGATTCTAAAAACCTTGCATCAAGCCTCAGATACTAATACGTAATTAACCCTAATTTTAAATTACCTAGCACGAATAGCAAGCACATCCATTGGATCCTATGATTCCGATACTGAAAGCCCCTATCGATTCTAACAACCTTGCACCAAACCTCATGACACTAATCCGTAACTAACCCTAATTTTCAAATTACCCGGCACGAATAGCACGCATACAGGTAGGCTCGTATAATGATTCTAACAACCTTGCACCAAATCTCATAGTACTAACATGTAATTATCCCTAATTTTCAAATTACCTGACACAAATAGCACGCATACTGGTAGGCTCGTACCAAATATACGATTATCGATTCGATCCCACGATTTCAATACCGAAAACCCCTAACAATTCTAACAACCTTGCCCCAAATCTCGGAGTACTAATATGTAATTAACCCTAATTTTCAAATTACCTGGCACGAATAGCACGCATACTGGTAGGCTCATACCCAGTATACGACTGCGTACTATACTCAAAATCCGAGTCCGGCCCACCCGGACAATACACACATATATTCCCCGTCGTCGCTATATGCGGACACCGGTGCGGCTTCGACATAACTGCCACCACCGCGATCCCCGACGCTGTGCGCACCGGCTTCGCCTTCAACTTCGGCAGCAGCGCCGCCTTGTCGGAGTCCGGCACCGCCGCGATCATCTCGACGAGCTTCGGCGGGCGCGAGAGGCCGTACTTGCGGCACGCGGAGGACTTGAGCGCGTTGAGATCGACGGTGTCCCCTCGTTTGGATTGCTCGATCATTTGGTTGACGATCTCGGCGATGGCTCGGACTCTGGCTTCTTCTTCGGTAAGTGTGTACGCGGCGGAGCGGTCTACGCCGCCGCGGCCTGGGCGGGGGAGCTTCCTCGCCTCCGCTACCTCGGCCGCAGCCATGGAGGGTTTATCTGGGTGAGGAAGGGGTTTTGGAGGTTACGGTCTCGATGGCGAGTCTCTTCCAACAATTTTGTTCATCGTAAAATACCAATACTATAAGTAGCTATGAAATTTAGAGTAACAGTTTAAAATTATAAAAAAAATTTAAGGTAGAATTTAGAGAAATTATTATTTAAGTATTTTATGGTTAGACCGAATATAACTTTAAGCAATTTAAGTATCTATTTGGAGACCCCAAATTTTCTAAAAATTATATTTTTAAAGTCTTTATTGTTAATATTAATAAGTTATAATATTATAATTTTTAGAATTTTATTACGTATAAAGGCGGCTCATTTGAAATGTTCGCTTGAGGCCCTAGGAATGTCAGGACTGACCATGGTATGAGGTTTGGTTATTTATTATCTAGGTATTCTAACATTCAATGTATACAATGAGATACCCTAAGCTTTTAAAATTTTATCACCTTGGTACTCTATGCTTTGTATTGCTCGTTTATCACCTTGGTACTCTACTGTCTACTATTTACTATCTGCCTATCTGCCTATCTGCTTTTACTTACTTGCTGCTTGGTATGGTAGGTTTTGCCTCGATGTCTCCTCTGGGGCGTTATGTTTTGTATTGCTCATTTTATACTATAACTTACTCTTCTGCTTTGATACTCTTTTGCCCATGGGTTATCATGACACGAAGATGACATAATTCATGTTGGGGATCTTTGGAAACAGCCTCTCTTCAGCTCACCCTGAAAGGGGAAGGCTGCGTACATCAACCTCCAGACCCTGCTTCTGTAGGAGTCTTTGAGGCGTTGGATTTGTTGTTTTTGGTACTCTATGCAATAATTTGGTGAACATTTGATAAATTTTGAATATTTTTCACTATAAAATATTGATGCAATGTATAATTACAATAATATATATAAGCTAATTTTTTCAAAGAAAATCAAATAGAATATAAAAAGATGTCACTGAATTGTGAGATATCAGTATATTAGTAAAATAATGTATTATATTAACATTTTACAATAGAAATTATAAATATTATAATAGAAGATACCTATATATTGCTGTAACTATGCCTTATATTATCAATTTTTAATAAAAATCTATAATTTTTTTAAAATTTGGTACCTAATTAATAAAATTTTAAACTTGGGTTACCTAAGTAATAAATTTTCTAAATCTTATGGTACCTCATTGTGTATGTTAAAACGTTAGGATACTTAAGTGATAAATCCTTAAACTTCGGGATACCAAAGTGATAGTCCCTAAAATTTATATTTGATTGTCGTAAATTTTTAGTATAAATCATATGTTAGTATTTTGAAATTTAGTTTATTGTTTTTTAGTTTATAGATACTGTGAAGTAATTTTTTTGCCAAAAAGTTACGTCTATTTAATAAAATAATATAAACAACGATATAAAGTAATGAAAGCGGAGTTTGTTTCCTTATTTATACATTGTTATTTTAATTATTTTATTAAATACATATAACTTCTTGGACTAACAAATTATTTCATAAATTTTATGTACTAAAAAATTAATACACTAAATATTTGAGTATTAATATGTAATTTACTTATTATTTTCTACATCTTTTTCATAATTTTAATGTAAATATAAAAAGGTTGTTCTATAGTTATATAGAAAAAATGTTAAACTTAATTTTTTTTATAACTTACTAAAAAATGTGTTTTAAAAATACTTTATTAGCCTAAAATAATATTTTCTCATTGTAGCTTGTATTTAATAAGAAAATCCAAAAAGTCTCACACTAATTTGCCCTATTTTTAATTTTAAGTGAATTATTGTAAAATATTAAAAACTTATTTTAACTTTTTTTAACTTAACATGCAATAAATATAATTATTTACATATTCGTATCCCGATATTTATAAAAATAATAAAAAATATTATTTTTTAGTACCGTAGATGTTTTTAGTATTAATAAATAAGATCATCTATGACGTCATATTCCAGAAAAAAACCGATTCTTGGGGTTGTCTATAAAAAGAATCTTATTTATTAATACCCAAAAAAATTTTAAAATATTAAAAAAATAAATTATAAAGATCATAAACTTTAATATTAGGGTTATTTATAACAAAGGTCCTGCACTTTTGTTATTGTGTCAATTTAGTCATTAAATAATTCAAAATACGTCAATTTAATCATTTGGTCAAAATTAAGTTCTGTTAATGACTTAATTTTGAACGGTAACATAATATTAGATGCAAGTAACTTATTAAAAATTCATATGTTACTAAATTTAATCCAATTTGTAGCCGAATTATTAAAAATTTTATTAAAAATTTAACATAAATTTTGATATAAGGAACAAATTGACACATTTTGAATTGTACAAGGGCTAAATTGACACAATTGAAAGTACTCCAACAGCAACAACAGTCCCAGTGCCTCAAGGGCTCCCGTTTAAGCGGAGTCAGGGGGTGAATGTACACAGTCTTATCCCTTCAGGATGTAAACCTGCCAAAAAGTTGTTTTCGAGGACCCCCAATCTTATAGGGTTGGCAACACAAGGACTTTCTAGGAGGCCATTTAATCTGCTACTACTCTCGCACAAGCTCGTTTAATTTTGAAGTTCTAATGAGATCCAGTGTATTAGTGCCCGATAACTTCGAAGTTATCTTCACAAGTGTTGAATACTAAAATCCAAAGGAGGTCTCTGGACTCCATATCCGCCATTAACATGGAGGACGAGAGCAAGGCGAAAAGGAGGAGAGAGATTGACACCGACCTCCTCGGCAAGATCTCTGACTCCATATCCGCCATAACCGCCGCCAAGCGCGTCGATGATGTTCTCTTGGCTCTTCATTCCCTCGCCGCTTCCATTTTCTCCATCGACGCCTCTTCTCTCGCAGGTTCGCGGGTACAATTTCTCTTAATTTCGGTTTGAAGCTTGAAGTATCTTAGAATTGGAGAGAAATTGCGAGAGAAAGGACATGAAATTCGGTTTGTTAATTGATAGAGCAGTTTGAATATGGAATTTCTCTGAATTTCGGTGAAATTTTTGATGTTTGAAGCTTGAAGTTGTTAGAAAAAATAGCAAAGAGCAATTAGAAGGATCTTACAAGACATTGACACTGAGCCGTGGAAAAAATATAACTGTTCTAAAAGATGATTTTTCCATTGCTTGGGTGCATACAGTAGTGCCGGCCTTAATTGGAGAGAAATTGCTAGAGAAAGGACTCGAGATTTGGATTGTTTAGTGGTAGATCAGTTTGAATAGCATTACATATGGTAGATTATTGAAAATTACCGTGTAATATGGTCTTTTCTTGTTTCAATTAAGTTTTGACATATGTATAACAATAGTGAGTTGTTAGAAAAATAGCAAATAAGAACGGCTAATATACAAACACAGTAATGAAAAGGAGCAATTAGAAGGATCTTACAAAATGTAGATATTGAGCAATGAAGAAAATTTTTGATGTTTGAACCTTGAAGTTGTTAGAAAAATAGCAAAGGAGAACAGCTAGTATACAAAACACAGCTACGAAAAATAGCAATTAGTAGGATCTTACAAAAGGTTGATACCGAACCGCAGAGAATTACCACTATCTTAAAGACGACTTTGCCGTTGCTTGGGTGTAAACAGTACTACCGGCGGCTGTCCTTTAGGATTAACGTGTCACATAAGTATCTTTTTCTTGGAGAGAAATTGTGAGAGAAAGGGCATGAGATTTGGATTGTTTAGTGATGGAGCAGTTGGATTATCTACTTAGATATGGTAGATTATGGAAGAGTAACCATTTAACAGTGTCTTTTTATTATCAATCAAGTTTTATCATATGTTAGGGAGTTATTAATATTAGGAACTTACAGAGAATGGTAACCATAAAATTAAACCATAAAATTAAAATGACAATAACAATAGGGTCATGTTATTACTAGTGTAAAATTGTTAATGCAAAGCAATAACACCAACAACGAACACAATGCCTCAAAGAGGCTCCCGCCAATGTAGGGTCTGGGGAGGGTGAGGTGTACGCAACCTTAGGGAAATTGTTTTCACAGGGCCCCCAATCCCAAAAAACAAAGATGGAAAAAAAATTCATAAAACCCAAGTCAAATAAAGTGTTAGTGCCATAGCACATTTGGGAAATTGTGGCTATTATTCATTATAGGTCTCATTATTGCTCCAACAATAACATTCTATGCTCTTGTAATAATGATATATAAATAACATTGCCCTAACAATGACATTGCCTTGATAATGTTTAGTTGTGTGCTTGCATTGTATACATTAGCGGTGTAAATGAGTGAGCGGGGCCTGAGATCTTCAGGCTTAAGGATTGGCTTGAAGCTTGTTGAGTTGGATACTTTGTGTTCGAGCACAGCTCAACTTGGATGAGCTTAACCACAGCTCAATGAGCTTTGAACTAAGGCCTCCTTTTTTTTTTTTTTTTTTTTTGGTGCTCAGTTAATGGGTTTTTACTTGGATCAAGTTGGTGCATTTAGACTTAAAGTATATTTTAAATTTAACTAATTTAGGCTCATAAGTCACTGAACTCAAGTTTTACATGGCTTAAGTTGGACTCAAACTCAAAAATGAGACTAGTCTTTTGAGCCCTCACCGAGCCAGCTCTACTCATTTACACCTTTATTGCACTAGCAACATTTTCCTTCGTAATGTGGTGTGTGGATATTGTCAGGTGTGTTATCTGAGCCGTACAGAGACCAGGTGAGTTTCATTATTTGCACTTGAACTTTCATGAACGTAGTTTTGTATATTTTTGTATTCTTGTGACGTTATAGACTAGTCGAATGCTAGAGAAAAGAAGTGTGAAGAATAAAATACAAATGGAGTTGGATTTTGTTATTATATTTTTGGTAAAATGTAGTTGCAATTAATATATGCAGCTTTCCAAAGTTGAAATTCCATCTGCACATGAAAAGAGCGAGCGGTGGGAAGTGTTCTACAAGGGAGCTGGATTTCCAACGTTGGCTCGTATTTTGCTATATGGTATGGCTACTCTCTTTTTCTGTAGTGAACTAAGATTAAGACAAGTTTATTGTTACTTTTTGTGGTAAATGAGCTATGAATTGTATTGGTCAAAAACTATTAACAGAGGTACAAGGGCATACCCTGAAAGGGCAAAAATGCTAACAAGAAAGACCAAACGACCACTCAAGCCATCAAAAACAACACAGCTCAAAACAAGACATCACAAATTACTTCGTTGTTGTTGCAAAAAAAAAAATGGAGAAAGCAACTGAAAGTAAGAGCAAATTCATCTTTTAATGCTTTTTCATACTATTTATAAACTGGGATTTCGAAAATGCAATGTCACTATTGATGTTTCGTGGTAGTGGGATGACTTTCGCATTACTTAGGCATGGGAGGATAACAAGTTGGACAGGCTTTTTTACTGGATAAAAGAGAGAAATGGAGGGGAAGGAGAGAGAAGAGATGGGAAAAAAAAAAAAAATTTGTGACAAAGTTATCTGGATATATTTTTTAGGTTGATGTATGTATTAACTATCTTAAACTGTTAGCAGAAGAAGTGGAGAAACAATGCAATTGGATATCAAATACGTGACTCCTTTCTGGCTTTCATTAGTTAATTGAATGTCTGTGTGATCCAAATATTACAAGTCTGATTCACATTGATCTGAAAGACGTTACGAGTTTTTTGGCAGATAGAGTTAGTGGAACTGATAGTATTCGGATTTCTAACATCACTTGCGAGTCCTTAGTAGTGTGTAGATTTTTTATCTCTCAATAAAAATTCTTTTTTGATTAAAAACGTTTGTTCAGGTCCTTAACAAAATTAGGTGATGATCGTGTTTTCTACATTATATGCAGATGTTGCTTCCAGTTGGCTGTCTTGCTTTCCACTTTCAGCAAGGAAGCTTGTCTATGATGTATTTTTTGTTAATGGACTTCCCACTGAAGTTGTTCAGATTGTTGTTCCTTCTCTAGAGCACAAGTTCAGCGATGCTTATGATTCTAACACTGTCAAATCAAATGCTGAGAGGTGCTAAGTATTCTTGATGGTTCTGCTGGGCACCCGTTTGGTTTATAGAAGTCCTCTTCTTTGCATTTCTATAATCTCCTTGTATGAATAATTAGCAACAATGGGAAAAGGTGAACATGTTTTCCTCCAGGAAAACGATGACTGCTTCTCAGAAAAAGAAGAGGAGGAGATTCTTCCATTATGATCAGGAAGACCTTTTCTATTCGAATCGTACACCCTTAGCCTAACACTGACTTCAAATAGATCTAACACGATTCCTACACCAGTTTATATAATGAAATTGATTTCTAAAATCAGAAACAAGAACATTTTGAAGCAAAAATTTTTATTTAAAAATCCTGCAAGGAGAAATGTTTTCCAGAAGGGAGTGCTTCCTCCAGCCAAACGGGGCCTCAGATGCTCACTTTGTGCCTTTTCTGTTTGTGAATATCTTCTTGTCTTTTGTCAAACAAATGAAACTATGGATTCAATTTACTGACTACGTATCTGCAATTTTGACAGATTACTTGAACTTATCTTGCTTGAAAATGAAGGTGTTCTAAAGCTGGTGAGAGAATTTGGTGGCTACTATGAATCTGAAGGTTTTTCACAAGCATTACTCAAGCCAGCTGTGGCTAGAGTTGCGCAGCTTGTTGCATCCATTCCCGATAAAACACAACTAGGAGGCCTGAAATCTCTTTCATCGCAGTATCCTTCTACTTTTAGCTACTGCTCTTGATTTAGCCACGTTTTGTTGGGCGGAAGTCCTCTTCGGTCTCATTTTTGTTTTCTTACATGATAAGTAAAGGAAATAATTTCTTAAGGGAAAGCCTCTTAATCCATAGGTGGGAGAGTAACTTCCTCTCAATGATGAAGGGCGCCATTTTCCTTTGCATCCAGAGCTAGATACTCTTCCTATCCGAGACCCAACTCAAATGCGCCCAACATCAAGTTTATGCTAAGAGATACAATGAGAGTTACTTCCAAAATAAAATCCGAAGAAAAAATGTTTTACTATCTTAATATTTCTTCTCAAGAAATATTTTATGGATGAAAAAAATTGCCCAACAAAGTGAAGCCCTAAGTTCCAGAGAACTGAAAAGAAAAGACATCTCACTGCGATTTCACTGACCATTGAATTCGTTCCCTGCATAAGATACAGCAGCATCTGAAATTTGTTTATCCTTCATGGTAGCTTTATAGTTTGTTTTTCAAGACTATAGTTATTCAACTTCTTGATGGAGCGGGAGAAAGGATCCTAGAAGTATACAAAAACCCAGTTGTTTCTCATATAACTGACAACGATGGTGGTCTTCAGTTTGTTGGCGAAATGTTCACTCGTATTTGCCGGCGTGGGTCTACTGGTAAGCCCATTATATATTTAGACATTTCTACTAAAATGCTTCTTGGTGTTTAATCTTGTGGTTGCATTGTGGG
Source organism: Simmondsia chinensis (assembly GCA_018398585.1). NCBI lineage: Eukaryota > Viridiplantae > Streptophyta > Magnoliopsida > Caryophyllales > Simmondsiaceae > Simmondsia > Simmondsia chinensis. The sequence continues at coordinate 507,580 of JAGTTD010000012.1, read as the reverse complement.
AAATTATTGTGTGCAACTTTATCAGCATGTCTGGAACTTCCTTTCGTGCCTTTCTATATGACTTGTCCTAGTACTTATCAAGAAGGCCATAAACTATGCTGAAATTATATTTTAACTTCTATAAATTTGCAGATTTGCTACTAAGTGAAGCGATTCCGCAGATTTCTAGACGTGTCCAGAATTTTTTGTCAAGTGGAGATTCAGTTTCTGAGGACTCATTCAAGTCAGAACCCAGTTTTCAGTTTTGGTTCTTGCTGATGGAAGTCATAAGAGATACATATACTGTAGAGAGAATGGCTGAGCAGATCATGCATCAGCTGGCAGCTCAACATGTGAGCGATGTTGAGGCATACTGGGTTATTTGGATATTGTTCCATCGGCTGTTTGAACATCAAACATCGGTTAGGTGAGTGAACATCGCTTGGCTTGTGTGCGTTTCGACTCACCTGTGTTTTGTACATGGAATGTGGGTTTTTCTTGCTAGTGCTTTTTCTGCTCGTGTGTGCTCTGGCTTTTTTCCTGTATAGTGCTTTTTTGTAGGCATGTCCCTTTCCAAGGGTGCATTTTCATGCATGTTTGTGTTTTTCAAGTAAAGCTCGAGTTTGGAGGCTTGTGAGCCTAAATGAGCAAGTCTCGACATAAATTATTTCTTAAATCCAACCATTGGGCCAAGCTCGAGCCTAGATGAGTCAAGCTCAAGCCTCCTCGAGTCCAAAAAGCCCTAAATTGAGTTTAAATGAGCCTAAGCAAGGGAAGCTTAGCTTGGAGCTCGCCAATTTTTGAGCGTCCCAACTAGATGTTGGCAATCTGAGACTGACAAGTTTGGCCGCACCTTGACTCATTATGACCTTTTCATACTGGTTGGTTGATGGATACTCCTTTCTTTTCTGGGCAATGTGTGAAACTAAACGTTTTCTGTGTTCTTTACAGGTTAATGTTTATTGAAAGATTTCTACTTTGGAAAGTCTTTCCTTTCTGCTGTCAGAGATGGATACTCCAATTTGCTGTATTCGGCTATCCTGAGGATGCTAGCATGTCGAGGAAAGACAAAAAGAACCACCGTGTAGTGGACACCTTGCAACGACTGATACCATTATGGTCCAAGCAGGAATTTGTGCAATCAACTTCTGTGGAGCAACAAGCGTGTATCCTTTTTTGATCACTTTCTTATATGGTGAATGTCTTATAGACCCCTAAACTATTGCTTGAAATTAGACTCTTCTCCGTAACCTGTGGTTTAGTCAAAGGCACCATGAACTATCAATGAGAGTCAGATAGAGGGGTCTATATGAGCCAAATTGAGTCCGAGCTCGTCAGGCTGGAGGGCTTGGATCTTTTGCATTTAGCTTGGCTTGGGATCTACTTGAAGCTTGCATAGCTTTGAAACTTCAAGCTCGAGCTCGGCTCGGTTGAGTTCGAACATAACAAAACGAGCTCCTAACTAAGCCTGCCTTATTTTTAAGCTAGATTTAGGCTCAAATTGGCTCATTTAGGCTCAAAGTTGGCTTGATTGAGCATATTAAGCTAATAAATTGTATTAAGATAGACTCTTTTAGTATCGTTTAGGCTTGTGAACCTCTGAGCTAGAGTTTTACTAGGCTTGGGCTCCGCTTGGTAAGCTAAGCGATCAGAGCCTTTCAAGCTTTATAATGAGCTAACTCTACTCATTTACACCCCCAATCAGATGGACATCCCATTGTGGTTGCGTCCAACTATTTGTTTTTGTATTTGCTCTGTCATCATTTATTTCTCAGATTGTTTCCCTTGACGTAAGGTTCAGATATAACTGCAGCTCTGGGCCTTCTGCTGGAGAAGCTTTCAAAGGAAGAGCTAGACTCAACAAAGGATATTATGCACTCAATTCTTCAAGGCGTTAGCTGTAAAATCCTTAATCTTTGCTTCTTCGAAGAATATTCTATGAGACTGCCTTTATATAGACTTCATTTCTTACAAGAACGAAGGAAGTCATTTTCCTTCATACCACTATCCCCGGCTCTCTCCGAGCCTCATATTCTTCTTATCTGAGTGCAACATCAAACGTGCCAAATGCCAGCCAGGAAAGTTGTGCGATGGAATTTATTTCTGAAACTATATAAGAGACTTTTAAAGGACAAAATAATTTCAGTGAAGAATATCTATCTTCCCTCCAATCAAACAAAGCTTTAATTTCTTACATGGTTTTTTAATTTTATCTGAGATAGGTAGGCTCGAGAACCCTGATGAACTGGTTCGGAGGATGGGTAGCAGTATTGCTTTAGCATTTTCTAAAGTTATTGACCCGAAGAATCCTCTTTACCTGGATGATTACTGTAGAGGGGAAAATATAGACTGGGAGTTTGGGTTAGCCAAAACAAGGGCCGATACATCGATTTCCGTGAATGGCACATTGCATAGTCAGCAGAATACAGCACCATCCACCAATCTGGTCTTACAGAAGGAATCAGAGCATGAAATTACCAATGGGAGAAAGAAAAAGTCATTTGATTATAAGTTGGTTGATCCTGATGAGATTATTGATCCAGCTACTTTGAATGATGATGATGAAGAAGAAGAAGATGGTAACGAAAGTGAAGAATCTGATGCCTCGAGTGACTCGTCATTACAGCCATATGACTTGGAAGATGATGATACTGATTTGAAGAGGAATTTCTCGCAGTTGGTTGACGTAGTGGGTGCGCTTCGTAAATCTGATGACCCTGATGGTGTAAGCCACCTCATTTTATGTGTTTTGAGTTCCTTTTTCCTGATCCATGTGCGTAGTTAGACATAGGGTGTAAATAAGCTAAGATGAGCCCGAGCTCATTAGGCTTAAGCCATGGATGGGGCTTTGCTTGGCTTTGCCAAGCCTAGAGTCCTTGCACTCGAGCTTGGTTTTGCTTGAACCTGGCTGTTTGAGGTTCGAGCTAAGCTCACTTCGTTTGGGCCTATTTATTCTTGATTTATACTCGTTTGTGCTTGATTAGGCTCAAGCTCATTCAGCATTTAGACTCATAATTTAAATTGAGGTTGACATATTAGACTGCAAGCCTCTGAGCTCAAATTTTACCAAGCTCGGGCAAAGGTTAGGCTCAGGCTCTGGTTAACTTATAAGGCCTTCATGTAACATTTCATATAGAATCATACGATCTTACTTTGATCCCAGGCAATCTTATCAGATCCTATTATCTACCACAGTTCCCCAAACTGACAATTCTAATAGAAATTAGGACCTGTCGTCCAACCTCGGATCATAGGATCATAAAATTCTCGAACCATAACATGGTTGCAATACCCATTGTGTGAGTCATAGTACTGATGTTAATGCTATGTTAAAGTATATTTTTCTATAGTTTTTGTGTGTGGCAGTTCTTGATAGAAGACTAGTACTAGTATATAAAGAGGATATGATGCAGGATGCAGATAATATAAAATATGTGATTTGTCCGGATATTTGGAGAAGGAGTTCAAGCATATTTAAATTTTACATTCTCTATATATTAGGTTATTTTTCAGGACATATTTGATTCAGATTAAATTGAAATTATTCAAGATTATCTTTCTTTTTAGTTATGTTAGGATTATACTTTTTTAAAATTCTGATAATTAATTACTCCCTGCTCCTTTTTCTAGTTGGAGACGGCTCTAAATGTTGCTGAAAAGCTCATACGAGCATCACCTGATGAACTCAGGCACATAGCCAGTGAACTCGTTCGAACACTCATTCAGGTCCGGTGCTTCGACGCAGTTGTAGATGGGGAAGAAGAATCAGCTGAAGCAAAGAGACAAAAGGCGTTAGTGGCATTGCTTGTGACATGCCCATTTGAATCCGTCGATACTATAAACAAACTCCTATACTCGCCCCATATCGACGTCAGTCAACGTATCATGATACTCGATGTGATGACAGAAGCAGCTGAGGAGCTTGCTAATACGAAAACTGTTGTGGAGAAGCGTCATTCTAGGCCCCTTATCTCAACAATTGGAGAAAGTCCCTCCTGGTTCTTGCCTAGAAATGAAGGTGAGGATGCAACATAATCTTTATTTCCTTATTTATGTATGGAATTTGATTAGAAGGATACTGTTAGCTGACTTTGAGCTAACCCACATCTGGCCGAATGTGAGAGAAGCTTGCACTGTAAATCCCAGGCCACTAGACAATACGAAAGTAAACGATAGAGTGTTTCCTCACTCTGGAAGCACATTATACAAATGTCTAGAGATAAAGCCTTATAAAGGTCTTCGTTTCTACAAACAATCTTATGCATGCTTCCCTATATGCCAAGGGGTTGTCTCAAGTAGTAAAGGCACTTGGACTTGTCGCTAAAGCATTTAATTTGAATCTTGTCGCCGGATGCAAACAATTCCTTAGCGCCGTCCACTGTGTCTTTGGGCCCTAACTCGCCTTGTTGCATGTAGGAAAATTTCTGATTAGGCGATACAAAAGATTAGTCAATAAGGTAGAATGCGCACCCTGATTACCCAAAAAAGGTAGTTTGCCTAGCTGATTTGATTTAGGTATGGAAATGAGGGGGGTAAAACCCGTTACCCAAGGATATTTGCCTCGTCTGGAGCGAGTACGGGTGCAAGTGAGGTAAGGTAGCGGGTACAGGTAAAGTATATGTGGAAATACCCGTCCCACACTTGCCACTAGTATGGATGTTGTACCCTCTCGTAACTGTCATACCCGACTCATATCCGCCTTGTATCATCCGCCCTAATTTGTATTTAATTAACTTAAAAATATTCAATTTGTCTGTCAATTAATGTTGCAACGCATAGTTAGATTATAAAAAGTAATTTTGAATAATTACACGAGCGAATGTGTATAATCTATAGTTACACAAAATTAGGGCAGGTAATGGACACCCATCGGATACTTGGGAGCAGGTATGAATTTGGCTTGTATTTGCCAAGGTAGGTACTCATGTCTATGCCGGGTAATGGGGCGAGTGGCAGGTATTAACTTATGCCTGTTCCACCCTCCCCAAGTCGGATTGGTATTCATTTGATTATTTATCTACTACTATTTTACGAAGCAATTTGCATATAAATACCGCGTTATAATTCAATATTTACAGTTTCGGGGGGAAAAAAACATTGAGTTGACGTTTCGAATAGTAGATGGTGCAGGACCAGGACCCTGGAGAGAGATTTCAGATACGACAAGTCCCTTGCGTTGGACGCATCGATTCGAAAGAGAACTTCCATCAAAGCTGGGTCAAATCAGAAAAGGGAAAACCCGAAGAATGAACATTAAAACAACGAATATGAGCTCAAACAAGACTGAATTGTCCTTGAATAAATTTCCATTGTATGCGGCAGCGTTCATGCTTCCGGCCATGCAGGGATTCGATAAGAAAAGACACGGCGTTGACTTGCTTGGTAGAGATTTCATTGTTTTGGGGAAACTAATTCATATGCTCGGAGTATGTATGAAATGCGTGGCGTTGCATCCGGAAGCTTTTGCTCTGGCTCTCCCTCTTCAGGATATGATAAGTTCCAGGTATGGAGTGAAAAATTTATATGTTCCGTAATTTGGTAATCATTGGTTGGGAGTCCTCAGAAACAGCCTCCCGTAAAGGTGAACACCTTGGAGGGGTAAGGTTGCATACATTCCTGCCCCCCGCCCCCCCAAAAAAAAAAAAAAATCCTACATATGCGGAAGCCCTTGAGGCACTGAGTTGATTGTTGTTGTTGTATAATTTTGTAATCATTAATGCCCAAAATAATGAAATTAATGATGTCATGACAGAGTAGAGTTCTCCATTGGTCCAGTAATTTGGATAGATATTTGAATGCCCCCTGCTTTGGCGGGAACCCTTGTAGCACTGGGATTGTTATTGTTGTTGAAGGAAAACGTTTTCCTTTTTTGTTGAGGGAAAGTAGAATTCTGCTCAATGGAGGACAACATTTGTTGTATTTGTTGTTGTTGCTATGAAGTTATGAAAAAAAAGAGAAAAAAGAGAATTGAGACGAAAAATGTTTTCCATCAAAACAAATGGAGCTTTAGTAGTATACTAGCGTCTAAATATTCGTATCCAACACGGATACTTTTGTACATAATGGACTGTTCGAATTAATTGTATCATGATATGCTTCGTTTATTTACTCAACGCAGGGAGGTATGCCATCACAACGAAGCGTATGTGAGAAGATCGGTTCTTTTTGCTGCTTCATGCATATTGATGGCACTTCATCCCTCATACGTAGCATCCGCCTTAATTGAAGGAAACCAAGAGGTTACTAGAGGACTCGAATGGGTCCGTACATGGGCACTCCATGTCGCTGACTCGGATACCGATAAAGACTGCTATACGGTATGTAAGAATCTCTGGCAAAAAAGCTTTAGTCTAGTAACAAAAGCACTACTAATGTTGAGGCCTTGACAAAAAGGTCTTGGGTTCCTTGACATGTTAGGTCTAGGGATGTGTCTGAACCAAGCCGAGCCTCTTGTTTTAGCTTGACTTGGGCTTGAATCGAAGCTTGGAAACTTTAAGCCCAAGCTTGACTCATCGTAGGCTCGGGTACGGCTTGGCTTGGTTGAGCTTAAATCCAACTTGACAAGTTTTGAACTAAGCTCGCCTCGTGCAGGCTTGAGTTTGGCTCATTGAAGCTCAAACTATATTCAATTGGCAGCTCGGCCCATTGCAGCTCATCTACACTGCAGCCCTAGGTAGAATAGTAAGAAACAGCCTTAGCTCTAAAGATTCAAAGTTTTGAATCAATAATTTTTTTCCTAACCCCCTGTTTGACAATGGGGTAAAAGGGGTAATTTCTTACCTCAGTTTGGCAAATGTGTTTGAGGGGTAAAGGGGAGTAATGGGGGGTAATTTCTTACCCCGCTTTACCCCCATTGCCCCTCTTTACCCCCAATTGTCAAAAATAAGGGTAAAAAAAGATATAATTAAACTAAGGATAAAATTGTCCAAATTTTTTTTAAAATTTTCCTACCCCCAATTACCCTCCTTTACCTCTCTTCATGGTTTGTTAAATGGGGGTAACAATTTACCCCCTACCCCTGCCCCACTTTACCCCTATTATCCAGTTGCCAAACAAAGGGTAAAGGGGGGTAAGGTTAATATTTAAAGATTTTTGGACAATTTTACTTTTATTTTAACTTTAACTTTCTTTATTCTTACCTCTTTACCCAATTACCAAACAATGGTAACTTAGTTACCCCATTTTACCCTTACCTTTCTTAATGTGACATATCCAAATAAGTGTCGGATATTACCTTATTCTCCCTCTCTTTACCAGTTGCCAAACAAGGCATAAATTACCAAGCTGATTGATGCATACTTTAAAAATGTATATTCCGTTTATTAATGGGATTATTTCTTCTCCTTGTATGTTTCTAGATGGCAATGGCATGTCTTCAACTTCACGCAGAGATGTCTCTCCAGGCGTCGCGAGCTCTCGAGTCACCGGAAAGTACTTTGCGAGAGAGAAGTATTCGACTTCCGTCCGATCTGTCTAATGCAGTGATAAAACTCCCCAAATCAAGCAGTTCATTACTTGGGTGATTTGTTTCTGCTCTTCTGGTAAGATTTTTATGCATAAATTAAGGGTTTATTTACATTATAGTACCCGACGTTTTTAGAAGTAATAAAAAAGAACATGACTTTTTTGAATTAATAATAAGGCCGTCATTTTTCATTGTCAAAGCTGACGTGGCTACTGATTTTTTTTATTAGTGCTACAATAAAATGATAAAAATAACCTTCAATAACCATATTTTTAGACAAATTAAACGAAAACGTATAGTTTCTATGTAATACAAAATCTCGAATTTCGTTTTTATAAAGTAATAGTAAATGTATTGAAGGATATTTTTGTTATTTTATAGTATCATTAATAAAAAATCTTCCATTTTAGCTCTGTCGACGAAAAATGACAGCATCACACTGGAAAGGGGTCTTTTTATTAGTATAACAAAGATTTAAGAGTTTTTTTATTAATTCAAAAATGTCAAAGTTTTTTCTATTATTTTTAAAAATGTCAGGATATTAAAATTTAAATAACCCTAAATTAAGATTAGAAATATCTCAAAGAGAGTCTTTGAGAGGGGAAAAAAACTAAAAAGGGATAGTATCGGTGTATATATATAAGAAAGATAACATGTTTTAAAAGAAAACGAGAACATGGCAACATGTTTGAAGCTTACCTAGAATATCTTTTCTTTTCTTTTCATTTTTTTTTAAATACATGGTGACGTTATTTTTTGTTTTCTAAAGCTTCTTAAGTTGGCTTAGTGATTAAAATGTTTGCTATCTTTCAGCTACATCCCGAGTTTGAAGCTCACAGATCCTCTTTCCTCATCTCGTCCTTTAAAAACGAAATTTGTAATCTTCTTACCATATTAAAAAATAAAAACACTTTTTTCAAAAAATTCCATCCTTGTATATATAACTAGTTATGCCTTTTGGTTTTTAACAAATATAATGCTTTTTAAAGTACTTTTACCTATAAATTGAATTCTTCTTATTTGTGATTTTTCGTGTTCGCTTTTGGGTTGGTTTGCATGATAATAAATCTCAAAGTCCTCATTGTATATTTCGAAAGTCCGCAAGTTGAGCTAATGACTTTACTCTTCGGTTGAACCTTAGCTTCACCTAGGCTTGATAACTCGAGAGCCTTATCAAACTTCATTACGAGTTTAGATGTGTTCAATAAATATCTTTGCGTCGCTACTTCAATTTGGTGGTGTTGCTTACAATGACAGATCTAAGAATTTAGTCATATTTGTTCCTTTTCGGGGTGAATAATCGGAGCTGTAGAGTCTTCGAATATATACCTCGTCCAAGAGCCTTAATCTTGATGACATTTCACTCTCATACAAAGGTTTTATTGGTAAAGTTGGCTCAGTAGTTGTCGCAAGTTGGCTAGTTATTTATCTCAAAGGCTCAACCCGTTTATTGAGCGATACCGAGCTGACTTGCTTAGCTACTCGAGCCAAGTTGAATTCAGTAAAACTTGAGTTTAGCAACTTAGTCTAAATGAGTCGATCTTTAGTTTAATTGTGAGTATGTTTCAATCCGGAAAAAATTAGAGCATGGAAAACGAGATGAGCTCAAAATCCCCACACTCGAGAGAAGGCAAGGGCACACAGATAGAATACAATGAAAGAAACCACGGTATCATATGAAGTAAAACATATATTTTTATTCGATATACACATCAGTAGTACCACCTGATCCAAGGACACGTACAAGTAAAACCTTAGAAATCAACATCCCAACTTCATATCGTCGCCCATTACCAATTGATTTATATTCTGTCAGTATCAAAAATTAAGGGTAAGAAATTGAGATCAGTTCCGATCTTAACTGTTTTTCTTTCTCCTCGTCCCTTACAACATCTTCATCCAACCCATTTGCATCTTCAAAAGGAAATCTTGCACTAACCTTATCGGGTTCAGAGTAGGAAATCGCGATGAGCAATTCCCTAATCAACTCTAACGGAACTTCCTTCACGGTGGATTTTATATCCATAAACTGTTTGCGTCTCCTCTCCTGAAAATAGAAATCAATGCTGGTTATAAACATTCCGAACCAGCAAATAAACCGCAAATTTAGACATAAGAAAGTTTTTTTTTTTGATAACGAGGGATTGGATCGCCCCGGCAAACCTCCGGCCCATGAGGAGGCCCACAATCACCATGAGTAGTTAAGTCATGAGTATATCCTCAACGAGAATCGAACTCCTGACCCCTGGATAATGACGGCATGGGTAGGAGACACTACCAACTAAGACGCTCTCATGATGGGCGTTCATTGTATTCTATCTGTGTGTTCTTCCCTTCTCTCGAGGGTGGGGATTTTGAGCTCCCCGATCCCCGAAGAAGAATCAAAGAATAGGAATCAAACCCATCCGATCCCCACTTTGTCCCAATGGTTGGGGTGGTAGTTGGCCAACCACGAACGCAGGTTTGATTCCGCTATCGCTCTCCCTCATGGCATTATCAACGTAAAAAAAGCTATCAAAAGTATCGGAAAAATTTGGAGGAGTAAAACTTAAGAAGAGCAATCAAAATCAACAAAATCTTAAAACAACAACTGATAATCTCCATTCAAAGAGGAAATAATTAATTATCAAAACTATTGGAGGAATTAGACGAAGCAAATCCATCCAACAACAACAAATCCAGTGTTTTAAGGGCTCCCGCCTAAACAAGGTCGTGGGTGGAATGTACACGGCCTTACCCTTTTACGGTATTATTCAGAAGAGAGGTTGTTTCCGGGTAATAAAGCATATCCATCCAAATCAAAAAAATCTGAGAAAATGCAATTAATAATCTACACTCGGAAGCCTACTTTTAAGCCTAGCAAAAATATTCAATCTTCTGTCTTATTTGACAACTGGATAAAGGGCTAAAAAAAGCGCATAAAGTATTATTCTACTCTTATTCACATATTTAATAAGAGGAAATAATGATAAAATAAAACATAAAAATTTATTTTGAACTAAATAAAAAAGAAGGGATTAATTTTAATAGATTTAAAAAGATAGATAAACTAATCTAAACAAAATAAAAAATAAAAGATAAAAGAACCCAATCTAAACGATTTTTTTTTTTTTTTTTTAATGATTGTAAGGACAGGGGGAGGGGAAGGGGGAGGGGTAGAGGGATAATACCCCTAAATCACTTCATAAAGAGGCCCACTTTGAGCTTAGTGGGAATCGAACCCAGGCCACCCCGTTGGCACCCGGCGTTACAAACCACTTTGCTATGTCCCTAGAGGACACCCAATTTAAACGAAATTGAAAACACGAGACACCAATTAACTCCAAAATATCTATATATATATAAATTTCATACCTTTAAATGAAGAAAAGTCGATGAAACAGCAGGTAGAGAAATGCTTTTCGTCGCCAAATTCTGTAACGATTGGATGAATGAATGAACGAAGAGGGGAGAGAAATGAAATGAATTTCTGATCACAAAAGGACGTAAGCGCTATCTATATATATATATATATATAGAGAGAGAGAGAGAGAGAGAGAGAGGGGAGCCCAATTTTTGAACTTGAATGTCTTATCTAGATCGTTGCCCTAATTGACCGGCGACTTAATTAATTAATTTTGGATAAGATAAAGATTGCATTTACCTAATTTCTTATATATTTAATAGATAAATTTGTAGTTATTTATATTAAATGTTTTTCTGATAAAAAAATTGGGTTATTTACGACAATAACTCCTGTATATTGTTTATTGTGTTAATTTGGGTCTTTTACCGGGCACTAATGCATTGGATTTTATTAGAACTCCGAAATTAAGTGTGCTTGAACGAGAGTAGTGCCAGGATGGGTGACTTCCGGAGAAGTCCTCGTGTTGCTAACCCTATAAGGTTGGGGGTCCTCGGAAATAGCCTCTCGGCAGGGTTACACCTTAAAGGGGTAAGGCTGCGTGTATTCACCCCTCCCAGACCCCGCTTAGGCGGAAACCTTTCAGGTACTGGGTTTGTTGTTGTTGTTGTGTTAATTTGATCTTCGTACTTTTATTTGTGTCAATTTAGTCACTGTACAATTTAAAATGTGTCAATTTGGTCCTTAGATAAAAAATTATGCTAAGTTTGTAATGAAATTTTTAATGATTCGATTGCGAGTTCGGTTAAATTGAGTGGATGGATTAATTTATAATAAGTTACTTGCATCTAATATAATTTTGCCTTTTAAAATTATATCATTAACTTAACTTAAATTTGACTAAATGACTAAATTGACACAATGAGCAAAGTATAGGAACTTTTAGCGTAAATAATCCCAAAAAATTTACAGTAAAGGTTTTTTATATTTTTCTGTTAAAAAAAAGGTTTTTGTATTTTTTTCGTTGTGTCAACTTAGTTCCTTTGTAATTTATATTCATGCCAATGTTTTCATAAAAAAATTGATAAATTGTGATAAAATATTCACCAAGGATGATACAAGCCGAAAATTGGGCAAAAAGTAGAATCCAACATAGGTGGTTCAGCAACAACAACAACAAACCCAGTGCCTCCAAGGGCTCCCTCCTAAGCAGGGTTTGGAGGGGTAGATGTACGTAGCCTTCCCTCTTCAGGGGCCTACCCTGAAGAGAAGCTATTTCCGATGACCCCAATCTGAGAAGCAGGTCCGCCGCATAGGGCATGTAACTTGGCAGCAGAACAGTGTCAAAGCATGAGTAGGGCAAAACACACGGTGAGCAAAACAACAAACTCAAAGCAAGCCACATCAAGCATAAACCAAAAGATAAGACAGAGATAAGGATAGAGATAAAGATAAATATAGCATAAAGATAAAGATGCGTAAGCAAGTAGCAGCTTATGGAGCAAGTGCACAACTTACGTGCGCCAAGAGGACGTTAAGGCCTAGCACTAGTAAGCTAGACTACCCTACTCCAACTGGAGCATCTATTACCCATATGCTAGCCCTCCATTGGGCCCTATATAAGGCCATCTCCTCCCGAAGGTTTAAGTGGGTGAGGTCTTGTCGGATTGTCTCTAGCCATCTCTTCTTTGGCCTGCCTCTTCCTCTTCTGCCTAATGTAGTAAGAGGTTGTTCGCATCTCCTTACTGGAACATTGTTCGGTCTCCTTTTGACATGTCCGAATCCCACATAGGTGGTTAGAACAGAAAATGTCACTTTATATACCATATGAGCTAATTCATCCATTATTAATTACTTTTATGATGAAACCTCTTCTGATATGTAACAGATGATAATATAAATTACCTAAATATTATCACAATTTGCATTTTTAGCAAGAAAATCAAACTACAGTGAAGATATTAATATATTGTCGAAATTATATTTAATTTTAGCATTTGCATATGAAAATTTATCAAACTTTGATAATATATTAAATATTAAAGTATTTAAGTGATAAATATTCAAACCTTAAAGTAATTAAATGATAATTTTCCTTTTTTAAATAATTTGCTATTTAATATTATTTTTATAAATTAATAAGTTATTAATATTTATTACGTATTATATATATATATGTATATAAGAGGATAATGCTAAGTTGTAGTCTACGTCAGAATTGTCCTTCATGTGCTGGCTCCACGCTGGTATGGGCTGGAATGTTGTCAAAAAAAATTAAGGGTTTTTGGTAAATTTTAGGTAAGATTTTAAAAAATTAACTATATTTTATAATTTTTTGAAAAATAATCTAAATTTTTTAATATTTTTTAATATCATACTTTAATGTTAACGGTTATAACGTCTGTTAATTTTGTTGATGTAGCATTTGAAAACTAAAAATATAAAATTTATTTTTTATGTATTTATAAATTTTTTTAGATTTTTAAAATTTTTTAAAAAATATAATAAAAATATTTTATACTTAAATTTGAATTTTTTTAGTATCATTTTTTGTTCTTCAAATGTCATAGCAAAAACTAAGGAATATTAATAGCATTGAAATTAAGGTACGATGTTAAAAACTTTTATAAAGTTTAGGTGATTTTTTAAAAAATTGAAAAGATTATGTGATTTTTTGAAAGTATACCTGAAATTTATGTGATTTTTTGTAAAAAAAACCAAAGAGGGCATCAACACGCCGTCACCGAATCCCATTAGAACTCCGAAGTTAAGCGTGCTTGGACGAAAGTAGTACTAGGATGGGTGACCTCCTGAGAAGTCCTCACCCTCAGGTTGGGGGCACTTAATTTTTTATTTTTTTACAGAAAAAAGGAAAGGAAAGGAAAGGAACATACCCAGTGCCTCAAGGGCTCCCGCCTACGCAGGGTCCGAGGGGTGGATGTACGCAACCCTCCCCCTTTAGGGGAAGAATCTATTTATAAACACAAAACACATGTTTCTCAAGCCCTTATTTTCTTTACTTTGTGGGGGTAGAATAGAGACCACTCAGTACAATAGTGGGATAATATCCACAATATCTCAACTTATAAAATAGTCCGATAAGGGTTCATTTACTAAGCACTAATGCACCGAATTTTATTAGAACTCTGAAATTAAGCTTGCTTGGACGAAAGCAGTATCAGGATGGGTGACCTCCCGGGAAGTCCTCACCCTGAGGTTGGGGGCACTCGGAATCAGCCTCTCTTCAGGAGTAATGTCTTGAAGGGGAAAGGCTATGTACATCCGCCCCCCAGCCCTTGCTTAGGCGGAAGCCCTTAAGGCACTGAATATGTTGCTTACTAATATTAAGTTATGACGTTGAAAAATTTTGTAAAATTTAGATGAATTTTTAAAAAATTATAAAGTTTACGTATTTTTTGAAAGTACACGTAAAACTTATGTGATTCTCTGTAAAAAAAATCAAAAACTAATGAGTAAACAAAGAGGAGAAGAATCTATTTGTAAACGCAAAACACATGTTTCTCGAGCCCTAAATCTTTACTTTGTAGGGCAGAATAGAGACCACTCAATACAATAGTGGTATAATGTCCACAATATCTCAACTTATAAAATAGTCAGATAAGAATTCATTTATCGGGCATTAATGCATTGGATTCTACTAAAACTTTGAAGTTAAGCGTGCTTAAGCGAGAGTAATATCAGAATGGGTGACCTCCTGGGAAGTTCTCGTATTATCAACCCCATAAGGTTGGGGGTCATCGGAAACGGCCTCTCGCCAGGGTTATATCCTGAAGAGGTAAGGTTGCGTATATTCACTCGCCAAGACCCCGCTTACGCGGGAGCCATTGAGGCACTGGGTCCGTTGTTGTTATTGTTGTATAAAATAGTCAAATATTAAAATAGTTGTTGATTTATTGACTTGCAATTAATATCCAACACAATTATATCAAAGAGGGCACCAACACGCCGTCACCGGATCCTATGAGAACTCCGAAGTTAAGCGTGCTTGGGCGAGAGTAGTACCGGGATAGATGACCTCCTGGGAAATCCTCACCCTCAGGTTGGGGGCACTGGGAAACATCCTCTCTTCAGGTTAACACCTTGAAGGGGAAAGACTGCGTACATCCGCCCCCCCAGACCCTGCGTAGGCGGGAGCCCTTGAGGCAGTGGGTATGTTCCTTTCCTTTTTTTACAACTCAAGCTTGAAAAGCCATAGCAACCTCCAGCTCAAGCCCAACCGTTAGTGATATTTTAAACCGTCTTTGAACTCGATTTAATAAGATATTAGTACACTCAATACTTAGCTCGATTATACTTATTAGTCTAATCGAGTCAAGTCAAGCTTGTAAGTGGAACTGATTGTTGAGTCAAGCATGCTATCAAGTCAAACTCATCACCAAGCTAAGTTATTCGAGTTACTCTTGTTGGATGCACTTCAATTTTAGTGTGAGAAATTTATCCCACATAAAAATTGGTAACCCGTTATTTTTATATGACTATTCGTTCCGTCTTTAACATTTGTGAGCATTAAATTGGGCCTATTGAAGCCTATATAACGGTCTGCCTTTTGTTTGTCAAGAGAAACACTAAAATTCTCTCTCTCTCCCTGGTTACCGAGCACTATTGGGGTGTATTTTAATCAGTTAATACTTAAGTGTACGAGTGTTTCAAGTTAGGTTTGATGTTTGAATGATTATCACTTAGATACCTTGATATTTTAATATTTACAATGGAGTACCCTTCGAGATTTGAATATTTTATTATCTGGGTACCAATTATTGAAATTTTATAATTGTTTAGAAAATTTTAACTAATTTTATACAAAAAATACTAATATAATACATAATCATAATAATATATATACAAGTCAAGCATATATTTTTATAAAAAATTCAACGAATTGCAAAAAATAATGTTGACGTAAATTACCTAAATTTTGATACAATCATGTATCATATTTGCATGTTTTAGCAAAAAAAATAAATAAATTATAATGAAGATAATGATATATTATTGAAATTGCGTTCAATTTTAACATTTTTTAACAAAAATTTATCGAATTTGTATAAAAGTTATTTGATTGAAAACATTTTAAAACTTAAAGATACCTGCGCAATAAATATTTAAAAGTTAAAGTACTTTACAATATATTAAAATGTAATAATACTTAGATGATAAAGCACCACAGCTTAGACAACTAAGTGATAACTCTGTCCTTTTTTAACCAAACTCTGTTCTCATTCTTAGATTCAGGCCCGAGTTATTTATACTATTGGTCCTTTATATTTTTAGGTTTATGCAAATTTGCCCTTTATTTTTTTAAATTTATTGAAATTAGTCCCTCATCTCTTTTTTTGTTCAAAATGGTTCATCATATTTTATTTTATTACAAAATTGATCTCTTTATCTTTTCAATTTTTCCTAATTTGGTCACAATATTGTGGACTAATTTCGTTATAAAATAAATTATGAGAAACTATTTTGAACAAAAGAAAAAATGATGGACTAATAACAATAGACGTGACAACAATAATAACAACAGACCCAGTGCCTTAATGGCACACGCCTAAGCGGGGTATAGGGGGTGGATGTACGCAGCCTTACCCCTTCAGGGTATAATCCTGCTGAGAGACTGTTTCCGAGGACCTCCGACTTTATAGGGTTGACAACCTGAGGACTTTCCAGGAGGTCACTCATTTTGGTACTAAATGAACCTTTATAAGGATGGGAGATTAATTTTAAAAAATAAGGGACCAATAGTGTAAATAACTCATTAGGGTTCATTTATAAGGCACTGGATTCCATTAGAATTCTAAAGTTAAGCATGTTTGGCGAGAGTAGTATCAGGATGAGCGACCTTCTGGGAAGTTCTTATGTTGCCAAACTTATAAGGTTGGGGGTCCTTAGAAACAGCCTCTTGGTAGGGTTACACTTTGAAAGGGTAAGACTGCGTACATCCACCTCTCTCAGACCCTGCTTATACGGGAACCGTTAAGGCACTGAGTCTGTTGTTATTATTGTTGTAGAGTAAATAACTCATTGGCACGCGCCGGAGAGAGAGAGAGAGAGAGAGAGGCCATGGACAGCCAAGAAGCGCAGAAGTCTCATCTGATAGTATCACACAAGCTCTTCCTTCTCACTCATCCATCAATTGCGATGACTGTAAGCATCTTACTCCAATTAAACCCTAAATTCTTCGATTTCGCTTTCAATTTCGTGTATATGACTCGATTTTGGCTTGTTTGTTTGCTTCCTGTTTGTACATTTGATCTTGCTACATGAAACTTGTAGCTAATTCCTTCATCTGGCATTCAATTTCACTTCATTCCGTGTAATCGGTTCGATTTTGGCTTGTTCATTTGCTTCCTGTTTGTAGATATGGCCTCGGTTTTTGAATCTCTAGCTAATTATTCATTCTCGCATTAAGGTTGTGTTTCTTTTGATGGAAAGCATTTCTATTACAATCATATTGTTTCTTTGCACATCGTTGTAGCAGCAACCACAATAACGGAAAATGATTTCCCTTGTCGAGGAGAAAACAAAAGGGGATGACAGTTTTCTTCTCTTAGGAGAAATCAATTGCAGCTTGTTGGTGTTCAGTTTGGGTGCTGATAGTTTATCAAGTCGAGGCTTGATAAGCCTAACTAGCTGAATCCGAATAGTGACCGATAAACCTAACGATACGAGTTCAAACAGGACCGAATAAGCCTAACGAGCTGTGCTCAAATAAGGGGTACTCGGATGATTAACATCTGTGAACAGTTTGTTAAGGGCTCAATAAGAGCTCATCACGGGCTTAATAAAGGATTGTTAATGACAATTTGGTAAAGTCTTGTTAAGAGCTAGTCAAGGACTTGTTAACGGATTGTAACAATAACAAACCCAGTGCCTGAAAGGCTCCTGCCATGGTTGGGTCCAGGATAGGGGTGGTAAAATGTAGGTAGTCTTACCTCTACAAGGTGTCACCTTGAAGGGAGACTGTTTTTGAGGGTCCCCAACCCTAGAACACAAAACGGATTGTTAATAGTCAATATTAGCTCAAGAATGATTCAAACTCGATTAGGCACATGGACGTTTGATCTCTATCAGTAGCATAATGCCCATTACATAACGTGTTATTTGATTGGCCATTTTCAGTGTATAGCATAATGCCTAAAGCTAGGTGAATTATTTACAATTTCCATCATCAATAACTTTCTTTTCTTTTTGTATTTGTTTGGGATTTCTTATGCTAGAGAAAATTTAGGTGAAAGTGAAGTTTGAGAAGCTCATCTAGCAAAGCAACATTCTTAGTGCCCCAAGGCCTCCTGCCTAAGCAGGATCTGAGAGGTGGATATACGCAGCTTTCCCCCTTCAGGGTATAGAGAGGCTGTTTTTGAGAACCACCAACCTGAGGGGTGCAACACGAGGATTTCTCAGGAGGTCACCCATTTTGGTACTACTCTCGTCTAAGCACGCTTAACTTCGGAGTTCTAATGGGATCCGGTACTTGCGTGTTGGTAACCCTCTTAGGTCGAGAGCCTCATCTAGCAAAATCAACTATTCTACATCCACATAGGAGACAGGGTACGGAATCATCTAGATACTTGCTTTGGTGTAGTTTTTGATCTCAGTACTGGGAAAGAAAACAAAAGAACACGAAAAATTCAATGAGAAAAGAAAGTAAGATTCAAGATTTATGTGATTTGACCAGTGGTGAAGAGTGCAAGAGAATTCTTTTCCCAACAACTCTAAAAGGAACATACCCAGTGTCTCAAGGGCTCCTGTCTACGCAGGGTCTGAGGGGGCGGATGTATGCAGCCTTCCCCCTTCAGGGTGTTAACCTAAAGAGAGGCTGTTTCCCAGTGCCCCCAACCTGAGGGTGAGGACTTCCCAGGAGGTCACCCATCCTGGTACTACTCTCGCCCAAGCACGCTTAACTTCAGAGTTCTCATGGGATCCGGTGACGGCGTGTTGGTGCCCTCTTTGGTAGCATATCTCCTTTTCCCAACAACTCTATTGATAGCATATCTCCTTTCAAACTCTTAGTATACATGTTGCGGTTTGTCGATGACCCCCAGACTTTGACACTGGTCGGAAAAATTCCTTGTCACAGTTTCTTAATTCTCTATATTAGTGCTTGTAGAAATTGTTTCCGTCAGCATCTGCTGAACTGTTTCTGATATTACATCGGGGAGGTAAGGACAGTTGTTTATTCACAGTTCTTGGAGTTCCATAAGGGTGTTGAAACAGTCGAAACTAGGAAGAGTAGCTAAATTGCCTTCGTTTGATCTTTAGTTAAGGTTTGGTTGTGAAATTGTGGGAGAAGAGAGTAGAAATCAGAGAGGGGGAGATGTGTATAGTAGGGAGAGTGAGAGATTTCGATTTTTCATTTTTATACCTTTACTCGTACAACATATGTCCTTTTATACTAATATTGGAAGAGGGAGGGATCGCTATAACCCTAATCATCCATTAGAAAGCGAAATTACCGAAATTGTCACTAAAATAAAATGCCTATCAAATAATATTCATTCGCATGCCTAACATGTGATTATTTTATTTTTCCCTTTTTGCTAATGTTACTCTCATTCTTGGCAAGTATAGGATGTTAAATGCTTTTTTTTGTTGCTTCTTATTTGGTTTTCCATGCATCATTAAATCATTTCTTTTTCTGTCACAGCTTTATTATTTATTTGCATAACTTTATAGCAATAACAGCAAATATTGAAATCATTTTCCTCCATTAAGGGGAAATAGACCTCCCCTCAACGAAAGAGGATAAATATTTCATTCGCGAAGGGGAATCGTGTCATATGTTTTACTTTGGCTTCAACTTGGCTAAGTGTGGACATCATTCAAATTTGGAGAACGAAATAATTTTCTTTAGCTAAAAAGTGGAAAAATTAAAAACAAATTTAAAGGAAAAAAATTAATTGAAGAAAAATTTATGTTAAGACAGTGTTTTCTAGTTGAACCAAATGGAGCCGTAGGGCATGTTTAGTATGTTTTATGTTTGTAATTTTTGATGTCTAAGAAACTAAAAAGTAGGTTTTAAAAATAGTTTTTACTTGTTTAGTGGTTCAATAAGCTTGCTTTTAAAATTGAGAACTGCAAACAAAAAACCCGACTAAACAACTCTGGTTATTTTGTTTTCGTGTTTTCATCTCCTACTCTTTGGGTACACTTTTTTTTATTAAATTTCATATAATATTGTAAAATGAAACAAAATTTGGGGATGAAACAGCTTTATTGATACAATCTTTAAAGAATGAAGAGGAACACTTACAAATAATAATTAACTACGTAATCACAACTAAACTATAATATCGATAAATACGTCCATAAATCAATATAGGCTACAATCTTTTAATTGGCTAAATATCTCTTAAACTATTACTTGAAATCAATCTGGCTATTCGACTTTTAATTTCATCAAACACATCCCAAATATCACTTTTTTCTTGATTGCAGTTTCTTCAAATTTCATCGACAACTAAAACCACGCTGCACATCATGACATGTGAAGTGCGCCTAATTTAGGTCGCCATGAGGGTTCAAAAATTTTGACAGTTAAAAGGGTGCGTTTGATGAAACTAAAAGCTGAAAGAATCATTACCTTGATTTCAAGTAATAATTCGTACTAGTATGTAAGAACGACACACTTACCCCATTTCACCCACTAGATAACAATATTGAATACATACTGTAGACGTTTGCACGAACTGTATCGAAAGTTCAGTACGAAGGAGAACAAGCAATAACAGCAAGAAGCAGAATGGCGGAAGAAGCGCCATCCTCTTCGACATTCGAAATGCTTCTTTTAAACTTGGTCACTCTCCCTTTGTTGCATTGTATTGTTATCTGTTTCTTCTCTTGTGTTGTTGTTGCTGTTGTTTTCTTCATTGTCTCCTCCACCCTAGAAACCATTTTTTTTTAATTTTTCAATTTTTTATTTTTTATTTTTTATTTTTGGCGGGATAGAGGGGGAGAGAAATGGGGGAGGAGCGCATGGAAAATAGGCATACATACATCTTGCCATTTTATACACTATGGTGGTAGACATTTGCCCTTGGTTTTTCCTATTATTACGAAAAGGCCATTGATAATCTAGGACTGGATACTGAGAACTTGGACGTTAAATAATACAGCAAACCTGAATCTTTAAAAAAAATTTCACTGCAAATGTTTTTTCCTTTAAATTTTTTTTTTCTTGATTAATGAAGTCAAATTTATTGTATAAAGGGTAATATTATTGTCACGGTAATATTGTTAATACCATAGCAATGTTATGAAATCTTGTAGCTATTATTTAGTACGAGTCACATTACTACTATGACAATAACAATTATTGCCCTGTAAATAACAGCTAACAACAACAACAACAACAAAAAACCTAGTGCCTCAAGGGCTCCTACATAAGTAGGGTATAGGAGGGGTGGAATGTAGGCAGCCTTACTCCTTCAGGATGTTACTCTAAAGGAAGGTAGTGTCCGAGGTCCCCCAACCTGAGAAGCATAAAAGCATATAAGCATCTAAGTGCAAGAGCATCAAAACAATAGCACATAGCAAGCATATAGAGAGTATAAAGCATCAAATAGGCAATAACGAATGGGCAATAAAATGACAAAGCGATGGAACAATAAGCAGCCAACACACAGCAAATTGTGTAAGATGCGAGGTCAAACGTGTATGATTAAAATATAAAATAGGTTTTTTTTTTTTTTTGTGTGGAGAAAAATCTCTTTCTTTTTGTTTTCCTCTAGGGTAGAAATACTCCACTATTTGACCACTTTCTTACATGTTATTATGAAGTATATGGAAATTACATATATGTTATATCCGCATTATTTCTATTACATATTATTATGAGTCACATGAGTATCATATATATGTTATATTCCCAATCATTTTTGTTATATCTGTAAGGTTTCATCAGACCTTATTTGCAGCTCATAGAGTTTTTATATATGAGTTCTGCATATAAGGTTGAATATGGTTATATCTTAAAATCAATTGAAATTAGGAGGAATAACTCGCTAAGGTTAGGCCTTATTTGGTTGCCAAATGAATTAAATTCCTATGTGAAGTTGTATTTCTCCCAAATTCAATTCCCGTATCAACTTCTCAAGAAGTAGGTACAAAATGTTTGGTTGCCAATATTGGAAATAGAACTTCCTTGGGGAGTCTAGTTAAAAATAAAAGTATTAGAACTTACCTAGGGAGAGCTAGATAAGTTCCTTCCTACAATTTGAAGGAACTAGAAATTGTGAAGTAATTTCCATCTTTTCGTATTCTGCCAGTGCCTACTTCATGGCAACCAAACAGGAGGTCAAATGGCAACTTCCTATGAATTCGTAGTTCTTGTGTCTACTTACTGGCAACCAAACAAGGCCCTGTTCTTATCACTTTTTTCTCCTAATTTCAATACAAAATTTCTTACTGAACTTATATATATATATATATATATATATATATATATTATAGTCCTTAACAATATCTAACTACCAATTAATTGCCAGAATTAAAATCTAGTGTTCAGCTGGAAAATTTGGCAGTACTTAGCATTGGATTCTCTCTTGAGAACACTAATTATCATACGTATAATATATGTTAGTTGACAATCATTTGATGTCATTATATTTCATTGATAATTCGGGCTATGTTTATTTTGATAGAAGAGGGAAGTCCTTACCCTCAGGTTAGGGGCACTCGGAAATAACCTCTTTTCAGGGGTAATACCTTGAAAGGGGAAGGCTGCGTACATTCGCCCCCCAGGCCCTGTTTAGGTTGGAGCCCTTGAAGCATTGGGTATGTTGCTTTTAATTTTTTTTATATTTTTATCATTTTATAGTACACATGAATAATGATTATTGCCTTAATGAAAATATTTTTCTCCACAGAATGGAAATTGACTTTCCCTCAAGGATAGAGGTAGAGAATTTCATGCACCTTGTAGGGGTAAGGTTGCATACATTTAACCTCCCTAGATTCTGCCTCGACAAGAGTCTCTCAGGCATCGTGGTAGTGTTGTTGTGGAGGAAAGGAAATTGACTTTCTTTCAAGGGCAGTTGAAGAGAATTTCATGTGTGGAAAAGAAAATATTTTTCCGTCGCATTTTTACGTCTTATATCCCATTTCATCCTATATCCCCTTTCATCATGAACTTGACTAAATTCTAATCTCTTATATACTTGGAAAATAAAAATACTTTTCTTGACTAAACAAAGTTTTTTAACAAAAGAATATTTCTTACTAAAAATATTTAGAAAAGAAAAATTTTTTGAAAGGAAAAGGTTTTATCATATCATTAGTCCATTTTATTAGTGGTACAAAAGTACGGTGGCGGCTGTAGTGTGGGTGAGGTGTTCAGAAGAATTAAGGTGTGTTGTCGTTCAAAAGAGTTGTGCCACTCGAGTTGTATGGATATCCAACGGATTCAGATCTAATTGTCTTCCCTTTTGCCGTTGAGTTCGATTCTTATCCTTGTGTGTTTGATGCAGATTTACTGTGTAACTTTTGATTAGCTAGTCCTCATCCCCCATCACCTTTTCTCGGTGCATTTTTGTAGGTCGTATGTGCAAACTATCACATCATTTGGTATGTAGAAAGTGAACGCGAGAAATAATTTTTTATAGAAAATACAAATTTTGTCTCTTGTTTGATTGGTAGAAAGTTGGCAGAATGAGGGAAGTAGAATTTGCGTAGCAACGAAAGTAACTTACCTAACCTCTCCAGTTAAATTCTAATTCCTCAGTTTTAATTAACTCCCCTAGGAAGTTTTATTTTTGATCCCGACAACTAAATACTTTGTTCCTACTTCATGGAAGTTGACACAAACATTAAATTCTTGAGAAATACAACTTCTTATAAGTATTCAATTAATGTGGCAATCAAACGAGGCATAAGTTTACATAGTATAAACTTATTAATTTGTAGAAAAATTAAGTACTTGATAATATTTCATATACACAACTTGATAATATTTCATATACACAGTAATATATTTTATTTTATTATTTAATATATAAATTAGATACATTAATTTGATATTGTTTTGATTATTACAAAGGCGACCGAGGTTATGGGAGCAGCATGAAAGTGCATGTGAGAACCCATGTGAGCATGTGGCCTGTAGTATTGTCCAGCGGCAGCTGCTACTGTGTATGTGTCTCTATCCTTTTCCTCATTTTTCTTTTGGATTTTGTGCCTCCAGAATGATTGGGCTTCGTAAACGAACCGAATATTCGATGAACTACTCGTGTTTGAAATTGATTACGGTTCGTTTGTATTCATTATTGGGGCATGATAGCCTATCAAGCCGAGTTCGAACAAGGGAGTGCTTAGCTCGTGAATGTTCACAAATAGTTTAATAAGAGCTCGATAATAAGTCGTTGAAAACTCGTTAAGGACTTGTTAAGAATTATATTAAGTTGAAGTAGTTCGATAACGGCTTGATAGGAACTCGATGCGAAGTTCGACTCGATAACAAGTTGGACTTGTTATAAACTCGATTTTGCTCGATAATGAGCTCGGCTTGGCTTGACAATGAGCTCGAATAAGCTTGATTGACTTAACGAGCCAAGGTGAGTCGAGCTTTAAGTTTGAACTTTCTGAGCTCAACAAGTTTTGAGACGAGCCCGAGCCCGAGCCTGAGCCTTTGGCTCAAATACACCCCTGAGGTGAAATAATATAGCAAGTGAATAATGGAAGCTTGTCTCCCTTGCAACTTACAATTTTTTTGCATTATGAAAACTGAAAGGGACTCATTTGGTATCATTAATATGAACGTCAACATAAATATATTTATTATGCTTGTGACTGGTGAAACGGGAACAAGACTAGTCTTATAAGAGCATAAGCAAATTTTTTTCCGATCATTAGCGACAAAGTTGCGGAACAAAGCAGGCCAGTTGACTAAGCGAGACCTGAGACCACCCAAAAAGAACAGAGGCCACAAAAGACAACAAAAAAGACAGGAAGACTAACAAAAATAGGCAAAACACGAGCAAAAATCACAACTCCTCAAGACAACGAACACGAAACTGGAGCAAATGACGCACTGAACACATTAAAGCACGGGACTCACGGAAGGTGGATCAAAACCATTACCATAGACCAGGTCAATCTCAACTGGAGTCACTCCGCTAGACACTTAGTAATCAGAATCGGTCCACCACAACCTTATATGGAGCAAAGTAATGTTATTGTCAAAGAACTAACTGTTCCAAGAGTTTAAGTTGATAGATGAATGTTTATAAGTAATTTTATACTCTAATACGGCCCCTCAAACAAATACACATTGATACAATTGAAAGTACTATGATTAAATTGATACAATCGGCAGGGCTGGACATAACCTAAGCAAACCTAGCACCCGTGTGAGGCCCTCGAATTTTAAGGGCCCCTGATTTTTAAAGTTGTTTTTAAAGTATCAATTTTTAGTATTAGTAAATTTTATAGTCAAAATTATTATAATTTGTTGTACATGAAAGGCACCCTTTGAGAATTTCGCTTAAGGCCCCGGAAATGTCAGGATCGACAATGGATAATGTACAAGGAGTATTGGTATAAATAATCCTAGATTTTATAATCCATTTAGTTTAAAGTAATACTCCATTCAGTTGAAAAAATAATTAATTTTTTCCATAGAATATTTTAAATTAATAATATTTTTGGTTAATTTTTTTTTTTTTTTTTTATAGAAGAATGATTTTATTCTATAAATTTGTTATTTGTACAAGTTCATGTATGGTCCTGTTAGAGTTAAAGTGAACTTTATGACTTAAGATTATGAACCGAAAATGTTAGGGACTTCATTTATGAATTTACTAAGAAATTCTACATCAAAGTTAGAGAAAATAAATCAACATAATAACATATAAATGTACTGGACTATTTTACCTAATGTCAGTTTTCTGACTGACCAGTGTGAATGATTTTGTCTTGGCTTCAGTTAGATAAATGGAAGGGTGAGAAAAAGAGGAAAAATAAATAGACCCGACTTAGTGTTTCAGTACAAACAACCCTATGAAGTTTCTGACCGTGATTCTCACAAATTCCATCACTTTTACACGCTTGAATTCCTGTAGCTACAACCCTGTCTACCGCCCTATTGCCCCCACGGCAAACTTGGGAGATTGTAGTAGCAAGCCAACAACTTCAAAATATCTTCAACAATCATCCGAATTTGCCAAGGACAATTCAATTTCCGACGAATAACTTTCACTTCAAGAGGCTATCCCCTTCCACGTAGATGCGACCGAATCCTTTTTCAAATAGTGCAATATTTCGTCTCGCTTGCTAAAGCCTCAACAACAAGAACAACAGCATTACCAATACTCCTCCATCTGTAATCAATTGGTCCATTTCTCTCATCATGGACAATCTTTCTTATTACTAGTGTTATCCCGTGCAATGTACGGAGGATGTTTATGTTTTTTACAATATAATTTTATATTATCAATATATTATCACATTAGGATTTTATTGAATTTATAAAACATATAACATTATATACTTTGCAAAGTGACGTAGTGAATAACTTGAATTCTTATTTTTTTCTTTTCTATAACGTAGAATATTAAATAACAGTATTTTTGAATTGCTTAGATTGGAGTTTGAAAGTTTTTGACAACACTCCTTAGAATTGCTTGAATTGGAGTTTAGAAACTTTTGGGGGTCGGGATACTTGGCAATAATATAGAGAAGATTAAGTAGAAGTTACTACCTCTCCCTAACTAGGGATGCAATTATGTTTTTTCGAATATTTCAAAATAAAATAATTTATAAAATAAAAATAAATCGTGTAGCACATGAAAAAAATCTAGTAAAAATTTAATTTGATTCAACCTCTTTAAGGAGGTATCCATATAAGGGGCGTAAATGAGGCGAGCTGACCCGCAAGAGCTCACAAGCTGGCTCGCCGTAAGGCTTGAAAGGCTCGGCTCGCTTTGAGCTCTTGCCGAGCCGGCTCGTTGAGTTTATTGAGTCGGGCCCGAGCCTAGGGAAGCTCAAGCTTGTAAGTTCGCGAGCCTAAACGATAGGGATAGCAATGAGGCGGGGCAGGTACTTCGCCAAACCTGTACCCGCCACCCAAATTCATACCCGTACTCGCTCCATTACCCGCAACATGTATAAAATTGATACCCATACTCTGCCCGACGATTACAAAACCATACCCATATTTGCCCCATTACCCCCCGGTATCCATTCCCCACCTCATACCCGCCCTATTGTGTATAAAAAATGATTATTCATAACCCCCACTTTAATTATTTAATACTATTTTTAAAAATTTAATTATATGTTTTTATAATATTGATAAAATGATTTAGATAGTTAAATTTAAACAAATATTTTTTAATATGATGGGTATAAGGCGAGGCGGGTAGGGATGGCAATGGGGCGGATAAAACCCGCTACCGCGGGTACCCGCCCCGTTTGGGTATAAGTGGGGCGGGTAGTGGGTACGGGTTCGGTGGTATAGTTATGTACCCGCCCTGCCCCGCTCCACCTCATACCCGCTATACCTGCTTTATTTTGTACATAATTAACCTTCAAATTAAAAAAAATACGTGTTTAAATTCAATAACCCAAATTTGTTATAAAAAAAATATAATTAATTTTTAAAAGTAGTATTAAATAACTAATATGACCTGATATAGATAATCGTTTTCTATGCACATTAGAGAGGTACGGGGCGGGTAATGCATACCCGTTGGATACCCTCGGGTAATGGGGCGGGTACGGGTATGAGTTTGTACCCGCCGGGGCGGGTACGGGTATCCACTTCATACCCGTAGCGGGTAATGGGGCGGGTACGGGTATGGAGGAGACACCCCCCGTACCCGCCCCTCCCCATTGCCATCCCTAAGGGCGGGTACTGCCCGATACCCGTGGCGGGTATCCACTTATATCCATACCCATCCCAAACGGAGCGGGTACCTACAGGTAACGGGTTTTACCCACCCATTGCCATCTGTTAAGTTTTAGGTCGTATTCCTAGGGTTTAAACTTATTAACTTTAGATATTGAAAAAACCGACAATAACAACGAACATTCAACACTTCAGATCTTGTTCAAGAAACCTGTAACTGTAGTCTAGCAAGATTCATCCAACACCGAACACATGCACAAAAATCACAGCGACAACAACAAGATTTTTACGTGGTTCAGCCTTTAAATAAGGACCTACTCTACGGCTCCCTATTTCTAGGGAAGTCTATCCACTATAAGTCGAGTTCAAGTATTACAGACCAAAGTTCAACGATATACAACTTTATACAAACAGATCCTTAAAGCTTCTAAGACAGAAACCTAAAAACGAACGAAATAAAGAGTAAGGGAAGAGAAAGCTCACAACCGAAGCCTACAAGGCTTCATACGTGCTCCAAACTACCAAGATTTGAACAAGCAAGCCTTAACACCCACGGATTTCCTCAATCGCCTCAAGATCGCCTCAAATCGCCAGAGAAAAAGAGAGAATAGGCGGTGGTTGATGAGAAATAGAGAGACATGAGCAAAGCGTATGTCTAACCCTAAAAGGGTCGGTATATATAGGCATATGCAACCCGATCCGTGGCAAGGCAAACTGGTTCAATCTCGGCCGTTCGTACAATCCAGATCAACGGTCCATATAAGCCCAAAAGAAACACAAACAGTACTCCCGGATGGCTGACGCGTGTCAGCCATCTACAACAGAATCGGTTAGGTTCCTGTAGAAGCTTCGATCAGCGGGCAGTGGCACGGGCAGGTAAAACAGGCACACGGGCAGGGGCAGCAGAGTCATTTTACCACATGACTTTTAACTGAATTTAATAACCTGCTGATATAATATTTTCTACCTAAAAAATACAACTGGTGCCACTGAAAAAATTACAACATTTGATCTATAATATTTGAACACTTCTTGACTTAAATTTTCTTGACATAGTTAAGTCATATAGGGACCAATTTTACAACAATTCTCCACCTTGGTACCTATATGGGTTAACTACTGGACATTCCCTAGTAATAGGAGCAAAACACATTGGGTTCGTCATCCATGATCCCAATTACTTTGAACTAAGTTAATACATTTGAGTAACTTGTCCAAAGTCAAAATTTTTGTGCCCATATCCACTGGATTTTCAGCAGTAAAGATTTTTCGCAGTTCAACAGTGTTCATTTCAAGCATGTCGTTTACAAAATTCCTCTTGACAGCTAAGTGCTTAGTCCTATCATGAAACACGGGGTTTTTACACAATGCAAGGGTTGATTGACTGTCCGAAAACAGTACGGGAGGCCCGTTATCGAGGTTTATTTCTGACAGTAACCCTCTCAGCCAGACAGCCTCTTTTATGGCTTCTGTGAGGGCCTCAAATTCAGCCTCAGTGGTCGACAGCGCAGTCACAGGCTGCAACTTAGACTTCCAACAAATAGCTCCACCATTTAAAGTGTAAATGTAAGCACTAGTGGACCTCCTTTTATCTACGTCTCCCCCAAAGTCAGAGTCGGTGTAACCTATCAATCTAAGGTCCGTTTTTGTCCGACCAAAAGTAAGTCCCAGTTTATAGGTTTGTTTAATGTACCTTAACAGCTACTTAACTCCATCCCAATGTTCCTTTCCTGGGTTACTCATAAACCTAGACAAAACACTTAAAGGGAAAGCTAAGTCTGGACGTGTACAAGTCATAGCATATATTAAGGAACCTATAACATTAGCATATGGGACTCTTTCCATCTGTTTCTTTTCTATCTCATTTGTGGGACACTGTTAAACTGTATACTTATACTGACTTGCTAAGGGCAATTTTACAGGTTTACATTCAGACATGTTAAATCTAACCAATACCTTTTCCAAATACCTTTGTTGAGATAAGTGCACTGTTCCAGCTGCTGGATCCCTAGTAATTTCCATACCAAGTATCTTCTTGGCCTTCCCTAGATCTTTCATATCGAACTCAGCACAAAGCGTTAGTTTTAGATCATTAATATGGTTCATGGATTTACTGGCCAGCAGCATATCATCCACATAAATCAGCAAATACAGTGCATCAACAGTATCAGCATGTTTATAATAAAAACAAGTGTCATGTATTGATCTACTAAAGCCCCTACTTCTTATAAATTGGTCAAAACGTTTGTACCATTGCCTAGGGGATTGTTTTAAGCCATACAAAGACCTCTTAAGTAGACAAACATGGTTCTCATGGTTTGGTTCAATAAAGCCCTCAGGTTGGGCCATAAAGATTTCCTCATCCAACTCACCATGAAGGAAAGCTGTTGTAACATCTATTTGTTCCAGAAATAGGCTAAACTTAGCCGTTAGTGCCATAAGTATTCTTATAGTTGTGTGCTTAACAACGGGAGAAAAAATCTCATTATAGTCTACCCCTTCGTTTTGTGAAAAACCTTTTGCAACTAGTCTAGCCTTGAACCTTGGCTGTCCAGATGATGTATCGGGTTCTTTTACCTTATAAATCCACTTAGAACCTACCAACCTCCTATCCATTGGTTTAGGAACCAAAACCCAAGTTTTGTTCCTTTTGAGGCTCTCTATTTCCTCTGTCATGGCTTTGAGCCACTGTTCAGAGGCAGCCCCACTAATAGCCTGAGTATAAGTGAGAGGTTCTGATTCTACATACTCTAGGGCAGTATTTAGGGCAAATGCAATACAATCAGCACTGTCAAACCTGACTGGTGCCCAAATTTCTCTCCTCTCCCTATCCCTAGCTAGTTGGTAGTTTGATAGGTCCGTTTGTTCAATTGTTTCTTGAGGTTCAGTGCTCCCTTCAGCACTGTGGGTTACCTCTTCCTCAGGATTTAAGGTCTGGTTTTCCTGGTATATAGGCTCTGGTGGGCTGATCTCGAACTCATGGAGTTCAGGAGCAAACTTCCTAGGGTTGGAGGAAGTGGCTGGTGTACCAGCAGCCACTGTTTTCTCCAAGTAAGGCATTTCCTCTTCATTTAAGGTCACATCCCTACTAATTATGATTTTGGTCCTGTTTCCATCCCTAACACCCACCCTATACCCCTTTACACCATCCGGATAGCCTAAAAAACACCTTTTACAGCCCTGGGTTCAAATTTTCCTTCAGATTGATGTGCATACGCAGCACATCCAAAAACCTTTAAAATAGAATAGTCGCTTATTTTTTCAGTCCATTTTTCCTCAGGGGTTTTAAAGTCAATTGCAGAGGAGAGAGTTCTATTAATTAGGTAACATGCAGTAGCTACAGCCTCCCCCCAAAAGTTTTTACTAAGTCCTTATGCAAATAACATGCATCTTACCCTGTCTAGGAGCGTACGGTTCATTCTTTCAGCTAGTCCATTTTGTTGGGGAGTTTTCCTAACAGTGTTGTGTCTTTTAATACCATTTTGAGCACATAAATTATCAAATTCAGTGTTTATACATTCAAGTCCATTATCAGTTCTAAGTACCTTAATCTTCCTAATTGTTTGATTTTCTATAAGGTTCTTCCACCTAACAAAGGCACTAAAACATTCATCCTTTGTTTTAAGTAGGTAAACCCAAACCTTCCAAGAGAAATCATCTATCATAGATAGGAAGTAGTATGCTCCACCTAAAGTGGGTACCCTTGCTGGTCCCCACAGGTCAGAGTGGATATAGTCTACCGGTGACTTAGTTATATGGATTCCAGATTTAAAAGATAGTTTATAATGTTTTCCAAATATGCATGACTCACAGAAATCAGGTTTAGACACATAACCACCCCCCAACAGCCCCCTCTTGTTCAGCTCATTCAGGCCCCTCTCTGATATATGTCTTAATCTTTTGTGCCAAAGGTTGGTTAGGTCAGTTTTCTCTACAATAGAGCAGCCAGCAGGAACTACGTCACCTCCAAGCACATATAGACCGTTTTTGACCTCTCCTCTTAGCATTACAAAGGAACCCTTAGGGACCTTTATTACCCCATGTTGTGCCTTTAAGGTCATACCAGCCTGATCTAATTGGCCTCGAGAAATTAGGTTCCTTCTAAGTTCAGGCACATGCCTGACTCCCTTTAGGGTAAAGTCAATCCCATTTCACCCTTTAACCCTAACTGACCCTATCCCAACTACTTGGCATCCATGGTTATTTCCCAACAGCACCTTTCCCCCAGTTACAGTCCGGTATTCAGTAAAGAAGGATGTATCTAAAGTCATATGGAAGCTACACGCTGAGTCTAGAATCCACTCATGTGTAGTTTGGTCTGTGGATACTACTAATACTTCAGCGGAGTCATATCCGTCATTAAATTCAGTGTTGTCAGTTGTGCCGTTAAACTTTCTTTGGTAATCTGGACAGTATCTTTTAATGTGTCCTAGTTTACCACACTCATAGCATTTTACTTTACTACAATCTCTTCTAGGTCTTGAACTAGATTTGTTTCGACTCTTACTTCTTCTCCTATCTTTATTGTTGTAGTTATTATGGTTGTTATGATTGTTATGGTTGTCTAGAGTCTTTGTCCTACCCCTGACTGACAGCCCTTCCCCACTGTTACTGGTTGGTGGGTACTTCCCTTCCTTCCTAAGTTCTACGATCTTTGTAACGTCTTTCAGTGCTACAGTGTCACGTCCATATCTTAGTGTGTTTTTAAAGGACCTAAGATATTTAGGTAAGGCACATAGCAACAATACAGCCAACAATTCATCCGCAACAGTAACTTTAACGTTTTGTAGATCTTGACAGATTTTATGGAATTCATCTATAGAGTCCTCTAGGGGTTTAGTCTCACTCACCTTAAAGGTGAAAAGGGATTCCATGCACAGCATCCTATTGGACAATGACTCGGACTTATAGATTTCCTCTAACTTAGCCCATATATCTGCTACGGTCTTTTCATAGCGGATCTGATTAAGTACCGAGTTATCAAGACTAAGTAATAAAGAAGCATAAGCTTTATGTTTGATTTCTACTTTCTCCTTTTCAGTTAGATAAGTTGGTTGATCCTTTTCGGACAAAAGTGCAGTTCCAGTACCTTGTGCCATAAGGATTGCTTTCATTTTTAGTTTCCATAGATTGAAATCATTCCTACCGTCAAACCTTTCAATATCAACCCTAGCAGACGCCATACTGTTTCTTTAAGGTAAAGAACCTGATGCTCTGATACCACTTGTTAAGTTTTAGGTCTTATTCCTAGGGTTTAAACTTATTAACTTTAGATCTTGAAAAAACTGACAATAACAACAAACATTCAATACTTCAGATCTTGTTCAAGAAACCTGTAACTGTAGCCTAGCAAGATTCATCCAACACCGAACACATGCACAAAAATCACAGCGACAACAACAAGATTTTTACATGGTTCAGCCTTTAAATAAGGACCTACTCCACGGCTCCCTATTTCTAGGGAAGTCTATCCACTATAAGTCTAGTTCAAGTATTACAGACCAAAGTTCAATGATATACAACTTTATGCAAACAGATCCTTAAGGCTTCTAAGACAGAAACCTAAAAACGAACGAAATAAAGAGTAAGGGAAGAGAAAGCTCACAACCGAAGCCTACAAGGCTTCATACGTGCTCCAAACTACCAAGATTTGAACGAGCAAGCCTTAACACCCATGGATTTGCTCAATCGCCGCAAGATCGCCTCAAATCGCCAGAGAAAAAGAGAGAATAGGCGGTGGCTGATGAGAAACAGAGAGAAATGAGCAAAGCGTACGTCTAACCCTAAAAGGGTCGGTATATATAGGCAAATGCAACCCGATCCGTGGCAAGGCAAACTGGTTCAATCTCGGCCATTCGTACAATCCAGATCAACGGTCCATATAAGCCCACAAGAAACACAAACAGTACTCCCGGATGGCTGACGCGTGTCAGCCATCTACAAAAGAATCGGTTAGCTTCCTTTAGAAGCTTTGGTCAGCGGGCAGTGGCATGGGCAGGTAAAACAGGCACACGAGCAGGGGCAGCAGAGTCATTTTACCACATGACTTTTAACTGAATTTAATAACCTGCTGATATAATATTTTCTACCTAAAAAATACAACTTGTGCCACTAAAAAAATTACAACATTTGATCTATAATATTTGAACACTTCTTGGCTTAAATTTTTTTGATATAGTTAAGTTATATAGGAACTAATTTCACGACACCATCCTTACTAAACGAGCCTAAGCGAGCCTTTTTTAAGATAATATATTTGATTAAATATATCCAACGAAGCCAAATTTGAGTTTAAATGAGTTGAGCCCCAAGCTTAAACTAGCATAGATTAAGATTAAATAAGTTGCAATATTGCAGGTTTAGTTGGAAACTCGCTGAACTTAGATCGAGCTAAGTCTGAGCTCTTAACAAGCCGAACTCGAGCTTGAACTTTCCAAGTTCGGTGTGGGCTTGGGATCAACTCAATTACACCCCTAATTCATATAAGCGTTTCTACTGTATAGAATTTTTGCCTATGTGTCGACATGCGAAATATGTATGTCGACACACAGGTAGATAATTTATGAGTATATTTTTTGTAATTTTAAGTATATTATTAGTGATTGAAAGTATATTCTTTACCTACAAAATTTTTACTTTTCTGCGTAGTAGAACTTTTGAATCCATATTGAGCAAGCGTGCTTGAGCGAGAGTAGTACCAGGATGGTTGACCTCCTAGAAAGCCCTCACCCTCATGTTGGGGGCATTAGAAAACAGCTTCTTTTCAGGTTAACACCCTGAAGGGGGAAGGCTGCGTACATTTACCTCCTAAATCCTGCTTAGGCAGGAGCCCTTAAGGCACTGAGTATGTTCCTTTTTCCTTTTCCTTTTATTGAGCAGAAAGGAAAGGAACATACCCAGTGCCACAAGGGTTCCCGCCTACGCCGGGTCTGGGGGGGCGGATATACGTAGCCTTTCCCCTTCAGGTTGTTAATCTGAAGAGAGACTGTTTCCCAGTGCCCCTAACCTGAGGGTGAGAACTTTTCAGGAGATCACCCATCCTGGTACTACTCTCGCCCAAACACGCTTGAGCAAGAGACAAATAATTCATGGTATTATTCTTCTTGAGCAAATTCCAGGATGAAGAGTAGATGACGTGTGCCACGTGTCACTATCTCAATCGTCCATTCTTTTAGCTCGACCCATACCCTTTATCGCACCATACATTTTGATGAGTCACAATCAAACACCGCTCTTTCTGTCTCATCCGCTATGTTAACTTACTAGTTTTTTTTTTCTGTGCAGTGCATGGATAGTATGTACGGTTTATATTTTTTATTTAGTTGTAAAAATATGCATTGATTAAAAGAAATATTGTGTAAGTTATACAAAATTTGATTATAGTAAGTATGCAACTCCTTTTATAAAAGATAAAAAATATGAAGCCAAATTAGCTTATTATCGTGCTTGCCTTCAATGTTACATCCCGTCAATTTTTTTCGGTTCCCTACATTGAAAGTATATTGTTATTAGATCCCAGCATTTCTCTTTAAATTAGTAAAGTATGATTTGTTGCTTACCTCGTGTTAACTTATTTGTAGTGAAATATTTGGTTATAAGATGCAGAGATATTTTTCTTTACATAATAAAATATTTGATTACTAGTTTAAAAAAAAAATTATTTATTATAATTATAAAAAATATTGAGACTTCAACATATGAATTTAGTATAAAAATTTCATAATAGAGTTGTGAGAATGAAAAAAATTAATTTATAAGCTTAGTGAGTTACATTACCTATTGTTAATTGGTTTTACAATAAAATCCTACTTGAACTTATATATAACCTCGTGTATGCTAATTTTGTGGGTTAGGCATTTACAAAAAATGAACTAATTATGTAAATTAATTAATAATAACATGTAAGAGGAAATCAAGATAATGATCGGTCATGATATTAAAGACTGGTGAGTATCGCAACACATATAAAAGAGCGATGATAGGCCCGTAAGTAAAAAGTAGGTTATTATGGTAAAAAATTAATACTAATACTGTATTTTTATAACATGTTTATAAAATAAAACATAAATTTTTTTTTTTGCTTAATTATAAAATATTTTTTTATTGAAAGATATTTTCTGTTAATTATAACACAAACTTTATAATCAAATAGAATTTATTCTTCTGTTCAAAAAAAAAAAAAAAAGAATTTATTCACAACTTTAAATCTTTAAAAAAGTTAAACCAAAACAGCTAAATCAAGCGGTCCACATAACTTCAACCGGTCTTTCCGGTTGCCCGTCTCTCTCCATTTCGAATTAAACCCTAACCCCTTTACTCTCTCTCACGCTGCTTCTCTCACTCTCTCTCCTCTCTCTCGCTCTCTTGAAATCTCTTCTCAATCATCAATACTTTCGTAATCTCTATCTACAATGGGTAAGATCATCGATTCATCGAGTTTCATGGATCATTTCGTTGAATTTGTCCTTCTTTTTTATTTTTTTGGTGAATCAATTGTATTTATCTCTTGTTTTTGTGTTTTGTGGCGTTCGCAGGGAAGATCAAGGTTGGAATCAATGGTATGATGTTATTCTGATCCGATCTTAGTGTTTGTTCTTCATTTTGAATCTGAATTTTATTTTTGTTTTCTTTTTCCGTTTTGTTGAGACATTTTTGAAGCGAAAATGATGGAGTTATTTATACTGTTGGTCTATGATGTTTTTAAGTTTGTCCAAATTAGTCTTTCGTCGTTTTTTTTTCCAAAATGATCCCAAAGATTGTTAAGTTTGTTTAAATTGGTTCCTTATCTTTTCTTTCAGTCAAAATTACCTAATATTTACATGTTTGTTCAAATTGGTGCGTCGTCTTTTCTTTTGTTCGAAATGATATCGAACATTTTTAAGATTGTTCAAATTGGTTTCTCATCTTTTCTTTTGCTCAAAACTACTTAATATTTACAAGTTTGTTTAAATTGGTCCTTCATCTTTTCTTCTATTTAAAATAGTCTTAATATTTTTTATTTTGTTCAATTAGTCCTTCATTTTTTCCTTTGTTTAAATAGCTCACGTTAATTTGAACAAATTTAAAAATGTTAGGGACAAATGGTGTAAATAACTCGTGAAAATGATGTGAGCTAAATTATGCTGTAGGTTTTGGAAGAATTGGACGTTTGGTAGCTAGAGTTATCCTCCAGAGAGAGGATGTTGAGCTCGTTGCCGTCAATGATCCATTCATTACCACTGATTATATGGTATCTTTCAGTCTCTGCCGAGTTTTTGTTAAGCGTGTGTTACCGTTTATTGCTTGATCCATGGTTTTCAAATGTGGCTTATTGTTCTTATGTTAGATATTTGGGCCGATCAATCTGATATTGCTCGCTTCCTTCTCTTTTTTTTGGGGGTTAGGCTAGTGGAGTAAACGAACCAAGCTATAAGCTAGAGAGCTTGGTTGCGTACGATTTTTGATTGGCTTAGGTTGTGCTAGATGCTTGCTGAGCTTGGAAATTATAAGCTCTTGCGCAGCTCAGCTCATAATGAGCACTAGCTTGGCTCGGCTTGGTTTTGAACCTAGTGTGACAAGGTCTGAGCTAACCTCATGTAGTTTATGCTCATTTAAGCTTGGTACGAGCTTGTTTGGGCTTGATTAGTCTTGGGTGCTGCTCTTTTAGGCTCAAACTCAGCTCGGGGTTATTTAGAATTGTACTAGAAATCGAGATTTCCTCATTTATTCCTATTTAGGCTCCCTAGCCTCTAATCTTGAGCTCTTTTATGCTTGGGCTTGACTATGCTCGAGCTCAGAAAAGAGTCGAGCCTTTCTTAAGCTTTGCATCAGGCTGACATGACTCGTTTAGACCCATTGTTGGGGCAAATACGATGGTTGAACCACTGATTAAAATCACTCAACTATAAATCTCATAGAACTAGCCTCCCTAACCATCTGGCTGTATCAAGTAGACCTTGTCTCTCATTTCGTCTGATTATTTGTGTAGCAATCACTATCACATATATAGAACTTGATTAAAACCATAGCAGGGATTTATTATGGTACTTACGGTTCCTCTTATTTATTTGTTTCTTTCTTGCATCTCCTTTCAATTTGTCCCTTTGTTTTGTGAATTTTGTGATTGGAAATGGTGGATTTGGGGTCCTCGGAAACAACCTCCCTTTAGGGGTATCACGTTGAAGAGGTAAGGCTGCGTTAATCCCCCCAGACCCTGCATATGATGGAGTCCTTGAGGCACTGGGTCGGTTGTTATTGTTGTAAAATGGTGGATTTGTTGTCCTTCTATTTTTTGAATTTCGTGATTAAAAATGGTGGATTTGCTGTCCTTTTGCTTGCTAATCTATGGCTGTGATATGGTTTTATGTGTGTATAGACATACATGTTCAAGTACGACAGTGTTCACGGACATTGGAAGCACCATGAGGTTAAAGTCAAGGACAACAAGACACTCCTCTTCGGCGAGAAGCCTGTCACTGTCTTCGGTGTTAGGTAGCTTTGTGCACTTGAATTTCAATTCAATTCTAACAATTGGCATCGTATTATTCTTGTGAACTGAATTATTAATTAATTTTGCGATGTCTAGGAATCCGGACGAGATTCCATGGGGTGAGACCGGAGCAGAGTTCGTTGTGGAGTCTACTGGAGTTTTTACCGACAAGGAGAAGGCAGCTGCCCACTTGAAGGTCTCTATCATCCCTAGACTTTGCATTTGCAATGACATTCTTTCAACATTTGCATTTGAGGTGGCTGCTGTGCCACCATGGATGCAACGGCTATTCTTTGCTTTCGGGAAACCCTTATCCGAAATGACATTTTCACAGTAGAAATGTCGTCTAATTACGGGTTACCTTTTGTGACAGCAGCACCAATTAAATTAATATTTAGCCAATTAAGACTAATTCAAATACGAACTTTATTTTTATTTTTATTTATTTTTTTTTTTTTGTATGAAAATGTGCTTTTTCGTAAGAGTTGTTATACATACGCAATGAAGAACTGTTCTCTTGATCAATTGATTGCTGTTTTCGATCAGTCAAGTTTATTTCAATCAGTCGCGTCTTGTTTCAATCAAAATAATTTGGTCAAAATGCCACGCATGCCCCCAATCGAGTGTCAAATTCTGAAATCTCCACCCAACTTGAAGATTTCTTATTTTCGCTAGTGAAGATTCTCTACTGCTGCTGTTGAAAATTGATCACATGCTATTCTTGAAGTTTTCCGTGATTTCATTTGTGTTACCTATGCAGCATAATGTCTGTTAGTAATTTGTACACTGAACGGCCGAAGTAAATTATTTGATCAATGATCTTTTAATTGGTAGCCAGTGCCTCGTTGTCTGCGCTTTAATGTCATAGCTGGTATAGTTGATTAATGGGGGTTCTCTTTATCGAGTGTAACGCCTTGCGTTATTCATAACCTGTTACCTTTTAGGTTTATCTCGTTATACAAGGTTAAAATATGCTATCACCTGGCATACTTCAGGGAAATTATGTTTGTCAAAATACTATAATGTTCTTTGATCTCATCTATGCGAATTACTAGGGTGGTGCTAAGAAGGTGGTTATCTCAGCTCCGAGCAAGGATGCCCCTATGTTCGTTGTTGGTGTTAATGAACATGAATACAAGCCAGAGCTTGACATCGTTTCCAATGCTAGTTGCACTACTAACTGCCTTGCTCCCTTGGCTAAGGTTCGCCTACAAACTCTTGAATTTCAACGTGGTTGCTAGTCGTATATCGTGAAGTTTGTGGTTTCAAGAATCCAATTCTGTTAACGGAGTTAGTCTTGCTGCAAAATCTTTAGGTTATCCATGACAGATTTGGCATTGTTGAAGGTCTCATGACCACCGTCCACTCCATCACCGGTGAGCTTTTTTGTCTTGTCATTGCAAAATTTAACGTGGTGTTCGGTTCTCAGTCCTTAATTTGAACCTAGTTTTATGCGCAATACTTAGTGGTATTCATTAGTCTGAGTATTAATTGCGTCGGAACATGGACTGCGATCCACTCTTGGGCAAAATCAACCGGTGTGGTCAAAGTTTCAGTATGGACTGATATTTAAACACCTTGAGTATTTTCATTATGCTAAGCCTTAACCGGTTCGAATTGAGTTCTTGTTAAGCTTCTAATCAAAGGCCAAGGCCTCCCCAGCTAGTAGTCTAATCTGGTTCTAGACCAACTATCTTGGACTTTGTCCTAGTCTTCGGTTTGATTTGAACACACCTTAATCCTAAAAAATGTCTTTCCATATTGTGGAGGACAATGAAATCGAGTAAAATCAACGAAATTTATTTGGGTTATTTACGTCAAAGGTTCCTATACTTTGTGCATTGTACTTTTAATTGTGTTAATTTAGTCCCTGTGTAATTCAAAATGTGTTAATTTGATTTTTAGAGAAAATTTATGTTAAGTTTTTAATGGGTGGGCCACGAGTTGAATTAAATTGATTAATGGATGAATTTATAATAAGTTACTTGCATCTAACATAATTGTGCCGTTCAAAATTACGTCATTAACTTAATTTAAATTTGACTAAAAGACTAAATTGACACATTTTGTATTGTTCAGGGATTAAATTGACACAATTAAAAGTACAAGGACTAAATTGACATAATGGCCAAAGTATAGGGACCTTTGGTGTAAATAACCCAATATATTTCAAACCTTTGTTTTTGAAACCATTTTCCATCTATTTTTTTTTTTTCTTTCCTTTGAATTTTCCAAGTTTCAAATGTACCGTTAAGGTTATCCATGACAAATTCTTGGGTTTTCCTACTTTATCAATTATGTTGAGCTTAAAAATATTGTAGGACTGTATTCCGTAGAATCCTTCTTAGTCCATTTTGACTCGTGTTATAATTTCGCATTTCTTCGTATTTCTATCAGCTACGCAGAAAACTGTTGATGGACCCTCAATGAAGGATTGGAGAGGTGGAAGGGCTGCTTCGTTCAACATCATTCCCAGCAGTACCGGTGCTGCTAAGGTACATTTTTGTAACCCGTTACTCGACCTCGTTCCTCGGTAGATATTAATTTAGTGTTTGCTAGAGAAACGTCTTCCGTTATGACTCCTAAAGAGTTGTGGCTCAAGAGGTTAGGAACTACTGCTCTTGAACATAACATCTCATGAAGCATTAAATTTGTGATTCAAATTCCACCACTAGTTGAATATAATTCATTGGGTTCCACCCACTAGGTCTGTGAATCCCGATTGCACGTAACCTAGTGATCAGTCTAGGTGTGCGTAAGTTGGCTGAGACACAGTTGTTCATCAAAAATTATTATCTCTTTATGTCTACGAGGCTCGGGACCTAATATTGACAAATCCTCTCTCCCAATCCGATATTGTTATCGGGAAAATGTCTCTTCATGTCTGACTTAATTATCGATTTCTTTTGCATGTCAGGCTGTAGGGAAGGTGTTGCCATCCCTGAACGGAAAATTGACTGGAATGGCATTCCGAGTTCCCACAGTTGATGTCTCTGTGGTCGACTTAACTGTGAGGTTGGAGAAGGCTGCCACCTATGACGAGATTAAAGCTGCCATCAAGTAAGATGAATTGCAATTGTTTGCTTAATAATATCGATTTGTTTTCAACAAATGTAACATATGCACACGTTTTGAAATCCCATAGTAATACAAGTTAATTTTTTATTACAACAACAATAACGCCTCAAGGGCTCCTGCCTAAGCGGGGTCTAGGGGGGTGGATGTACGCAGCCTTATCCCTTCAGGGTGTAACCCTGCCCAGAGGCTGTTTCCGAGGACTCCCAACCTTATAGGGTTGGCAACAAGAGGACTTCCCAGGAGGTCACCCTTCCTGGTACTATTCTCGTCCAAGCACGCTTAACTTTGAAGTTCTAATGGGATCTGGTGCATTAATGCCTGCTAAATAAATCCTAATACAAGTTTATTTTTTATTTTTTCTTATAAAAGGATTGTAAGGGTACTGATTCAACAATCACCACCTAGTGCCTCAAAAAGGCTTCTATTAATATAAGGTTTGAGAAGGGTAAGATATACGCAACCTTACTGAGAGACTTTCTTCGGCCCCCAACCTTGTAAGGGTAATGATGCATTGTATAACACCGCGTATTATTTATATTGGGGAATAGATTATTTGTCGTACGAAATGGGAATAGCTATTTGCTGATTGATCAGCTGATGGGTATTGTCTTTGGTAAAATTAGATATTGAAGTTGGTGGGTTATTATAAAATGATAAATAGAATATGATTGCATTGAGTTTAAAAAACTAAAAGCTAAATTATTTAACTTTTGAAAAGTTATTTTTCAAAAGCTAACCATTATGAAAAACGCTAACAAAAATTTATTTACCAAGTAGGGCTATTAATTGTTTGACTAGTCAATCAGAGAAGGGGAGAGAGAGGTTTTTTCAAAAATTTGAAGTTTAATTATTTCAAAAATTATTAAATTTATATAAAATAATTTTTATATATAAATTGTATTTGACTAGAGAGAGAGACTGAGAATTTATTTTATTTTTTATTTTAAAATTTAATTATTTTAAAAATTATTAAATTTATATAAAATAATTGTCTTATAAATTTGTATTTTGACTATTTATTAATTAAATATCTGTAAAAAATTTATTTATTTATTTATTTATTTTTTGGGATGGGTGGTTTCTTTCCTTATGCTTCCTTGTATTTTTGTATTATTCAGGGAGGAATCCGAGGGTAAGTTGAAAGGGATCTTGGGCTACACGGAAGATGATGTTGTGTCCACCGACTTCATTGGTGACAGCAGGTAGGTTTTGATTTCCCTTTGCAATTTTGAATTTAACGGTTGTTTTTTACTTCCCGTTTATATGTATGTATATATATATATATAGTTATTTACTTCATTGGTCCCAATTGTTTTTACATTTGTTCAAATTGGTCCTCTTTTTGTTTAAAATAGTCTTTAATGTTTTTAAGTTTGTTCAAATTAGTCCCTCATTTTTTTGGTTAAAAATGGTCTTTAATGTTTTATTATGATAAAATTGGTTACTCATCTTTTTGTTTTTTTTACCTAATTTTGATCACCATGTGGGGGACTAGTTTTGGTCATAAAATAGAACAGTAGGGACTTATTTGAACAAAAGAAAATATCAGGGACTAATTTGAACAAAGAAACAAACATCTGGGATCATTTTAAATGAAAGAAAAAATTGAAGGTTCAATTTGAACAGACTTGATAACATTAGGGACCAATGGTGTGAATAACTCTATATCAAATATACGACGACTTACGATTGATTTTGAGCCTGTATTTATGCGATAAGCAATTAGGTCGTTGTATTGAAATTGTATATGAGAGGTATAAACTTCAATGATGGTTTGCTATTGCAAAAGCAAGTTTTAAAAGCAACTTATATTACCCCCCGATTCCATGGTTAGTAATGAATGAATGCTTGTGTACAGGTCAAGCATTTTTGACGCCAAGGCCGGTATTGCCTTGAACGAGAAATTCACTAAGCTTGTCTCGTGGTACGACAACGAGTGGGGTTACAGGTAATTCACTTTACAAGATACTGTGATCACGGCTCTGATGCTTTGGTCTCACCCCCCAAATCTTAGCTCTTCCTATTTTATTTTTAGTAATTGTATAGTCTTTTGGTGCCTTTTGACTCCGTATGTAACCATTGAGCTCTCTTGTTTTCTTGGTTTGGGATGTTGCTTTTTCCCTCTTTTTGATCCCTGTATTTATACGGACCGTCTTAGGTGTTGCAACTGTGTCGTTAATTATCGAGGGGGGGGGG
This sequence comes from Simmondsia chinensis, assembly GCA_018398585.1. Taxonomy (NCBI): domain Eukaryota; kingdom Viridiplantae; phylum Streptophyta; class Magnoliopsida; order Caryophyllales; family Simmondsiaceae; genus Simmondsia; species Simmondsia chinensis. The sequence goes on along the minus strand of JAGTTD010000012.1, from coordinate 464,193 downwards.
GGGAAAAAAAACTGTGCCCACGGCTTCTACCTAGTTGCCAAAACACTCCATTTTGGCCTAAACTCTCCATTAAGGTAATAATTAAAGGTCTAGAATGGTTTTATATTTTAACATGCTTTATCACGCGAATGCATATTGTACTTGAAGTGTGGATAATATATTGCTCAGTCCTACCTCTGCTTGTCCTACTAATTGTCCCCTCGGGTTAACTCGAGCTCGTTCTTGCAGTTCACGAGTGGTCGATTTGATTGTCCACATGGCGAAATCTCAGTAAGACACTCGGGATCGAGACGGCCCTATGCTATATACTGGTAAGATGCTTATCCTTGTGTCTATGTAAGGGAGGATGTGTTATCCAAACAATAAAATGGGTCCTACTATAGTATTTGGAGCTCTACTTGTTACTTTATTATTTTGAGATTTACTCGGCTTGCTACGTTTATTATTACATAAAAAAAAAATTAAAAAAAAAAGCTGAGATTTTGCGCATATTATGTTTATTTGATCTTTTACTTTTTGATTTGAATTTTTTACTGGAAATTATCTAAATTTTAGGTGCGGATTTAAAAAATCATCTACATTTTTTAATTTTTCAAAGTCATACTTACAACAACAACAGACCCAGTTCCCTCCATCATACTTAAAGTCATACTTAATGTTTCCAATTTTTTTAAATTTAATACCTCAATTTTAATGTTGTTAATATCTGTTAGTTTTTTTTTTGTGTGATTTATTGAAAAAAAGAAATAATTTTGAAAAGTTTGAATTTATAGTTAAAACAATTTAAAAATATATTTAAAATCTTATAAATTTGTAGATATTTTTTAAAAAAAATTTTGAAATTTTAAAAGTATTTTTTTCTAAATGTCACGTCATCAAAAAGTAGCAGATATTAACGGTATTAACATTAAGGGGTGATATTGAAGAACTTTTGAATGTTTAAGATATAACTTTAAAAAATTAAAAAATCTAGGTTGTTTTTTAAAATCACACTTAAAATTCAGGTGGTTTTGACCTGTCAATATTGTTTGAGCTGTAGTTTCTATTGAGCTCGAGCCTAGTTTTGAGCTAAGTTTGTCTCGTCTAGGCTTTGGCCTGGTAGATTTCAACTTTGCAGTATCATCAGTTTGAGTTGTTTAGGGTTTTATTTTAGGATTTTTATTTAAATTTTAGGTGTGATTTTAAAAAATTATTTATATTTTTTAACTTTTAAAAGCTTTCTATAAAGTTTTTAGGTTGCAATGTTAACAATTATTAGTTTTTTTTTGACATAATGTTTTAAAAAATGTTTTTGTGAAATATAAAAATTAAATTTTTAAATATTGACAATTTTTTGAGATACTTAGAATGTTATGTACTAATAGATGTTAACAATGTTAACATGTAACATTGAAAATTTTAAAAATATAAGTGACTTAAAAATTGCAACTGTAATTTGCAGGGTTCGTAAAAAAAATCCTTTCTTTGTGATAAAATTAGTCCTCTCTGTAGAAATTTTAACTTAGGTAAATTATAGAAAATTCCCCTCACAAATAAAAGCACTTGCAAAATTCTCTTACTTTTAAAAATTTATCACTTAATCATCATGTAACTTATTTTTGACCACTTTGTTTCTAATGTTTAATTTTATTTTTAGAAAAAGATTTTATATTGTTAGATAAAAATTAAATATTTCTAGCAAAGAAAATTTTCTATATTTATAAAAATATAATTATTTTAATTAATTCTAGTAATATTATATAAGTTTAGAAAATAAAAAGTATTTTTAAAATTTAAAAAAAAAATATTATGAGATAAAATATAACTTTTTTTTAATTTCTGAAGTTAGAGGGTTTAATTTCGAAAGAATTTTCTGTAATTTATCCTTTAACTTAATCGTGCTCATAATACGAGGGATTAATTTTGTTATATATAATTCACAAAAAAATGAGTGACGAATTTGAGTGAAGTTATAAATATTAGAGATTATTTTTTTAAAACAAAGATAAAAAATTAATTTGAGTAAATTTCAGGTTTGAAGAATTAGAATGTGTTTAAATATCAACTTGTGTGTAGGAGCGACCAAATGCAATATCAATGAGTAAGAAAAATTATCCCTTAAATTTCTCGACATTTAATCATTTATCATTAAATACTGTAACACTTGTACCCTATATTGGAATTCAGTAATTTTTTATACGAATTTGACTAATTTTATACAAAAGATTTTAATATGTTACATGATTACAAAGAGCAAGACTTTTAACAATTTACAATAAAAAAGTTCACTCAATTTTAACATAAACTATATATTGCAAAAATCATGTCAATGTTTGCATGTTTGGACAAGAAAATTATATTCAAATAAACATACTTATTGTCGGAATGATATTCCACAATGGAAATTTCTCGAATTTTGGTAGATTAGCACTTAATTGATAAAATTTTAAAACTTATGAGTATCTAAGTGTTAAAACTTTTAACCTTAAGATACTTAAATGATAAATGATTATACTTCAAATATTTTAGTAATAAATAATAATTTCGATCCTTAAACACCCACATAGCTGATTTCTTTTTTTTCCGATAATCAGAATACAAGTATGGGGAGTCAAACTAGTGCAAGATAAGGCCCGAAGACAAACAATAAAAACATCAAAACACTCAAGACAGAAGGCTGCTAGAAACCCGTACTCCAATACAGAAATGCAAAACCAAGGGTTAGACAGCTCAAGTGCGACCATCATCATGACCAAAACCCTAAGAAAAAGAAAATGAGCCAGCCCAAACCGATACACACCCTACCCATCCAACCCAATGCCGGTATTAGGGATGGCAATGGGGTGGGGCGGGGCGGGGCGGGTACGGGGGGTGCCTCCTCCATATCCGTACCTGTCACCGGAATCTTATACCCATACTCGTCCCATTACTTGCTCAATATCCAATGAGTATCCATTAACCGCCCCGTACCCTCCCTAATGTGCATAAAAATAATTATCTATATTCATTTATATTAGTTATTTAATAATATTTTTAAAAACTAATTATATTTTTTTATAAGATTGATAGATAATTTAAATTATTGAATTTAAGCACATATTTTTTAATTTCAAAGTTAACTATGTACAAAATAGAGTGGGTATGATGGGTATAAGTTGGGGCGGGGAAGGCATGGAGCGGGGCAGGACAGGTACAAAACTATCCCCGTGTCCGCCCCATACCCGTGACGGGTACGGGGTGGCCCGCCCAACTTATACCTGTACTTGCCCCAAACGGGGCAGGTACCCGCGGGTAGCGAGTATTACCTGCCCCATTACCATCCCTAGCCGATATAGCTAAATTACATGCCCATAATTGAGCCATGGAAAATGTACAAAAAAAGAATGGGCCTTTTTGAACAAGTTTTGTAGCAAGAATGATTAGACAAATGCTTGCAAAGTCACGTTTTAGAACGTTCAAAAATATACAAGAAAGGACACTCATGTGACGATTAATTGTTGAAAATTGACTAAAAAGATGTGATGTGATGATGCTTACGTCTGCCATGTTTGTTTTCCGGCGCCTCGCTTAGTTATATACTTATAAAACACGATATCCTTCTTTATTTTGAGGTTCATCGTCTCCAAGCGTCTCTTCTAGGATCATAGTTTTGCGGAAGCACCCAATGCAGCTTGATTCAGAAGCTCTCGTCTTAGGATCTTTCCCGAGGGATTCTTTGGGATCGCGTTGATGAAAGACACTCGCCGTATCTTCTTGTAAGGCGCAACCTAGTAATATTTTATTGATCCAAAAATTCAAACTATTAGTGTCATGTCCATATTAAAAATAAAATAAAATTCAACTATTCCATACAACCGCTTGATATCATTTTTTGTTTGCATTCGGGATTTTAGAAACTAAAAATCACATTTCGGAAGTGATTTTTTTGGTTTATGGCTTCTTGTTTTCAGTTTCTTTCCCGACTTCAGTGAAACTTGGAAACCAAAAACCATAAAAAACCATTTATAGAACTTGTTTTGAATTTCTACAGGATCAAAAACTACAAATAAAAAATGATACCAAATAAGCCCTAAATCAATGGGATTTGAATCTATGATCATATTGAAACACTTCAACACAGCAAAAGTTTGCTTAAATTCCATAATACTACGTTATGTAATGAGCTTCATTTGATTCACTGCATCATATGTCAAGGAATCAACTAATTAAAAGCTTTAAGTTGCTCGATGAAAATTGAAAGATCGTTAAATACTTGAAAAACAACTTACTTGTTTCGCAACGTAGTCCATGATTTGTGACGCAGAGACATTACTACCAGGCTTTCTGACGACAAACGCCATGGGAATTTCTCCTGCTTCTTCATCCGGCCATCTGCATTCAGTATTATTTGAGGGTAAATTGTACCAAATGATATGATACTGAAACCGAGTTTTGCAAGCACATGTTACATTATATGAAAAGAACACCGAAGAGGTTGTAGAACTTGTTAGGACCATCTACAAACACTGAACTTTTAATCGAAATGTAGCAAACACAAACACAAACACAAACACAAACACAGGCGGTTGGAGCAAGAATTCAAATTGGAATTTGCCTGGTTAGATCGAAGCCTACATCACGGAGGAGAGCAACAAAAATTACTATATGAACAAAGGATTACAAAGTGTTTCTCTCACACTCACTGTTATCTTCTTCTTCTTGCTCGCTAGACACAAGCAGGCCTTATTTATAGGTCGATTACCATTGTAACTGCTTGCAAGTTCAACCGTCACCAGGCTTATTGCTATAAAAGCTACTAAATATAGTCATTTGAAGGAACCCGATAACTCCAATTTTGATGTGGATATTAAGGGAGCTCACTAGTGTCCACACCGAGAAATATCAGCCTAACGACACTTACACCTAGTAACGGATCAGATTTGGATTGGAAAAGGTGATTTTACAAATGATCCTGTCACGAGTTGAAGCTAATAATCAATAAACAGAATTAATTCTATTATGTAGTTATGAGCATTGAATCAAATCGTGATTTGTTGTCGTGTCAAGAGTCACAATTTCTATATAGCAATAGCACTGCATTAGGGACATTATGTACTGGTCTACAACGAATCATGTTAAGTCTTTTAGGAACTCAAATTGCTTTTAAGCTTTATGGTAGCAGAACTTTAAGAAAATACTCATAACGACAATTACTTAACTATTAGATTCAATGGCCATAAGACGTTTCGTGACCAAGATGGAAAAGAAAGAAAGATCAGGGTCAGGTACATACGGAACGACAGCAGCATCAGCAATTTCTGGATGGGAAAGTAGTATATGCTCCAACTCCGCAGGAGGAACCTGCAAGTACAAGAAAATGTTTCACGATGAACTAATCTAAAAGCCCTTGCGACCATGGTATCGTAGAACCGAGGTGTCACGACAATCATATTGAATTCTTTCAAGATAATGTAAGTTACTTTTTAAATGAATATAAGTTATCTTTACACCAGTTACAGTAATAACAATTATTTCCCTAGCAATAACAACTCATTATACAAAAATCTGAATGATAATCATCAAGTCATTGTCCTCGGACACAACCTCCCTTAAGGGTAACACCTTGAAGAGATAAGGTTGCGTACATCCTTCCCCCTTAAATCCTGCATTTTCGGGAGCCCTTGAGGCATTGAGTCGGTAGTTGTGGTTGTTGTTGTTAATCATCAAGTCACTGTTTTTATACCCATGTGATGGTTTTTTAAATACACTTGTTTTGTTAAATAACATAAAATCTATGTGTACAATGGAAGCCATCATAAAAGCCATAAAGTAACATTATGCAACTGTTGATTGAATAATAGTTAACTTCATGCAACGGCTAGTACTCTATGCAAGTTTAGGAACCAACCTGATAAGCCTTGTATTTGATGAGTTCCTTCAACCTGTCAACAATACAGAGGCATCCATCTGAATCAAAATAACAAAGATCTCCAGTTTTCAACCACCCTTCTTTATCTAATGTTGCTGCCGTTGCTTCCTTGTCTCCCACATAGCCTACACTTTTCACCATACCATGGAGCTTTAGATACTCCACATTGACGTGGCAATCCGGTCGGTCAAGTAGGTTTATGGTCAGGTCACTTTGGGATCAGGTCGTTTCAATGCAGTAAGTTTTGGTTCAGGTCAACTAGTCAGGCTACTCGTGTGAGTAACTTTTAAATTCTTTCCTTAGACATTAGGGGTTGTCAAGGAATCAATTTGTTTCAAAAGCTTAAGCTGATGTATGAAGATCTAAGAATGGTTTTATACTCAACATGCCCCCTCTGCAAAAGCCAAATGGGCCTAAAGTGTAGACAATGCATAGGCCTAACTGTACCTTATGTTTGAAATATGTTAATATTTAGAGTGAGCGCTGTTGGGATTCAAACTATTTACCTATTTGTCAACAAAGCTCTAATACCATGTTAACAAACCAACTCTCCCAAAAGCTTAGCTGATGAGTGAAGGTCTAAGAATGGTTTTATACTCTAATAGAGGTGTCATCGTTATGTTTATCAATGGTTTCATATAGTTTAAAATCACCGCTATTATATGAACAAGATAGGCAGGATCATAGATGATCAAGTTTTCACTCATTGCTTATTGAGTTTTAGAATGCCGTTCATCCTCAACTTGTTTACCTACCAAAAGAGAGTCCTTGTCAGGAAACTCACCCTTCATAACAGTAGGCCCTCGGAGCCACAACTCGCCTTGTTGACCAGGTGGCAAGCCCTCTCCGGTTGAGGGGTCGACGATTTTGGCTTCCATTAGCTCGGCTAACCGACCAACAGACCCATACCGTTCAGTTTCCTCGGGCCCTAAGGTTCTTGATGCCCCACCTCCTGTCTCGGTCAGGCCATACCCCTAGGCATCCAAACGCATACCATATTTGTAATGTTTCTCAAACACGAAAAAAATTAAGGGAAAAACAAGCTAAGTGGAGCTTCCCTTTGCTTGAGCTTGAGTTTGATGGCCTCAACTGGTTTGAGTTCAAACTAAGGCTTAAAAAAGGACCTTTTTCAACATTTATATCATTTTCGAACTACAAGATGTTATCATCAATTCATTGTCAAGATAACAGTGAGCAAGTAACAAGCTCTTAACAAGCCATTAATGAGTTCTTAACAAATTGTACAATAATTCTAATGAGCTAAGCACCCGTGCTTGAATTTAACTCGGTTAGAGTTTATCAAACTTGGTCAAACTAAGGTCATTTACCTATTGAGCCTTCAAAACAAACATAAATGATTTTTAAGTAATTTCAAACATTGAGTAGTTTATCTATTAGGGAAAAACACCTCAAGAACTATGTTCAATTTAGATATTAAATCATATTTGAACTTCAAACAAGAAGATAACAGAGAACCATAAATAAAGACAAGGAGATTTATATAGAAAACCTTCAAATGAAAGAAAAACTACGGTGGATGTAGAAAACTACACTAGATTTGGAAACGGAGGTTTTACAAACCATCCCATCCACTCACTCTCTCTTTTTCATACACTGGGCAAAAAAAAACTCTACAAGAATTATGTTTAATGAGGACAAAAAAGCAAACCCTAAAAAATGAGGGATATTTGACCCCAACCAAAAAATAAGGTTCATATGAGCCTGTCACTCCGCTTCGCCATAGACGTCCGCTTCTAAGAAGCACAATCCTATCCAATGCATGTAGGTAAGAAGATCAGTTTTTTCATTTACTCGTAGACAACAAGTCAATAATATACCCCATTGAACCATGGCCAAACATATAACCCTAAGCCGCCCAAGTAACCGCTTAGGGCCCCAAAATTTTAGAAGTTATGATTTTTAAAATAACAATTGTTAATATTAATATGTTTTAAAAGAAACATTATTATATATAAAGGGTCTCATTTGAAAACTTTGCTTGGGGCCTAAGAATGTGAGGACTGGCCCTGTACTGAACAATATAGAAACACTTAAAATATAATAAAGACTAAACCGACGCACTTAACAAAATATAGGATACTAAAGCATAAATAACAAAGATACTTCATGAGGATATCATGAATAGTCTGTTCTGAATATGCAAAGTGTCATGGTCCTAGGCTTGCCCAGTGTCCGTGACCCCTCGACAAGTCGCAAGGTGCGCTGAGGCCCCTGCGTGCGGCCCCGGGCCTGTGCTCGCACCCGGGTGCATGGCCCTAGGCCTGTGCGCTCGCCCGAGTCGAGCCCCAGGGCGCGCAGGGGTAGCGCCCCAGCTCCCGCGCGGGCGCGTCCCAGTGTAGGCCTAGGGCCTTCCGCAGGGTCCGTGACACTACCGATTTTTCTTATTTTTGTTTGACTCGATGGGGCGTCTTGCACGTCGTCCCCGTGGGTCCTAGGCTAGCCTTATGTATATAGTAGCTTAGGAAATTTTTAGTTTCTTTTTATCTTTTGTCCTCCTTAAAAATAGGGGTGTATGATTGCAGAGACCCACTTAATGTTTCCTCCTGTCAGGGGTATAGAGTCCTATTTTGTATATATATATATGGAAGAGTCCACTCAACTTGTAAACCTCATATCCGTTGTATGCTTTGTTAATGAATACAAATTGCCTTCTTTTCAAGCTTTGTGTTCATGTGTGATTGTTTGTCGTGCACCTGAGTGGGAGTTGCAACGCCACATTCGCACACCCGACGTCCCGAGACCCGGAAGGTCCGAACTTCTTAGACCGCTATGCCCTCAAAGTGATCTATTGCGCGGGCTTGCGCGTTGTCCTTAGTGAACGACGCGCACTGCACGGCTCCTAGTTCCTAGGATCGTGACACAAAGCAATGGCCCTATGTCAAACTAGTTGCAAACTTTACTGCTTTTCTACTTTTTAACATAAAAAGTAATGAAACTTTTCTTTATTTAAAGCTATTTTATTATTAATCACGTGCTTACTCTTTCACTGATGGGAAAAGGCAACCATAAGCTGAACTTTCCATCCCAAAATTTAAAGTAGTAATAATCCATGTTTCACCAAAGTATTCCATTTTAAATACAATACATATAATATTACAAACTGTTCGAGTATAAAACTATTTCTGGACCTTTACCAATCATTTTAAGCTTTTGGAAAAGATAGTTTCTTGACTTGGTATCAGAGCCTTGTTGACTAAGACGCCACGAGTTCGAATCTCAATAGCCCCTACTCTCAATATCAAAACAATTTAAGGACAAGGTATGAGATGGGCCCGTACACTATCCACGCTTCGCGTGAGGGGGTCATGTTAGAATATAAAACTATTTCTGGACCTTTACCTATCAACTTAAACTTTTGGAAAAGATGGTTTCTTGACACAAACACATTAAATTCAACCAAAAACATACAAAAATTTGTGGAAAATGATCATTTTATATTTATCTTTATTCCTTGCTTTTCCTAGTCAGTAGATGTATATCCCTGGGTGCTTCAGTGACATTATTAGAGTATAATATTTTTTATACTAGAGAATTCATTACTTAATTGTAGTCCCCACATCCACATTACGCTAAAACGATCCTAATCAAGCATCATTAACTCATTAAAATACACAAATAACCAGAGACGCAAATAAAACAATTAATTGCATCAGCAAATGGATCAAATGGACAGAAACTAATTAAATAGTTAACATTCAAAAACTAAACAATTGAACAAAATAATTAACTCCATTCTCCTAGCATCGTGTAGTATATAGTATTGTCTTGTCAAATTTCTGTTTGCTTTGAAATATAATAAATCTATTAATTAATTGAATTTGTTTAAAAATAGCAAATTATCAGTTTCATGCCAAAATTATTCAAGTCAAAATTAAATTATGTTATGTCATCCGATTTTTGCTTAGGAGTTTACAAAGATAATAATACAACCCATAAAAAATAATAGACATAAATTACTGTAAATAACTGCACATAAACAACTAACCCAAAAGCTCAAGCTGTGGATGAAGGTGTATGAATGATTTTGTATTCTAACATACCTCTCACACATATGCCATTGTCTCGAAGTATAGATTATATTATCTTGTGCTTGAAGTGTACTAATCTTTAGAGTGCGGCTACAAATGCCCATCGAGCTTAAAGCATAGATAATACACAAGTTTAGAGTGGCCTAGCTTGGTGCTTGAACGGGCCAGGCCCCCAAAATGTGGGAGGCCCGGGCCCGTAACCGGGACCGGCCCAGCTCGGGACGGCCCAAACCTAGGCCCGGTCCGGGGCCCGGTTAAGTAATATTATCACAAAACATGTTTAAATAAATTGTTTACCCAACAAAATAATAAAAAAATTGCAGCTCACATTGAAATTGGTATGCCTTACATGTTGGAGCCATGGGGTTCGAACCCTACTAAAGTCATTTTTGTGTAATTATTTTCGTGACATATTAAAAATAAAAATAAAAATAAAATTTAAAAAAAGTGCCGGGCCTGTTCCGGCCCGAGCCGGGCTCGCTGGGCCAGGCGCAAGCCCAGGCCTGGTCAGAAAACAGGCCCGGCCCGCCCCGGCCAGGTCCTGGGCTGGGCCGGGCTGCCACCTCCACACAAGTTCTTCCTTACCTTGTGCTCGAAGTATACTATTGAGATTCGAACTCATGACATCTTTAAAGCTCTAATACCATGCTCAGAAATCAACCATTCCAATAGCTTAAACTGACGAGTGAAAGTGCACGAATGCTTAAAGTATATTATTGAGATTCAAACTCGTGGCCTTTCTAAAGCTTTGATACCGTATCAAGAAACCAACCATTTTAAAAGTTTAAATTGATACGTAAAAGTGGACCGACGTTTTTATATTTTAACAGTAATAGTAATAATTTCCTCGGAAATAACCTCCCTTTAGGGTGCTATCCTAAAGGGGTAAGGTTACGTACATCCTTCCCCTCGACCCTGCATATGCGGTAGCTCTTGAATCACGGGTCGGTTGTTATTGTTGCCATAGTAATTTCCTTAATTTATTAAATATTATGTGTCAGATTTCACGAGCAGTCCGTGTCACCTCACCTGCACAATCTCTACGTTGGGGAACCGAGATTTGAACCGCTCCGCCGCCTCCTTCCCTAGCGGAGCGCCACCGCAACCAAGCAATTCCAGCGAGCTGAGGTCGTACTTCGCCACCAACTCCGACTTCGCCAGCGCCACCACCAGTGGCGGCGACACCGGCATGTATGTTACCCTATACTTCTCCACCGCCTTCAGCGCCTTCTCGAAATCAAACCTCTCCATCATCACCACCGTCTCCGCCAACGCAACGGCCCTGAGAAACGAAAACAATCCGAAAATATGAAAAAGCGGCAGCGTAAGGAGACATACCGGCCGTGCGGCGGCTATCTTGTCCGATCGGAGGTGGTACATGCCGGCGATTAGTGCGATTATGTTCCGGTGAGTGAGCTCCACGCCTTTGACTTTACCGGTGGTACCGGAAGAGAAGAGGATAGCCGCCGAATCGGACTGAGAAACATTGAATCGGATTCGATCTGCGGTGTCGCTAGGGTTCCGGTGATGAATCATGGAGGAAAACTCCGGCGAGTCAAGGAGAACGATCGGAAGAGAGAATTCGGCGAGTTTATGAGCGATCGACGAGACGGTGAAGATAACCACCGGATTAGCGAGTTTGATGATGTGACTGAGCTCCGATACGGTGGCGAGAGGATTCGCCGGCGAAACGACAACGCCGAGGGAGAGGAGAGCGAGGTAGAGAACTGGAACTTCCATTGACGGAGGAGAGAGAACGAGCGCGACATCGCCGACTGTGAGAGGCCGGCGGCGGAGAGCGGTTACCAGGTTGTGGACGCGGAGGAGGAGGTCGGAGGAGGAAAGAAAGGCGCCGGTGGAGGAGTCGAAGAGGACTGGAATGGTGTCGAGAGGAGCGTCGGCAGCAGCGTAGAGGAGAGAGAAGACGTAGTCGGCAACGGAGAGAGGGGCGGTTTCCGGCGGGAGAGGCACCGGAGGGCGGAGGCTGTGGTATATCTTCGTCTCTGCGCAGTAACCGCTCCGCCGATCATAGACGCCGTTAGAGCCGCCGTTGGTGGTGGTGAAACGCTGCGTTTTGGTGGCCATTGGATGGAAAGGGGAGTGGAGTTTGAGTGGTGGTGGAGTTTGAAGTTAAGGGAAGTGAAACGACGTCGTGTTGGGTGGTGTATGTATGTATGGAGATATATAGCCGAGTTGAAGGGTGACGTGGCCGTCGGGTTTGTATTTGTGGTTGTCCGAATTTTAAACTATTTTTGACATGCATGGAAATTTAATTTTTTGCAAATAGGAACCGATTATCCGACAAACTTTAATTTATATAACGATCCATACACTATAAAAGTCAATTAAGTTAAGGATTCCTCAGGGAGATGTTTAAGGGGGGGAATTAAACTCCATATTTTTTGACCTAAAGCAAATACTCTATCCCGTTATTTGTCTCAACCATTGAGGTAAGGCTCTAGTAGGTTACATGCATAGAAATTTAATCTATAAACATAAAAAATAAGAACAATATTTTCGAAAAGTTACTATTTTTTTTTTTTTGACGGATATATAATCTATTAGGTGGCTTATTAACTCAATTTTAATTTGATTAAATGTAACGGTATTTTTAATTCCTTTTCTTGAAGGTTTTGACAACTTAACTGTATGAATGCATATTTTGTTCATACGTGAAATCGAGGCATGGGAATAAAAGTCACCAACCGCAGCTGCTATGGTTGCCAAGGACTCTACAGGTTCGACTGTTAGTGAGTGGTGTGGATCCCTTCATGCATCCTCTCCCTTTATGGCTAAAGCCCTCGCCCTTAGAGCAGCTTATTCATTAATGCAGGGTCGTGAATAGTGCTCTATTATTTTTGAAGCAGATAACAAGATCCTTATCGATGCTACTAATGGCGTGAGGACAGAATCTTGGGAGATCCAAGCCATCATGGAGGACATTCGCTATTTTTTTCTCTTTTTTTTCTTTTTTCTCTTTTACATGGCGCCTTAGAATATATAATAGGATTGCATATTTTGTTACTAAGGGATGTATTTTTTGTGTTTATAATCATGACCGGTGGAACAGCATTCCCCATTCTTATATGCTCTTCTAATGTCTGATACTCAAAAAATATAATTTTGACCCTCGGTCTTTTTAATACTGAAAAATGTTGAAAAATAGTACAAGACTATGATGAAAAGTTGTGCCTTAATTAGTACTGTTGGATTATTTTCGATCTTAATTGATTTCAATTGTACAGCAAATCATAAGGGTAGTAAAATCTAACATGATACAAAGATAGTGGGTTTAGGTTTGAAGTTTTGAAGGCGGGTTGAATTTGGGTTGACCTGTTTAACTCGTTTAGGTAATTGGGTCAAATTTAGGTTTGACCCGTGTAATCTATTTTCGACACGATTGTTCCGTTTATATAGTTATTAGACATTTAAGTGATACATTATTGTTATTATATACATATATTTGGTAGTTACGATAATTTAAACAATATTTAATAATATTAATTTAATAATTTATTTTAACAATTATAAATATAACAAGTATTTATTGGTAGTATCAATCATGAAGTGCATTATTAATAGGATTGTAAGTTAAAAAACTAGCATTTAATGGAAAAAAAAGTCTCCAATTACCCATTTAATAATTGAGTTGGGTAAGGGTTGAGAGTTCCTAACCCATTTAATAAACGGGTAGGTTTCGGGTTGACCTTGAGGCACTGGGTTTGTTGTTGTTGTCGTCGTTGTTGTTGTTGGTTTGGGTTGACCCCATTTCTAAGACCGCTCGCATAGCAAAAACACGGATACGACACATTTGCCACCCCTAACAAATCATTCCAATATTTATACGGTAAAATTTTATTCCCTTAAGTACATAATCGGGAAATTAGGGATAGCAAATGTGTGGTATTATTGTGTCATGTTACGTAAGAAATCTCAAAAATGGAGTCAACGAAACCCGATCCATTTATTAAACGGGTTAGAAACTTTCAAGTTTTACCCAACCCTGTTATTAAGCGGGTTACTCATTTAATTATATGGATGATTTTTCATTAAATATTAGTTTGTCAACTCACGAGTATGTCAGTACTACACCTAATAATTGATACTAACAATTACACATGATATTTATAATTGTTATAATAAACTATCAAATAAACACTACTAACAACAACAACAACAGTCCCAGTGCCTTGCTGCTCCCGCAGAACGCAGGGTCTGGGGGGGTGATGTACGCAGCCTTATCTCTTCCGGCAGGAAAGGAGACTGTTTCCGGAGACCCCCAACCTGAAGTAGCTGAGTGCCTGCAGATAAACCACCAATCAATAACATGTATATAGAGGCAAAAGTAGAAGAAGGAGAGAAAAAGGAGAAGGAGAGGAGGAAGAAGAAGAAGAAGAAGAAGGAGAATGGGCATGATTAGGGACTAAGCTAGCCTAAAAGTGCTACACTAGAGGTTATACTTGCCTAAGAATCTTAGACAACCAGCCACTCCCCGCACTACTCTACTCTTGCCATCTCCACTAGCATAATGCTAGCCCTCCAAAGTGTCCTATCTGAGGCCATCTCCTCTCTTAGGATTAGGTGGGTTAGGTCTTGGCGAATCCGTTCCAACCAACTCTTCTTTAGGCTGCCCCTCCCTCTTCTGCTTATCGCTGTGTTGAGCTGTTCACACCTCCTGACTGGGGTTGAGGTCGGTCTTCTGCTGACATGTCCAAACCATCTTAGGCGGTGCTCCCTCAATTTATCCTCGATCGAGGCTACACCCAGTTCACCTCGTACCACATCATTCCTAATCCTATCCTTTCTTGTGTGGCCACACATCCATCGTAGCATCCTCATCTCTGCCACCTTCATCCTCTGTGTTTGATTTTGTTTCATTGGTCAACACTCTGCCTCATATAGCATAGCCGGTCTTACAACCGTCTTATAGTATTTTTCCTTTAACTTTAGCGGGAACTTTCTATCACACAGCATCCCGGATGCCATCCTCCACTTCTGCCAGCCTACTTTAATCCTGTTGCTGACATCCTCATCCACTTCACCATTCTGGTGTATCATGGATCCCAGATATTTGAAGCTCTCCTTATTTGATACGGCTTCTGCTCCAATCCTAACCTCCTCGGTGTATCATGGATCCCAAATAAACATGACTACATATAGTTTAAATTATCTTGTTTGAGATATGTTACCAAAAATCTATATAGTAACAATATTATACCATTCAAATACCTCATAACTCTATAAACAAGTCAAACCTGTCAAAAACAAATTAAATGGGTAAAACCTATATTCAACCCAAATATCTAAATGGGTTAAATGGGTCAGTCCAAATTCAACCTGCCTTAAAAAACGTCAATCCAAACCCACTATCTTTGTATTATTTTTCTTATTGTATTATCGTATTGTCTCAAATTTTATCAGGTTGATTGAAAATTACAAAGGCCAAAGATGTCACTCGAATTTGATCCTCGTTGAAGACATTTCATCTTTCCTTACTTTACCGATGTATTAAAGGTAAAATTTTATGGTCTAATTTGGTGTAATATTATATTTCGTAACTCAGTAACTAGATTATTTATATTTTAGTATCCAACTGTTTTAAAAATAGTGAAAAAGATCCTAACCGTTTTAAGTTAATAAAAGGGCCTATGAGTTTTTGTTGTTTTAATAAAAAGACCACTCTGTTACAACAAAACTATGAATGAGGAGCCCGAGATCAGAGAATGAAACAAGAGAAGCAGAATATCAGAAAATTGACAGAGAATAGAGCAGGAAGAAGTTGTATATTTTTATTGATAATCCTCTAATACAATCCAAGAAGGATTTATAAGCTGGATTTGGGACCACTCCATACCAACAGCATTGCAACAGATTGTCAGACTAACAAATAGAGAATAAAATGAAATATGTGTGATATGCTATGCTTCAACTAATTTAACTAATTTGGATTTTAATTTGCACTAAACCCACTGAACTATTTTTGCCTGTAACACTCCTTCCCCCTTAACAACACCCTTGTCCTCAAGGGTGGAATTGAGGGTACTTCAGCTGCAGATCGTAAATGAACTCCCGTGTAGATTCTTCCATAGGTAAGCCTTGCCATTTCACAAGTACCTTTGTGGCTGCCCGGTTACCTCGCTTCACCATTTTCCTGTCCAGAACTGCTTCAGGCTGTTTTCTAAGCAGATTCTCCCAGTCGTCTGGTATGGCTATGGGTTGCAGTGGCAAGGGACCATGGTGTAGTTTCAGTTGTGAGACGTGAAACACATCATGAATCCTTGCAGATGGAGGCAATGCTAATTTATAATCCACCTTGCCCATACTGTCTATGACTTGGAAGGGACCATAGTACTTGGGTGCTAGCTTGATGTTGCTGCGATGAGCCACTGAAATTTTCCTATAAGGAAGGAGCTTCAAGTAAACCCAATCTCCAATGTTGAAACTCCTATCATTCCTACTTCTGTTCGCCACTTGAGTCATCCTGTTTTGTACTCTTTTTAGGTGGAACTTGAGTGTGCTGATCATCTCTTCTCTTTGGTTCAGATTTCTGTCCACTGCCTCAACGCTGCTTTCACCACTTAAGTATGGAGTGTGCAGGGGAGGAGGTTGTCCATATACAACTTCATATGGGGTTTTGTGGGTTGCTGAGTGCCAAGTGGTGTTGTACCACCATTCTGCAAGGGGAAGCCATTTAGACCATTGAGAAGGATGAGAGCTACACATACACCTCAAATATGTTTCAAGTCCTCTGTTAACCACTTCCATCTTCCCATCAGATTGAGGATGATAAGTTGTGGATAAATGCAATTCAACTCCTTGAATAGAGAACATTGCCTGCCAAAAGTCACTTTGGAATACTGTGTCCGATCACTGACTATCGTACTTGGGAGGCCATGTGGCTTATATATGTTATCTACATAAGCTTGAGCTACCTCCATAGCTGTATAAGGATGGGTTAAAGTAATAAAGTGACCAGCTTTGTTAAGTCTGTCTACGACCACCATGGTCACATCCTTACCAAGGGACCTCGGAAGTCCCTCTATGAAATCCATTGAAACGTCTATCCACACTGTTTCTGGTATTGGAAGTGGCCACAGTAACCCTGGATAAGCTGCTGTGTCATGCTTGTAGGCTTGACAAATTGAGCATTGTTTAACGTAATCCTTGACATAGTTGCTCATGCCTTTCCAATAGAAGATAGACTTCACCCTTTGTAAGGTGGCATCCCTTCCCGAATGCCCCCCGCTAGGAGAATCATGAAGCCATTGAAGAATCTTCTTTCTCAATTCATCATCGTGGCCTACCACCAGCTTTCCCTTTCTCTTCAATTGGTCTTGTTGCCAAGTGTAATGGGGATATTTTTGCGGGTTAAGCTGCAGCTGCAGAATTAGTTGCTGTAATTGAGGGTCAGACTACCAAGAAAGCTGTAAAAGCTGGTACAAATTACTCTCTACAGAGGATAACATCATACAAACCACCTTCTGGCTTGGAATTCTTGATAACGCATCAGCTACTATGTTGTCTTTACCCTTTTTGTAATCAATAACATAGCTGAATCCCAGCAGTTTGGAGAGCCATACTTGTTGGAAATGGGTGCTGATTTTCTATTCTAGAAAATATTTCAGACTTCTTTGGTCATTTCTGATGATAAATCTGCTATTAATCAGATATTGATGCCACCTTTGCACAGCATGAACTACTGATAATAACTCCTTCTCATATACCGATAGCAGCTGCTGTTTAGGACTTAAGTATTTGCTGAGGTAGGCTAAGGGATGCTGATCTTGTAACAATACTGCCCCTATACCAACATTGCAGGCATCAATCTCCACCACAAATTGCTTGGAGAAATTCAGAAGAGCCAGAACAGGAGCTGAATATAGGGCCTCCTTGAGAGCATCAAATGCTACCTGTGCTTCCTCGATCCAATTCCACTGATCTTTCTTAAGAAGTTGTGTTAAAGGTCTGGCAAGTTGCCCATAACCCCTAACAAATCTCGTGTAATGCCCTGTCAGCCCAAGAAACCCCCTTAATTGCTTGACATTGCTAGGGATTGGCCAATTTCTAATAGCTTCTACTTTCTTTTGGTCTGTTGTAACTCCCCTGCTTGATATGTAATGCCCCAGGTACTCAATTTGTGCAGCAGCGAAGGTACATTTGCTCCTCTTTGCAAAGAGCTGATGGTGCTGGAGGAGGTTAAAAATGAGCTCCAGATGTCTCACATGTTCACTCACTGATGGACTGTAAATTAAAATGTCGTCAAAGAACACTAACACGAACTTCCTGAGCTACGGAGCAAATATGGAGTTCATCAATGATTGAAATGTAGAAGGGGCGTTAGTGAGCCCAAATGGCATTACTCTGAATTCATAATGTCCAACATGGGTCCTAAAAGCTGTTTTGGGGATATCATCCGAGCACATTCTGATATGGTAGTAGCCCGATCGAAGATCCACCTTAGAAAAGATTGTAGACCCGCCCAATTCATCCAAGAGCTCTTCAACCAAGGGAATTGGGAACTTGTCCTTGATGGTAGCTTGGTTTAAGTCTCTGTAATCCACACACATTCTCCATCCTCCATCTTTTTTTTTAACCAGAACTATCGCTGATGCATAAGGGCTGACACTATGCTGAATATACCCTTTAGAGAGCAACTCTTGGGTCATATCTTCAATGAGGTTCTTCTGCATTGCTGGATATCTATACGGCCTCTTGTTGATGGCTTGGGTCCCTTCTTTCAAGTGGATTATGTGATCAAATAGGGGCCTGCTGGGGGGAAGTTGTTGTGGCTCACTGAACAATTCTTCATACTGGTTGAGTAGGTTCTGAACCACGGCTGGTACTGCTGAGTGCTTTTGTTCTGATGGAGAAGCTTCCATTGTCATCAGAGTAGGTTCTGATTGTTCCCTTCCTGCGACAACAACCTGTAATAAGGCAATGAAGGGAGCTTCTGACAAAGCCTTAGTCATTGCTTTAGAACCAACAATCCTACAAGGCTTCACTGTATCTCCTTGCAACACTCTCTTATGATTTTCTACAGAAAATTCCATGGTGAGTTTTTTAAAGTTGCAACTGATGTCCCCTAGTGTGGCTAACCACTTCACACCTAGGACCATATCACATCCCCCTAACGGTATTATCATGAAGTCAGCTGCATAAGAATAACCTTGCATCTTCCACACTAGTCCCTTAATTCTGGACTTGCATACTAAGCTATTGCCATCAGCTACAACTATATTTTGAGGGAGCATTGGCACTACAGGTCCTCTCACGCTGGAGGCCCAAGCCACATCCATGAAGTTATGAGTTGAACCAGAATCGATCAATACATGCACTGCCTTCTTATCACTGGTTCTTGTCACTCTCAAGGTTTGGAAGTGTTGATCCCCGGATAATGCATGTAGAGATATGTGAGCTGCTACTTCATCTGCAGCTTCTGTATCCTGATCCCCTGAATTCTCCTCTACTTCTTCAACACCTTCCTCTTCATCTTCAGCATTGATCACAAAAAGCTGGGGAGTTTTTGACTTACATCTGTGCCCCGGTTCAAACTTCTCATCGCAAAAATAACACAAACCTTTGGCCCTTCTCTCGTGAATGTCAGTTCTGTTCATTGTTCTCTGTCCTCTGTCAGCATCTCCTTGAGTGAGAGGTGTTCTAGGAGTGTTATGCCTCATAAATCGTCCTTTACTACCTCCCATGGTTGGCTTCATATGAGCAGGTGTGGGCAGAATGGCAGCTCTTGCCCGTTTGAATTGTCTAGCTAGAGCCTCAACCTTGGCTTCTGCTAGCTTTGCTAAGCACACGGCTTGCTGTAAGCTTTGTGGATTGTTTGCTCTAACATCCATCTCCAAATCATCCCTCAACCCTGTTATCATGCAACTCACAAGCTGATTTTCATTGAGGTGTACCCGAACAGCTAAAGCATTGAATCGAGCTAAGTAATCAGTCACTAAACCCTCTTGTCTCAAATTCATCAACTCTAACACAGGGTCCTCATAAGGTTTACCAAACCTACTTTGGAGGGCTTTAACATATTCCTCCAATGTGGGTAAGAACTCAGTGTATCTGTTTTTTATCAAACGCTGGTGCCACTGAAGTGCTAATCCTCTAAGGTGCAATGAGGCTAATCTCAACTTATCAAGAGCTGAAGTGTTATCAATTGTGAAGAATTGCTCACACAAGTACAACCACTCATTCAAATTCTCACCATAAAATAGAGGAAATTCAATTTTTGTCAATCTAGAGGCGTAAGAATTATTACTCACTGGATGAGCTTGCCGCTGACGATCTGGTACCACTATATTCCGAGTATTCTGTGCTTGATTTCCAGTTGTTGCAAAGTTACGATTGTTGGCCCTTCCTTGTTGCAGCGTCAACATTCCAGCCATCCATTCTTTCAGCTGAGCCATTGAGGCTTGGAGTTCACTCGATGCTTGTTCCTTGTTTTGCTGCAGGGCATTTCGCAGTTCAACTACTTGAGCATTGGCTGATTGAATTTGAGCCGATAATGTCTCCTCAACCCTCCTGATTTCAGACATGGATCTGGTGTTGTCAGCCATTGTTGATGAGCTCACTAACTCCACAGGTCAGAGGATAGCAGGCTCTGATACCAATGTTACAGCAAAACTATGAATGAGGAGCCCGAGATCAGAGAATGAGAGAAGAGAAGCAGAATATCAGAAAATTGGCAGAGAATAGAGCAGGAAGAAGTTGTATATTTTTATTGATAATCCTCTAACACAATCCAAGAAGGATTTATAAGCTGGATTTGGGACCACTCCATACCAACAGCATTGCAACAGATTGTCAGACTAACAAATAGAGAATAAAATGAAATATGTTTGATATGCTATGCTTCAACTAATTTAACTAATTTGGATTTTAATTTGCACTAAACCCACTGAACTATTTTTGCCTGTAACACACTCTCCGATACGACGATATCGTTTTTCGTTGACAGAATTAACGTGACAATTGGTTTTTATTAATATTATAATAAAGCAGCAAAAATACCCTTCAATACCAGTACTCCTACCTTATAAGCACGAAATTCGAGATGTTGTATTATGTAAAAACTATCTGTTTTCACTTAGTTTGTTGAAGAATATGTTATTGAAGGGTATTTTTGTCGGTTTACTATAGCATTAATAATAAGACAATTACCACACCAGCTCTGTCGACAAAAAATGACATCATCGCACCGGAGAGAGCGTGTTTATTGATATGACAAAAAAATAAGGAACTTTTTATTAATTCAAAAAGATAAGGATTATTTTTATTATTTTAAAAAATATCAGTCTACTAAAATATAAATAACCCTAAATAATTTCATTCTAGATTATTTGTCATACAAATTTGGTATATTTATGAATTGTCTGATATTATTTTTTATTTGTAATATTGATGTTTAAGAAACTAAAAATTAGATCATATAAATGATTTTTTTTCTTATTTTTAATTTTTTAATGTAAATTAAAAAAATAAAAAATAAAAGTTCCTTTCAAAAAATATATTTTAATCTATAAAAAAAATAAAAGAACTACAAACTAGAAAAACACAAGAAACATACCATTAGTATTAATGGAGGGTCCATACTTGGTTATTGGGCTCAGCTAAGCCCGACTAAATTCTCTATTTGGGCCTCAAGGCCCAAACTATGAGGGTACATGAAGCCCCTTTTAATGTCTACGCCGTCGTCCACTTCTCATTTTCTATTTGAGAGAGAGAGAGAGAGAGAGAGAGAGAGAGAGAGAGAGAATGCCGCGTACAACGACGGTGGAGTTGCCGGGTTGCCCTCCACTGAGAGCCCTAACTTTCGATGTTCTCGGTCTTGTTAAAGGTAGTTCCTATCAACTTGTATTGTAATTTCTTTCCTTTTTGAGTTGTTAGAGTATAAAATCATTCCTATGCTAGAGTATAAAATTGTTTATAGGTCATCATTCGTCAGCTTAAGCTTTTGGGATTGATGGTTCATTGACATGATATTAGAGTATTGTCGACTAAGAGGTGATGAGTTTGAATTCCAATTGCCCCTATTTTCAATATTAACATAATTTAAGTATAAGATATGAGGTGGGTCAATACAATATCCTCACTTTATGCCTGCAAGCATCAGGGTGTATTAGAGTATAACACCATGATTGGGCCTTCACCCATTAGCTTAAACTATTAGGATAGTTGGTTCATTGACATGGTGTTAGAGTCTTGTCGACTAAGAGGCGACGAGTTTGAATTCCAATAGCCCCTATTTTAAATATTATCATAATTTAAGTATAAGGTATGGGGTGGGTTGATACAATATCCCCCACTTTATGCCTCCGAGCATCAGGGTGTATTAGAGTATACCACCATTACTGGGCTTTCACCCATTAGCTTAAACTGTTAGGATAGTTTGTTCATTGATGTGGTATTAGAGCCTTGTTGACCAAGAGGCTGCGAGTTTGAATTCCAACATCCCCTATTTTCAAGGTATGGGGTGGGTCTACTCACATTTCAAATCAAACAGACATTTGCTCGAGGGGTCATATTAGAGTATAAAATTATTATTGGGAGTTTACCTATTTGCTAAAGCTCATGGGATACTTAGTTTTTTGACTTCTCTTTTGAGTGAAGAAATCAGTTGATTCTCTGGTGCATCATCTGTATAACTGTCTAACATTGTTGTAATTTGCTTAAATTTTGATTATCTTTTGTGGATTCTGCTTGTTATTAGTTATCGAAGCTCGAAGTAAGCAAGGTGGGATTCCCAAAGTTGTTGAGAGATGGGGTGAGCCTGATTCCTCCAAATGCATCCTCACCGCTTCTATGGATGACCGTAAATTTGATCCTGTACGTGATGTAGTTGAAAATCATTCAAGTTTGTTTGCTAATAGGTTGCCTAAGATCAAAGCGACATATGAACTTTTAATTTCATTAAGTGCATCCCGTATCATGCTTTTACGCCTTTACGCTTTCTATACTTTTTATGATTTATGCTTTCTATGCTTTTTATGATTTATGCTTTTATGCTTTATGTACTTCTGAGGTTGCGAGTCTCCGGAAATAACCTCCCTTTATGGTAACACCCCGAAGTGGCACGTAAACCCCCCCCCCCCCCCCTCCGGACCCTACATTATGCGGGAGCCCTTGAGGCACTGGGTTTGTTGGTATCTATTAGGCTTCTCATCTTGATTTCATCCAAACTTTTAGCTCATTAGCAACAAAAGTTTCAAAAACTACACATGAAGGGTCTAATTTTATCTAATGGTGTTACGTGTATGTTATTCTGGCTGATGATGGAGTATGGAACTGCAATGAGGGGTCTAATTACTATCAATTGATAGTTTTGGGGGTGTATGTGATGAAGTTATACTTTAGAATTACACTTTGATTTCAAGTAGTAATATATGGGACGTGTGAGGTATCTATCCATATACATGTGTTCAGTAGAAACTCCAGCAGTCAGCACTTTAACGTTACATTAACAAGACCCTTTAAAAATTGCTGCCATTGCAATTTGATAGATGGTGTCATGGATTTCTGGATGATCTTTATATTTCACTTTTTGTTTTGTTTCTTCATTTAGCAAGCCTTTATTGAACCCTAGTATTTTATTGAATGTTTGGTTTCTTTACAACCCTTATCTCACTTTGGCAAGATTTCTGAGTGTTGAATTGTTTAATGGATGCAGTTGCTGGCTGTAGGGAGGAAAAACGGTTCGGTGAGTTCACTTAGTGATATGAGTTGACTCACCGCGTTCTTTTGTGTTCTAATGTAGTCTTTCAATGCTGAATATCTCCTTGCATGATGTGTAATAAACAGATTGAAGTACTTAGTCCTGTGAGCGGGGAAGTCAAATTCTCGATCTCCAATGCCGGAAATGATGGTGTTTCTCCTCCTGATGATCCCCTTGTCGGGCTACATTTATTCAGAACACAGAGATCTGAATCATCATCCAAGTATGATAATATTGGTTTGTTTTTTCTTTCGGTAATTAAGGTGCCACTTGAAAGTTTTCTTATGTGCAATGGGTGCATTGAGGATTTTAGACTCAGTGGATGACTCCAAGGGATTGTTTACACCAATGATAGGATTTGAACCCCAGACCTGATGCTTCACGAGGCAAAGCCTGAGTGCCTAACAACTTGAGCCTACTCCTTGGGGTTATGCTATTCTATACTTCTCTTGAAACTAATCTTAAAATTAGAAATCGGAAGTCCTTTTGTGTTTACTGCCTTTTATATAGTTATTGATCTACGCTGTACCCATGAAATCCAACTGCCGTTCATGGTGGCATGACAATCTCGGTCGCGGTGTTACCTAAATTGAGTGTCGTGTATGTTACATAACATTTTAAGAGGATATTATTTGCTTTAAGCCTGATGTTTGAAAAAAAGTCAAATGTATAGCCATGCAAATATTAACTTTTACAACATTGGATAACTTTAACATAAAAGTACTTGTGTTTTAATAAATAAAATATTGTGTATGCAATGCCATTACAAAAGGTACTATTATGTCATCAGCGAATGCAGAATAACTAATCCAAAATCCATTATGTAGCGGATCATTTACACCTTTACGTTGAATCATGTATGTTTATAAGCTATGTTTAACTTCCTTTTGTAAATCATTTCATCCTAGGTCCTGCACCCTGCTTACATGTAGCAGCAAGGGTAAAGCGAGCGTGCAGTCAGTTGACGTACCCAATACGGTATGGAATGTATGCGGTTCCGGTAGCATTTGTTGCTGTAAGGTGGATGCTAGTGAAAGATATTCGGTCTTTGGTGGGTAAGTCTTGGTTGTGTGCTTACTTAGTGGAAAAGATTCAGGAATTACGTGGAGTTTGAATCATGATATGTGTGTGTATATACAGGAAAAATAAGATGAAATATTCATGATGATGCTTACTTTTGTGTGCCACAGACATTAAGACATCATGCATTATGGTGGTCACGTTGGATTTTGTGATGGAAAATAAGTTGTTTTTAAACTTACGTTTGCAAGAATCTGATGTTGTCCATGTAAGAAAATTGTATGGATGGTGCTAAATGATACTGGGATGATGTTCATTTTTGTGGGCGATGGACATTACATATGGGTTTCGGTGGTCTCGTTGGATTCTAAGGAAAATAAGTAGTTTTTGCATCTTATGTTTGCAAAGATTTGATGATTTCCATCTGAAGCTTCATGGATAATGCTAAAAGATTTAGGATGATGCTAATGTTTCAGTCGCAGATATTACGTAATGGGCTGTGGTGATCGTATTGGGTTTTGTAGGGGAAACAAGTTGTTTTTGAACCTTATGTTTGCATGAATACTCAATGAATAGCCATTTAATCTCGAATTTTTATACCATGTTCATAGTTTTGAACATGTAAATTCATTTATAAATATGTTTCCGCAAACAAAATTGAAGACCATTGCTAAAGTACTATTATGTACTATTATGCACGCCAATCGCATGATGGCTAGTCCGAAATACATTATGTTACTTACCGCACTTTATCTGATTCTCTAACTCACAGTAAAGAACAACAACAACAACTGACCCAGTGCCTCAAAGGCTCCCTTATATGCAGGGTTTGAGGGGGAGGATGTACGCAGCCTTACCCCTTCAAGGTGTTACCCTTAAAGGAGACTGTGTCCGAAGATCCCCGACTTGATTATATAACTCACAGTACATTTTCTTTTCAGAAAAGGTGTGGAATTTAACATGTGGGATCTTGAGAAGGCGGATAAAATTTGGACTTCAAAATCTGTAAGCTTCTAGTTACTTCCCGATGCATTCTGTCAATGCTGATTACATACCTGCAACTTTCATATCAAATTTGGAGTTGCCCTTAATTTATTGTATTGTCCTTGGCAGCCCCCGAAAAACAGCCTCGGCATTTTTACTCCGACATGGTTTACATCTGTGACTTACGTAAGCAAGGATGATCACCGTAAGTTTGTTGCTGGTACCAACAACCATCAGGTAACGTTCAGACCAAGAAAAATCAACGGTTTCCATAGGAGTATAAATAAGTTGAGCCAAGCTTTAGCTTGCTAGGCTTGATGCTCGACTCGAATCTTACTGAGTTAGGAAACTTTTGAGATTAAGCTGGGCTCACTATGATTTGTGAACTCCAGTTCGGCTTAGCTCTTGAACCTAACTTGATGAGATCCGAGCTAAGCTCGCTGTGTTGAAGCTTGATCTTGGCTCATTTGGCATCAAGCTGGGTTCATCTACTTTCAAACCTAGCTCAACTTGGTACACTTACGCTCAACTTGGTACATTTAGGCTCATAGTTTAGCTTGATAGTGGTTAATTTAAGCTTACGAGCCACCGATGTGAAGAAGCAATGGGCCGTGTAAATGAGACCGTGAAGAAGCAAAGTTCACCTCATTTAGGCACTCTATCTAAGCTTGTTCAGGCTTAACGAGATTTAAGTTTGGCTCATTAGGCTCATACTTAGCTCAACCTGGAATATTTTACGCTTGGAATATAGCTTGTGATTGCCTCATCTAAGCTGGCGAGCCACCAAGCTTGAGCCTGGCTTGACTTCAACCTCAAGCAAGCCAAGCCTTTCGAATATTATAATGAGTCAACTTATGATAGTTCGCTAGCTGGCTTGGCTACTGCTAGGTACTTCTACCTATTCATAAATAGTTTGTGCGTAAGTAATTATGAACTTGTGCTTGTTTCTTTTTGCCCCCTCAACAGGTTCAGCTCTATGATATAGCAGCTCAGAGAAGGCCTGTGTTATCAGTTGATTTCAGAGAGACCCCCATCAAATCGGTTGCTGAAGATGTAGATGGACATACTATATATTTCGGAAATGGCTCCGGCGACCTTGCCTCTATTGACATACGCACAGGTATTATTGCACATCTTAGGCTACTAATTATGTATTGCATGATGTTAGGGATTCAATCTGGCTATCATAAAGTCAGAAATATGAGAATTACAACAACAACAACAAACCTAGTGTTTCAAGGGCTCCCGCTTGAGCAGGGTCTGGGAGGATGAGATGTACGCAGCCTTCCCCCTTGAGGGTGCTACCCTGGAGAGAGGCGCCACGGGCCCCAACCTGAGAGACATTTTCTAAGGTTTTCTTGAACTGGTATCATTACAAAGTGTCTTAACCCTTTGTTTGACAATTGGGTAAAGGAGCGTAGTGATAATGTAAGGGTAATTTGGCAATTTCTTTAGGGGCAGCTAGGGGTGTAAATGAGCCGAGCTGGCTCGTCATGAGGCTCGAAAAGCTCGGCTCGCTTTGAGCCCAAGCTGAGCTGAGCCGGCTTGTTTAGCGAGCCGAGCCCGAGCCTATTGAAGCTCGACCTCGTAGGCTCGCGAGCCCAAGCGAGCTTAAACGAGCTTTTTTTAATATAATATATTTGCTTAAATATTGCCCAATGAATCCATTTTGGAGCCTAAATGAGTTGAGCCCGAGCTTAAATGAGCCCAAACGAGCCTATATTGAGCTTAAATGAACCGAAATATTGCAAGCCTAATTTGAAGCTCACTGAGCTTAGATTGAGCCGAGACGAGCTCGAGCCCGAATTTTCCAAGCTTCGAGCCGAGCCCGAGCTAAGCTTAAAGCTAACGAGTCGAGCCTCGAGCCTGGCAAGCTCGGCCTCAGCTCAAATACACCCCTAGAGTGTAGTGAGGGCTAATTTTGTGGGGTTGGGGAGGGGGGAGTAATATTTTTACTCCTCAAATGGATGTGTGAATGAGGGGAGGATAACATTCTAAAAATTGTAATTCTCCTTCGTACCCTTATCCATTTACTCGGTTGCTAAATGAAGTTATCTTTTTATCCTTCTTTACCCTTACCCCTCTCTATCAGTTGTCAAACTGGGTGGGGATTACACAGGGAAGAGGGATTTTTGGTCGGAGGCGAGCTGAGATTTGACTACCTAGCAAACCTTAGAAACTCGTTTTGTGTGTAAGCTGATATCACGCATGTAATGAGTATCATTTTGTTTAGTTAGTACCATCAGTATGTCGAACTTTGAACGATGATATGGAAGATCTCAATTTTTGCTCAAAGATGATCTGCTCCAGCATTTGCCCCGGATCCTGATTGATTTCATTTTGTTCTTTTGGGGAATATAATTAGGAAAATTGTTAGGATGTTTCGTGGGGAAGTGTTCAGGAAGCATCAGATCGATAGCTAGACATCCTGAACTTCCGGTTATAGCTTCATGTGGTGAGCTTCCGATTATCTATCTATGTATATATTTTTTTCTGCTGATGCTTTTCTGAAGATTCAGTTTCTTTGTTTGTTTATTTGATTGTTTTATATTAATTTTCGGAATCAGGATTGGATAGTTACTTGCGGTTATGGGATATAAAGTCCAGGCAGCTTCTCTCTGCGGTATGTTTTTCGCTGCCCTTTTCCTATTGGAAAAAAGTGTCAGTTTTTTCTCGAAAATTTCAGTTTTCTCGGAAAATTTTTGAGACTGCCACGTTTTTCTGGAAAATTTATTCAGATGCCTCGTAATTTTTCAAGTATTCTTCAGTATTTTCTGTGCTTTTTGAACTTTTCTGAGCGTTTTCTTATATTTTTTTAAAATTTTTATATGAAACATTTTGGAAAATATAGATAGAAAATTTGGAATTTTTTCAAATTGAATGTGTTTTCAGAGTGTTATCAGATGTGTCTTGAACGTTAAATAACGTGTCTTGGGGATCGTGTAACCTAATGGCTCGGTAAAAGTTCGTAAAGTAATGGCAGTTATATTTTTATGTAACGATATTTATTTGATTTTTATGATCATTATGCGATGGTGAGATTTTTATAAATATATTGTACCGTGGTTGCGGTGCAGGTTTTCCTAAAGCAGCATCTGACTAGCGTTATCATAGATTCCAGCTTTGTTGATGAAGGTGCGTTCACTTACTCAGGCTCTATCTTTGTCTGAATAGGCTATTTAGATGTTGGTACGACACTTGTACTCGTAAATGGAATCGGGTTCTAGTAAATGCAATCCTATGTACATTATGTTGATCAATTAAAATGACTGGTATCAGGGGTGTACATGGGTGAGCCGAGCTTATCAAGCTTCAAGCTTGGTTTGGGCTTAAGCTTGAAGCTCGCCGTGTTCGAAAACTATAGGCTTAACCTCGTCTCGGTTGAGCTTGAACCTAACTCAGTCAACTCTAAAGTTGGATCATTTAGGTTCAGACTTGGTTGAATTGGGTATCTTTAGGGCATTTTATCTGGCCTAACTGTCAAAAGCCTTGTTTTTTCGGAAGCGCTTTCGTATGTTGTTGCTTTTGCTTTGGAGGAAAATCGCTATTTCTCTGGTTTTGCTTGAAAGAAGAAAATCGTTTCTACTTTTGTTTAAGAACACTTTTCTTTCAAGTCCAAACACCCTAAAATCTAAAGAAGTTCTTTTCCTAGAAAAATTATGTTTGGAAAGCAAAGAAACTTGGCTGGACAAGCTCGTTAAGGCCTGCGATCCCTACAAGCTTGAGCTCCTTTAGGCCTAGACTCGGCTCCGTTCATTTACGCTACTAAGTGGTATGTTTACAATGCTGCTGCATCAAACAGAGACTTCAGTGCCTTCAACAGAAGAACTGGGAGACGAGGTTCACCGAGCGAATGACACTGAGAACCAATTTGAAACCGAAGAGGTTCTGCTGGCGAAGAGGAAAAAGGGTTCGGAAGAAAGCAACAGCATAAAGAAGAAGATGAAGTCTAAGAAGAAGAAGAAATCGAAGAAGGCGAAGATCGAAGCTGACGCTGGTGATGACAGTTCATGATCTCTGCAAGAATGGCTTCAATTACAAAACGAAGTTTTGAATGGAGAATCAGATGCTTCTGGTGCATTTTGTTATGAGAAATACATCAAGTATCGGAGATGCTACAAGCTTCTTATTTGGTATTGTTTTTTGTTTACTGGTTTTGATGTTTTTAGAAAGATAAATCCGAATTTTAAAAATTTTTCTTGTTTTTTATTTCTTATTTTTAACTGTCACTTTACTAGAAGACCAAAAATAAGAAAAAAGTATTTTTAAATATTGTTTGTAGTTTTCAAATAATCAAAAACTGTAAACAAAAATGATACCATAAAAGCTTGAAATATGTGAGGTTCTGAAATCGTGCTCATAGCTTTTTCGTTTCGTTGTATCCTTATTTAGTTACTCTCTTTTATTTCTGTTTTTTTTTGGTAATTTAGGTTCAAAAGTCCTACGAATTTTTGTCTCAATTTGTTTGGATAGCACAGATTTTATGTCAAATATATGTAATGAGTAACTGACATTCCTTCTGGTTGAATGTGAGTGAGATTGCTCTCTTAAAGTGGAGGTGATAATGCTTACTTGTATTGATAACCCTTTTCTTTACTTGTTAAATAATGCGCATGAATCATTTTATAACCGTAATGATGTTGTCATATTTGTGTAAATAAGAGGGGTACTAACACGCAAGTATTGAATCCCATTAAAACTCTGAAGTTAAGCGTGCTTGGACGAGAGTAGTATCAAGATGGGTGACTTCCTGGGAAGTCCTCGTGTTGCACCCCTCAGGTTGGCGGTTCTCGGAAACAGCCTCCCTTCGGGGTATCTTGAAGGGGGAAGGCTGCGTACATGTCCCTCTCGACGTTGCTTAGGTGGGAGCTCTTAGGACACTGGAATTTTGCTTTGCTTTTATGTCGAATTTACTCTTAAATTGAGACAAAATATAACAAGTGTGGCAATTAATTAATTTGCTTAATTATGTGGAATTTGGGTCATTGTATAACCGAAATCATGTTGTGTCATATTTGTGTTATCGTGCTAGACACGACCCGCTTGACTTCCCGAGTGGTGAGACACAAAGGAATAGAGTTTGTTGTATAATTCCAATTTATAAGGTTCCATACATGACTAGGGTGTAAATGAGCCATACCAACACGAGTCTTCATGATCAACGCATCATAAAACTCAGGGCACGTTAATTTCCAGCTCCAGTGCATTTGTTGAACGAGCTAAGTCCAACAACAATAACAAACCTAGTGCCTCAACAACTCCCACCTAAGCGGGGTCTAGGAAGGGTGGATATACGCAGTCTTACCCTTTTAGGGTATAACCCTGCCGAGAGGCTGTTTCCGAAGACCCCCAACCTTATGGGGTTGGCAACACGAGGACTTCCCAGTAGGTCACCCATCCTAGTACCATTCTCGCCCAAGCACGCTTAATTTTGAAATTCTAATGGGATCCGGTGCATTAGTGCCCGGTAAAGAGCCAAGTCCAAGCCTAATAAAGGTCAATCTTGATAGAATTTATGAGCATAGAATGATCTTCAATGAGCTCAAACAATTTGTGCTCAAATCAGATATGGCCAAGCCGGAACCTATATGAGCCGAGCTCAATGTTTTCTGCGGCTAGACGTTGACGAGTCAGACCTCGATCCTAGGTGTGCTATGGCTCAGTTCAGTTCATTTGCACCCATAACACTGATGTCGACAAACGAATAATTACAAAACAAGAACTAAATTTCAGACAGCACCTATCAGTTAAAAGAAAAGACAGAACAGTTGGGGCAACAACAGGAAGCACGAGCACAAAGGAATACGATTCAGAGCAGTTGAAATTTGCTTTTGCAAGCTATTATGACCAGTTTGAATTGCACAGACAAGCTCAAAACCAGAAATTGATGGTGGATTCTTGTACAAAAAGAAAATAAATGATGGTGGATATTGTGTTGGATTGCGTTCCAAAACGGCTTTTTTTTTTTTTTTTTTTTTATAAAAATTACTGGGGTGTAGTTTCCTCTTTCTTCTGTGGCAAGTACCTATTCACAACAAAAAAGAATCACACACACATCAATTCTTTTGTCCACTATTACATTTGTTCGAATAGCACCTAATAAGTCATCACGATAACAACAACAAACCCAGTGCCTGAAAGGCGGTAGGGTCTTGGGGGAAGGGGAAGGAAGGGGGGGAGGGAGGGATGTACGCAATCTTATCCCTATAAGGTGCTATTTTGAAGAGATGTGGTTTCTAAGGGGCCCCCACCCTTAAAAGCACAACAAGAGAATTGACACGGACAGTTTCACATCAATGAAAGCTCCATCAGAGTATAAAATCATTTCTGGGCCTTCACCTAATAAATTAAACTTTTGGAATAGTTGGTTTTTTGACATGATATTAAAGACTTATTAGCCGAGAGGTTATGAGTTCACACTCCAACAAGCTAGATTGTTGGTTTTAGTATAATTTAAGCATTAAGGTGTGAGATAGGCTTGTTTCTTATCCATGCTTCAATGGATATTTGCATGACAGGATATGTCGGAATATAAAACCATTCCTAAATCTATATCGAACAACTTCAACAATTTGGGATATTGGTTCTATCACTATGAAGTCTGCATAAGTAATGGCATTCCCTGATCTAAATCTTCTCTATACTTAGGGGTCACTCCAGCTAGAGATTTGGATTTGAAGTTAAACAAATGGGTTGAATATACGTCTGGTTGTGGTCAACCTCTATCCAACTAGACAAGTCATACTCCACCAAAACCTGACCTTCGGATCTCCAAACCAACCACCTCAATTATTTTTTTCTTCTTTTTTTTCACTTCTGGTGATTTTTTGACAATTTAAATCCAGAGACTCAAACTCTAGTGAAAGAATACAAAAACTCAAGATATAAATAAACTTAAATGACTCATATTAGTGCGAATAAAGACAAAACTCAATATGATTTTATAGCTCAAGTGGTGGTGCT
This sequence comes from Simmondsia chinensis, assembly GCA_018398585.1. NCBI lineage: Eukaryota > Viridiplantae > Streptophyta > Magnoliopsida > Caryophyllales > Simmondsiaceae > Simmondsia > Simmondsia chinensis. Next base: position 431,573 of record JAGTTD010000012.1, on the reverse strand, counting down.
GCTATGAGGTAAGGGATCAACTCAAGTAAGAGCCCGAAAAGTTGTACGGATCAGAACTCTAATAACGCGAGTGCTCGCAGTGGTGGGCTTGAAAATTTTAAAAAAGGAACTTGAATTCTAAATGAGACCTAGGTATGAGTGGGTTGGATGTCGAATGGTTTAGACGTTAAACCATACATTTTCCTATCGTTGTATCAGATTCTTTTGTCACGTTGGGTGAAATTTCTGAGTGAATAGAACATGCATTTGATCTAGGTTGAATTTTCATCCGCAAGTAGGTAAGTTTCCGTATAAGTTAAGACTTTGGACCTCCAGGACACACATGAATAGAATCAGAAAACATGAAGAGCTGAATCATAGAGTCATAGATTTGAATCAAACTTTACCCATTAGCCCTCGCCCAGCGGGATAATTGATACAGTTGCACAGTCTCATTTGAAGCATGGCATGCTAGAAGTAGATAATTACGCGGCTGTACCATCCAAGCAAACCTCATAAATAGTCCCGAGTATACGCACATTGCTGTAATTCCAATCCATTAAATGCAGTTAGTACATCAATATACTTGACAATTGTAAATACAGATAACAAATACGCTAATAACTTCAACCTGCAGTCATGTTTCCAGATATCATTTCAGGGGGTTTATTCATGTCCACCAGCCCCTGTCGATAACATAAGTTATGAGTGTCAATGTAGGAATTTAGTAACTCAATACATTTAGTATGGTGAGAAAACAGGAAAAAAAGCACTTTGCAGTCCTTGTTCCTTGTACCGTGAAAGCAAGAACAATATGTCGTAGGGCGCAGCATTCACATTGAGTTTTCAAGGAAACATGAGCTATTTAAGCCTCACGTCGGCAAAAGTTCAAATGACAGCTGTAGAAACATTAATTTTGAAGCCCATCTGATAGTTTTCGACATGTACATACATTTACAAGTAAAATAGCATAACTCACCGTCAATTGCATAATGGCTAGCTCTTTGTTATATAAACCGTAAGCTACATAACAGTCTTTATTTGATTGCATGAGTGAAAGACAAAAAAAAATAATAATAAAAATAAAAATACAAGAATCGTTAAGTATGAGGTAAAGAAGCATACAGCAACGACGAAACCCCAGTTTGCAATGGGTCCCCAAAAATGGGTTGTTTTGGGACCAACAGGACTGTTCAAAAATGCTCTGAAAGTAGAAGCCATGTTCCTGAACCTGTTACACATCCACAAAGTTAGATGTTAAGGCTCCATTTGTTAAAGAAGAAGTCCTCTTTCCCCTACAAATGTTTTCCTTCAGAAAATAAGCACCTGCAATCCTTATTTTGTTTAAAAGAGAACATCTTCCACCAATGATCATATGTCTTGTAATAGGGCAACATAAGTAGTGATACAACATATATGATCAAGATTCGGACCGATAGATATCCTGAAGCTTCTTGGGCCACTTGAAATTATGATTTCCCCATTTTACAAATGAAATCATTTTTCACCCATTGAGTGATGTTTTCTGTCAGTGAATACACGCCAAATAACAAGAAAGAGGAAGATTAGTTCCTACATTTTAAAACAGAGCCTAAACATTTTCTATCTAGGTCTCATCTTTTGGTATGCAAGCAGAGTGGGGAAAGAAAAGACTAGAACCGAAGACCACTTGGCCTAGAAACTCAATCTTGGTAGTGGTTTAATGCCAGATAAAGGCCTCATAATATTTTGTCCCAAAGACCATTAATCAGAAATCATCGATAATACAACATAATGATGCAAACCTAGAAAAAGTTTGTAGACAAGCATTAGGCCATCGAAGATTTTTGTCGCATTTCCTTTCCAGTCCAACACTGGTAGCTGGGTTTCAGAGTAACTTAAAAACAAAGAATGTTACACTCTATGCAAAAGAATATCCTTTACACTAGACCTAGGTTGTAATAATCTAAAGATCACAATTAGGTCACGCAGGACCAATGAAGAACCCAAGCAATCTAAGCAGTTGCTTGGGCACCAATTTGGTAAGGGTTCATATTGTAAATTAATTATATTATGAATCTGATTCTACCGCATATTAATAACGACCTGTGTATATTGTATACAAATGTATATGTAAATATACGATATAAATGATACATATTAGTTAATATCTTACTATAAAATAGATTACTTGAGATATACTTAACCTGATCTGAACACCCAGTAATCAAGAAATCGCCCACCAATTAGGGGTGTAAACGAACCAAATTTTGATAAACTACTCGTAATCGAAGTTGATTATGGTTTGTGTGTGTTTGTTATTAAGCCTAGATAGCTTATCTAGCCCAGTTTGAGCAAGTTGAATAAGCTTAACAAGCCAAGTTTTCACAAGGGGGTGTTCAGCTTGTAACGTTCAAGAACAGTTTAATAAGGGGCTTCTTAAGGTCTCGGTAAGAGCTCGTTAATGTGTCATTAATAGTTAGTATTAGCTCGAAAATGTCTTGATAATGGTTCAATAGTAACTCGAACAATTCAAATTGATAGAGAGCTTGACTCTGACAAGCTCGATCAGTTATGAGATCAATTTTGCTTCATAACGTGCTGAAATCAGCTCAATAAGCCAAGTCGAGCCGAGTATCTAACATATTAAAACCTTATCGAACCGAGCTACAACAAAGGTTCAGAAGCTAGATAAGAGCTCTGCTTGAACTTGAACTCGATTAGGCTTATTGAGCTTGCGTTAACAAGGGGGTGCTTGGTTGGCTCAGCTCATTCACACCCTTAACACCAATCAAAACTTGTTTTGGGCCCCTAAAATCACTAGATCGCCCTGAGGACACACCAAACCCCAGTCTCATCTGATAACATACTTGAAAGCACAAACCTTTACTCGGCTTCATTATGCTATTACCCATCACCACATTTATTTTACAACCTAATTTCAGTAATCTACCAACATTTTTCTCCTTTCCACACTTTTCTGCCATTTCTACATCAAAATAACCCTAGCTTATCGTGAATTGAACGATATTAAAGTATAGAACAAATAACGCATGAATTTCAAATATATAACTATCCAAAAATCTTCAGATTGCAAATTAAAGCAATAGATACATCAGGAAACACATGGAACACAAATTGAAACTAATTAAACGAAAAAACAAAATCGAAATGAATGATCAAATGCGATTGTATTGGTAGCTCGCGATCAAAAACGTACCTCGCTGAGAGATTCTAAATCGGACACGATCCAAAGGACTAAAGAAAAAGAAGGAGAAGAAGAGGAGAGAGAGAGAAGCCCGGGGGGGGGGGGGGGGAAGGTTTAGAATTTTCAGATGTCTGACCGGGACAAGGCTCAATTTACCTAACCATTTGAATGGGCTCGAAAGGCCTGGTTTTTTCTGGGCCTTAGGCCCAACTAGCAGAGGAAGTCAAAGGAAAATTATATAGTATTAGCACTTGAAGACTTCATTTAATTAGGATAAAGACATTTTTTTTTGGTTAATATTATTATTTATTTAAACCAAAATTAAGGATTATTTACGTTGAAGGTACTTGTACTTTACTCAATGTGTCTATTTGGTCATTATACTTTTAATTGTGCCAAAAAAAAAATTTAGTCCTTGTATAATTGAAATTGTATCAATTTGGTGCTTAAAGTAAAATTCATGTCAAGTTGTTAAGAAAATTTTTAACAGTTCGACCGTGGATTAAGTTAAATGGAGTCAAACGGTGGATCTGTAGTGAGTTACTTGCATCTAAAGTAATTATAGCATTAAAGATTACGTTAATAACTTAACTTAAATTTGATCAAAGGACTAAATTGGCATAACATATATTGTAGAAAAACTAAATTAACACAATAAGAAAGGTAACGAACAACGAAAATAACCCTTAATTTTGTAAAACTTACTTTTATTTGATCAATGAAAGAGTATAATGTTTATAATGTATGCGAAAAGAGTAATATGTTATGTTTGAAGAAAAAAACAAAAAGCATAACATGCTGTACGAGAAACAAGAAAGATATTGACATGTTTATCATAAGAAACCAGAATGATAACAAAGAGATAGAATAAATAATACGATAGACGATTTGCCAAGTCGGACGAAGACACAATAGTAGATACGACAAATAATGAAGTTAGTGTCTTTTTTTCTTCTTTCATATTATCCTAAGGGATATAGCCTAATGGTGATGTTCTCCGGCTGTCAACGACATGTCTCGTGTTTGATCCCCACAAGGCTGTAAGTGGCGTTATTATAATTTTTCCGAGAACATATTTGTCTCCTTATATATACGATTAAAGAACGCATTTTTTATTCCTTTTCACAAATATAATGCTCCTCTTAAGCCATTTTGGCCCATAATTTAGAATCAATATAAGACAGAGTGAAGAAGAAAATAACTTCAATTCTTCTTTTTTTTTTTATAATTAACGGCATAGCCAAAATACAAGCAGGCAACTCGATAGAGCGAGCCCGGAGCCACCCCGTAAACAATAGTGGGTACAAAAAAGCCAAAATAAACAAGGAAAAGAAAAAAAAACAAAACCGAAAAAGGCACCACAACACCATTAAAATGGGATAAAAAAAAAAAGAAAAGAAAAGAAAAGGCAGAGACCAAAACTAGCAAAACTAGCACGGCAACAGACGGATCCGGAACAGAAACACACATAGAAACACCTCACATAAGACGAAGCCAAGACCTGGAAGAGGGTGGAAGACAGGAGGGGGAAAACCCCACTTCCCCACGATGCTAGCAAGCTACCCAGCAGGATGGGGCCAAACAAGAGGGGTACTGAGCCAACAACACAGGGAAGGGGCAAGAACGTACAGGTTGGCGGGTGAAAGATGACGAGTTCCCTGAAGGCCTCTTGAGGTATAGTATCACATCGTCCAAAGTCAACTGTAGGTGGGTCAGGTGGTTCAACATCAATTCTTCTTACTAAGTCAACTCTCTCCTTGTGACAATTTGAAGGCAGTGAAGCTCAAACTTCATTCATTCAACGATTGGAACCTAATGATTTCTTTTCTTACTTTCTCATGAAAATGTCAAGACTTTCATGTAACAAATATGGAACTAAGCTCAACTAAATCGAGTTTTGAGCCTTGATGAGCTAAGCTCAAACCAGGTCAAGCCTATACACAGCTTAAATAAGTTTAAATAAAGCAAATTAAGCTCTAATTCGAGTTAAGATGAGTCTAGCTCAAGCTTGTAACAAGCTGAACTCAAACTCAAGGTTTGAAAGCTCAGCTCAACAACAACAAAAAAAAACCCAGTGCCTCAAAAGCTTCTGCATAGGTGGGATCTAGGAGGGGTAGATGTACATAGCCTTACCTCTTCAGAGTGTAACCTTGCCGAGGCTGTTTCCGAGAACCCCCAATCTTATAGAGTTGGCAACACAAGAACTTCTTAGGAGGTCACCCATCCTGGTACTACTCTCGCTCAAGCATGCTTAACTTCTAAGTTCTAATCGGATCCGGTCTCGCCCAAGCCAAGCCTCAATGCTCACGAGCGGGCCCGGCCCATTTACACCCCTAATTAATGCCAAACTTTCATGTAATGAACACAACCCTTTTTCATGAATTAGTCATACAGTAAATTAGAAGATTAACTTCATTATGAAAATAATACACAAATCCCTACATTGCAGATGAATCAAATAAAACAATCCCTCATCACTCTCCGACTGCCACTGACAAACAATCTAACTCAACCCAGCAGAGTGACTCCCTCTCACATCCCTCTCTCCAGCATAGCCCGGACCCGAACCGGCAACCCGTATAGCCGAATGAACCCGCCCGCATCCGCCTGATCGTATATCTCCCCGGTCTCGAACGACGATATATCCTCCCTATACAAGCTATGTGGACTGGTCCGACCCGTTACGGATACGGACCCCTTGTAGAGCTTAAGAGTCACTGACCCGGTCGTGGTCCTCGTGATCCGGTCCATGAACGCGTCGAGTGATTCCCGAAGCGGATCAAACCACCGGCCCGCGTAGACCAGATCGGCATATTGTAGGGCAAGGGAATCCTTGACCCGGATTGAGTCACGGTCCAGGGTCAAGGACTCAAGCTCACGGGCAGCGGTGAAGAGGATGGCCCCACCCGGGGTCTCGTAGACACCGCGGCTCTTCATTCCGACTAGCCGGTTCTCCACCATGTCTATGCGCCCTATCCCATGCCGGCCGCCTATCTCGTTGAGCTCCGATAGAAGGGTTGCCGGAGAAAGCTCCTTGCCGTTTACCGAGATGGGGGTGCCGGAGACAAACCCAATGTCAACGTATCTGCAAGGATTTCAGTACATGAGAGAGTTCATAAGCGTGTTCATTTCGCAGAAATTTTCAAGGTTTTCAGCCTTTATTTCTTGAAGTGTTTTATATGAAAAATAAAATTTGGATAATACAGGAAAATTTTAAGAGACAGAGAAAACAATTCCTCGAATTACAAAGGAAAACTTAGAAAACAACCGAATAGTGTTTTTTCGAGATTTTAGTACAAAATGGAATTTAAGGGCCCATTTACATCATGAAAATTCCTTAATTTTTCCATGAAAATTTTCCAAACTTGCGTTTCCCTGCCTGCTTACCACGTTCAAATGATCCAATTTTCCAAAATTTTTGGAAAAAACCGATATTCTTGGAAAACTTGGAATTTTCGTATAGTGAATAAGTCCAGAACTTTCCATAACTCACCAACACGCATCAGTCTTAAAATAGATGTGATTTTTGACTTTTCTAAGGCAAAACAAGTTATAAATCACAGTACAATCACGGTCAGGAATTTGCAAAGGTGGTGCGTTGCGAATGTAGCATGATAGGTCGAGACACGAGGCACTTGTAAACATGACTAAGCTAATTTCTATTACATATTAGCCGTTACATCACATAACAGCTATTATTTGATTCCATAAGTCAAACAAGTGAAGTAGTACAAAGTTTAAATCAGTGTAATATATTCTAAATTGTGGTTGAATTTCATTTTCTACGACATTTAATTTGAGACAGATGAAGTAGTAAGCAGCATACTCGGGCGTATCAGGAGCATCTTGAGGGTCAACCGTCATCATGTACATGTCCTTCTTGGGCTCCACAGCAGGGTCTTCTAATATGTCTCCCTTAACATTCCACATTATTTTAGTACGTTCAGGGAAGAGATTATGAGCTTAAATGTGTCAAAACGAGCTTAGTTTAAGCTTCAATTAACTAAGATTGAGTCTAAATGATTCTGAACGAGCCCTGGTTGAGCTCAAATAAGCCTAAGCAAACAAAGCTTGGCTTAAAGCTCCATGAGTTGGCATTGAACTTAACCAAGTAGAGCCGAACTGAGGCTCAAGTGAGCAAAGCTTGAGCCTGAGGTCTCTAAGCGAGCTTTAAGCCTAGCTGAAACTAAGCAAAAATGTCGCAGAGTGAGGCTCGAGCCTAATGAGAGCTGTTTAAACAGGCCATTAGATTGTTATTATTGTCAATTGAAAGTAAAACAATGAACTAGAAAATCATAGTTTCGCCATCTAGTGGTGTTTGTCAGTTCAAACTCAAACCAGAACAAATTGGATCAAAGATCAATAGAGGTCTATGCTGGACCAAGGACCGAACTAAATAATACCGATCTGGTCCACTCTTGAACCAAATTATTCGGTTCTATGTTTTGCTTCAGACCGGTAGATTAATAATATAATGATAATTATTCCTCTAAAACTGGACGAGATTAGACTAGCGAAAGTCCATATCAACGACCATGAAGTGAACCGAAAAGCAACAGATCCAACATGGACTTTCAATCAAGACTGAGTAACATAAAAGGATTTTTTATGAAGGTAAGGAAAAAAACGCCTTAGGAGATTGTTCTCGGGGAAAGATTACCTCATGGCTAAGGTGCCACAAGTTCCTATCTCTGCTGTAGATGGACTTCTTGGTCACCGGGACTGGCACGTTATGTTTCTTTGCATATTCGATTGCATCTTCTCTTCCTGTTATATCCCATTCCCTCCATGGAGCCACAACATTCAATGCCGGATTCAGAGCGAAAAAAGTGAGCTCAAACCGGACCTGAATAAAATTAAATCATTGTCACCATTTTACAGCCAAATCGAAAACAAAACAAGCTGCATTTACGTTTAAGGCTTTGTTTGGTTAAATGGAAGATTGTTTTTGGACAAAACCATTTCAATCAAATAACCAGCACCCCCCAGTGCCTCAAGGGCTCCCGCATAAGCAGAGTCCCCGGGAGGTGGAATGTACGCAGCCTTATCCCTTCAGGGTACGACCTTAAAGGGAGGCTGTGTCCGAGAAAACATTTCAATTAAATAATTTCTATTAAAAGATTTTGTCTTTCTAGTTAAAGAAAATGGTTCATTATACAATTTGTATGTGTTTTACACTCAGTCAAGTTAAGGTTGAAGTGAAGCATATGACTCTGAGATTACGATGCAAAACTTTCCCCCCCATGAAGAAAAATGTTTTCCCCCTTTTGTTAAGGGGATGTTCGATTTCCCCTCGATGGAGGAGAATAGTTTCTATGTTCGTGATTAGTCCTTTCAGTCATATAAAGGAATAATAGAATTGAAACGAAAATTATTTTCTATCAAAACAGACGAAGCCTATGTGTAAACATATGAACATAAACCATGCCTGATCGTTTCCTTTTCCTGTGCATCCATGTGAAACCGCATCTGCACCCACTTCTTTGGCAACATCAACCATGGCCTGATGAAGAAATAGGTTGGAACTGAACCTTGATCAGAAAACGATAGACAGAAACAAAATCCGAAAATAGAAGGGATCCGGTTCCAGCTAGCCATTATACAATTGGCCGTTATATTATAGTAATTTTGTAGCAACCTAAGAAATGCATATATCTTGTATTTTGTTTTTTAAAACATGCATATGCAAGTGTTTCCATATTATTAAAAGAGGTGTTAAATTTGATGATTATATGACTTTTCATTTATATTTTTACAGAAACAAGGCTTAAAAGCAACTTCAACAATCTAACAACAGGGTCAACCAACTTAACTATACTATACATAGCTATTGATCTCAATCGTTTTTTTATGTACCGAAGCGTCCTTTACAAGGTTGGGGGTCCTCGGAAACAGCCTCCCTTCAAGGTAGTACCCTAAAGGGGGAAGGCTGCGTACATCCACCCCCTAGACCCTGCATATGCGGGAGCCCTTGTGGCACTGGGACTGTTGTTGTTGTTTGTTGTCCTTTACAAGGTTGTTGAAGAATTACCTTAGCAATTACGGGGCGGGCCATAGAGGTACCAAGCAAGTACTTTCTTTCATATACAGCGCCAGCGCGCAAGCAAGGAAATATGTAATCCCGAACAAACTCCTCTTTCAAATCCTTGACCACCAATTGACAAGCGCCACTAGCCTTGGCCTTCTCTTCTAAGCCTTCTAGTTCCTTTATGCCCTAAAAATTTCCGATACACCGAGTTGTTTATTTGATCAAGTCTAGTCCTCTTTCATGGGAAAAAATAGCTTAAAAAGGGCATTATGTATGAGAAAGTGTAGAAAAAATGCATAATCCTTATTGTATACACAAGAAGATTAATGTTTTAAAACAAGAACGACAACAAGAAGCTTTAAAATATGTCCGTTTCTCAAACAAGTTTTCCTTCTCGTTTGTTTTCAAAACAAATGATCCTACTTATATATTAGTAAACATTATGCCTTTATTATTCTTTCTTCTCAAACATAATATCCTTCAAAATACTTTTTCCCATTTTCATGTATCACATAATCAGAAAAAATGTGGAAGAATACTAGCTAGAGGGATTGAAGCTATGGGCTACACTAGACATACTTGGCCAACATCAGCTGTAAAGCAAACAACTTCGCAGCCATAATTCTCCCTGAAATGAAAAATATACTATTTGAGAAGGGAAAAGACGAGATCCAAACAAGAGATTCTAAGTAAAAAAATCAGCTTAATTTGTTTGTGCAAAGTAGCCCGTTACAATTACTAAAAAATAACCCTCTTCTCAACCAGTCGGATGACTTCTATGCAAGGTGAAAATATAGAAAGATTTGCTAGTGCAAGCAGAATTGTTGACGAGCTGAGTCGGCTTATCATTTATCATTCGGACTCCGCTCTTAATGAGCAGAACTTGAGCTCCAAGTCTCAAGCTTGAGCCAAGCTTCAAGCTTGAAAAGCTCATTCTTGGCTCGACACATTTACGCAATTACAACCCCAAGCCATCAGGTTCCTACTCCCTCCTCAAACCCCTGAGGGTATGTTAACAGATTGCTATATATTGGAGCCAACCAAACTCCAGGAATCCTTGGTTTGGAGAGAAAAGGTCTATATTACAAGGAATTACTGATTGATGACCCAAATTAGCGGCTTGTTCAAGATTGGCTTAAAACATTTTTTTTTTTTTTTTCATACCCAGTGCCTCAAGGGCTCCCGCCTACGCAGAGTCTGGGGGGACAGATGTACGCAGCCTTCCCCCTTCAGGGTGTTAACCTGAAGATAGACTGTTTCCAGTGCCCCCAACCTGAGAGTGAGGACTTCCCAGGAGGTCACCCATCCTGGTACTACTCTCGCCCAAGCACGCTTAACTTCAGAGTTCTAATGGGATCCGGTGACGGCGTGTTGGTGCCCTCTTTGGCTTAAAACATCCCAACATAAAATCAAATAGAAGACGTTAAGTACATAATGGTGATAATATAATGGAAATTGTATATATATATGTCCATGTATTTTACATGTTATCTACCAGAATACATTTATGAATGCATTTATATGTTAAAAATCATCACAAGGTGTAAAACTAATGTTTGTATAGCTACTCATTCGAATTTTTGACAAAAATAAAGCTTAAAAACAACTTTTTTTTGGCGGAAAAAGAAATAATAGTAAGAGAAAAAGAAGGTGCTAAAAGCAACTTATGTTTCCTTAAAAAACAACCAATTAGATACAGTCTGCGGCATCTTGCTTCCGCTACACTGCGGCTTAATTCCAGGCGTCCCAAGCATATGGGATTTAACTAAAACCCTTGAACATGATGCAAACGACGGCTTCTAGTTTTCTTATCAATATACGCAACTGAAAAACAAGCACACCTTAGCCAAGGGACAATTACTGAGGTGTCTAAGCCACCGCTATAAGCGAGCACCACTTTGTTCAATTTGCCACGTAGACCTGCTGTAGGTTTAGCATCAGAAATCTCAGTCTCCTTTCCGCTAGATACAATTGCTCTGATAGCTGCATCAAATTCTCCATATTAGTATATTAGCTGGTGGGGTCCTAGAATCAAATAATGGATCTTGAAGTTTTGCAAATTAAAGGTTAGCAAAAACTAAGAGTTCACACAAAAGGTTATAAGTCTTGGCATAAAACTCACCTTGCGTCTTATGAGTGCGAGTGGCACTACCGCGACTATGAACAATCGCATTCCCATGAATTTCACTTGTGTTTACACCCAACTGACACAAATTCCAAAGTGAATGGGGAGGGAGAAAACAAAAAATTGAATCAAGAAATGAATGAACAGTTAATGCACACTAGCAAAACTGTGAAACATCTAAGACATAGGGCATTATACCTGCTGAAACAAAGACAACCTTTTCGAGCTACATAGCTTATCTTGATCTAGGAAAACACCTGTAGAAATTACTAATCAGTACTTCGCTGAAAATATAGGTCATATAAATTGACTACAACGTGACTATGAGATGCTTAATCTATGAATATCAATACTCGTTTTCCTACCCAAACTAGGTGTTCGGGCCAATTTCTCGACCAAACTCTAGGTTTTACGCATCTCCCACTCAGAAGTCTCCTTACGTGTAACAGAGGTAAACTGGAGTTTGCACCCAACGCAAAGATTTGAAGCTAGACCTAAAGCTTCATGAGGTATCAAATCCGAGTAATTTAACACCTAAGCCAACTCCTTAGGACTCAAACATCAACACTCAACACAACTACATACAGACAATATATGCAAGATGATCAGCTAGAGTTCACATCGGGGAAAAGATCAATTTTTTCTCACTTGTATCTAAGCACACGAGATAATGTCAGTGATTCAGAAGCACATTCCCAGGGTCTACTTGTAAGTTTCAGGCTTAAGCCAAGCCCAAGGAGTTAAGATGTACAATTCTATCACAATACTAACTGGCAATAGATGAAATAGCCTATTAATATTAAGATCGTATTTTGGTTTTTTTTTTTTTTTTTTTTTTTTTTTTTTCCTCGTAGCTCCAATGTAAGATTTTTACTCGCCTACACAACACTTCTAGCATAATAGACCTTTTGTTTAAAGCTATTGGTGCATCAAAAAATGCCCAGAATGAAGAACCTGCTATTGTACCGTGTCAGGCTTCATCAGGCCTTGACCAACCCTGGCACACACATTCTATTCCAAGACCCATTGACAGTGTTGGCATAGTCTGGTAATTTATTTACGACTCGGACATGGGACTTTGACTGGATTGACACTTTAACAGTACTTAACAATGTCAATTAAAACACTATCGAAATTGATATAAAAGTGAAAAACCTATATATTATACTCTAATCAGAGATACTAAGCACTTGTTTGATACCAATTTGTATCTGTAGTTTTTGGTTTTCAAGAAAAGAAAAACCAGATTTTAGGAACATTTTTCTCAAGGAACCATCTTTCCCAAAAGCTTAAGCTGATAGTAAAAGCCCAAGATTGGTTTTATACTCTAACATGCCCCCTCACGCAAATGCCAATTGGGCTTGAAGCGTGAATATTGCACAGGCCCACCTCATACCTTGTGCTTAAATCGCTTTAATTGTAATAATATTAAAAGTGAAAGCTGTTGAAATTCGAACTCGTGATATCTTGGTCAACAGGGCTCTAATACCATGTCAATAACCAACTTTCTTAAAAGCGTAAACTGAAAGGTAAAGGCCCAGGATTGGTTCTATACTCTTAACATTTTTCCCTCCTATTCTTTTGTTTTTTGTTTTCAGAGTTCACTCAAATTAGTAAAAATTATAAACAAAAATCAAAACCCATAAAAAAAGGTTTCCTGTGCCTTTAGTATCTAAGAAAACTAAACATTGTTGATAAAAAAAAAACCCTAAAAACTACAATAACAAAACGAAATCAAACAGCAAGCAAACAAAACAAACACAATGAAATCAACAAGAAGAGTAATAATTATGAAGCTGCAAGTTAAGAAATGGATCCAAATTGGATAATTGACCTATGGATTTGGATCCATTGAAGAAGAGATTCGAAGAAGCAGCGGGGGTGGAGAAAGCCTGCAATGGAGCCATGAGTGAGAAGCCTATGCGTGACTGATCTAGGGTTTACAATTTGCAAAATTCGATGATTTTGGGCATTACTTGTGGTAACAACATGGAGCTCACTTAACAAGTAGTGCTGATTTAAAATAAAAAAAAAAAGTGATACTTTATTTGGGTGCTGTTGTTGATATTATGAAAGAGACCGATGCCTTTATTTAAACGTGTTAAATTAATAGGTTTTTTTTTTTTTTTTTGAACAGAGCAGCGGCCAACGGCCAACAAAACTAGCATTAACGATCAAAAGCTAATACAGCCGAGAGTTTGGGTGGTGTGTTAATCCACCACTGATGATTACAATCATTATGAATATGACACGAAGCCACACAGTGAGCTACTCTATTACATGTACAAGGCACCCAGCTAAAGGAAATACATTCAAACAAAGGAACAAGTCTACAAATGTCAAGCACCACCGAGCAGATTTGCCAAGGGGATTGGGAGGAGCCCCGAACAGAATCAATGGCAATCAAGCAATTCGACTCGATCGTAATCTTGGACCACGAAGCTGCAAGGGCCAAAAAACAAGCTCCCCTTATGGCTAAGGACTCAGCCACTAAGGGAGAGGAAGCAACAAACGAGGAGCACCAGCCCCTAATCATCCTTCCCTCATGATCCCGGGCCACCACACCGCAAGCAGAGAGACCAGACTCCTTCCAGGCAGCATCGACATTCAACTTAATGTAGGAAGGAGGAGAACGACGACTCCAAGAACTGGAATATGAACGCGGAATTGTAATAGATTGATGGAAAGAAGCCCTCTTAAAGTCAAGCACATCTTCCATAGCATTGTGACTAATAGAAATAGGGTTGAGGGAAAATCTTTCAAAAACGGAGGAACATCTATTCTTCCACAACCACTAACATATCATAGCACACTTCACAATAGAGTCAATATCAAGCTTATAAACATTAAACAGGCATCCTACCACGTTCTGAAACCAGGGAAACCAACCGGGTTGGGGCAAAACCCCAAATCAGAAGAGAACCAAGTCAAACGCACAATAGGGCAAAAGAAGAGAATATGTTCAATTGACTCAACCTTAGCTTCACACGATGGGCATCGAGCTGAGGAAAAAATGCGCTTTTACATAAGTTCTCACCCGATGCAATTGCATTGTGGAAGCCCTCCAAATAAAAAATTTTACTTTTGGAATACAAGGCAAACTCCAAATGCGGAAGATGGATTTAGTTTCCACAGAGACCTGCGATGATTCTTCATTATTTAGAAACTAGGATCTTTTGTCGATCCACCTATGATATCCCTTTTTCACACTATAGGAGCCATCAAAAGAAGCCGCCCACACAAGAGAATCCGGAATACCAGTGCAAGCAACCGGTAAATGAAAAATATCTTTAGCAATAGCAGGAGGGAAGCAATTCTTAACCTTCTCAAAGTACCATCGTCTAGTCTCATGGCAAATTAACTCAGAGACTCGAAAAGGAAGGTCGTTCCCCGGATTAGACCGATAAGTCACCGGAACCTCGACTATAGGGATCCACTTATCCTCCCAAATGTTCACCGAAGCACCATCACCAATAGACCACTGGAGGTCCGTCGCGATGAAATCTCTTCCTTTAAGAATACTCCTCCACCACCAAGAGGGACTTGACCCCCAAGGAGGCTTTCAAAAAACTGGAACAATGAAAGTGAATGCCCTTAACAACCCAAGCCCAAAAGGAGTCGGGATTTTTAAATAGCCTCCATGCTTGCTTACCTAAAAGCGCCACATTGAATCCCTCAAAATCCCTAAATCCAAGTCCTCCCACTTTTTTTGGTTTTGACAACGTATTCCATGAAGTCTAATGGGCACCTCTATTAGTGTCATGGTCCCCCTTCCACCAAAATCTACAAATGAGGCTATTAACTTTCCTTCCGAAGTACCTGGGAAGAAGGAAACAATGCATGGCATACACTGGGATAGCCGAAAGAACTGACTTAATCATGACCTCCCTACCTACATGCGATAAAAACGAGCTAGACCAACCTTTGATCTTATTCTTAATGCGGTCAAAAATAAAAGACAAAGCACCTCTTTTTGACCTCCCCCACATGAGTTGGATACCCAAATACTTCTCGTCCTCAGTCATTTGATCAATCCCGAAAAAGTTTAGGCATGTATCTTTAACATTCGGATCACCATTAGAGGAAAAGAAAGCTTTTGATTTAGCAAAATTCACTTTCTGACCAGAAGCATCACAAAACAGATCCAAGACCTCTTTCATCCGAGCACAAGTCTCAATTGAAGCTTCAAAAAACATAATACAATCATCCGCGAAAAACAAATGAGAGATAGGAGGCGTATAACGGTTAATGTAGAAAGGGACCCAATCGCCCCTATTAACTGAATCAAGGATTAGTCTGGACAAAGCATCCATCACAAAAATGAAAAGGTATGGAGATAAGGGATCTCCTTGCCGTAAACCTCGACCCGAGGAAAACCTTCCCAAACGAGTACCATTGACCAAAGGACAAAACGATACAGTGGAAACACATTGCATAATCCAATTAATAAAGGTTTGATGGAACCCAAATTTAGAGAGGACCTTTTCTAAGAAAGACCAATCAACTTGGTCATAGGCTTTAGATAGGTCCACTTTTAGGGCCATCACCCCCCTCTTGCCACGTCTGCGAGCTCTCATGATGTAAAATGCCTCATGTGCTACTATAATGTTATCTTGGATTTGTCTATTCAAAACGAATGCGGCTTGAAAAGGTGAGATCAGATTCGGCATAAAAGGCTTGAGGCGATTAGAGATAATCTTTTGCGATCATTTTGTAAATAAAATTACATAGGCTTATAGGTCTGAAATGATTAAGGGATTCAGGCCTAATAACTTTGGGACTCATCACAATGTCTGTTTCATTAAACTTCTTTGACTTCCTCGGGGCTAATTTGCCTACAATAACAGTGGTTCTGATGCTCCTCAGATGTTTGAAGATCACCTAAGGATATTTCTGTCCCTCCTTGTTCGTTGAAGAGCTTGTGGAAGTACGTTTTGCACCTAGCCTTAATCGGTTGCCTGTCCACAAATACTTGTCCATCCTCCCCTCTTATACATTGTACTCTGTCCAAGTCCCTTTGTCACATGCCCTAGCCGTTTGTTATAAATAGACTTATACGGTTTTCAGTTTCTGCATCCAATCAAAGTGAGCCGCCATCATCATTGATTTCAGAGCGTTATGAGAGTTTAGAGGGAGTGATTCAGTAATTCTCCATAAATCTTGTTCAAAGGAAGTGTCTTTGTAATTCTTCCATTATTTGTGGTCAATAAATAATCTCCATCTCCGCTCGTGGTTTTCTCTCTCTTGATTGAAGAGGGTTTCCACATAAATCTCTGTGTTATTCGTTTGTTCTCTTTTACCTTTTTATTTACTTCTCTTGTATAAGTTATAGTATTTGAATCAAATGCCATACTGGGTGTTAAGTTCCGCATTAAGGAGGTATTAATTTTTCCTCACAAATTGGTATCAGAGCATATCAGATTTGTCCAGATTCCTCAACATAATACATGTACGTTTTAGATTAAAAAATTATTTTACAAAGTTTATGGACTAAAAAAATTAATAAACTATACCTCACGGTACTAATATGTAATTTATCCTCTATGTTTATTTAGGGAGTAGTTGTCAGGGTAAAATTTGTTATTATAAGAGCAATAATGTGACTTATAAACAACAAGAGCCATAAAGTCGTCTTGGAAATAACGAGGTCGCTCCGGTAATAACAATTTGCCTTAATAATGAATTATGTTACTTGTGTTAATTTAGTCCCTTTACAATTTAGATTATGCCAATTTTAGTTATATGGTCAAATAAAGTTAAGTTAATGACGTAATTATCAATTTAGATGCTTGTAATCCACTACAAGTTCGCAGTGGACTTAATTTAACCCGACTCTAACTGAACTATTAAAAATTTCGTCAGACTTAGCATAAATTTGATGCTAAGGATCAAATTAATACAACATTACTAATAGAGGGACTAATTTGACACAGTTAAATGCACAGTAATTAAATTAACACGGTTGTACAAACTATAGGAATCTTTAGCGTAAATATCCCTTCAAAATTTAACTTCATTACCCTGTGTGGATACGAAGTAGATATGTATACCAAAGTCGACGTGTATTGTAAGGTTCATAAATGCTTGTACGTTAAAAAAAAAAACATACTATAAGTAATTAAAATTACATGATAAAAAAAAAAATTTTAATTTAAATCTTAAAACATATTAAGGAAGCTTGATATAAACAAATTAAGCCGAAAAAGAAAACTTGAGACTTTAAAATATCCATATCTTAGACATAAGTAAACTCGAGCTCAAATAAAATCACCTCGAACTTGAATTTGTATCAAACTCAAGCAGCTGAATAGAAACACAAACAAGAGTAATACCAATTTCGAGATGGACCGCCTTGAACCTAAACACCTTAAAGCCCAAACTTAAACAATGGACGACAAATGTAGTCAAGTAGCATAAAAAATAAAACAGTAAAGTTAATCAAATCGAGAATATTGTACCATGGAGTTCATCACTACTCTAATTCGTTTATGGCCTTGCATCGGTAGGAAGGGTGCCGCTCCAACTTTGAGATTAACGGGATAGCCAACTCTATAAACGACCTACAATCCAATTTACTCAGTAACGAAATGATAATATCTCAAGAATATTGTACGACTGAGATAAAGTGAGGTGGGAGAAGGGAAGAGAAATATAGCGGAAATTCTATATTTTTTTGTATGTCGCAATCCTATATGATAGCCTATTTTGCTAGGACCGCCGCTAAAACAATGAACCATAGGTGGCTGCTCATATTGTTCTCACAAGCCATTGATAGCGCTGGGTACGCCTCTAAGTCGGGAGCACACCACCATGAGGCTCTGCCACTGGTGATGCCCACCAACATCCTGCTTCCTCCGTCACCGTCGCTTCTAACCACAACTCAACTTACACAGTTTTCTGATAGTTAAAGAAGTGCTGATCACATGTTAAATTACTGCCTAATAGATAACAACCCAGCTTTGCTCTTCAGTCCGAGGATGACCTCGTTCTTCACCGCGTACCACCCAAACATAATATTAAAAAAAAAATAAAAATATTACAACTTGGACAAATATCAAATAAAAAAATGCTATTGCAGATTTTTCTTAACTCTCCAATAAAATGTAAATAGTTACCTAGTTTTTTCATTTTGGTTTGAAGTATTAAATTCATAATT
This sequence comes from Simmondsia chinensis, assembly GCA_018398585.1. Lineage (NCBI taxonomy): Eukaryota > Viridiplantae > Streptophyta > Magnoliopsida > Caryophyllales > Simmondsiaceae > Simmondsia > Simmondsia chinensis. Next base: position 413,098 of record JAGTTD010000012.1, on the reverse strand, counting down.
TAAAAAAAAAAAAAAAAACTTATATTATACTACCCTGACCTTTTTGGTAATTATGAAAAGAACTCTGACGTTTTGGAAGTATTAAAAAGGACCCCGAGGATTTATCATATTAATAAAAACGACCCTCTCTGGCAAAAAAGGGTAAATGACTTGCCTTTTAAAATGGGAAAAATCATGATTGTGAGTGGCCCAAAAACACTTATGGTAATTATTATGCAAATCTAGATCGAATCAAAATAAACCAGATAGCCCAAAAACCTTTCAAAATGACGTCTGATGGCAGGAGAATGTCCTTTTTATTAAAACAATAAAACCTCGGGATCCTTTTTAATAATTCCAAAACGTCAGGGTCCTTTTTATAATTACCAAAAAAGTTATGGTAGCAAAATATAAATAACCCTATATTTTATGTCTTGTTTGGCAATAGGGTAAAGGAGGGTGAAGAGGGATAAAGAGGGAGAGGGTAGAGAGGGGTAAAGAAGAGAATATAATATAATATCTTACCCTTATTTGAATATGTAAAACTAAGAGGGGTAAGAGTAAAGATGGATATATGAGTTACCCTTATTTGGTAACTGGGCAAAGGCGTAAAGATAAAGAGATTTAAAGTTAAAATAGAGCAAGATTGTCCAAAACCTTTTAAAATTTTATCTTACCCCGCTTTACTCTCAAATTAAGGGTTAAAGAAAATAGGAGTAAAAAGGGGTAAGTTTTTTTACCCCTTCATTACCTTTAAAAAAATTTGCCAAACAAAGGGTTAATAAAAATGCTTTTTTAGTATGACTTAACACTATTAAAATTTCATAAAGTATTTTTTCAAAAAAAAAAAAAAAAAAATCAAAAATGGGCCATAATCAAAACGCAGGGTCTCAATTAATTTCTGGTTAAAACGAATCGTTTCACTAACCATTACCCTTTCCCAACTCTCTCCTCCTCAGGTCCATCTTCTTCCTCGGTCACCGATTCTCTGCAGTTAACATCGGCCAAGAGACAGAGAGAGGGGAGAGGGAGAGAGAGAGAGAGAGAGAGAGAGAGGATGCCGAAGAGGACAACGCACACGTACTCGAGCGAAGATGCGATACCTGACGGTCCGGACTCGGAGCTCTTCGTCTACTACTGCAAGCACTGCAGTTCTCATGTCCTCATCACTGGTTCATCTCTCTCTCTCTCTCTAAAAGCTACCGATTGATCGCATACTATTTGAATTTGCTTCTTCGATTCTGTTGAGCAACTGAAAATTTGGCTTGATATACTGATTCCTAGCCATTTGTATAGTTTATTGCGATTTTTAGGGTTTAGTTTCACTAATTATGCACTCTGGAGTTTCGTGATCACTGTTCATCTCTCTCTCTAAAATGTACCGATTGATCGAATAGTATTTGAATTTGCTTCGATTCTGTTTAACAGCTGAAGATTTGGTTTGTTTCACTGATTGCTGATCATTTGTAGCAATTACGCGATTTTAGGGTTTAATTTCGTTAATTATGGACTCTGAAACATCATAATTATGATATGAGGAAGCTCGCTTCTATCGTTTCTATGTAACTACTGAAAATTTGGTTTGGTCTGCTGATTGCTGGTCATTTCTATAGGTTATGCCATATTTGGAGTTTAATTTCGTTAATTATGCTCTCTGAAACATTACAATTACGATATAAGGAGGTTCAACTCAATAATATCTGAGTAACTACTGAAAATTTGGTTTGGTCTGCTGATTGCTGATAATTTGTGTCAGTTGCGGCATTTTAGGGTTTAATTTGATAAATTATGCACTTGAAAACATCGTAATTACAATATGAGGTGGTTCGATCCGAAAAATCAATCGCCATTGTCTTGTCAATGCTCTTTGCCATGTTTGATTCTATGTAACAACTGAAAATTTGGTCTGCTGATTGCTGATCATTTGTAACGGTTACACCATTTTTAGGGTTTAATTTCATTAATTATGCACTCTGAAACTTCATAATTAAGATATGAGGAGGTTCGATCTGAAAAATCCATTGCTATTGTTTTGCTAATGCTCTATGCTATGCTCGATTCTATTTAACAACTGAAGTTTTGGTTTGGTCTGCTGATTGCTGATAATTTGTATCGGTTATGCCATTTTTAGGGTTTAATTTCGTTAATTATGCACTCAGAAACTTCATAATTATGATACGAGGAGGTTTGATCTGGCAAATCAATCGCCATCGTGTTGCTAATGCTCTTTGCCATGTTCGATTCTATGTAACAACTGAAAATTTGGATTGATCTTATAATAACTGGCCATTTCTATAGGTTATTGCGATTTTGAGGGTTTACTTTCGCTAATCATATACTTTGAAACTCCATAATCACAATCTGAAAAGTCTGTTGCCATTGTTCTGCAAATGCTCTTCGCCATCTTCGATTCTGTGTAACAACTGAAAATTTGGGTTGGTCTTCTAATCGCTGGCCATTTCTATAGGTTATTACGATTTTTAGGGTTTACTTTCACCAAGGATGCACTATGAAGCTTCATAATTATGATATGAGGAGATTCTATCTGAAAAATCCATCGCCATTGTTTTGCTGATGCTCTGTGCCATGTTCAAATCAATTCTATTTGACAACTGAAAATTTTGGTTTGGCCTGCTGATTGCTGATCATTTGTATCGGTTACACCATCTTAGGGTTGAATTTCATCAACTGTGCACTTAGAAACATCATAATTTTGATATGACGAGGTTCATTCGTAAAATTCAATCGCCATTGTCTTACTAATGCCCGCGATGTTCAATTCAATGTAACAACTGAAAATTTGGATTGGTCTTCTGATACTTACCATCTCTATAGGTTACTATGATTTCTAGGGTTTACTTTCACTATTGATGCACTCTGATGCTTCATAATTATGGTATGGGGATGTTCAATCTGAAAAATCCATTGCGATTGTTCTTTGTGTGTTTAAATTGGAGTATAAGGGTTGGCATCTTTCTTCATCAATTTAGCGGATGTCTTTGACAGGTTTGATTCTATGTAACAACTGGAAGTTATCTTTGATTTACGGACTGTTGATCATTTCTATGGGTGCCTCCATTTTAGCGTTTAATTTCAATCATGCACCCAGTGCTGGAGGATAAACTATTCAGTCTCTGGCCAATAGTTTAAGCTTTGGGGATGGTTAGTTCCTTAACAATGTATTAGAGTTGAGAGATATGGAGTTTGAATACCAACAACTTACACTCTTAGTAATGTTTGGTTGGCTCTTGCTATTTGTACGATGGTGAGGAGAAGAAAAATGTTAAACTTGAAGGTTATATTGACGTGGAATGGCATCAATTTGCTATTGTTCATGCGATTATCGTGGTATTCCCAGTCTCATTGTGAAGGCTCAAGGTCAAGCTTTACCAAGCTCGGGATCGACTCTTTAGCTAAAACGACTTGGCTTAACTGGGGCTGAAATAAGCAGAGCCCTTTGAGCTTATAACGAGCTGGTTCACAAGCCAACTCATCTCATCCCTAAACAAGTGATAAATACAGTCCTTGAGAAGGTTTGTCTACTCAACTTTATGTTATGATGTAGACTCGTTGATCTACTAGTATGGAGGGAAAAAAGCCCTAGTTTGATAAATAATAACAAATTATGTCATAAATTTTATGGCTTTAAATTTTCTTTCTTATAGTGTTTGCAGACTCCGTTTACGTGATAAATCAACCTGCTTCATTTGCATATTTTTTATGTCATTGTAGTATTCTTTAGAGTTGCAAGGGATTTCCTTTTACTAAAATACATTTATTGTAAGATACCCAATTGCAGAAAATGCCAAAACGGAAAACTGACAAGGCATATGTGCTGGACAAAGAGAAGCATCTTGCAAGGCTTAATGTCTTGGAGGCTGGAAAGGTTCTCTTGAAAAGGTTGGGTTAATTCTTTGCTTTACTCGGAGCTAGTTGATACCATTTTTAGTTTGTGGTTTTTTGTTTTCTAGAATCAAAACTGGAATTTGGAAACAACATTTTATTGTTTTTGTTTTAACTGTGATTTAGTTTTTAAAAGGTTTACACAAAAAGTGGAAAAGGAAAACTGTAAAAAGCAGTACATAATCAATATGGCACAAATCAGCTGTGGGAATTGTATGTCTTCAATATGTTTCTTAATGTTGGTTTGTTCTTAGAGGAGAAGGGAAGCTGGAAAAGCAATACCGAATGAATTGTTTAGGTTGTGGGCTTTTCGTCTGCTATCGAGCTGAAGAAGACTTGGAATTGGCATCTTTTATATATATTATAGATGGCGCACTTAGCACTGTTGCAGCTGAAACCAACCCACAGGTATAGGAACTATGTCCCGGAAACCAACATTTTATAGTTAATGTTGAGTCTTTTGGCAGCTGAAGTATCTGAGCCAACTACACCCGTTGAGGCTAATCTCTCGGTTGTATGCACCTCTCATTATGAAGTGTCGCTTATAAACAATAAGGTAAGTTGGGGCCACATACCTAGCGGGTGGCTCTAAGGAGTTGTTTGCTCTCAAAGACAAGATTAAGATGTTAGACCTGGCTTACCACTCTAGCCATTCTTTTTGGGGTTAGATATGTGTTGTTGCTAAATTGGCCCTCATTGCTGTCCTCCGTTGATGGCAGAGCTGACAATATACTGCTTAGAAATTAGGACTGCGCTGTGATGTGCACCGTGCCACTGTTTCCAGTCCTACAAATCAGCTGCCTCTTTTAGCTGAAAGTGATGATCCTTTGTGTGTGAGAACGTATCCCATTCTGATGGTTGAGTAGCAAGGATGCCAACCTTCTTCCTAATTTCTACACTGCGAAGAGAGATTTGTCGTCTTTATTAGGTCGCTTTCTACAGTGCATGCATATTGCCCATTAGCATGAAAATTAGTCAACCTGGCTTGTTATTTAGCTTGAAAGGCTTGGCTCATTTCGAGCTTTATTGGAGCTGAGCCACCACACTTAGCTAAATGAGACAAGCTTGAGCCCTATAAAAGCTCAGGATCGGTGACTAGTGAGCCTAAATGAGTCTACAAACCAAGCACAAGCTCAATTGTGATTCTAGATGTGCCAGTAGAGCCAAGTTTGAGCCTAACTGACAGAGATATAGCCTATATGAGCCTAGGTTTGGCCTATATAATCGTAAGTAAAGCAAGCTTGGTTTGAGCTCACTGAGTTACATTTAAACTTAGCCAAGCTAAGTAAAATGTTGCCTCAGGCTTGATGAGCTCAGGTGCAACTCAGCTCCTGTGTACTCCCCTAATTGTCTATAGTCACTTGTTCATACCAACATCAAAGAAATTTATTATCTGGTTCTTGACATGTAGGATGCTCCGGTTCCACCCTGTATATCACAGTTGGAAGGAGGGCTTGTTCAAGTGGCAATAGAAGTTGAGGATCGCGCTCCACGGTCAGCCATTACAAGTAAAAACATATTAATCATTCATTTCCTTCGTGTTATTTACGTCATACTATCATGTACTCTTCTGAACGTGTCAACTTAGTCTCGTACTATTTTATGCGTAGCAAAGTGGTGCAATTTTAAGAGTTTTCTTCTGATTTTGCGATGTGTTGATGCACGTCTGGTCAACCGAAAAATCAAGAAACTAACAATAATCTACCTATTGGAGCACATCGCTCCTTTTAATATGAAATATGGATGCTAAATCGCAAATTGTTGCATATCCTTTTCTTTCGTATTGCTTAGAAAACAATTTATTGCCAGAAGTACCTCTTACATGTGATTGTTTGTACCAATGAGCGATCACAGGAGTAAATGCTGATGACGTGAGAGTGGCTGTAGCTGCACCGGCTGCTCGTGGGGAAGCTAACAATGAACTTCTGGAATTCATGGGAAAGGTATTATTAGCTATGACTATTTTTATTTTTCCTTGGTTTGTTAACATTGGTGTGTTAATAGGACATCATTTTTTAAGGGGAAATGTCTTTTCTCCATATGCAACGACATCAATTTTTTGAGCTGAACGAGTTTAAAATATATATATATATATTTTTTAGTTAATAATACATCTTCAGGAGTAATATTTGCCAGCAGGAAAACGTTTTCCCTTCGACCAAATGAAGCCTGATGCAAAATGTTCTTATAGTATATTTTTCTTCAAAAAATATTTTTAACTGAAAGTATTTTTTTCCTTAGAAATTTGTGTCTCTTAGCTAACAAAATGGGTTTTTTTCCTATAATTTGTATAAGGTTCACGCTTTGTCAAGTTGTGGTTTGAAGTAAAACATATGACGTGAGATTAAGACGGACAACGTTTTCCTTTCTGTAAAGGAAAATGTTTTCCTTTTTCATTAAGGGAAGTTAATTCACCCTCAATGGCAAAAAAATATTTTCTATGTTTGTTGTTGCTATGAAATCATACAAAGAAATAATATAATTGAGACATAACTAGTTTTCCGGCAATATAAACAGACCCTAAGTCTAGTGAATAATGATATTTATTGATGCTTTTCTTAATAACAGGTATTGGGTCTTAGATTAAGCCAGATGACACTCCAGAGGGGATGGAACAACAAATCAAAGCTTCTTGTGGTTAGTGACTTTTTTATTTTACTTTCTTATATGATGATTTCGATTATTGGCCTGTGGTTTCTGTTCATGTCTTCTGGTGTATTTGTGAAATTCAGGCTTCTTGTTTCTATCTGGAATTATCTAAGGGTATGTTTGCTATTGTTTTCTATTTGTAATTTTGATTTTTCAAAAACTACAAACCGAAGTTCAAAATAGGTGTTTTTATTTATTTATTTATTTTTTTTCGGATTCTTGGTTTTTAGTTTTTAGTTTTCACTTAAACCTAGAAAAAATTGCAAACAAGAACCAAAAACTAGAAAATATTGTTTTCAAAATATGATTCTTAGTTTCTAAAAATCTAAAATTGCAAACGATACCAAACATATTTTAAGTAGCTCTGCTTCTACGTTGGTACAAATTTCAATGGTTCATAGAAGGATAATTCTTTAATAGTCAAATTTTAAGGGTACCAACATGCAGGGCCGGCCCTGACATTTCCGGGGCCTCAAGCGAAATTCTCAAAGGGGGCCCTTCATATATAACAAATTATAATAATTTTACAATTTACTAATACTAAGAATTGATACTTTAAAAACCATAATTTCAAAATTTGGGGCCCTTAAAATTCGGGGGCCCCAAGCGGGTGTTTGGGTTGCTTGAGGTTATGTCCGGCCCTGCCAACATGCAAGCACTGGATCCCATTAGAACTCCGAAGTTAAGCGTACTTGGGGGAGAGTAGTACTAAGATGGGTGATCTCCTGGGAAGTCCTCATGTTACACCCCTCAGGTTGGGGGTTGTTGGAAACAGCCTCTCTTTAGGGTAGCACCCTGAAGGGGGAAGGCTGCGTCCACCCCTCCCCCCAAAACCCTGTTTAGGCGGGAGCCCTTGGGGCACTGGGGAATGTTACTTAGAAACTAAAAACCAAAGTGTAAAATAGGTTTTTTTTTTTTTTTTTTTTTTTCTCTCCCGATTTTTTGGTTTTTAGTTTTAATTTTCACTAAAACCAAAAAAAAATTGCAAACAAGAACCAAAAACTAGAAAATATCGTTTTCAAAATATGTAGTTTTTGAAAATCTAAAATTGCAAACGATACCAAACATGTTTTAAGTAGCTCCGCTTCTACATCGGTACAAATTTCAATGGGTCACAGAAGGATAATTCTTTAATATTCAAATTATTTCTTCTGCTTTTAGTAATGCTACTTATTTGAGTTCTTAAATTATTTGCATGAAGCACATTCCTGATATAGTAATTCTCTACGTACCTCAAGAAAGCACCAATACACTAATCAAAACAATCTATAGATCATGAGAGAATTTTTAAATAATAGAATTCTTTTTTCAATTTGTAATATAGTTGATACTTCTTCTCTCTTCTGGTTAGTAAGATGTTTTAGGAGGGAAGTTTGAATGTAAGACCTTTTGTTCTAGAACCTCAATTGCGAGAATGTTTTTACCATAGAATTAATGCCTCGTTGGCATTGAATACTCAATTTGAGTCCTTTTTTTTGAGGAGATAAGAAAAAACAACAGCCATTGCTGTCGGAATACCGCTCTACCCAATGCATCATCATCAATAGAGATGGTCCTAAAGGAAGAAAGAAGAAGAAAATAACGGATAATCGGGGGTTAACAATCTCGCTATTATTGGCAACCTAATCCGTAGCTTGATCACCTTCATGATAAGTATGAGAGACAAGAATATCCACAGCGATGACTGCCCCAGCAACTAAAAGTTTGCAATTATGCTCTCAGTCCGGTTACTGTGTTTAGAACTATCAAAATTAATAGTTAAATTATATGCATGTATTATAGTTTGAATTTTTAATTGTCATTGCTCATATTATATTATAACTCCATTAGAAATTTGAAGTTAAGCGTGCTTGGGCAAGAGTAGTACCGGGATGGGTGACATCCTGGGAAGTCCTCGTGTTGCCAAACCCTAAGGTTGGGGGTCCTCGGAAACAGCCTCTCGGCAGGGTTACACCCTGAAGGGGTAAGGGTGCGTACATCCACCCCCCAGATCCTACTTAGGCGGGAGCCTTGAAGTACTGGGTCTGTCGTCGTCGTTCGGATATTATATTATAATTATGTTTATTAATGGAATGTGATGGTTGGATACAGGTGGAAGATATGACAGTAAGGCAAGTGTACGAGAAACTATTGGAGGCTGTTCAGCCTTGAGGTTAACCTGCCATTTTGCCACCGAAAGTTCTACGGTGCAGGAAAAAAAATTCCGTTGGTGCAGAAATGTATTTAAAAACACAAAAAATGTACTCAAAAGCACGGAAAATGTACTCAAAATCACCCCACTTTGTGTGTCGACACTCAAGTGGGTGATTTTGAGTACATTTTCCGTATTTTTGAGTACATTTTTTGTGTTTTTGAATATATTTTTGGTAATTTTGAGTACAAAATCTGCACTTACAGAATTTTTTTTTTTCTGTTCAGTAGAATCGCCCCTTTGCCACACTGTTATTTTTTTTGAAATTAACTGTAATTATACAAAATATTAAGCTGTTGAGTTTCTGAATCGATAATGACATTGATTGCAATTGTGATGGAAACATTGGGTCGGTCCAAATTTGAACCGAACATGATGGACTCGGACAGGAACGTAAACCGATAAAGGTTTGATTGGACCGAAGATCCTACTGAATTTTGGCGGAAAAACCGGAGCTGAACATAATCTACTCGGACTGGACTGTAAACCGATAAGGGCTTTATTCTTGGACCGAGGGTCGAACCAAATAACAATGGTCTGTTCGGCTGTGGGCCAAATTAGTTGGTCTCTTTTTTTCATAAGATAAGGAGGTACAACAGACGAAGACCTTGCATTTACAGGAGTCTTTTTGAGGCACCGGTATGCTGTTGTCGTTGTAAGGAGGTACGACACTATCTAGAAAAGGACCAACAGTATCTTATGTTTTAGAGGGTGGGGTAGTTTAAACAGTACACTAAATACAACGGATCATTAGTTGGTCTTATCTGGTTCTGGTTTGAGATGGTATTCAATACTTGGACCAAAATGAAGGCTAGTAAATGTTCAATCAAGGATTAGATTGAGCTACAATTTATAAGCAGTGTAGTCTAATTATAAGGAAAGGAAAGGAAAGGAACATACCCAGTACCTCAAGGGCTCCCACCTACGTAGGGTCGGGGGGGTGGATGTACGCGGCCTTTCCCCTTCAGGGTGTTTACCTGAAGAGATGCTGTTTTCCAGTGCCCCCAACCTGAGAGTCAAGACTTTCCAGGAGGTCACCCATACTGGTACTACTCTCGCTCAAGCACGCTTAACTTCGGAGTTCTAATGGGATTCGGTGACGGCGTGTTGGTGTCCTCTTTGGTAGTCTAATTATAAGGGATTAATTTAAATAAATTTATAAACATTATGAACTATTTTAAATAAAAGAAAAGACAAGAATCAAATTTTGAATAAACTTACAAACACAAAGGATTAATGAAATAAATAGTATTACATATTTACCTTGGTCAACTACATAGACAATGACATATGCTCTGCAGGAATCATATACTAAATTATATGCAATCAAACTGAACTGTTAATTGCATTTTTATAATTTTTATCCTCATCAATGTATTAGTATCATATATTAATATTTTTCATCACCTTTTGTAATGGTAATACAAAATATATATTTTGTCATCTGTGTTGCAATGTTGTTTAAAGGGTGTATACATTCCTGTGGGGTCATCGGAAACGGCCTCTCTTCAGGTTGACACTCTGAAGGGAAAAGGCTGCGTACATTTACCCCCCAGATCCCGCTTTTGCGGATGCCTTTGAGGCACTGGGATTGTTGTTGTTATTGTAAACATTCCTTTTGTTCAGCATTTGGAGAGAACATTTGAGACGACATTAGAAAAAGTAATAATCGAACCAGTATACTATATAATGAAACATTAAATTGACATAATTAAAGGTATAAAGATTATATTAACAATATTTAGTAAATACAGAGTAGGGTGACTCAAATAACCCTTTTTTTGAATTACTTTTATTATTGTCAACATTCCGCAATCCGTTTCTTCACCTTTACTCTAAACCCTCCATCCATATGAGCCGTTAATAACGGCACAAAAACCGGCTGTTTTAAACAAATCGGTTCAAACTCAAACTTCCTAATAATCGACGCCACCACATACTTCATTTGTAAAAGAGCCATTTCTTTCCCAAGACAGACTCTGGGGCCAGCTTGAAAAACCGGATAAGTGTATGGACTCACTGCTCTGAGGACCTTACCCTCTCCTCTTGGTTCATCGTTTAACCATCGATCTGGTTTGAACTTGAACCAGTTTGATCCCCATATAGTCTCCATCCGACCCATTCCATAGGGAAAGTACGTGACCCGATCCCCCTTTCGGATTGGCGTCCCATCTGGCAAGACATCGTCGCTGGCAGCGTGCTTGGAGTCCCATGCTACCGGAGGGTACAAGCGCATGGTTTCGAAGAGGCACGCGTGCATGTACTTCATCTCCTTTAGCGATTCGTAGCCCAATGAATGAGTTTCGTTTGTGGTCGAGTTAGACTTTAATGTGTTTGTGTGACCACTGACAGTTGCAATCTGTTGAGGAATTTACGTGTGAGTTAATAAGCACTAAAGAGTCTTGAATCAGATTGTCATAAAGAATAATGTAAAATCTAATGAATCACTCTACATAATATTAAAGGTAAATTGCATATTAATACCCTGATATTTGACTTATTTATTTTTCAATCAACAAATTTTGTCAAATAATTTTTTAGTTCAGAAGTTGTATGTATTTAATAAAATAGTTCAACCAACGATGTAAAGGAGTGTAAAATATGTCGTTATTTGTTAGTAACCCAACCATACCTTCATTATTTCCCAAATCTTACACACGAATTGCAACTTCGGTACATTTCTAATGAAGAAGAGTTTAATGACAAGCCTATTATACGCACTTACAAACTACGATTTGAACTTTTTTTTTTATTAAATATGAGTAATTTTTGGACTAAAAAATTATTGGGTTTGTTACTAATGATCACTTAAATTTTCTAATTTTTTAAATATAAATTCAAATGTTTTAAAATTATTTTCTTTTTTTTTTTAAAAGTTAATAGAAGTTAGAGTTATTAATATTAAGGTGCGGATTTGAAAATTTTCAGAAAGTTTAGGTGTAACTTTAAAATAGTAAAAAAAATCTACGTTAATTTTTGAAATTGCATCTAAAATTTAAGTAGTTTTCTTAAATTGTACATAACATTAAGTTGATATTTTATTTGCATGACCCACTGCGGCCTTGCCTCAGTACTAAGAGTCAAGTGAGGGGATAGAGTGTTGCTTTAGGCCAAAAGGTTTGGAGTTCAATTTTTTCCTTAAACTTCTCCTCGAGGGATTCCTGACTTAATTGGCTCATATGATGTGTGGATAATTGTATAAATTAGAATTTACCGGATAATCGAATTTCTCGTTACCAAAAAAATCTTTTGTTTGCATGTCTGACACGCGGTTAAACTTGAAATGAATACACAGATAGTGATGTGTCCAACCGGGCTAAAAATTGTGCACGTGAGTTTTATTGCAAATCTTGCATAATAAGTAAATTACATATTAGTATCTTATAATTTAGTATATTAATTTTTTTAATTCATAAATTTTATTAAAAATTTTTTAATCTAAAACATTACATGTATTTAATAAAATAATTAAAATACAACATGTAACATTCCCAGTGCCTTACGGGGCTCCCGCCTAAGTGGAGTCTGAGGGGGTGGATGTACACAGTCTTTCTCCTTCAGGGTGAAGGAAGTCTGTTTCCAAGAAACCCTAACCGAAGGGGTGCAATACAAGGACTTTTCAGAAAGTCACCCATCTTAGTACTACTCTCACCTAAGCACGGTTAACTTCGAAGTTCTAATGGGATCCGGTCCTTGCGTGTTGGTACCCTCTTAGGTAATAAAATAATCTAAGTAACGGTGTGTAAATGTGCAAAATAACTCCACTTTCATTCTTCACAATATTATTTGGACTATTTTATTTAAATATATGTAATTGTTTTGGACTAAAAAATTATTTTCATAAAGTTTGTGGATTAAAAAATTAATACACTAAACCTCAGGATACTAATATTTAATTTATCTTAAATTATAAAAAAGAAATATTTTAATAATAATATAATCTCTAACAATCTACTAATGATATAAGTTAACCGAGGCTGACAAATATGTCGTGTCTATACAAGAGGTCTAAAAATAGAATTAATCCAAACCCAAACGGTTTGTGAACAAGTTATGAACTCTCAACCCTTACTTAATCCATATCAAACGGGTAATTAGAGGGTTAACCATTTTATTTATGGGTGATTTGTTTTTATTAAATGCTATGTGCAAATGTGACCATGATATTAACAATAAATACGTAATATATTTATAATTGTTAAAATAAACTACCAAATTAATATTATCAAATATAGCTCAAATTAAGTACCTCATAACATAACTATATAAATGAGTTAAGCGTGTTAAAAATGTGTTACACTAGTCAGTCCTAAAATCAACCCAGTTACCTTGACAGTTTAGAGGAGTCAACCCAAATTTTACTTGGCTTAAGAGACCCCAACCTGAATCTGCTATCTTTATATTATATTTATGTCGTGTTATCGTATCGTATCAGATCTTTTCTACCCCGAACCTAACCTAACCTAAATGCTCAAGTTACTAGAAAAACATATAAACTCTTATGTACAACAACAACAAAAATTGGCCCAATGCCTCAAGAACTCCCGCGTAAGCAGAGTATGGGAGGGATAGGATATACGCAGTCTTACACCTTCAGGGTGATACCCTCAATGAGAGGTTGTTTCTGAGAATCTCAATCTGATAGGCGTGAAGAGCATAGAAAGCATAGAGAGCATGAGAAGCATGTAAGCATGGAAACGTAAACACTCTCATGTACCAATCCAGTTAATGCATCACAATTTTTAAATTAATGTTAAATACGTAGCCCAATTTGTATGTCCGATTCCTGCATTAAAAATATTAAATTACAAAAATGATATTAAATTCATTAAATAATTTTTATAATTGTTAAGGAGTTGTACTCTTCTGAAATCTTAAGCTGAAGAGTTCAAATCCAGCAAGATTTTAGAGGCTCAAAGCAAGTTTGATCAGTGAACCCATTTTTTTGGAGACCAAAATTATCCGAACCAACTTAAAGTACACTTCTAATAATCAATTTTATATTACAAAATCGGTTAATGTGTAAGTTTTTAATATATATACGTGCTTATAATTTATCGTGCATACGCCATTATTTCTCTACTTATAAACGACGATATGCTGTAGAAGCGAACCAATTATATAACTAATACTTGTAAAAGGCTTCACAAATTGAGGGCCAATCGATGTTAAATTTCCACCGGGCCTTTAGGCTCGACCCACGGAGTTGGCACACAAGAGATCCACATATAAGCCCAAGTGGGGTTCCATCCTAAAACTAATTGGTAATAGGTGGAATAACCTCCTAGATTTATAAATTGATCTCTTCACTCTCACATCTTCAATGTATGATTCTTATATTAGACTTACATGTGTAACCTTCATTCAACAACCAGTTGCTTCTTTTTTAAAAGTAACGATAAAGGTCAAATAATGATTTTATACTCCAAACAATAAGACCGTGAGAAATTATTACCTCTTTGAGAAGGTCGGTTTCCACGTGGCGATGCTGACTTAGCAGCCAGAAAAGCCACGTCATAGCAGCCGAGGAGGTATCCCTTCCTGCCATTACAAAGCTAACGACCATATCCCTCACCATCTCGCCGTCGTACCCGGCAGTGAGAAACCGGGAAACCAGATCACTCGTGTTCTCCCCCATCTTTTCTCTCCTTTTCTCCTTCTCCTTGTCGTGTATGACGTCATTCACGGCAGCGTGAACTGCCGAGACAGCAGTGCTCAAGCGCTTTTCGAGGCCGAGGCGGAGGGTGCGGTTGATCTTCCAAGAGAGGTAGAGGGTGGCGGTGCCACGAGAGGCCGAGATGGTGGCAGCGGTGTCGAAGGCGGTGATGAGAGGGGAGAGAGGCTTAGAGAGATCTAGACAGTGCGGGTCCGTGCCTAGGGCCGCCCTACATATTGTGTCGTACGTCAACCTCTTTAGTACCTCCTGTATATCACAAAATAGGATGCGAAAATTTTTTTGTTAACTGGTGGCTCTTTTAGGGGGAAAAAAAAAAAGAGACATTATAAAAATAATAATTGTCAAAGAATCAACTTTTTTTAAAAATTTATTTTTTAATATATTTAATATATATATATTATATTACAACTTGGACATTATTTTTATTTTTATTTTTTTCCAAAATTGATGCATGTTTGAGCAAGTTTACATCAACATCAACTAATCAAGGTCGCGTGCATTCCCTATTCACCCACATGTTTAATTTTAAGCTAATTGCGAGTATAAGAGCCTGTTTGATCAAATTTTTTTTTTAAATAGCAGATGTTTTTCACGGGAAAAAAACAGGTTTGTAGGATTTAAGGATATTTTGCATGATAAAAAGTACTTTTAGTTAAAAGAAAAAGTTATTTTTCTACATTTAAAAAATCTACGTGTTGCCAATTCTATAAGGCTGGGAGTCCTCGAAAACAACCTCTTTACAGGGTTATACCCTGAAGGGGCAAGGCTACGTACATCTACCCCTCCCAAACCCCGCTTATACGGGAGCCCTTGAGGCATTGAGTCTGTTGTTATTGTTGTAAGTAGAATCATAAAAATATGATTTTTCTTTTTGCTTTTCTTTAATAAATAAAATACAAGTCCAAAACAGTACAAACGTGTGTGCGGGCAAACCTGAAAACAAGTAACACCTTGACCTTTGAACCAATATCCGTACCACAACAAAAGGACAATACAAAAAGATTTTTTTTTTTTTTTATAACTTTACAATTTGGCCAAACAAGCCATAAAACACGTTTTTTTCGATTATTAGTCGGAAAAAACTCGCGATATAAAAACCGACATTTTCTAAAGAAAACCTGAAAGGCACACTCAACCTACAAAACCCGAAACTTGATACATGCTCTAATTTAACTCCCTTACCGTTAAACTCAAACTTTTGGCACTTCCAAACATAATTTTTTTTTTTTAATAATTATTAAACTCACATGTAAAGTTCTTAGCAGACATACCTGCAAGTCGATAACAATACCCTCTTCCGCTGCAGAATCAAGCATCGGAATGAGCCGATTTTGAACCTCATCTCTCAAAATATCAACCACAAACTCCCTTAAAGACTTACTACTAAACTCATGGCTAGCCACTTTTCTTTGTGTCCACCACGTCTCCCCATCCACATTAAATATCCCGTTACCCAAAAAATCACCTAAAATTTCTCTAAATTTTTCCCCTTTCGGGTAATTCCCGAATTTAACCCGTAAAATATGTTCCACGTTGGCCGGGTTAGCCGTTACGACAACCCGGCCAACACCCAGTCGACTCAGACTGATAGTCTGAGTCGGTGACTGGGCGAGTAACTCAGTGTACCAGTCGAGGAGCCTGGTTTTATTCTGGTAAAATGCGATTAGGCACCCGATGATAGGGTAAGATCGGGGCCCGTGATTGGCGGGTCGGGCCAGCCGGTGGCGGCCGAGGAGGAGGAGAGAGAAGAGGAGAGGGGGGAGAGAGAGAAGGAGATAGAATGTAGAGAAAGGCATGGCCTTTTGATTTGGTGTGTAAAATTTGGTGATGAGATTGGGTGAGATGTGTCGCATTTATATACTTGATTGGTGGGGTAGGGAGAGGGAGAGGTTACAAATCAAAATAAAAATTTCTCGGGTTATTTACGTTAAAGGTTTTTGTATTTTGTTTATTGTGTCAATTTGGTTCTCATGCTTTTAAATATGTCAATTTAGTTCTTGAATAATTCAAAATATATCAATTTAGTTATTTGGTCAAATTTAAGTTATGTTAATGACGTAATTTTGAACGGTAAAAATTATATTAGATGTAAATACCTATTATAAATTCATTTGTTTACTTAATTTAACCCAATTCATGTCCGAACCATTAAAAATTTCATTAAAAACTTAACATAAAATTTTCTCCAGGGATCAAATTGACACATTTTGAATTGTACAAGGACTAAATTAAGACAATTAAAAGTATAAGGACTAAATTGACACAATGAATAAACTATAGAACCTTTAGCATAAATAACCGTAATTTCTTTTAAGAGTTAGTGAGAAAATTCGTAATACAAAATTTGGTGGGGTCCTTGGAAAAGTAAAGTAATGTTGTTGAGCATTATTTTTAACTACAAAAAAAATATATAAAATTTAGATGTCCACGCGGCTGATGGCTTACACTGTTGTTTTTTTGTTTTTTTTTTTTGGTTCGAGTTCAGGTGTGTGGTCGTGGAGCCCCTTCCCTGTGTTTGTTGTCGCGGGTGGCATCATCTGTCTTCTGGTTTGTCTCTATTTGTTTCGTCTCGTTCGTGTGTGAGTGGTTTAGTGTGCTTTTAGGGTGGTGGGTTTTATTTTCTTTTCAGGGCTCCGTCACTTGTGCTGGTTGTTTTTTGGGTGTTGTGGGTGTTGTTCGGAGGTTGGTTCGGGGTCGCTTTTGTCTTTGGTTGGTATGCTTTTGTGTGTTGGGGGGGTTTGGTGGTTCTGCTTCTGTTCAGTTTGGTGTAGTTGTGGTTGTTGCAGTGTGCTTTTCTACTGGTTGCTCTCTTTCTTGTGCCTTGCGGGCTGAAGTGTGGGTGGTTGCTTGTCCGTGTTCAGTTCTTTGCTTTGGGGTTATGTTTGTTTGTTTCTTTGTTGGCTCCTGCTTCTTTTAGGTATTGTGTTTCTTGCGGCTTGGTTTGGGTTTGTTGTGCAGTTGCTCTTGTTTGAGCTAAGCCGTTGCGGTTTCTCTATTGGTTGTTGGTCTGTTTGTTAGGTTCTGTTGCGTTGGTTTTTGTCTTTGCCGTTTCTCTTCTTGTTTTTGTTTTTTTTGTGTCCCCTTCCTCGAGCTGTGTGCTCTTTTCGGGTCTCGTATTTGAGGCGCCGACTTTTGTATCGCAAGATTGTAGATATTAGTACTATTTTTTCCAGTAAGTAGCAAAAGAATTCGTGATACAAAAATCACATCTCAACGACAGGAGACCCGAGAGCCATATACATTGGTACCATGAAGTTTTGTTGTGTTAATTTTTTTAGTTTATAATCCAAAAGTTATATGTATTTAATAAAATGTCAAAATAACTGTATATATATGAGTGTAAAATAGTAGGCCTCTCATCCAATTAGTAGTGTCATGATATTATGGTTTACGTGTGGGATGAGGGAAGCAACGAGTTAATGGTGGGTTTACCTAACAAATAACGATAAGTTATACACTTTTTTACACCGTCTTTTGGATTAGTTTATTAAATACATAAAATTTGTAAAGTTATTATAATAGGGGGAAAAAAAATAATGTTAGACCAATATTATTATTTAAATTTTAGTGCATCAACTATCAATATTAAAAGGATCTGAATCGTCTGACAATAACAAATATTGTTTTCACAATATCAATATGATTATTAAATGATAACAGTTTAAAAAAAATAACTTTATTTTGAAAAAGTTTAAGAGATTTTTCGTTACGAGGATAATTTTTTTTTTAAAAAACACTAATCCACCTACAAAGTATTGATTATAAATGTATTAAACATGTATCTTATAAGATATTTGTTTTCTGAACTAAATAAAAAATTTTAAAAGAAAAAGATATGTTTAACTGAAAATATTTTCAGAAAAATATTTTTCATTCAATAAAAGGGCATTTTTAATTAATGTGTTATTACGTAGTGTTTTAAGAGTAATCGTTACTGTAACAGGTGTTTCAATCCGGGACCATGCTCATTACGGGTCCTTTTTTGATATCTCTTGTGCTACCGTCTTAGGTTTCTCACTTTTTTTCAATAATTAGAGAGACAATTTTCAGTACAAAATCAGTAGATTCACCGAAGCAGAGTCCAAGAAAGCCCTCTTGAGTGAAAAACGAAACAAACATAGCAGAGGGCAATTCTAAGAAGCCTGTCATTACCTTTTTTTTTTTTAAAAACAATAAATAAATCTATATTAAGTCCAATGCTTCTTCGTAAAACAAGTAAAAAAATAAATTTTTAGATATCATTTCTAAAACTAATTTTTAAATTTTAAAATTGAAAACAGTAAACAAAAAATTATACCAAATTGGCACCAAGCAAACATTCATTTTCCATTTGGCTTCTTGTTTTATTGTGCAATTTTTTATGCATAACAAAAAAAAAAAAACACAACAGACTCAGTGTCTTAAAGGCTACCTCATAAGCGGAGTCTGGAGGTGAATGTACGCAGCCTTATCCCTTTAGGGTGTAACTCTGCTGAGAGGCTGTTTCCGAGGACCCCCAACCTTATAGGGTTGGCAACACGAGGACCTCCTTGGAGGTCATCCATTCTGACACTACTCTCGTCCAAGCATACTTAACTTCAGAGTTCTAATAAGATCCGGTGCATTAGTGCCTGGTACTCACTAGCTATGCATAATTTCAATTTAATTACTCAATTTTTATTATTAAAAAAACTATAAATTAACTGGTGTCTGAAAATGTAATTAAAAAAATCTTATTTTATTTAAGAAAAATCAACAACTGTATTTTTTTAACTAAAAGCCACCTAAATTTTATGTACAGTTTCAAAAAATTACCTAAATTTTTTTTATTTTTCAAGTTCAAACCTAGATTTTTCAAAATTTTTAATGTCAGACCGTAATGGTAATGCTGGTAGCATTAATTATTTTTTGTTTAAATGACATTTATAAAAATATTCTTTTTAAATAAAAAATTATTTTTAGAATATTTATGAATGTGTAAGATATTTAAAATATTTTAAATGTAAATTTTTAAAATTATTTTCTTTTTTTTTTTCAAACACTGCATCGGCAAAAATTAACAAATATTAATATTATCACCATCAAGATGTGACATTAAAATATTTAGAAAAATTTAGATGTGGCTTTAAAAAATTAAAAAAATCTAAGTTCCATTTTGAAATTACAGTTAAAATTTAAGTAATTTTCAGTAAATTTTTTTTTTATTGAGTAAATTAAGGAAAAGTTGCACAAAGTTGGCAGCCGCCTTGCAGTCATGCTCCGCAAACAATAATAACATTTCACACCCTTTTATTAAATTATAAATATTAAATATATGTACTTAAAATATGTTAATAATAATTTAAATGTTATATTCAATTAATAACTTTTATAAAATAATATTATATATATATATAATGAAAAATTACATATTAGTACTCTAACTTTCAGTGTATTAACTTTTTGGTGATAAACTTTTTAAAGTAATTTTTTTGTTTAAATATTAGATATATTCAATAAAATAGTAAAATAATGTTGTGAAACGATGTAAAAATTGCTGTCATTTGTTGAAAAATGCATATCCCTTTGCTATACCCTTCATTCTATACACCGATCGCAATGCTGTAAGACCGTTAATAAATAAGAGTTAAATAAAAGACATATTCGATCTTTTTACACATTACTGTATTTAGACTATTTACTAAATATATATAATTTTTGAACTAAAATATTATTTTATTAAATTTATAAACTAAAAAAATTAATTATACATCAATTTTAGCCTGTAGGATACTAATATATAATTTTTGAATAATTTTTTTAATACTTATAAATAAACGTAGAGCTCGAGATGCATGTGACTGAAACCCACGTGTGCCTCGGCATTGCCATCTCTAGTAGGTACTAATAAATTGTCAGAGCACTAAAATATAAATAATTTTATAATTTTTAAAATAATAAAGGTGATGATCTTTTTGAATTATTAAAAAAGCCTTTAAATTTTTATCGTATTAATAAGAAGGCTTCTCTCAAGCGTGATGAGGTTATTTTTTATGGCAGAGCTGACATGACAACTGCTTCTAATTAGTGCTACAATAAAATACGCTTCAACACCCTTACTCATACTTTATAAGCACGAAATTTGAGATATTTTATTATGTAAAAACTATATATTTTCACTTAATTTGTTCCAAAATGTGGTTATTAAAGAGTTTTTTATTTTATTTTATTATAATATTAATAAATACACAGCTGTCATTAAGTTCTACCAACTGAAAATGATGTCATCACGTCCGAGAGGGGTGTTTTTATTAATGAGACAAAAACTTAGGGACCTTTTTTATTAATACAATAAAAACTTGGAGACATTTTTAATAATTCCAAAAGATTAGGGTCCTTTTCAATATTTTTAGAAACGTCGAGGTACTAAAATGTGAATAACCCTAAATTGTATGCGTAGAGTAATACCATAAATATATTAAAAGTAGAATGTTCAAACAATAAATATATTAAAAGTATATTTAATTCAATTATAATTTAATATACGATTTTTCTATGTTAACATACATTAATAACATAATTAATGGATCATATTTTAAATGGAAGATATTACATATATTTTATAAAATTATAATAATATTTTTAATATTATTAAAAGATAATAAAGTGCAACTACTGTAATCTTAAAAATAAATAATTAATCTATCTATCTATTATATTATTACAAAACTTTCACTCTCCATAAATCCATTTAAGAATTTTATATTCTTAATTTTAATATATGAAAATTAAAAAATTTTAAAAATATTAAAATTTTTATCATATGTAGTAATATTTATGCATAATATAATTATAATACAATAATACAAAAAATTAAAAATATAAGCACTTTCGTACATCATATGAGATCACACTCGTACATATTCAATGGAGTGGGCCTCTTTATGAGGTAATTTAGGGGTATTATCCCCCTCCTCCTCCCCCTCCCCCCTGTCCTTACCATTATAAAAAAATAAAAATAATAAATAAAATAAAATTTATTATAAATTGTAACATGACATCTGTCCATGAATCAGATGACGTCGGCCATGCGGTCACCGCCATGCAAAGACTTGCTTAACTTTTGGCCCATTTTTAATTTAATTAATGAAAATAAAAAGTCTTTTGAAATTATTTTCTTTTCTCTCTCTTATTTTCAAAATTTGACTTATCTTTATTTTAAAAATATAATAAAATGGTTATTTATACCATTATTATTTCAACTTTATCTATTATGTCAATTTAATTTTTAAATTTCAATTATATCAACTTAGTTCTTGTATAACTCAAACTATTTTATCATGATATTAATTAGTTTTTGAATTAGATTTGATTGTAACATATTCAATTGTATGAAAACTAAATTAACTAGTTAAAAGTTTAAGAATTAAATTAACACATAACAGGTAAATTACACAAACTAATAGCATATAAGCGATAAAATTGCAGTACAAAACAGGCTACTCGTGCAAACGAGTCCTTATTGAACCCATATAAAAGCGGGAGTAGGAAACAAAAATAAACAGACGGATAATAAAATAAGATGACATGACAGAAAAAATAAACAGACAAAAAGAATCAAACACGATTTCTTATTGTAATATTTATCATTGTTTGGTATATCATCAATGTCTGTCGTTGTGTGCTATTGAATGTGTTTTAAACATGCAAGGAGCGTATGTATCTATTCTCCTATGGCTTTATTTTATATGAGCATTATCGACAACCAATTATTCCAAAAGTTTAAACTAATGGGTGAAGATACATGAATAGTTTTATACTCCGACATGCTTTCACGTTGATGTCCATTTGATTTATAAGTATAGATAATACACAGGTATTGTTGGGTCAAACTTGTGACTTCTTGGTCTACAAAGCTCTGACACTGTATCAAGGAACCTACAGTTCCAAAAGCTTAAGTTGATGAATGAAGGTCGAGAAATAGTTTTAACATTTCAAATTAATTAAGTGACCACAGGGATATATATTGAAATATGTCGATTTATATAGTGAGAACACTCCTTTTTCGAAGTTTGCTTTACAGTAGTTAGGCCTAATATCAACTAATGAGATACATATCTACGTAAGAAGATTACACATTTCATGTCGGCTATTGTTTTTGCAATACATTTTTATTTGGTTTAGCATTAATTTTAGAGTAATTTTATTGTTATGACAAAATTATTATTATCTGAACAAGATTGTAGTTTTTAATATAATTTTGTGACTCTCATTATTGGTAAGTCACATCATTACTCTAACAATGATAATTTTTGTTATAAAAATAACGACCCCTTAACTTTATTCTTTTTTTTGTAAAATAATCTTTGCTTTGAGTTAATAGTATCTTATATTATCTTAGTCAATATTAGAGATTAACAATTGCCCCTCAGTGCCCCAGGGCTCCCGTCTAAGCAGGGTATGGGGGGAATGGATATACGCAGCCTTCCCCCTTCAAGGTACTAACCTGAAGAGAGGCTGTTTCCGAGAATCCCCAACCTGAGGGGTACAATACGACATATTGGTACTACTCTCACCCAAGCAAGCTTAACTTCAGAGTCTTAATAGGATTCGGTGCTTACGTGTTGATACCCACTATTGCCTATAAATACAACTATATAATTTATTATTTTTAGTATTAAAAAAATATTATCAAATTTAATTTTCAGGCAGCGAATCAACTTGAAACGGCTGACTAAAGTGGGCCGGGCCGGGCCGGGCTCCAAAGAAAATTATAACTTACGTGGGTGTGGGCCCCCAGTCAGAGCACGTGCAAAATAAAAATTAGAGCACGTGTTAAATGTGAGTGTGGGGTCGCCTCTTTGCGTTAGAAACGTGTTTGTAAATGTCTTTCTCAAAAGCGGCGCCGTTTCGGTGCACGCAGGTCGACCTAAAAAATGTTATACTTACCTAGTTTTTCAATTTTTTTTTAATTTTTAAATTTGGATACTTGAGCGCTACGAGAGCTAGTAAAATGTGACCCGATTTATTTGATCCGCTACTTTACTTGATCCTAATCCCAAAAATTTAAAATCTATTGTGACTTGAACTCGAAAATAAACCGACCGAATTTGACCTAACCCTTAGCTGAGCTGACCTGAAACTCGAAATAACCTGACCCATGACGACCCTAGACCCGTAACAAACCCGCCCTATATCATGAAATGACTCAAATAGAAATCCGATTTACTATAAAATGCTAATTATGGCTATTTGATTTTGTAGTTCAAGTTATAATTTTTAAGATTAAATAAATATATTATCAAAATGACATGATGAGGGTTCATTACCAGGCACTGAATATCATTAGAACTCCGAAATTAAACGTGCTTGGACAAGAGTAGTATTAGGATGGGTGACCTTCCGGGAAGTATTCGTGTTGCCAACCCTATAAAGTTGGGGGTTCTCAGAAACAACCTATCGAGAGGGTTACGTCTTGAAAAGGTAAGGCTGCGTACAGACACTCCTCCCAGACCCCGTTTATGCAGGAACCCTTGAGGCACTGGGGCTATTGTTATTGTATCAAAATGACCTGATGGGTCAACCTGAAATCGGACATGACCATAGAAAATATTGACCGTTGGATCTAAATCGAGGGCCAAGATTTTAAATTATTTTTACACCTCCCATTAAAGTCAATGATTTCAATTTTCATGATTTAGATCTAATGATTATTATTTTCTCTTGTGGTGTCTCATCCTCTTATAAGAATCATGCTCTTTATTATATAAATTATATATAATTAATTTACTGAATTAACATTGCTTTTCCATAAAGTAATGTTTGAAAAACAAAACAAACTTGTTCACTTTGGTGTCCTAAGTTGACTTTAATGTTAGTGTTCACGTAGGAGAGCTCGAAACCTACTTGTATTTTTTTTTTTATTTGGCTTCCTTTATTCAACATAAAATATCTTTTTTACAGTGTTGTGGCGCAGATAAAAAAATTTAGAAGAATAAAAAATTTAACAACTTTCCTTTAAATTCTTATTACTAAAACAATTAAGAACAAAGAGAAAAAGTTTAACCTTAATTCTCATGATCCGAGAAGCTTAAGAATAGAGGAGCTTCTTACCTACAATAAAAGACTAAACTTAAGAATAGATAAATATTAATATTTATTAATCCAAATTAATATAAGTTAAAGTCATTTCCCCGTGTATGTCCCAACTCGCTCGTTCTTTATTTTGCCAAAATACGGGCTGCATCATATAGGCCTTGTATGATATGCTGGAAATAAATGCAAGACGTTGCAATTCATAGGCTCTTGTTTGGTATATGCGAGAAGTAGGCAGAATATGGGAAGTAATAATTGCTAAACAATTTTCAATTGCTTCAAAACGCATAAAGTAACTTACCTAGCCATTTAGGTAAGTTCCACTTCCTTAGTAACCTTTAATTTATATGACAATTACATCCCTTATAATTTTAAAATATGATAATTTTTTTCTTTTAACTGTAAGTCCCTCTATCAATTTTACTTTTCCTTAGTGAAAATTAGAAGATTAAGTATAAATATAATAGTCATTTTAATTGTATTTCATAGAAAGTTATTCATTTTGGTGTTTAAAATTGACTTTAAAGTTGGTATTCACGTAGGAGAGCACGAGAACTAGTTGTATTTCTTTTCTTAGGCTTCCTTTATTCAACAGAAAATATCTTTTTTACAGAAAATCTTTTCTTCACAAAGTAATTTCAGTTAAAGAAAATTTTTAAATGTTTTTCTCTTTTAAGATAAAGAAAATAGTTTCATTATATAAATTTGTACATATAAAGGTTCATGCTTGGTGAACTGAGGTTGAATAATGTGGCATATTGTAGTCGGACATCCTTTTCCTGTATGAAAATCTTAAACATATTTGTATATTATATATTAATTAGAAATTTTTATCTCAAAAGTTTCTATTTTAATACTTAATTTTTTAGACTATCAGTTCACTTTTCTCTCCCTTAAACCATCACTTTGCCATTTATATCTATATCTCTATCTGTATAAGAGGTTTAATTTATAATAAGCTCAACTCTTTTTTTTTTTTAAATTTATATACATGTAAGTCATTACATAGGAAACTTTTATTTTCTATTTACGTTAATAATACAATTTATCAAGTAAATTACAAAGATCAACTCAACACACAGAATTCATCGAATTATTTTCATTAATTAAAAGCTTCCTAAAATAAATAACTAATAACCTATTTATAAGCACTTTCCTACTATTATTTCAAATTAAAATCTTAAAACAATTATATTTTAGTTCTAACTCTAACTATTCCTAATTTAAATTGAATTCTAAAATAGTCTTATCATAACCCTACTCTAACTATAATTAAGCAAAATACTTAAAAATCTTAATTTAAATTAAACCCTAATTAATTTAATCTTCTTTTCTTGTCTATATCGGCCTATTCTCGTCATATATTGCATCATCAAGTAGAACATATAAATATAATTATTTAAAATTTAATAAAAAATTGTACACCGCACATGATGTGTTTTAAAATTAGGGGCCAAATTATAACCAAATCGAAGTTCTCGAAGAGATCTACGTGACCCCTGTGGTTTCATTATGGATTGGCAAATCATTGGGTCATAAATACTCTTCTTTCAACCTTTTACTCATTTTAAGCTTGACCAATTGCCAAAATGCATGGTCAATTGATCCACGCACCCAAGGAAAGACTTTTTTCGACCGAATTTTAATTTGATGGGTACTTCTTTTACACATATGGTCAAGTTTCTCAAAATAGTCTTCAATACCGCTTTTCAACCTTTGTTGACTATGTTGCACTCCAAGCCTAGATGTATTAAAACAAAATATACATGTAAAAGCCAAATCTATAATACATGATAAATAAGTTAATCATGTGTTAGACATTTGATTAAATAGTATTTTAGTAGGTACCTTTATTTTAGTAATAATCTAGGTTATTTTCTTTTTTATTACGTATTTATAATATTAGTTAGTTATTTCCCCTTCCCATCGATAAATAGTGGCATTAGGTTTGTACGAGGTTCATAATTTTTGGAACGTTAATCAAACTCCATCTCTTCTTTACTATTCTCTCTATCTCTCCCTCAAATTCTTCTCTCTTTTTTTGATAATTAGCGACAGGTCGCGGTGTAAAGCAAGCCACTTGACTAAGCGAGACCTAAACCCACCCGTAGAAGAACGAGCCACAAGAGACAACAAAAACAGGCAAAAACACGAGCACGACTACTTAAGACATTGAACTACAAGATCAACCAAACTGCAGGAAACTGGACCTCAAATTCTTCTATATTTCTCTTTTAATTCTAGATTGATACAGTTAAACTGTATCAATTTATTATAAAAATAAAAACTAAAATATGTAAATATAAGTTACATCTGGTGTGATGGGTGTACTGTTAGTTGTGGACGGCAGTGGACAAAATCATTGCTAAATGTCGTGTCATACAAGATAGATGGCGAGTCATTCTAGATGTCAATATTATTAGTGAATCATTTGTCTTTTTGTTAATTACCGACTTGTAATATCACACATGTGATTGATCCCAACTGTTAATGAACGTGTTACTGCACATAGTTAAGCGAGATGAGTTTATTGGTATCGAAGCTCGGGTTCAGAACTTGGGGCGAAATTAAATTGGAGGTTTAATAGCTGGTGGGAGTTGAGAACTGGTTGCTAACATTGGTAGTGAAATTCCGGACGGTGGTTTTGGTGGTGGCCCGATCTCAACGGTAAAGGTACGGTGGTAGTTGATTCTGGTGGATCATGGTTTGATCGGTAAACCAAAGGTGTAAACTGTGGTAGCGGTTAATTTGGGTAGATCATGGGTTTGATCGGTAAACCGAAAGTGTAAGTTGTGGTAATGGTTGATTTGGGTAGATCATGGGTTTGATTGGTAAATCGAAGATGTAGGCTACAGTGGTGCCTTAGTTGGAGTCATGGGTTGTGCCTCGGTGAAGGAGGTGGTGGTTGAACATTAGTGGTGGTGATTTGGTCCAAGTGGAGGAGCAAGAGACTAGATTGGTATACCTGAATGATAGATCTGCTGGACCCGGTGTAAATTAGCATTGGAGAAGCAGATTTGAATGCTAGTTGGAGTTCCGATAGTGGTGTGTGAGTGTGAGCACGCCTGACGAAGGCCGGAGGGGGTTCACGCTGCGGTTTCTGGCCCTAGAGTAGTAACGATGGTCGACTTTGGTGGTTTGAGCGTGGAAGCGAGAAGCGAAGCGGTGGTGTCTTGGGGGGCCTCGGTGGTTCAAAGTTCCGGTTACAGAAAGCATCGACGATGACAAGGACTATTGAGTTGCGCCGGTGTTCAAGCGGTGGTGATGCATGGTTGTTGCCGGCAATGCCGAAAGTTGAAACTAAGAGTATCGTGCTTGGTGTTCTGAGGTGTCAAAGAAAACGATGGCCGGAGAAAAGGCAACGGCGAGTCTGATACAAATCATAATTGATCAGTATCCGAGCATAAAATGTAAAGATAGTATCATATTAATAGAAGAAAGGAGAGAATTACACAGAAGAAAATGGGAGAAATATAGAAGAAGATTAGGAGGGGGAGAGAGAGAATACATCACATATCATCATTAATCTTAGCATGGGAAATATCCTAACCACTACTCTTATTTATACTTGGAGCTTAGGATGAGGTGGCCTGTAGGGCTGACGTGGCGATCGGGCCGGCTCGAGGCTAATTCGAGCATGACCCTCGGTAATATTCGTATCGGAGTCATACTCGATGGAGGCCAACGTGACGACGGTTGAAGATAATGATGTTGAGCGGCGGCCGTGCACGGTGGAGCAAAACCTGGTGGCTAGGGTTTCTTGCTAGTACTGTACGGCATAGAGAACAGAGCTTCGCGTATGTCGGTGCGGCACTGATTTGACATTTGAAAATTTGTTTTTCGAATGGGTAAACGGGTTGTTTGACTGTATTTGAATAACCTGTTTGAGTCGGGTCCTCATATTTTTGTTAAATCTAAATTGAAAATTCTAGGGTGATTTAGTCTGATAATGGTAAATAATACAACCAGAATCCAAGTGGAAGAATTGTTGGGTTATGTGTAGAGTCTAGTTGTATTAGATCTTGCTTGTGAAATATAGAATTGGGTCAATCCTATTGATGCCCATGTCACACTAGAGTTAAGTGTGTGAGGCTCCATAAATACACAAGGATGTGTATGTTACCATTAGGGTTGAGAGTTAAGGGTTGACAAAGAGTTGAGCGAGGAAAGATTGAGAGTTGAGACGTCTCATGTAAACTCCAATTCAAATAAAGAAATTATCGTGCTCCCCTATGTGGATGTAGACTTTGGCTGAACCGTGTAAATTCCAGTGTTCTCTCCTATTCCCTTTGTTTAGGATTGTAACTGATTAGTGGTTCATTATCCTGTGGGTGATCTTAATAAATGGTATCAGAGGCCCTTCAAGTTTGAATCTTTTTTTGGTAACGCGGGACTGGGTTGCCCTAGTCAACCCCGGCTATGAGGAGGCCCACAATTCCCATGAGTAGGTAAGTCATGAATATATCTTCAGTGAGAATTAAACTCCTGACTCCTGGGCGATGACCGCATGAATAGGAGATGCCACCAACTGAGCCGCCGTCATGATGGGCTTCAAGTTTGAATCTGATAAAGCTTAAATCAAAACACTTCCGAGCCTTAATAATTTCATATCAGTCTAAACAAACCAAGCTTGACTTCATGGTTCAATTTGAATATATTTAATGTTGGACGCAAATCCAGATCCAATTCTTCAATCGAGGTATTTCATAAACTTTGCGTTTGTATTTACCTATACATGCATAACATAAACAAAAACAAACAAAGTAATATGACGACATTAACGTGATAAAACTCTTTCAAATAGAGGGTAACAAACCATAACTAGATATCATACTCTCATTATTGAAATTTTATTTTACAATTTCTAATTAAACCGAAAATTCAATACTTCTCAAAATTCAATATCAATCGGACATAAACAGGATAATGGCAAATTTCAATAATAGTTTTTTGAGCTAAATTATGAGTCTTACATTGAAGATTAACATGACTAAACGAGAGTCTATATAAAAAAATATGATTATTATGGCTATATTTGGGAGTAGTTTTTTCATAACTTTTCATATAGCGTTTAACATTTTGATTAGTTAAGCAGTTTACTATATGTTTTTGACTAGTTAAAAAGTTAAAAGTTATGTCTGGTAACTATTTTCTCACTTAGCGTTTTCAACTTTTGATTAATTTTTAGCGTTTACTATAGTTTTTTAGGGAGTGTTTGAAATTTGCATAGTGACTTTTCGTTCCTAAAAGCAGCCGAAGGGAAAAAAATAATTATACTTTTGTATAATAATTTTAAATATATATGCATGTGATAATTTTGTTATTTTTAATTTAAATTTTATTTTTATAATTTTTAAAAATATTAAGTTGGTGAAAAATTATTTGATAAAATATATTTATTTCTCTTTTTTATTTTATAACAATATTAATATTTTCATGTATAGTTATTTTATAATCAAAATTATTTATTTAATTAAAAAACTTTTTTTTTAATGTGATATAATTCGCTAATAGTCAACAACTATCCTTCAATAGTCAACAATTATAACGAAAAACTAACATACATCAACAGTAAATAGATATAAATCAATAATTAACAGTTAACAGCTGACTTTTAACTGTTATTGTAAAAGATATCCTATTATATATGTGCAAGTGGTATGTCGGCGCAGTCTTCACAGAGTGGACAAAGCAAAACCCTAAACTTAATCCCCCTGGAACACCCGACATTTATTCCATCACGTGCCTTTGCTATCTACATATTTATTTAATTTAAATTATTACATTAAATAATATATGGTTCATTTATCAAGTACTAATACATCAGATCTTATTAGAATTCTAAAATTAAGCTTGCTTGTATAGGAGTAATACCAAAATGGTGACCTCCTGGGAAGTTATTGTATTGCTAACGCTATAAGGTTGGGGGTCCTCGAAAACAGCTTATTGGCAAGGTTACACCCTAAAGGGGTAAGGCTGCGTACATCCACTCTCCCATACCCCGCTTAGGCGGGAGCCTTTAAGGCACTGGGTCTGTTACTGTTGTATATTAAATAATATATTCAAATATAATTAGATTATAAATATAATATTACACATTTAAAATTATATGTAGGGTTCGATTCAAATGAGAAAATGAAAGGATGATAATTAATTTTATGCTACTCATTTAGCTGTTGGCACCATCTTTCTTTCACTTGACATGACGCCCAGGTCTCCCAGTATATAAAATTAAGTATAATTTTTTTTAAAAAGAAAGTAAGGACAACCAGTTTTAAAACTGTCCATGACAAAACACGGAATACTAAAGAAACAGCTCCAACAAGAGAAAAGAGGGCTCTAATCGACAGGCTCTAGCCCCTGCCACAACGAAACATTAGAGCCCTTAAGACCCATATTTACTAATCAATCCGTTGGTCTATTTGTTCTCCAAAAGCAATACTTAAACGTGATTTAGATGCACTATTGACTAGAAAAATAAATATCAGTAATAACCGTTAGAATATCAGCTAAAATCGAATACAAACCCATAAAATAGATGTATCAACATTGACCATTTGCCTTCACCTTGCATGTGATTTAGAATCCCTTTTTCCAATTTCTACTGAGAATGTAAACGGTCTAGTATGTTTTCAAATATATTGGCTATGTTTGGCTGTAATTGTTAAGATGATTGATTAGCTGTTAGCTGTTAGTTGATAGATAATATGTTTGGTAAAATTAGTTGTTGAAGTTGGTGAATTATTGTAAAACGATAAATAAAATTTGATTACATAACATTTAAAAAGCTCAAAAGCTAAACGCTATAAAAAATACTAATAATAAATTTTGCCAAACAGCACTATTAACCGTTTGACTAGTAAAAAAAAAACTAAAAGCTATTAAAAATAATATGAGAAATTGCTTGCCAATTATCTATATTATATATATATATATATAGGGTGGCGTTCTTATAAAATGGTGAAAGCGTGAGTGAGGTGAATCCCGGCCCTCCATTATAATGGATGGCCAAGATTTGTTGAGGACTGGGGAAAAAAAACACAATTTTCCTTCCCTTACCTCTTCTTTCTCCCTGGGCCATGAAGGAGTATGGGTCGTAAATTATTATTTTTTTTAATGTCCAACAAATCTTGGTCTTCTATTACAACAGAGGGTCAGGATTCGTCCCTCTGACTCTCTCATAAAAACGTCACCATATATATACATAAATAAAAATAAAATATTAGTAAGTGTTAAAAATAATATTAAATATTTATTTTTACAATTTTTAGCTACATACCATATTAATTTAATTGAAAACTTGATATATAATTTGCTAGTTTCTTATGTTGGCAAAATTGTTCAGCCGCAAAATATTTCCCCACGGGGAAAATAGCCCTTTAACTATGGGCCACCTTCAAAACCATGGGTCACTTTTACTTTATATATATATTTTAAACTTATTTTAAAATCAATTTATGTATAGTAAAAATTATATTTTAAAATCAATTTTAAACTTATTTTTTATTTTTGTCTCTTAGTTTATTCTTAATTTGAGTGAAAACTAATCAAAATTAACAAAAAAATTATTTTTAAAACTAAGTTGTTTAAACTGTTCTAATTTTTGTAACGCTTATCATTTCTTTTGTTTAAATAGTGTTGGGTATCTCTTTTACCTCAAAATTAATTATATGTAAAATAAAAATAGAAAAAAAAAAGAAAAAGAAGAAAAAGAAAAATGGAAAGTTCACTTGTATAAGTTTTAGGGTATAGGTATAGGTTGGGAAGTTTACTTTTACAAGTAAACTAGTATATCTTGAGTCATCTTTTGTCTTGTTGTATTTTTGTTATAAAATAATGTGCTGTGAAGTGTAGAGTGGAACAGAGAGGAAAAGAAATAGAGAGGAAAATTGAGTGAGATTGAATGTAGGTTTGGGTTTGGGTTTCAATTAGCTATTGTAATCCAAAATTTATAATGAAAGTTTAACACTCAATCGGGTCGTGGTTTTTTTCCCTCTGGTTGAGAGAGGGTTTTCCAAGTAAAAATTTTGTGTGTTGTTTTGTTATTTTTTTTATTGTTATTTTCCCAACAAATAGTCATATTATTTACTCATGACAAAATTAATATCTCACTCAATGACCAAAATAAAGTAAAAAATAATAGATAAGAGACAACTGATGACATAAAATAAACATAAGAGATTATTTAAATAAGAAAGACATGAAAGACCAATCGAAATAAAGCAACATTTTTTGTGCCCCAAGGGCTCCCGCCTAAGAAGGGTCTGGGGGATGGATGTACGTGGCCTTTCTCCTTCAGGTTACTATTCTGAAAGGAGATTGTTTTTGAGAACCCCCAACCTGACGGGAGCAACACGAGGACTTCCAAGGAGGTCACCCATCGTGGTACTACTCTCGCCCGGGCATGCTTAACTTTAAAGTTCTAATGGGACCTAATGCTTGTGGGTTGATGCCCTCTTAATGAAAGACCAATCGAAATAAACTTAAAAGGATTATGGGCTATTTTAAAGGAAAAAGCTAATTTAGAAATATTAGAGGTCAACTGAGTAAATAACTATTTCAAAATCAGGTTTTAATATCTTAATGTTGGGAAAATTCTTCTGTCAAAAATAAATGTTGGAAAAATTCACACAATCAATACAAACGAAAGTAAAATTTAATAAAATACGAAAATCAACACACTATATTTACATAGAAACCCTTTTTCAACTAACACTTTAAAAATTTAAGTGTTACAGTCTCTATTTAAAAATATCCTAACACCTTAAACAAAAAATTATTAAAAAGAAAATTAATACCCAACATGCTCTAAAAGTTGTGGCATGCATACGTACAAAATATAATACACAGCGTTATACAATATGGCTAGTCAGATTTGAGATTGTCACATTCTTGCGATTAATCATCGGAAATAGCCTCCCGTTAAGGGTAACACCTTAAAGGAGTAAGGCTTTATACATCCCCACCCCCGAGACCCTGCATATGCGGGAGCCCTCGAGGTACTGAGTCGGTTGTTGTTGTTGTACATTCTTGTGATTAATCGATATTGTGTTGTTAAAGATTTTACAAGTGAGTCTAATGAGAAAAATATACCATATTAAAATTCTGAGAGAGAAGAGATCAACATATAAATTTAGTGAGCTATTCCACATATAACCACTTGTTTTTAGGATAAACTCTGCTTGAACATATATATAAATTTCATGTATTGTCAATTTCATAGATTAGGGGTGTAAATGAGCCGAGCCGACTCGCGAGGTCATAAAGTTCGGCTAGCTTTAAGCTCGAGCCGAGCCAAGTCGGCTCGTTTAGCTTATCGAGCCGAGGCCGACCCTAGTGAAACTCGAGCTCATATGAGGGAGCTTTTTTTAGTATAATATGTTTGCTTAAATATTGCCCAATGAAGCCATGTTAGAGCCTAGATGAGCCGAGCCTGAGCTTAAACGAGTCCAAACGAGCCTATATTGAGCTTAAATGAGCCAAAAGATTGCAAAACCTAATTCAAAGCTTGCCGAGCTTAGATCGAGCCGAGCCCTAGCTTTTGATGGGCCAAGCTCAACCCTGAACTTTCAAAACTCGGTGAGCTTCAACCGAGCCCGAGCCGAGCTTAATGATCGTTTTAGTCTGTAAATATGTACAGCTTCTTCTACAGATCTCCAAATTATGCATCATTTTCTGTGTGGAAAGAGGACATTGAAACCATTGTAATGATCATTTTAGTCTTCTTCAGATTTCATCGAATGAGAAAACAAGAGTTGTTAGTGTCAAAAAGATAATTTGCCCGCAGCTCGGGTGCATACAGTAATGTCGGTGGTCGTTCTCAAAGATTAACGCAACTCGACTCCTTACGTGCACTGGCTAGTCGATGGTTAGGAGTGCCAAAAAGTTTGCCTGAGTAGTAGGGGAGTGTTAGAGAAGATTAAGGTAGAGAGGGCGAGAATTGGTTAGAAGAGGACGGTTAACTCTTAGTCAAGACGAGATCTTTTATAGCTAAGCTTGCACCTGTTGGAAAGCGATGCCTCACCCCTCCAACAGTCACTAGCAGTAAATATGCTCTGACAGTCGCCATGTTCGAAAGAGATCGGCTGGGAAAAGAGCAGTCGGGAGAAAATAAATGACATTCGAGAAAAAGAACCTTCATGGGAAGTCGAGAAAACTTAAGTCTTTGCCAAGCTTTAAATTTTTAATCTTGGCTCAATTTGCTAAACGAGCCAACTTTGCAATTTGTGCTTGAAAAGAGTTGAACCTTTCAAGATTTATAACGAGTTAGTCGAAAGAAGTTTTGTATTTTGGGGTGAGGAGAGGGATTGAGAAGAACAGAGTTCTGAGATCTTATGAGGATTTCAATATGTTAAAGTTTGATTGCCAAATCATCTAGTGGTCTAAACGAGTCAAGCTCATAAGCCGGCTAGTCATAATGCTCAAAAGTCTTGGTATGTTTTAAGCTCAACCTAAGTCAAGCCAGCTAGCTTAGCTTAACGGGCCATTTTCGAGACCAAGCCTAGCAAAGCTCAAGCTTCGTACGCTTGCGAGCCTAAACGAATCTATCTTAATATAATATAATTTACTAACAAAAATATGCCCAATCAAGCCAAGAGCGAGCTTAAACGAGTGCCAACAAGCCCAAATCGAGCTCAAATGTGAAACTCAATAAGTCATACTTTACTTGGAGCTTGCAAAGCTTGGTTCAAACTCAACTAAGACCAGCCGAGCCTGAGCTGCAAGTTTCCAACCTTGACTAGCTTTGAACTAGAACCTCAAGAGCTCACACTAGGCCCGGCTCATCCGCCAAGATGGTCAGAAGAAACTGTATTTGAACAACGATGGAAATAAAAGAGACTCGTCCAAGAAGATCGTGAACTAAAAAAATATCTTACTAGGACTAACAAGACTAGAATGTAAATAACCTATGATTATATTACCAAGGGAAAGAATTACATAATTAAGTAAATAACCTACTCTAATCATACAAAATAAGTAGGCTCTAAAACTTACCAATAATCCCCACAAGAGCAACTCCCATTTTTGAAATGGTGGAATCTGCTGGAATCTCTCATAACAATCTCTCTTCCCGTGACCTTCGCAATCAACTTAATCGCTTCGTGACAGTCATCGCAGATCCGGTGGCTCTGCACGAGTTGCAGAGCCGTAAATTCATCAGTACTTATCAATCCAAACGCAACCGCCAGCTTCTCGCTATGATACAAAACCATCTGCCCTTCTTTCTCGTCCACATCAGGTAGAAGACTTTTTCTCATGGGAGCATAGCCAATTTTTGAGATCTCCATAAGCAATCTGTCTAATTCTTGGTATATCTCGTGTTTTCGGCAATGGTGAACGTCACCAGAAACAAAAACATGCGAGTGTTTCTTGATCTCGATCCAAGTGCATGCTGGTAGCATTCTCAACCCTTTGCTTCTCAATGTCTGAAGTACTGAAGAAGCTTCCTCAAGCTTGCCTGAACTGTTATATATGTTCAGAAGAACGATATAGTTACAAAGTTTTTCGGGCTGCATATTATATAGTTTCTCAGCTGCAAATTTCCCAAGCTCGAGATTCTTGTGGACTCGGCAAGCAGTGAGCAAGGCAGCCCACATGTTTGGTGTGGGTGTCACCGGTGCGTCTCTGATCAAGGCTAGGGCTTCATCGAGGTGACCCTCTCGACCTAATAATTCGATCATGCACGTATAGTGCATTGCTCTTGGTTTGATCTTGTGTACTCTGATCATCGAATCGAAAATCTCCCAACAACAATCTGACAAGCCCGAGTAGCTACAAGCAGATAGAACAGCGAGAAATGTAACGTGGTTCGGTCTCATTCCCTCCTGAATCATTTGCTCAAATAACTCAACTGCTTCTATTCCGCGTCCATGACTACCGTACCCAAAAATTAACGCGTTCCAAGAAACAACATTTTTGGAGCGCATCATGTCGAAGACATTCCTGGCATCCTCAATCCTCCCCCATTTGCTATAAAGATCAATGAGGGTGGTATTTGCTACTACGTCAAACCCAAAACCGTGACGAACTAAACCCGCGTGCGCTGGCTTAGCGTGTTCTATCGAACCTAACCGAGCACATATTCTAACAACTATCGAAAATGTAAAATGATCCATCTTTACTCCCGAGTCCTGCATCTCGTAATATAAGCTCAACGCTTCATCACTGTAACCGTGAAGCGCATATCCTGCTATGATCGTGTTCCACCCAACAGTCGTCTTCTCGGGCATC
Source organism: Simmondsia chinensis (assembly GCA_018398585.1). NCBI lineage: Eukaryota > Viridiplantae > Streptophyta > Magnoliopsida > Caryophyllales > Simmondsiaceae > Simmondsia > Simmondsia chinensis. The sequence goes on along the minus strand of JAGTTD010000012.1, from coordinate 376,415 downwards.
ACATCGAAAACGAACCGAGCATCTTCGACGCTCCCACACTTACTATACATATCAATCAACGCACAAGAAACAAAAACATCCTCGTAAAAACCCATCTTGACAACACACGAATGCAGTTGCAGACCCGGATGGACCAATGCTAAGCCAGCACACGCTCGAATCATAGTCGCAAATGTGCGTGAATCAGCACACAAGTCATCCGACCACATTGTCAGAAACAAGCGAAACGCTTCGATAAAATCGCCTATATCAACCAAACCGGCTATTATCGTATTCCAAGACACCAAATTTCTCTCAGACATTTCATCAAACAATTTCCGCGCATCAATCATCATACCACATTTGACATGCATAAGCAAAACCCTATTGCTCATATACAAATCCGGTTCAAACCCACAATTTATCATACAATTAAACACCTTTTTAACACCTCTAATTGATTTCAACCCGATACAAGCATCAACTAACGCATCAAAAGTACTCAAAGGAACATCAAATTTCTCCAACTCCAAAATTTCAAACAATTCAAGAACTTCTTCGTATCTTTTGTGGAAAGCTAATCTCTCAATCTGATCACAAATTCCAATTTGTGTCTCATTTCTTTTGGTTTTCTCTTCTGGATCCAATTGAATTTGAGAGGGTTTATGGTTAGGATTAGGTTTAAGCCATAGCTTGTGCTCAAGCACAGAACACTTAACCCTAGAAAATTGATTCCTCCAATTTCTTCCATTGAACAAAAATCGAGATCCTAAAAAGATTGAACCTTTCGAATACGAAAACGGCGATGAAATTGAACAGCGATTTTGGATCTCATCCAGGGATAAACTCCGAAATCTAGAGAGCGGAAGATCCATATCACAAAATTAGGTTACAGAATGAGAAATTTCGTACCTTTAGGGATCAAATTTTTGAAGATTCAACTAATTGAGCGCAGATGAATGTGAAATTTGTGATAGTTTATGAACATTATTCATCAAATTCATCTTCTGATTGTCTCGATTTCTATCTGAATCGAGTACTGATACTGATGATTATATGAATTTGAAGAGAGTAGAGTGACTGAGAGAGAGAGAGAGAGAGAGAGAGAGAGTGTAGAATTTTGGATCATCGAGAGATCCGCCAATTTGACGTTCTTCAAAAAAAAATTATAAATGGCCGGTTAAGTTAGTTGAACGACCAACGCCTATACAAGAATTTGATTTTCTTTTTTTTTTTCTAAATCTCGTTTGGCGACTGGGTAAAGGGATAAAAATAATAGGGGTTAACTTTTCCGGTAACGAGGGACTAAGTTGTCCCACCCAACCTCGGCCCATGAGGAGGGCCACAATCCTCATAAGCAAGTAAGTCGTACGTATATTCTCAGTGAGAATCGAACTCTTAACCTCTATAGGCAATGGATCGCATGGATAGAAGACGCCACCAATTGAGACGCTCTCATGATGGGCAAACTATTAGCCTTTTATTTTTTAATTTGTCAAATTTAAGTTAAATTATTGACGTAATTTTTAACGGGTTAATCACGTTAGATGAAAGTAACACACTACAAATAAACTCATTGACTCAATTTATAGCTGAATCATTCAAAATTTTATTAAAAACTTAACACAATTTTTACTCTAAAGGACCAAATTGGCACGATATGAATTATACAGGAACTAAATTGACACAATTAAAAATATAAGGACTAAATTGATACACTGAGTATAGTACGGGACTTTTGGCATAAACAATCATAATTTTTAATTGGACAAGTTTGTAAACAAGTTGAGCCGAGCAGCCTTCGTTTGAACTCGAGCTTGTTAAGGCTTATAGAGCTCGAGTTTTAGCCGAGTTCTTATCGAGCTTTTCTAACCTTTATTCGAGCTTGATTTGATAAGATTTTAGTATGATCGATACTCGACTTAGCTTGGCTTGATCTTTAGGCTTATCGAGCCGAATCGAGGACATTATTAAGCACAATCGATCTTAAAATCAAACCAAGTTTGTTATCAAGTGGAGCTCACCACTGATCCAAGCTTTCCAAGTTACTATCGAGCCATTATTGTACCACTTTTCAACTAATATCGATTGTTGGCGAGCTCTTATCGAGCTGTTCACGAACATTAACGAAATTGAGCACCCCCTATTCGAACTCAACTCTTTAAGCTTATCGAGCCTGCTCGAACTCGGCTCGATAAACTATCAAGCGCTCATAATGAACACCAATGAGTCCTAATCAATTTTACATTTACCGAACCACCTTATATTAGTGTCATAAGTATTATTTTTCAGTTACACGTGATTAGCATATGTATAAAGTCAGGAAAAACATAACATGTGTTTGATTTTCTTAGTAGGTAAAGCATTATACTGTTAATATGGCTTTATGAACATATTTGAAACCTAGTACACACAAATATGTACTGGCTTGGTTTAAAAAAAAAAAAAACGTAGTTGGATTCATACCTGCACACATAGACCATTTAAACGTACAATATCTATCGAGCAAGTTGGAATAAATTTATGTGTTTCTTTCTCTTCTTCTATAAGAAAAATATAAAGTTACCGGTATAATTTTAGCAGAAAATAACAACTTCACTGAAAGCCATTTGCACTGTCAATGAGCTATAATCGGGCTTTGTGGTATCAATACTCTTTCAATAACAACTCTTATCGAGCTTGACTATTCAAGAACTTTAATAGACCGCGTATTCCAGATAAATTTATAAATATTAGAGACTAAATAAATTTAAATAAATTTATAAATAACTGAATTTTTTTAATTAAGGGGAGGCCTTAGTAAAAATTATAATTTGAGCCCAAAGTATAATGGGCCGAACTGAGCCCAAAATATAAAGTCCAACACTAAATCCAGAAACGGGCCCAATCCACTTTGTCTCGTTTTCCTCCCGTAAACCTAATTTCTTTTACCTTTTCTTTTTGGTAGAACCCTAATTTCAGCCTAACGAACTTCAAAAACCCTAGGAGAGAGAAAGAGGAGAGAGAGAGAGAGAATTCTGAAGCGATTTCGATGGCACTAGAAGTTCGAAATCGCGAGGAAGAAGCCGCCATGTCGGCGAATCGCGATGGGGAATTGAACATCGCAAAATTGGAAGAAAAGGAGGAAGAAGAAGAAGAAGAGTGGTCGTCTGATTCAGACATAGGAGATGCTCTGGATTGGCTTGACTTGGATTCCTGCGGCGGACGAGGCGGCGGCGGCGTTGACGTTCACGCGCGGCGCCCGAACGCGCACGGCGGGCAGGTGGCGCGGGCGAATACTTCGACTCTACAGCCGCTTTCGAATCGTAGCCAGAAGTTGGCTCATCATATTCGAGCTTCTCCATTGGAGGTACTAAGTTTTGTTTGATTTTTCTTAGAATTCTGTTTGATGTTACAATGTGTGTTTGTTCGTTAACGAATTGTCCCTCATGTTTTGGTCTTTCGTTTCTTTCTTTTTTTTTTAAATTGATCCTAATATTTTTAAGTTTGTTTGTTCATGGGTTATGTTTACTTGGGAGCCTTTGTGGCACTGGGTTTGTTGTTGTTGTTCACGGGTTATGTACACCGTTGGTCCATGATGTTTTATGTTTGATCATATTTGAGCTTCTCCGTTGGAGAGGTAGTAGGTTTGGTTTGATACTTTTTATAATTCTATTTGATCTTACAGTGTATGTATGTATTTGTTCTTTCACGAGTTATTTAGACCGTTGGTCCCTGGTGTTTTTGAGTTTGTTCAGATTGGTCCCTTGTTCCTTCTTTTGTTTAAAATAATTCTTAATCCTAATGTTTTATTTTATATCAAATTAGTCCTCATATAGTGATCAACATTAAGTTTGATTTGATAGTGTTCAGAATTTTATTTAATGTTACAATGTATTTGATGAAGGAGCAAATACACTGTAACAACAATAACAAATCCAGTGCCGTAAAGGCTTCCCCCCAACACACACACAAATCCTACATTAATGGGAGCCTTTGAGACACTAGGTTTGTTGTTGTTGTTACAATGTATTTGGTCCTTCATTGGTTTCCCAAAATGTTATGAATTGGATGAGTCACGGAAATTGATTTGGTATAATAAACTAACAAGAAACAAAAAAATTTACAACGTTCCCTAAAATTTTCAGCTAGCATCACATTTAGGGGTGTATTTGAGTTGAGCCGAGCCTTGAGCCTGCTCGTTTGCATTAAGCTTGGCTCCGGCTCGACTCGAAGCTTGCTGAGCTCGAAAAGTTCAAGCTCGAGTTGGGCTCATCAAAAGCTTAGACTTGCTTGGCTCGATCTAAGCTCGGCGAGCTTGAATTAAGCTTGTAATATTTCGGTTCATTTAAACTCAATCTAGGTTCATTTAAGCCCGGGTTTGGCTCGTTTAGGCTCAAATTTGGCTTCATTGGACATATTTAATAAAAATTATTATATTAAGAAAAGATCGTTTGGGCTCGTTTAGGCTCGCGTGCTTACGAGCTCGAGCTTCAATGGGCTTGGGCTCGGCTCGATGAGCTAAACGAGCCGGCTTGAGCTCGAAGCCAATCGAGCCTTTCGAGCTTTATGATTAGCCGGCTCACGAGGGCTCGCGAGCCGGCTCGACTCATTTACACCCCTAATCACATCATTGCCTTCATATTGACAACTAGGAATTTTGAATGCTCTCAAATTCAGAGTCAGTAGATCCTGATTATTGTGACGCAAAATCTTTTTTTCTTGAGTTGATTTTGTCTAAGAAGTATCAAATTAAAGGATAACGGGCTCTTTTGTACTTCATGAATGATTAACGGACTTGAAGTTAGCCTATCAGGAAACTTAAAGGTTTGTTCAGTTTATTGGAAATTTCCAATTTTCTGGAAAAAATGATTGACAGAACCATGTTCTTGAGAAAAATAGAGGATGGAAACCAAAATTTTTTTTGAACTGAACCTACCCTTAAATTTTCTTATTCTCCGGGGGATTTGGGATGTGGGGAATTAATACAGTGAAATTCAACTTTTTTCTTCAATTTATTTGTTCTTTTGGGGTTCTTGTTGTTTAGTTTGGGGAATGGCATGTTGTACAGTTTGCTTGTGTTTGTTAAGAACAATGATAGATACACTATGAAAAACCTGTATGTACACTAATTTTTGTGGCTTTTATTCCAGCCATTGTAATATAAGTACCTGTATTTCTCTCTCTATGCTGCGGGCTAGCCTCTCAGGTTGGGGGTCCTCGAAAACAGCCTCTCTTCAGGGTAGCCCCCTGAAGGGGGAAGGCTGCGTACATCTACCCCCTCCCCAGACCTTGCTTTTGCGGGAGCCCTTGCAGGCACTGGGTTTGTTGTTGTTGTTATTGTCTTAGTGTATGCATCATTATGCATCTGTGAAATGTATGGATTCATACCTTCTTCTTTGGCTTTGTTTTAGCTAAACGTGGATGTTTTTGGTTCAGGAATGGGAGGGGAGGATCAATGTTGGAATGTCCTACTCAGTGACAAATGCAATTCGTGACAGTGTGCGAGAGACGGCCATTGGAAGAACTAAGAACACTGAGAAGGCAGACCGTGCAACCGTTGAGCAGGTGATCTAAACAACACAAACGGAGCCTAAACAACAGCATATTTAGAATGAATGGATTTGTTTCCATGATTCATAGTTCAGACCAACTTTGTGTGTCCTGCCCTCACTTAACCAGCTTTGCTTTTCCTCATTATTTCAGTAATGTTGACTGGCTCTTTGTCGAAATCATTCGTACTTACAGTAAACAGGGTTAAAAGTTATTGCAAACAATGTAGGAATCTTTTGTACCCTGAATATCCATATTTATTTTTGGGCTGTATATTACTCTATATTTCAGAACTTGCTCATATCTCATGTTCTTATCTTGCATGATATGTAGCAAAAACGAGTGTATCCGTTCGTGTTTAAGCCTACTGTTAAGTGATAAAAGAATTAACTCCTTTGCGACAGTTGAATCTAAGATCTCGTCTTAGGGCCTCAACTTTTGTAGTGTTATACATCTAGATGAAGGCCTGATGGACAACTAAACCAAACCTAATAGATGTATGAGCATCCTAACACTATTTTGTTTCAGGCGATTGATCCCAGGACTCGTATGGTTCTTTTTAAAATGTTAAACCGCGGTATATTTAATGATATAAATGGTTGCATCTCAACCGGAAAAGAGGTATGTAGCTGTTACGTTTATTTTGTCTCTTGAGTTCTATTGTCCTTTTAGTTGCTGTCGTCCAACCTTTGCGGTTACCTAACATCTCATACTGTTACCCAACCGTTTGTAGGCAAATGTGTATCATGCAACTAAATCTGATGGTCAGGAGTTGGCAATCAAAGTGTACAAGACTTCTGTTTTGGTGTTCAAGTAAGATATTATGTTCATCTTTCTAGTCAGTGATTGGTGTTACTCTATGCTATGCCTTGAAGGGTGGGAATTCGAATATTGTGATTGCTAAAACGTCTCTAGAACATTGTTGATTGCCATGAAGTACGCCTAAATACCATGTAGCGGAGAAAATATATCCAGAAAATCATCTTGTTCTCTTTCTATGTGTCCTAGTATCTTGACTGACCCTCACATGAGATTTTAAATGGGGTGTGAGCGCACCAAATTTATTTTCATGGCTTATGTTAACTCTTATCATTTTTACAAATTGCAGGGATCGAGATCGGTATGTACAAGGTGACTATCGTTTCAGATATGGATACTGCAAGCACAATCCTCGTAAGATGGTGAAGACATGGGCAGAGAAAGAAATGAGAAACCTTATGAGGTAACTTTGTCTTTTGTACTTTATATTTGGCCTTTTAGCATGGAACACAATCACAGAAACTCTCACATTGCTGGCTAATCTACTAATGGAATGAAAGGGGACGTCTTTTCTGCTATCATTATTATGTACTTGGATGTTGCTTGGCATATCGATGTTCAGCTGCATGGTTTACACATGATGTTACCTTATGCCAGAATTTCGGGCATTTATATGCATTGTTGTGGAATGCAGGCTGAAGGCTGCAGGAATACGTTGTCCAACTCCAATTCTACTGAGACTTCATGTTTTAGTCATGGAATTCATAGGTAATGTAGGTTTTAAACTTTCTTGTGTTCATTATTTTTTTATCTTATTTGTTCCGGATGTCTTATCCTTAATTTTCTCCGTCCTAGTCCAATTTCTTTTCTTATAAAATGAGAAAGAAAACACACCTTGTCTTCATGGTAATCAGTGAATCCAATTAATTGTATGCGACAACATCTTGCGGGTTTTTCGAGTTGATGATGATGTCAATATTATGTGAATGCTATGACGAGTTACACAGCCTGGATTTGTGTTTCTCTGTTACAGGGAAGGCAGGGTGGGCAGCACCTCGGCTTAAGGATGCTGCTTTGTCACTCGACAAGCTCCGAGAAGGTTACGTGGAGGTATATCTGTATATCTATCATTCAATCATTTATTTTCACCCATATGACAGTTTATGTCATGTAAATGTAATTATAAACGTCTTAATAAATAAAACACAATATACCAGCGTTACAGAGGCCATTCCGAGGTACCATTCGTAACTTTCAATCACGTAGCAATCAACTTAGACTTTGCTTAGCGACATTTATTTGAATTTTTTTTAATTGGAGCCTATGACGCATAATGTGATGTAATTTGATTTCTGCTGTCTTCTAAATGTGTTTCTAAATTGTCCCTTCTGTTTCAAGATTATTATGGCAATGCGGACTTTGTATCAGAAGTGCAAACTGGTACATGGAGATCTCAGCGAGTATAACATACTCTATTATGAGGTGCGTCTATCATAATTCTTTGAAAGAGCAGTGCTATAGGTATCGAAAATTGTACTACTCAATACATATATAGCCCAAGGTCATTATTTCATGAAAGAATAATTAATTCAATATTGCCTTTTGTTAACCATTATTTTGTGCCACATCATTGTGTACACAAATTGGGTACATTTCGCATTTTCTTTCTAGGAATCATTTGACGTTTATTTTCCTATGGCAGGGTCACCTGTATATTATTGACGTGTCTCAATCTGTTGATCTCGACCATCCACACGCCCTCGACTTCTTACGTGAAGATTGTCTTCATGTTTCTGTAAGATTCATGGCTAGATTTTTCAGTCCCATCATCGATTATTTAGTAGAGATGGCTATGTTTCTGTAAGTGATTGAGTGAAACTCGGACACAACATGGCAGAATTCGATTTTGACACAATCCTAGTACGATTTATGATATTTAAGCAAATTTAACTGGTTGGCATGTTTGCTTTGTTCTTTCACGTTGTAAAGCAAGCATAAATTTGACATGTTTAACTTATTGACATGACCTGACATGTTTGCCATCCTTTTTATCTTTGTTTGATCAGCCACCCTTGTTATCTAGTCGTTCTAGTTGTTGTAATAGCTGAAAAGAACCTGCTGTGATGCAGGATTTCTTTCGGAAACATGGAGTTGCTGTCATGACAATCCGAGAACTCTTTGATTTCATAGTGGACCCCACCATTGCTGATGAAGCCGTGGACGCTTACCTGGAAGAGGTTTACTCAGGCTTTCCTGCTATCATGTTCCCTGTTTAGGCGTTCTTCATTTGCAAAAATCTCGCAGTTTTTCAATAAAACCAGTTTTTGTTAGCAAAACGGGTTCGAAAATCCCAGCGTTTGATAGCAATTTCTGTTTTTAGTTTCTTGCTTTGCAGAACCAAAAACCAGATGGTCGAAACAACTTTTCTGTGTCATTGATTTGATGTTTTTAGTTTTTGCTCAAACCTTCAAAAAATTAAAAAGATGAAATCAAAAATACGACTTCTCTTAATTTCTTCAATTTGCACTCAAAACTGGAAAACACATTCTTACTTTTTTTTTTTTTCCCCCATTCCTCCGTGGTACTTGAAGGAAGTACTTTCATATTACTTTAGATGTTTTCCACAGAAAACATTTGGAAAAACTGAGACATAAAACTGAGAAAAATTTCACAAATCGAACGCTTCCCTGGTTCCTCTTGTATCTCATGCCTTTTTATTTTTCAAACTTTGTTTCATCCGTGTTTAACCAATCGCATTTCGAATATGATTCAGGTCCAACAAAAAATTCTGGCTAGGGGAGATATATCTGCCGAGGATCAAATAGCAGACTCTGTGTTTGTTCAGGTACTCCCTTACAGCTTTATCATCACGTCAATTTATGATAAATCAATCCGATATTTCTCCCATACTTGCAGGAATCACCTAAAATGCTAACAGATTATTCTTAGGAATGGAATTTAGAGTTTTCAAAGTCAGACTCGCGTTTGAAATACATATCAAACTTAGTAGAATGCGATTGAAACAATGCTTGAATTGTTTGAATAAGAAGGAATATCTATCGTATGCTGATTTAATATGTTGGCTAATCGTATCACTTAATGAAGAGATTCTACAGGTTGGATGCAATTTTGTTTGTCTTATTTAGTAATGTTAGTAGAGAGCAGAATTATAGAACTCAATTTCTTTGGACAATGCTTAGTATTAACTTTGCTTTAAAGTGTTACGCTCCATATCTAATTTATAAAATTCCAGTAATTTCTTGATATTATATATTATAATATAAGCACTCCTTCCATGCTTTTAACCGTAAAAACTTCTACTATTGCTCGCTCCTCCACTCTTGATCACATTTCCGCTACCGTTAGATGCCAATATGATCTCCCCATGCTCTCTTGAGAACATATATGCATATCTTGTGATGATTTCACTTTTGTTATATCTATGAAGATAAAACCTTTTTTTAACGCTTTCCTGTTTCTTCTCTTCAGTCATTCATCCCGAAGACGCTAGACCAAGTTAAGAATGCTGAGGAAGACGCATTCCGAATTACCCGCGATAAAGACACGGGGGATATGTACTATAAGACGATCACGGGACTGGAGCATGCTCTTAGTATGTCCCAATTTTCAGCTGCTCGATCTATTTTGTCGCTAACATTGTGTACATCCTTTATGTCTTAATAATTCTTTTTCTTGTTCAAAAAAAAATTCAGCTGCTCGAAATGAAGAACAACCGCAAAACGGTGATGGGAAGCTGGAAACTGCTCAGACAACTGGTCACTCTGACTCAGGCAGTGAAACGGGGTCGGGAACAGATGAAGAGGAAGAAGGGAGCTCGAGTGAGTTGGAGGAGGTGGGACCCGGTACAAGAAAGCCGGATCCTGAAGAGAAGAGAGCGGCAAGGAAAGAAAACAAGAAGAAGGTGAAAGAGGAGAAGAGGGAAGCAAGGAAGAGTAAAGTTCCAAAGGCTGTGAAGAAGAGGAAGAAGAAATTGGCCAAAGCTCACAAAACCAGGTAGATCGTTTTGTTGTAATTAGGTGTTCAGGTTCAGTATAACTTAAGCGTTTCTTTATGGTTAATGTTAATGTCAGGACAAAATTTGTTATTGCCTGAGCAAGATCGTAGTTTTTAAGGCAGTATTGTGGCTCTCAATGATTGTGAGTTAGATCATTGCTCTGGCAATAAAATTTTTTTCTCTAGCAATAGTAAGTCCGTTCTTTATTCTAATTATAGATAGGAATCTCTAAGCCCTTTTCCTGCTATATAATATTTGCTTATATTTTGTCGGTATGACTATATGGTAGTATAATGTGGTCGTCTTCGAGGGTTTTGTTATCAACAGTCGTAATTGTCATTGTTAGGGTAATGATGTGGTTTATAGAGGGCAATAGCCATAAAATTATCGTGGCAATAACATTGTAATTGTACATGAGGTGATGGGTTTAATTTTGGTACCATGATATATGATTTCGTTTTAGTATTTTGTTTTTTTGCTTTCTTGTGCAAATTCCTTTGTAAAGTTGATCACATATTTGTCGATGGAGAATCGCTTCGACATTTTGTAAGAATTGTTTGCTAATACATTCGGTAAAGTTGTTTATTGATAACTTGTCTAGTGTTTTTTGCATTTCAGTGTTGATATTGTTGATGAGTTCTTCTGATTTCCGAGATGCAAAGGTTGTATTTTTAAGCTACTATTAATGCATCATTAAGCAACAATTGACAGATCTAATGTATATGAGCTGAGTTGAACCCGAGCTTGTTTATTCAATATTTTACTTGGCTTCAACACCAGTCAAAGCATGCCAAGTTAAAAACCTCGAACTAAGCTATGCTAATCATCAGCTTATGGTTAGTTTAGCTCGGTTAAGTTAAAATCAAAACTCAGCTAAACAAGCTTCGTTCAGCTTCCCTTATTAGGCTGAGCTCGATCTGCATTGATTTGGGCTCATTTGGACTTGATCTTGATTAATTTAGGTTAGAATCTAACAAAGCTTATTGAGATTCACTCATTTCGGCTTGTGAGTTTGAGCTTCACTAAGCTTGTAACTCAAGACTCCGTAAGCTAAACAGGTCAACTCGGCTTCGCTCAAGCTCAAAAGAAGTTGAGTCTTTGTAAGCTGACTCACCATGCTCACCAGTCAGCTCGGCTCATTTGCATCCTGAAGTAGCTGGGAACACCAGCCATTGGTCAATCTATTATAGGATTTCCAACCTTATCCAAACGACACATGTTGAGAAACATTAATTACATTTATTTATTTTTCTTTTTTTGATTAATCAATCAATTATTATTGGATAGTGATCCTCTATTAATGTATTACATTTTAATCGGAATATATTACGTGTAAATTATAAAATAATAATATTACTTTTAATGTTATAAGAAGAAAATATAAACAAAGGGTGGTGTTTACTAAGCAGTGGCGGAGCTAAGATCTGAAGCCGTAGGGTCAACAAAATATAAATTATTTTGTTTTATAGGGACCTGAAGCTGGTGGCGTCAACTATAATAGAAATTATTATTTTTCTATAGGAGTATGACTTTTATTTCTTTTGTAACTATACAACACTAGGGATGGCAATGGGGCGGGTACGGGTATAAGTGGGGAGGGTAGTGGGTGCGGGTTCGGTGTACCCGCCCTGTACCCGTCACGGGTGTGGGGCGGGTACGGGTATAGTTTTGTATCCGCCCCGCCCCGCCCCGCTCCACCTCATACCCGCTCAACCCGCTTTATTTTGTACATAATTAATCTTCAAATTAAAAAAATACTTGTTTAAATTTAATAACCCAAATTGTTTATCAATGTTATAAAAACATATAATTGATTTTTAAAAGTAGTATTAAATAAATAATATGACCCGATATAGATAATCGTTTTCTACGCTTATTAGAGAGGTTACGGGGCGGGTAATGCATACCCGTTGGATACCCGCGGGTAATGGGGCGGGTACGGGTATGAGTTTGTACCTGCCGGGGCGGGGACGGGTATCCACTTCATACCCGCTGCGGGTAATGGAGCGGGTACGGGTATAGGATTTGGGTGACGGGTACGGGTATGGAGGAGACACCCCCCGTACCCGCCCCGCCCCGCCCCATTGCCATTCCTATACAACACAACTAAATGTGTTTTTGTACTTCAGTGTTGGCAATTTTCTACACTCACTTGTACGTAACTCTACTACTGGTTGTTAGGGTTTTCTTTCCAGTAGTTCCAACTCAATAAAATTTCAAATTTATTTATTATTGTTCTAATATTAATAAAAAATACTCTGACAATGACACTAGTATAAATAAAATGCAATTAAAAGCTTTGGACTTTATCGTCATCTGTTAGCAGAAGACCAACTACAACCTCAGTCGGGAGGTGTGAACAGCTTCACACGGCGATAAGTAGAAGAGGGAGGGGCAGACCAAAGAAGAGTTGGCTGGAGACGATTCGTCAACCTAAGAGAGGAAATGGCCTCAGATAGGGCACGTTGGAGGGCTAGCATAAGGGTAGCGGAGGTGGCAGAGTAGAGTAGGGCGGGGAGTGACTGGTAGTTTAAGATCCTTAGGCAGGCATAACCTAAAGTGTAACACTTATAGGCTAGCTTAGTCACTGATCATGCTTCTTCTTCTTCTTCTTCTTCCTTTCTTTTACTTTTTCCTCATAATGTATTGATAATTGATGGGTGGTTTATCTGCAGGCACTTAACTACTTCAGGTTGGGGGTCCCCGGAAACAGTCTCCTTTCCAGCCGGAAGGGGTAAGGCTGCGTACATCACCCCCCCGACCTTGCTTTCTGCGGGAGCCACAAGGCACTGGGACTGTTGTTGTTGTTGTTGGACTTTATCGTCATCGATAAAATGTGGCCCCCTAACTGCATATATGCAGTAATAAATATTTTGGGCTTAGATTGGGCCCGAATGGGCCCATAGATTAGCGATGAATTTCGATGTCGAAACCGCAGAATTAGCAGCGTAGAAGAACAAAGAGAGAGAATTCACTGTGATCTCGGACCTCCGATCCCGGCGCTAGAGAGAGAAATTTAGAGAGAGAGTGCAAGTAACTGTCATCGGCGGCAGCAATGGAGGCAGAGCTTAGAGAATTGTCTAGCGATGTCGAATCTCTTCGGCGATGTATGCGTGATCCATCTCTTTCTGATTCAATCAATAAGGTATAATTCGAATTCTTCTTCATTTCTTGCTCAAGTTTCGTATGCGGAGGTAGTAATTTGTCTGATGCTATTAGCATTGTTGATCCGTACAGTTATGCTGATTCAAGATAGGTTTACAGTGATCTGTGAGTTTCAATTTCGAGTATAGATGATGCTATTTGACGGAATTTTGAATGCATTTGATAATTTGTAATGTCAGTTGTTGTGATTATTGGAGGAAAACAATTCTTGTGCTGATGTTCAATGCTTGAAATTCGTGTCTGCGTCCTGCTATTCAATGTAATTGTGATTTGTAATTTGTCTGATACTATTAGCATCGTTGATCCGTACAATTTTACTGATTCAAAGTAGGTGTATACTGATTAGTAAGCTTCAAGTTCGTGTATAGATGATGTTATTCAGCGGAATATTGAATGCATTTGCTAATTTGTAATGTCATTTGCTTGTGTCCGTTATTGAAGCTATCAATTTCAACATTAATTTTTGTGCTGCTATTCGATGCTTGAAATTCATGTGTGGGTGCTGCTATTCAATGCAATTGTGATTTGTAATTTGTCCGATACTGTTAGCATAGTTGATCCATACAGTTTTACTAATTCAAGATAGGTGTAAAGTGATTTGTAAGGTTAAATTCCGTGTATGGATGCTGTTATTCAACGGAATTTTGAATGCATTTGCTAATTTGTAGTGTAATTTGCTTGTGTCCTTTATTGAAGTTATCAATTTCAGCATTTGGCTAATTGTTGTAGGAAACTGTATGCGAATAATGAACTCTTGAATCAGTTGTTTATACTATTGATCCGTATAGCTTTACTAATTCAGCATATGTACAATTGTAAGCTTAAGTTTCATGTGTGGATGCTGTTATTCAGCGGAATTTGGATGTATATGCCACTGTATAATGTCATTTGCTTGTGTATCTTATTGAACCTATCAATTTTAGCATTGGACTAATTGTGGGAAGGAAACTGGATGAGTATAATGAACTTTTGAATCAAGGGCAAATTACATATTAGTATTAATTCTTTAGTCTACTGACTTTGTGAAATTTTTTTTTCGTGCAAAATGTTACATGTATTTAAAGAAACAGTGCAAATGACGGTGTGAAAAGTTGTAAAACTTGTTGTTATTTGTTGATAAATCCACCATTCCCCATTCCCTTGCTATTCCTCTTATTCCACACACGAGCCACAATGTCGTGACACTTCTAAAGAAGAAGAGTGGCATATGAGGCCTATTTTATATCCTTGCATACCGTTAGTTAGACTATTTTATTGAATCCATATAACTTTTGGACTGAAATATTATTTTACAGAGTTTGTGGAATAAAAAATTAGTTTACGAAACCTCAAGGTAGTAATGTGTAATTTACCCTTGAATCAATCGTTTATACTTTTGATCCGTACGGCTTTTATGATTTTGCCTACACACGAATTAGTATACTTGAAGTTGTGTATGGGTGCTGGACTTCAATGGAATTTTGAATGCATTTACTGCTGTATAAGGTAGTCTGCTTGTGTTCCAAGTTGATCCTATGAATCTCAGCATTTGACCAACTGTTGGAGGAAAACTAGATTAATAGAATTAACTTTCAATTATTGTTTATGCTATGTTTTTCAGTGCATCTGTTTCCTCCATTTAATTTGCTTGGCTTCAGATTGATCTTAATGCAGTAAAAGATTGAGAATTTATTATTTTTAAAGTTCCCAATCCTTAGTTTTCCTCTCCATCCTTTCAGCTGCAATCGCGTATAGAGCATCTTACTAACCTTGCTAAGTCTGCTCCAGTTCGGCGCCCCAAAGTTAAGGTTCGTTATTGTCTTATATTTCCCATTTTAAACATCCGTGTGATCTCTTTTTGTACTTATGTATCGCTAACAATTGAATGCATGATTTGATGGGCTGTGACAGGATATGAGTGCAGAGGTTGTAGATAGCAATCCTTACAGTCGACTAATGGCACTTCAGAGGATGGGAATTGTGAAGAACTATGAAAGGATACGGGAATTCTCAGTTGCCATTGTTGTATGTTTTCAACTCTTCTCTACTCTATATCTTCTCTGTTTTTTTACTGCACTGAAAATAGCTTAAATTGACCCATGATACTAAATGGTTGTTCCATCACAGATTTTAGGCTAGCTGCGACTCGATAAATTTTTATTGCTGCTAATATGACCTCATGTTTCTCGATTGATGTGTCTTTTCTTATGAATCAGGGCATAGGTGGAGTGGGCAGTGTTGCAGCTGAGATGCTAACAAGGTGTGGCATAGGTCGTCTTTTGCTCTATGATTATGACAAAGTGGAGTTAGCTAACATGAATAGGCTATTTTTTCGGCCAGAGCAGGTCATTTCAGTTTTTATTAGTTCCTATTTTGCTATCCAGAATTTGAAATGCTTCTCAGTGAGCTCGCAGTGACACTGTTAATAGCTTAAAATTTTAATTTATAGTTCTCATTGACTGTCATACTGCCATGAACAATACCTTGGGTTATTTGACTCCTTCAATGTCTTAATTTTGTTCTTTGATAGGCTCGAAATTTCTCTCAAAGAGCTTGTGTATACTGAATCTGGCTTTTCTTTTATAGGTTGGTATGACAAAGACAGATGCTGCTGTTCAAACACTATTGGATATAAATCCCGATGTTGTTCTTGAGGCAAGTTTCTGACTGCAACTTTTAGAAACATACAAAAACTATGCTCCTGGACGTTTTCATTTGGATTTTGGGTCGACTTTCTTCCTAAAATCATGTCTTGAATTTCGCCACAAATAATACTACAGCATTTGAAGGTTTTGAAATTTGAAGGTGGAGTAATTTTGATCACAGCAGGTGGTAGGACCTGGAAGTTATTGGAGATCTTTAGAACAATAATAACTATGTTGTTCAATCTATTGTGGTTTGCTTGTCTTTTTAGTTCTCTAGCTAGACTTTCTTTGTTGCTCATTGTTGCTTTTGTTTGCAGAGCTATACATTAAATATAACAACGGTGGAAGGTTTTGATACCTTTATGTCTAGTTTGAAAAATAAAAAGTTCCGGCCCGAGAAGGAAGGTGGTGGTGTGGATCTTGTTTTGAGCTGTGTGGACAATTATGAAGCAAGGATGGTAGTAAACCAGGTGAGTTTCAAGTTGACATCGTGCTTCAATTCATAATTGTCATATTCTGCTTCTGTAAAAATGTACTTTTCTTTGAGTTATAAGTTTCAACTTAGATTTGATGGTAATTGTCATTATGTAGGCCTGCAATGAGCTAAACCAGACATGGATGGAGTCAGGTGCAGCTCATGCTCCTCGGATTGTTGGATTTTTCTGTGGCAAAAGCTGCCTGAGATCTCATTTTTGCATGGCTAGTCATTTAAATTTTCGCAAACATAAGCCTTAAAACCAACTTAACCCAAATGCCTTTGCAATCCATTATCTGACATCCACGATGCGACGACTGCGAATTGCCATTGATTCCATGTTATGCCTCCCATTTGAATGGGTTGTTTGTTACGGGAGACATGGAAGCTGAAGGAGAGATATTGATCTCATGCTTGTTAACAAAGTCAAGTTTTGGAAAATGACGTGAACATTAGTATTTATGCAGGTGTATCTGAGGATGCTGTTTCTGGTCATATACAATTGCTAATTCCGGGAGAAACCGCTTGTTTTGCTTGTGTTCCCCCTTTGGTATGTCCAATTCACGCTCAGCTGCAAGTTTTCTTGTTTGCTGCCAAGTAATGATTCATAGGCTGTCCGCAAGGAAACTCAAAGGAGCATATTGTATTTAAATAGCTTATCTATTACAATAAACCACTGTCATTTGCAGCTTTCTTGTTTATTTCTCCTGTCAGGTTGTGGCGTCAGGAATAGATGAACGTACACTAAAGCGTGAAGGCGTATGTGCTGCCTCTCTTCCTACTACAATGGTAAGTGGTTTAATACTCTCACAGCATTCTTCTTCTCCCTCCCCCCCCCCAACCCAAAAAAAAAAAAAAAATCAGGGTGTTTAGGCTATTTTAGGGGGGGGGGGGGGGGGGTTAGATGTACGCAACCTTCCCCCTTCAGGGTGTTATCTTGAAGAGAGGCTGTTTCCAAGAACCCCCAACTTAAGGGGTGCAACACGAGGACTTCCTAGGAGGTCATCAATCTTGGTACTACTATCGCCCAAGCAAGCTTAACTTCGGAGTTTTAATGAGATTCGGTGCTTGCATGTTGGTACCCTCTCAGGTGGGCTAATTTAGGTGCAACTCACCTAATTCTCTTGTTGCACGCACCACCTCCTCAAAATTTACAATGTGCAATAGGGTTAGTTTCAACCTACTGGCCCAGTTTGTGACCCCAAAGGGTTATTGCACCTAATGGCAAATTTGAACACCAGACCTAATGCTTTATGAGACAACCAGATCCAAGTGACATGCCACTTGAACCCAACCTGTTGGGGTTCTCCCACAGCATTTTGTTCTCCGAATGTATTTTGGAGTTTGTGTAGCATAAATTATGTAAATATCATTTTTGCTCTACATGCTGTGTAAGAGTCAATAGACATTATTTGTAGGTTGATGTCAACTGAGTTGACAGAGATCAGTTGTCATCAGTCTATCACTTGACCCCATTTTCTTTTCATGCAAACGGGTCTCTAAATCTCTTGGAAGCTTCTTTAGTAAACTAGCTTTGATTTTATCACATCTTCTTGTGTGTTCGATTTAAATTTCTAGGGAGTTGTTGCTGGATTGCTTGTTCAAAACACGCTCAAATATCTGCTGAAGTTTGGACATGTCTCCCGCTACTTGGTAAATCTAGCTATACTTCATCCTGCTCTTTGTACCATCTTTTCTTCTTCTTCCTTTTGTTTCTACATTATCAACAGATCTGCAGCTTTTATGAACATCAAAGTCATTGGTACAACTAGGGGGTGTAAATAAGTCGAGCTAAGGCAAGCTCATCAAGTTTGAGGCTTGGCTTACGAACATGAGGCTTGGCTCATGCTCAGCTCGGTTGAGCTCAAACCTAAATCAACGAGCTGTAAGCTAACCTCACCTTGTTATTAAGCTCGATATAGGCTTGTTTGGACTTGATTAGTCTTGAGCTCGTGCTGAGCTGAGCCTTTTGAGTTTTATGCTTGCGTGGTTGACAACTGCAGAGTTAGCACCTCGTTTGTGCCAGACTAGTAATACATGTCTGCTGCTGATAACTTGAAATTGGCTCTAACTTCGACTTCATTGCTTGATCATAGGGGTATAGTGCTTTAAAAGACTTCTTCCCAACCATGGAGATGAAGCCAAATCCTCAATGCCCAAATGCAGCTTGCTTGGAGAGACAGGTGACTGAAAATTTTGGACAACATTATTTCACGATGGTTGATCTTGTGAAAACACACGAAGGGCATGTTTGGTTTTCGGGTAAACGGGGTTCTCGGAAACAGCCTCTTTTTAGGGTAGCATCCTGAGGGGGGAAGGCTGACCCTTCTTAGGCAGGAACCCTTGGGGCACTGGGAATGTTGCGGTTCATAATTATCCCAATGACCATTAACTCTTTTGCCTTTGCTTAGTTTTGTGTGAGAATTTACACTATGGAAAAAAAAAATACCCCCATGTGAGGTAAAATCGTTGCACTAAGACCCAAGGGTTGAAAACTAACTCATTTAACTCCATTCCTAAATTTTTTGACTTCATTTTCCCTATCCATATCTGAAATCAGTCTGCAAAACCCTAGAAGCAGCACTTCTTGTGGCCTTCACCAACGCCCATTGAATATCTCAAAATTTTAACAGAGGGATTGAGAGGGGGTGTCATCTCAATGGCAACTATTTAGAGTTCTTGGATGCCTCACTTTCAATACCCTTCATGCCTCCCTCTCTCTCTCACATCTTGGCTTTTGCCCAGGTTAAGGGAAATTAAAGTTAAATTTATAACTAAATAATAGAAAATAAAATATAAATAAAAAAATGTCTTGTGACACCCGTACCAAATGGTTATCCTTGTAATAAAGGTACAACCAAAGTGAAAGGGGAGGAAAAGGGCAAAACTACAGGTAATGGTTATTTCATAAAATATTGCACCCTCGAATGGATAACCCCATAATTATAACCCTATACCAAACATACCGTAAGATTAATATCCATCTAACAGCGACAATATGTATATGATGTAGAAAGAATACATTCTAGCAAAACCAGCAAGGGAAGCTGCAGCTAAAGCAAAGATGGAGGCAGAAGCATTATTGGTGACAGAAGCACCGCTTCATGCTGATAATGAGTGGAGCATAAGGTATTTACCTTTCGTATTCTTTGTAATTAGGATGTCTGAACCAGCCTATGTGGATCTCTGCTTATCCCTAGGTTGCACTTACGGTCCACTCAAAAGTTGTCCTTCGTGAAATTAGAGAAGTTTGGGCCAATAAACCTAGCGGTGGCATTGGGGAATTGTTTTAAGCCAATGACAGCATTTGAACCTCAAACCTAATGCGTCATGAGGAACCTATGTTTAACTGAATTACTTTTTTATTCCTTCAGAAATTTTCGTTTGAAGAACTTAACTTTTCTGAATAGTTTTAACTGAAAATACTTCTTTTCCTTTCAAAATTCTCTTGACTTTGGTTCTAGAAATAAATTTCATTGTATAAATTTGTATGTTGAACAAAAATGGTTCCTTACTTCTAAGGAAGCGCGTTTTTCCATATATGGGGAAAAGGACTTTCTCTTCGAAGTCTTATTCTTTATATTCATTTATGCTAGTAAACGATAATAGTGGCGGTAGTTCCAACCAAGTGAAGCCTTAAGTTTTAGTAGTACAAAATTAAGCAGCAAATTGTTATTTTATTCAAATTTAAACAGGGTGTGATTGGTTAACAGTTTCTGATCAAATTTTTATTCCAAAACCTGAAGGTCGCATCAGGTTTTGCCCTGTTTTTGATTTATTGATTCGTAATTTCTTCGTTCCAGTGTTGTTGATAACGATGAGCCAGAAGCAACAAATGTCCAAAGTTCAGGTAAATCTTCCTCAATCTAGTTTGATTTAATTGACCATTGGAGTCCAACAACAACAAATCCATTGCCTAAAAAGGCTCCGGCCATTGGAGTTCATTTCCTTTAAAAAGCATTTCTTGGCTCGAGTTTTTGATTGCATGGTTATTAGTTCAAATTTTTGCAAATACAAAGCTAAAAAACAACTTTTATTCCCTTAAAAAACCTAGCAGCTTGTCTCATAACTGCAAAGACATCTCGTAACTGCAATTGCGACATAAAAACAACAACAATAACAAACCCGGTGCCTCAGAGGCTCCCACTAATGCAGGGTGGGGGGGGGGGGGGGGGCGCGGGGGGGGGGGGAGTTGGGGGTAAGATGTACGTTGCCATATCCCTCCAGGGTGTTACCCCAAAGGGAGGCTGTGTCCGAGTTGTGTATGTAACAACCATCCCAAAACTGCTACAACATAACCTGCGAAAGTTGGAGGTATCTGGCTTGGCTTATAGTGGAACAGTTAAGCCCAAAAGGGACAAGTCTTTTTACTTCAATAGGGTTGAAATTGTTTATAAACTGGTAAAACTCCACACATCTATCTAATGTGGGATTGGAGTACCACAAATGTACATCTGACCCTTCTCAAACCGACCCCACTCAATTGTGAGCTTTGATCATGGTCTTCGAGTTAATCCTAATGAATGTCTCGCTTACAGGGGCGCTACCAGAAGGAATAGTACACGAGCTGCCCAGTGCAGATCATGTACAAACCCACACTGCTGTGTCGGAAGAAGCAGCTACAAACTCAACTGATGATCTTGTAGAGCTCAGGAGACAGCTTGATGCCCTTAATAATGCCTAATTAGCACCATGCTTCCTTTCAAACTTTAATTTCATTTTCACATAACATTCACTTCAAAATTTTTAGCTGTTTTTCCTTCTGGTTTCAACGGTGTCACATTTGAGACGAAAATTGTAAGAAAAATTTACAGATAAATTTGCGTCAGTGACATCAGATATATGGATTTGAATCCGCTTGATTTCAAGTACTTTTTTCTAGTCTAATTTGGTTTATGGAATGTGGATTAAGTGATCAAAATACATGCTAGTAGTGTCAAATATGCTTTTTTTGTTTTCAACTTTTCTGTATGATCATATTTCATAGGGTGATATTGTCTCACTAGGAACTAAAGTTATTGAAAAGTAAAACTATGTTCTTGTTTGATTTAAAGCAAAAACTCCCAACACTTTACGTCCCTCACTAATGAAGGATAAAGCCAAAGAGGGTACTAACACGCCTTCACCGGATCCCATTTCCGAAGTTAAGCGTGCTTGGGCGAGAGCAGTATCAGGATGGGTGACCTCTTGTGAAGTCCTCACCCTCAGGGGTGTAAACGAACTGAACGTTCAATGAACTACTCGTGTTCGAAATCGATTATGGCTCGTTCGTGTTCATAATTTGGGCTCGATAATTTATCGAGTCGAGTTCGAGTAGGCTCGATAAGCTTAACGAGCCAAGTTTGAACAAGGGGGTGTTCGGCTCGTTAATGTTCGTGAACAGTTTGATAAGAGCTCGTTAAGGGCTCGTTAAGAGCTCGTTAAAAGCTCGTTAGCAATTAATATTAACTCCAAAATAGTTCGATAATGGCTTGATAGTAACTCGAATAACTCGGTTCGATAAGGAGCTCGACTCGATAATAAGCTCGTGTTTGTTATGAGCTCGATTTCATTCGATAACGAACTCGGCTCGGCTTGATAAGGAGCTCGAATTGGATTGATTAGCTTAACGAGTCGAGCTGAGCCAAGCTTCGAGCACAACAAAATCTTAACGAACCGAGCTCGAACAAGGGGTTGGAAAGCTCGTTAAGAGCTCGGCTCGAACTCAAGCTCGATAAATCTTAACGAACCGAGTTTGAACAAGGGGATGCTCGGCTCGGCTCTGCTCGTTTACACCCCTACCCTCAAGTTGGGGGCACTCGGAAACAGCCTCTTTTCAGAGGTAATACCTGAAAGGGGAAGGCTGCTTACATCGGCCCCCAACCCCTCGACCCTGCCAAAAACAATTATGAAATCTTGAATTAACGGTAAATTTAACAAGTTGTAGTGATTGAATGGACTGGTTGGAACATGAGGGAATGAAGTGCTTTATTGCTTTTTAGGGAAGTTTCCTATTTTTAAGCGAAAAGGCACGACTAGCGGTGTATGAGAGTCAAGCTCCGGGCTTCGACTCGTCAAAATTTAGCTTGGTTTGAGTGCAATTCGAAGCTCACATTTGAAAATTTTAAGCTTGAACTTGGCTTATTTAAGCTTAATCTATGCTCGTTTAGACTTTAAGCTCGATTTCAATTTTATTAAGATAAGCTAATTTAGACTCATTACATAAAAGCTCGAGCTCAGCTCGTTAAGCTAATTAAGCTTTGGTTCATTTACTTTTATTTTATAAATAATAAATAATATTTGTCAAGCAACGGATGCATGCATGGAGGTGGAGATGGCCGAGTTGGTCTAAGGCGCCAGATTAAGGTTCTGGTCCGAAAGGGCGTGGGTTCAAATCCCACTCTCCACATTTGTCTCCCTTTTTTTTCCTTTTTTTTTTTTTTTTTTTTTTTTTTTCCTTGCAAAGTTCTTCACTGCATGTATATAAATATAATTCTTCTGCTGCAGTTGTACTTTCTTGTAGAGTTGATGAATTGAGACCAAATTTTCTTCAAATAAAAAGTCCCAAGAAAACCATCTTTCTCTCTCTTTTTTTTCAAATAATTAGGATACAGGTTCAAATAATACTGTACATGTAGGGTAGAGTTTGAAGATAATCAAAATATATAAAAGAAAGAGGACTAAACTGATAAGAGGAGTATAACCAAGTGGACACTGTCCAGTGCTAAAAGCCATCTCTTTATTATGTGATATATACTTCACATCGTAGTCCTTGAAAACAACCTCTTTTTAGGGTAGCACCCAGAAGGGGTAAAGCTGCGTACATCCCCCGCCCAAAGACCCTGCATATACGGGAGCCCTCGAGGCACTAGGTTGCGGTTGTTGTTGTATACTTCACATCGTAGCTTACAACTTCACGGCTAACACATTATACTTACTAAAAAAATAAATCACAAGCGATAAATGTTTCTACCAGTTCATAATCGATGATCCAATGTCTAAATAGATGCATTTTCTACACAAGACCTCGAAATCCAGTAGGGTCAGGTGGGTTCCTCTTGGTCCCCTCAGGGCGAGTTTGGTATCATTCTCTATTTGTAATGTTTGCTCTTTCAGAAGCTAAAGCCTGGATTTTGAAAACAAGTTTTCCCTATTTTGGATTTTTTTTTGTTTTCAGTTTTTACTCAAATTAGGGAAAAACCGAAAACAAGAAACCAAAAACTAGAAAATATCATTTTCAAAATATGGTTTTTAGTTTCTGAAGACTAAAACTATAAACTAAAAACAATACCAAACATACCCTTAGATTCTGAGTCATATCAGAATTGGGTCATCAAACCCACAACCATAACCATATTTCTGAATCGGGTTCGGTTCGGTTCAGATCGGATTGGATCGGGTCGAAAATTCACAGGTTTATTTTTGAGAGCAAAACCATGAAGAATTGGGTTTAAAACCACCCATAATCTTAAAGTTCCAAAATCTACCCTTAGAAGAGACTAAATTATCTTCACACAAAAACTCCCAAGAAAACCATCTCTCAATCATCCTATCCACATCATGGACTACTACATTTGTGACTTTCCTTGCTCTTGATCTTGCTATTAAACTGGCTGTGTATATACTTGCCATCCTCCCCGGTGCCTCGGGCCCTTCCCCAGTTGGTCCATCGACCAGTATCAGATCCCATTTACGCCTGTAAATAGGGGGGTAAATCATGTAAATATTGTATGAAGTACTCATGTTTAAAGTCGTGTAAGGCTTGCTATTGTTTGTTTTGGGGGACTGATAAGTAAACGAGAAGACTTGGCTCGTTATTAGAGTGATAATGGATTGATAATGACTCACCATTATCTTGAGTCACTTGTTAAAATCCTATAATGTTATGCAACGTAGGCTCAATCAAGATGTTGGCTTGTTAGTGAGCTTAACTTGATTGGAGTAAAATATTGAGTCGACTCGAGTTTCAAGTACGTTAGTATCTTATCAGACTGAGTTTGAATAGAGTCTTAGAAACATGTTTAAGGCTCTATTTCAAAAAGGATCTTCTGATGATGAGCTCAACTCAGTAATGAGCTTGATTCGATTAGATCAAACTAACAAGCTAGGCCAAGTTGTCCATCAAGCACACAATCATCCCATCAAGCCAAGTTTGAATAGAGATCCAAAAATCCAATTAGGTTTTGGCTCAATAGGCTGATACGAGCTTTGGTCAATCAAGACTAACGAAATAATCAAGTCGAGTATCAAACATACTAGTATCTTACCGAACCAAAGTTTACTAGAAACTCATTTAAGCCGCAACTTGAACTCAAACTCAAACTTCTTAAGAGTTCTTAGGCTCAATTCCAGAAAGGGACTTATTCAACTCGACTAAATTCATTTACAC
Organism: Simmondsia chinensis; assembly: GCA_018398585.1. Classification (NCBI taxonomy): domain Eukaryota; kingdom Viridiplantae; phylum Streptophyta; class Magnoliopsida; order Caryophyllales; family Simmondsiaceae; genus Simmondsia; species Simmondsia chinensis. Next base: position 351,498 of record JAGTTD010000012.1, on the reverse strand, counting down.
CCGTTACCTGTAAACCTCCTTGGGCAATTTCTTCAAGGTCAGCTTGCAAGTTGATTTTTCCACTGGCCCAGAGCCAAGTGCACAAGCAGGATCCTTTCTTGCATACTTAAGCAATTCATATGCCTCTTTTGCAGGTGCATCATAACTCACCCAGTAAATTTCACTGCTTTTAGATCTCATTGTTCTGATCCTCTCTTGTCTATCATCAATAATTATGTTCTTTCCACCTCGATTGACCTTTGCAATACGAAGATATTCGGGTTCCAACCCAAATATCAGAAGATTACAGGGCACTCTCTCAGAAACGCGATTCAACAGGAACTGATACTCTTTCTTTGTAAGGGAACTAGAAGTTGTAGAAACTCGTGAACGTATCTCATGAGAGGATGTTAAAGTTTTCTCACATGTTGAGTTTGATGGGTTGCAGGGCAACTTTTCAGTAATGTGACGATCAGAACCTGTAGAAAACAAGAAGGAAGTTTTCTTACATGTCGAGTTTGATGAGTTGCAGGAAACTTGTTCAGAAACGCGATTCAACAAAAAACGGTAATCTTTTCTTGTAACAGAACTAGAACTTGTAGAAAGTAGGGAGGAAGTTTTCTTACACGTCGAGTTTGATGGGTCACAGGGCTTAAATAGAGGCAATATGGGATGGCTATTAGGTAAGGAAAACGTCGAGATGGCGAACCTTAGAAGGCGGAAGATTGAGGCACAAACAAGGATGAAAACAAGCGCGTGAATGAGTCTCTTTCGGGTTAGTGAGATCTCCATTTTTAGAACTCGGGTTTGTTTATGACATGAACCGGGGGAGACTCGGGGAGGAGGAACAAGATTATGAGAGGAAAAAGGGAGAGAAGTACTTAGTTGTGGTGGCATTTTTGATGGTTTCTTTTGTGTTTGTATGTAATGTTAATGTGTGAAGAAATACAACATGAGAAAGTCTTGGCCTTTTATTTTACATCAGTTGGTTAGTCTGTTAGATTCCTTTCGGTTTTTTTTTTGATATTTTTTTCAGGGGTAGGAAATTTTGCTTGTAAACCAAGCTTTGTTAAAAGACATGTTGAGTTCTTATTGGTTCGTATGCGATTCCAACAGACATTTCAGTAATCGTAGATGATATTCAGTCAGCAGTGTATTCAGGTCACTTTCAATTACTGTTTCCGAAAGACAAATAGGTTGGGAATTTGGGTTTTAGAGGGCCTGGCTTTTCAGTGTAGTAGTACCCATCAGACAAAGCCCTTCTCCTCTCATCAGAGCTGATGCCTTGGGTTTTCTCGTTCTTTGTGGATGGTCCTAGGGCTGCTTTGTCCTTACCCTTTTAAAGGAAAAAAAAAAAAAAGACATGTTTAGTTCTTAATTTTTCTTAGTTTTCAGTCTCTTTTTCTTCAAATGTTTCCAATGGGGACTGAAAAATTTGAAAAACACTTAAAGAACGTACATACCAAGTTAAAACTCTTTTTTTTTTAAAAATTAAAGTACAGAATTTTCATAAAATAAACGTACATTAGTGTTTGGATATCTTGGGATTGAAGTAAGAAAGTGGTTTATTGAGAGAGAAGGAAATGATAGTATTGAAGAGGGAGGTTGAGGTTTCAATTCAAGTATAACAACTGCAAATGATTGAGAAAGATTGATGCTTTTTCTTTTTCAAAGGTTTCTGGTGCCATTTTGATTGAGTTTGAAGGACAATGCTAGCCCACTCACATATTTTACTTTCTAAATTACACTTTGTAGGATAGGTGTAGCTGAAATAGTGATTTAAGAAAGAAAAGCACAACGAAGTTAGTCTATAGCTTCCTTAGGCTTACATGTTTCCTGTTGTGCTTGTTACTTGTTGCTCTATTGTTGCTTTGTGCTTTATTGCTTGTTGTATTGCTGCTTTATTGTTTTGATGCTTTTATGCTTTTTAGGGTTGGGGGCCCTCGAGCACAGCCTCCCTTTAGGGTAGCACTGTGAAAAGGTAAGACTGTGTACATCTCACCGCCCCAAACCCTGCTTTAACGGGAGCCCTTTTGGCATTGCGATTGTTGTTGTTGTAATCATGATATCATGAAACTTGATGCACATTAGTTATATAACTTTTGAAGGTAATAATGAGATTGTTATCAGATAGATCAACAATGCCTATTCTACTCCCGCAGAAATTATGATTATTGTGGATGACATTCACGCCCTTACTTCTTCGGCGATTCAGGTATTTTTTTTTTACTCATTGTTTTGGGGAAACTAACAGAGCTGCTAACTGATTAGCCAATGCTGGTCATCAGGGATCAGATGTTCCTATTTGGAATCATGCTCCTTCCCAAGCCCTTCTCTTCTCACTATTGCCCGAGCTGATTTCTTAGTGCTTCCTTTTAAGGTTCTTGTCTTTACCATTATTTTTATTTTATTTTTTTAAAAAAACAAGACCATAGATCTATCTATGTTACTTGTAAAGGGCCAAGTTGGACATGCACAACTTAGTACATTCTGTTTTGAACTGTCTTTACACAAAAACTCTCTCCATAAACATCAATTTTGAAGCATTCCAATGCCAACAATGACATTCAAAGACCAATAAACATAAACACTGAAATGCAAAACCACAAAAATCTCGAATCTTAGCACCTATTTGGTACTTTTTTTGTTTACATATTTTGGTTTCTCAGAAACTAAAGACTATAATTTGAAATCAATCTTTTTTGGTTGTTGGTTTTCGGTTTTCAGTTTCCTCCTAGTTGATCGAAAACAAAAGAACTGCTTAACCTGGTTTTTCGTTTCTAAAACACCAAAAACTGCAAACAGAAAACGTTAAAAAGCACGCCCTTAATTATGATTAGAAGACCTGGTGGTAAGTGAAGATCTCATGTCAACAATGGCATTCAAATCAGCACCCATTTTGACACCCTCTTTGCCAGCTCTAATGAACCGTGACACAGCACCTTTGACATACTCATGAGCTTCTTTGACGTTCATCTTGCCAGTCATCTCGTCGCGAAAGCTACTTAACATATGATCTCCATTGAGAACCGCGGCCAGTTGAACTACCTCACCTTGAAACTCTGACAATTCTTTGTTTTCATTTACTTCTCCTTTTCTTAGTGGACTTACATCTGGTAGCACCTCTGCATTCAAAAAAATTTAAGTGTTTAGGACCCCATATGTCTGATAAGAAATCCAAATTGGAGTTGTAAGAGAGAAAAGATCAACATATAAACGTAGTGAGTTACTTCATCTAATGCTGATTGGTTTTAGGATGCAACTTCTAGCACAAAGGCTCGGTGAAATTTCATAAAACCAAGTAAGAGATTCATTATAGAGCTGGCCATCAAATCTTTGATCAATCCCCAACACCTTCTATGATTTTATCAATGTAAAACTATTTAGGACAAATTAAAACGAGACCTCCTGATTCTCAACTTTCTTATTGAACACAAGTGACCCCCTAAATTTTTACTTTGACGCAACTCACCCGTGAACTTTACAAAAAGGTACCTGGGCAATCGGTCCTCGGAGAAGTTAACCCCTCAACAACATCTTCAAAAGTACCAGCCCATGCATCTCTGTGGGTCAAGAAATTTGATCTGAGGTTGAACATTTTCTTTATGGTTGCAGGAATCGACGAGTGCTCGAACTCCGAATTTGGTGTTGGCCCACTTGGTTTACTTACCACTGCAATAATCAACAGAAACCAAAGACACTGAGATTGATTCATCAGTTGTATAAGTTCTTTTTTTTTTTTTTTTTTTTAAACCAACAGTAAAGGATGATACAACTTTTTCCTCGATAGGGACAACAACTATCAGAAATAGGAGATGAGATTTAAGTCTAAGATCTCTAATTTCTGGGATGGTAGGCTAACCACTCCACCAATTTTAAAAGCTCTTATCAGTTATACAAGTATATCTCAATCCAAGATGCTAAGTTTTGTAAAATATGTCGAAAGATTGAAGCTTCAGGAGAATAATGTGGCGGAAAAGGTCAGGGCTTTCCACCTGAATTGTCTACTTTCTTGGACTTGAATGGTCAAGTAATGGCTTGGATTTGATCCAATGGAAGTTCTATCGATAGAATTGTGTTGGCAATACTTCATCCAGGTGAAGAATACTTAAACCAAGTTTCCTTTTGTTTGTTTCAGAATCGATTTCATTGTGCAACTTCGTATATAGTTGAGATTAATCACAGTTGAAGTTGAGATGATAAGAATTATAAGATTCAATTGTGCATTTTTTTTTCTATAGCTATAAAACAACTTTTTCATCTTCTTATTTAAGTTGAATTTGGTTAATAGAGCTTTTACATAGTTTTAACCTGTAAAAAATCTTCAACCATAGCCTAAGAGGATCGAGGTGGAGTCAAGAAGAATAGTATGAAGGAAAATGACTTCCTCTCTTGTTGGCAGAAAGCCAACTTCATCCACATAGAGGAAGTCACGTTCTCTTCAAATCACAATCGCTACTACGTCACATAACCAATAGAAACGAGGCGAAACAGAACCTCTTTCCAACCAAACAGAGCCAGCCAGAACTTACCGGTTCCTTTCTTGATCCAAGGGGAGACCATAATAGTCGGGACGCGGACCCCAAGGCGATCAAACTTGAAGAAAAAGGGGGCAGGCCCGGTGTTGCCATCGGGGTTAGGGACATTGACAAAAGGAGTTTGGACATGGTCATAGAACCCACCATGCTCATCATATGTTATAAGAAAGACGGTCTCATTCCACTGAGGGCTTGCCCTTAGAGTCTCATACACTTCTTTCACTAGCCTTTGCCCATTTGCTACATCATGTGATGGATGGTCATCATTTGCTGGCATCCCCTTTAAATCAAAGTACCTGTGATCAACACATACAAATGGATATGTTGCAGACTTCATTTTATTGCTGATATGCACTCGAATTCATTGGCAGAAGTTGTAATTTGGTCTAAATTTGATACGAAAAGCAAGGAATTTATCATTCTTGACTAAGGAAGAAGATGCTGGATGAGAAAAAGTGGAAATGCGTTAAGGTAACAGGGATCTTTCTGTTAGGAAATAGCCATGCTCAATCTGTGAAATGTTGTTGTGTCTACTCATATTGTAAGTCTTTGGGAGGTGGTGCCAGCTAGCTCAGCTAATATATCTCTGAGCATAGGTGCCTAGGACCTAGGATCGAATCTTGTTTTCATCACGGGGAGAGGGGTTAAGGAGATTTGGGGAGGGCTATGCACTTGACAGCCCATGATTTCCTTACCGTATGTAACAAGAAAAGGCATAGTCTAAGTAGTTGAGTGCTCAAAAACATATTGGCATATGAGGTTCTTGATAAGGGGGTAAATAAACCGAGTCGAGCTGAGCACCCCCTTGTTGAAGCTCGAGCTTAATAAGCCTTATCGAGTTGTTGAACCTTAATTTGAGCTCGGTGCAATAATATATTGGTGTGCTTGATACTCAGCTCGACTCGGTTTATTATCCTTATCAAGTCGATTTAAGCTCGTTATCAAGACAAATCAATTTCATAATCAAGCGGAGCCTGCCATCAAATTAAGCTATTTAAGTTATTATCGAGCCGTTATCGAACCATATGGAGCTAATACCAATTATTAACGAGCAGTTAATGAGCCCTAATTGGGTTCTCACAAGCACTTGTGGAGCCCTTATTACACAACTCATAAACTTTAATAAGCCAAACACCCCCCGTTTGAACTCGTCTCATTAAACTTATCAAGTCTACTCGAACTTGGCTCGATAAGTTATTGAGCTCCTGAAATGAACACGAACAAGCCATGAAACACGAGTAGTTCATCTAAAGTTTGGTTCGTTTACACTGAACCCAACAAATCTGACAAGAAAACTAATAAAGTTTTATGTGAAAAATCAAGAACATAAGCAAACCAGATGCACCAAAAACTAGTGAAAAGAAGTACCTGGGCTCAATGACTGTAAGACTAGGGAGCTTCCCATTTCTAGCATCCTTCTTAAACTTCAAATCATACTGATGAAACTTAGAAATATACTTCAATTTCCTCAAATTCCTATAAAACATAGTCGTGGGTATATTCTGAAAATATATCCCAAAGTCCATGCCATTCTCATGAAGTGATTCAAAGATAGTTTTTTGTGGGTACCCAGAAGCAAGTTGCTTCTTTACATGGCTTGTAGCACCATGTGAAGTTGCAGAGTACACAAAAAGCCGGTTCGGTTGGGTTGGACCGGGAATAGATGAAAACCATCTATCAAAAACCGCAAATTCCTTCACTAAAGTGGAAAAAACCGGCACATTTTCCGGTCTGAACCCTTTCATAACTGTTTCTGAGAGGTTTTGTGACATGGTTAAGGCTTGTTCAACAAACCCAGTCATAGAAGGAACCGGGCCTGACCCGAATACTTGTTGGGTCACAGCTTCAAAGGAGTGACCCGGATCCGGATCCACATATTCTGCATCATTAGTGAAGCAAATGGATTTTGAAGGCTGGGTTTTAGTTGAAATGAGGTTGCATTCAGTGCCATCCACACCGTTGATTTGTGGGTTGATGGAGGATTTCATCCATCCCATAATATGATCAAATGACCTGTTTTCCAACACTAAAACAACAATTGTTTTAATGGGTGATTGTTTTTGCTGTGCTAGGCACTTTCGTGGGCTCAAAATGCAAGAAATCGCCAGAAAAATCAGGAAAATAGAGCAAAATTCTGAATTTTTTCTAGGTTTGTGTCTTTCCATGGCTCAAAATGGTCGATTTGGTTGATGGATATGTGAAATTTTTTTCCGGGTCACTTCAAAAACTGATTTCTAGTATAAAAACAGTGGATTTGAACCAGAAAATAGAGAAAAATCTATGGTTTGGTAGATGGGTATGTGAAATTTTTTTCCTGGGTCAGTTCAAAAACTGATTTTTAGTATAAAAAGAGTGGATTTGAACCAGAAAATACAAAAAAAAAAAATCTATGCTTTTCGGGTATTATGGGTACCGTAAATGTGCATTTAGAGCCTAAGATTTGTTGCCATTTAGAGCATCAAATTTAAGGGTAGAAAGATAAGAATGTGAGTGGTGAATATATGTATGCATACAGAGAAATGGAAGAGGAGACAAATCTATGAAGAATATGAAAGGAAAGAGAGGTTATGGAATATCACATGAATGAGTGACTACTGTAACTGCAGTGGGAATGAATAGATAATTAAATTTTGTCATTGTTATAAGTATAATTTATATTGTATTAATTTTTTTTATCAAATTTAGTTATAGAATAAAATTGATGTTAAGTTGATTATCGATTTTTAATGGTTAGATTATAATATATTTAAATTAAGTGAACGGATGAATTTGTATTAAATCACTTGTATCTTTAATTTTATAATAAGACTAAATTCACATAATATAATCATAAATGTACTAAAATGGCCAAACATTCAAGGAAACTTAATAAAATTCTTGCTTTTAGATGGTACTTGTTTGCTTCTTATTATATGGTCAGATATAAGTTATTTTTTAACACACACACACACATATATATATATATAAACTAAGTATTATATGAATATACAAAGTTCAAAAAAAAAATTGATTGAATGAGGGGAACAAAGACAAAGAAAGAAGACTTTCTTTGCTAAATGGCCTATTTTCAAAAAAAATTTAGAAATTTGGCCCTATTTCAAAAATATTTAGCAAATTGGCCCCTTTTACTGTAGCCATGTGGGTGCACGACATATGGAACATCGTGCAACAGTACCAATTTTTTTTTTTTTTACTTTTACCTCTGTAAAATTAAAAAAAAATTCTTTTTAATTTAAATTATTTTAATTTTTAAAATAAAAATATCCCAGGGGGCGCACTTATCTGCTGGTTTATTTGCTTAGGTTCAATCACATACTATTGACCTTGTACTATTTGCCTATTATGTGCCTTGTACTATTTGATGTGCCTGTGCTTATGCTTTCAGGATGCCTGCTCCCATGACGACACGATATTCAGGTTGGGGGTCCTCGGAAACAGCCTCTCTTCTACCCGGAAGGGGCAAGGCTGCATACATCCACCCTCCCCAAACCCCCCTTTCGCTGGAGCCTTTGGCACAGGGACTGCTGTTGTTGTTGTTAAATTATTTTAATTCTTAATTTTATAATTTGAATCACTAAATACGTATACATTTTAAATTAAAAGGTATAGGTATATTATTATTTGAGGGATTAATAAAGAAGATATAAATAAGGGATACATTTAAATGAAGAGACGGTGATATGTATATTATTATTTAAACTATCTCATACATAAACTATGGTATTATAATACTATTAATAAGGAGGATATAAATGAGTGACACATTTAAATGAAGAGATGTTGATGTTTCCAACAAAAAATTACGAGTTTACGTATTTGTATATTATTATTTGAACTATTTTATTAGATACATGTTTATAAAATATATTTTCAGAATTCATATACATTAACTATTGTACGCAGCCTTCCCCCTTCCGGGTGAAAGAGAGGCTGTTTTCGAGGACCCCCAACCTGAATATCGTGTCGTCATGGGAGCAGGCATCCTGAAAGCATAAGCACGAGCACATCAAATAGTACAAGGCACATAATAGGCAAATAGTACAAGGTCAATAGTATGTGATTGAACCTAAGCAAATAAATCAGCAAATAAGTGCGTCCCCTGGGATATTTTTATTTTAAAAATTAAAATAATTTAAATTAAAAAAATTTTTAATTTTAAAGAGGTAAAAGTAAAAAGTAAAAAAAAAAAAATTGGTACTGTTGCACAACGTACGGAAGGGCGTGCAACAGAGCGGCTCCGTTGCACGAAGTAGGAAACGTAGTGCAACACTGCTGCACGACGTTCCGTACGTCGTGCACCCACATGGCTACAGTAAAAGGGGCCAATTTGCTAAATATTTTTGAAAGAGGGCCAAATTTTTAAATTTTTTTTGAAAATAGGCCATTTAGCAAAAAAAAAAAAAAAAAGTCAAGAAAGAAGGGGGGATTGGAGAGAAGTGGGGAGAGTGGAATCATAATGAGATCATGTGCCATGTTTGTAGGATGATCCACTTAACTGCATGCTTTTGACTTGGTTTCATTTTATTATTAGGAGATTATTTAGTTTCAGAAACTATAATAGCTCAATTATTTAATAATTTAAAAATATATTATTGTATAGTATTAAAAGAAATTTACTCACTACGGTATTATTGCAGTAGTAGAAGATAAGTGAAGGGATAGAGTGTTGCTTTATACTAAAAGGTCTCAGTAGAAATTTACTCAACCTCTTCATTAAGAATTCCAGACTTAATTGCTTCCTATGGTGTGTGGGTCGCTGCATGCATCGGGGTTTGTTGGGTAATTGAGTTCCTCGTTATTAAAAAAATAAAGAAATTTAAATTATTCATTATTTATGAAGTATTTTTAATTACCATCCACAAATTGTAAATATACAAGAAAATACAAAAACATGTGACAACACATTTTGTATTCATTTGGTTCGAAATTTTATTCTCGAGGTTTTTTTTTTTCCTTATAATTACATTAATATATAATACTTTGCATTCATATAAAGTAAACAAATAGTGAACCAAATAAATAGGATAGTGATATTATCAGGGCATTCTTTGTTAATAACAGAACAATTTCAACACAAAAAAAAAAAAAATTATAAAAGTCTTTATTATTGCCCTGACATTAATAAAAAAAATGCTCTGATAATATTACTGACCAATAAATATTGTAACAATTTGTATTACCTCTCCTCTCTTTCTCTTTTTGTGATTGAAAGCATAAGAGAATTAGAGATCATTAGAGCTGTTTTATGTCTCTATCTACTTTACTACTTTGATTTTTTTTTTTTCCCCCAAAGATTGTTCCTTTTACTACTTTTGCTTTATCAAAAGCTATTATAATTGTGGATATTATAGATATAAAGAAATCTTGATTATAATAAATAGGATAATTTACTCTGTTTGATTAAAATTCGACAAGTTTAGATATTACATGCTCAGATTTGGCTCTGCGTAAGCTCGAGTTTAGCTAGTTGTAGATGAACTTGAGCTCATCTGGACGAGCTTAGACCTCAGCTGAACCCATTGAAGCTCATCAGGCTCAAACTCGTTCAAGCTAGCCTCGAAAGTTTGCTTATTTAGACACATTCAGACTCATACTAAAAATAACTCATCAGCTTAATAAACTAAACGAGTCAGCTCAAAACCGTTTATTATTACCCATTAGTTTAAACTTTGGTACAATTAGTTCTTTAACGTGGTATCAGAGTCTTATTGATCAAGAGGTTATGAGTTCGAATTCCAACAACCCCCACAAGCCTTAGCTACTAAGTGCATATGTACTATCCGCGCTTAAGTCTAATAGGCATTAATTTGAGAACACGTATTAAAGTATAAAATCATTTACGAGTCTTAGCTTATTGGGTTAAATTTTTGGTACAATTAATTCCTCAACACATTTTACGAATATATTATTTAAAGGAATAAACAACTTGGACACAAAGCTACTAAGTGCATACCTTTTTATAGCCGTAACAGTATAATTCTTATCTTATATAGGGTTACCATCAAATAGGTAGGGCCGACCCTGACATTTTTTAGGCCTAAATAAATATTTCATTTAGGGTCCTTTGAATATAATAACTTTATCTTAACAACATAATACTAAACAAATTATGAAAATTTTTATCATAAATCTTATTATTATCAATAATTGGAACTTCATAAACACAACTCCTAAAATTTGGGAGGGCAAAATTTTGAAGGTTCCAAGCGATTACTTAGACTATTTGGGATTATATTCTGCTCTATAGATAGAAATGGGACAATGGGTTCGAACTCAAAACTCTCGTTAATGCTACAGGACACGAGAAGGAGGCGCACAAAAATACCATAATTAGAACATAGTTTATCATTAACGATAAACTAATTTTTAAGTATATATTTCTCATAATATTTTTGTAACTATTTTTCCCGCGACATACAGCATTTTCGCCCTCGTTAAAGGTGAGGAGCCGAAATGCAAAGTGGAGATACTTGACTTCAGAGACACTATACCAATCAATGCATTTCACGTGTCATTTAGATTAAAGAGAGAGAAAATAAAAAAGAGAGGAGGAGCACGTTGATTTTCTTAATTCCTAATCAATTATAAAACCAATGGCAAAACGTGGTAATATCATTAATTTACTAAAGAGGGTACCAACACGCAAGTATCAGATCCTATTAGAATTATAAAGTTAAGAATGTTTGAGCAAGAGTAGTACCAAGATGGGTGACCTCCTGAAAAGTCCTCACCTCTCAGGTTGAGGGTACTCGGAAACAACCTCTCTTCAAGGTAGCACTCTGAAGGGGGGGAAGGCTGCGTACATCCACCTCTCCCAAACCCTGCTTAAGCGGGAGCCCTTAGAGCATTGGAATTGTTACTTTACCTCATGCATGTCATAACCACTATAAAGTGCGTATATAGAACATTGCTTTTTGAACCAGTTTACCCTTGTACAAAATAATCAACTTGATCTTCATTACAGATTCGATCCAATCTAGATTTGAAATGATAAAAAATTCAGACTTAATTACTTTTGGAGGAGACTGTTTGGTCGGAGTGAGTGGGAGATGGAAAAGCAGCTTGAGTTGTGTTTGTATGGGGATGAAACTATTGCATAAAAAATTATTTATAACAAGTATTTGAATCTCTTAGGGGAAGAAAATAATGGGTGAGTCTTTTCATCATGCCGGTCTATGGGATTTTTGGGGCGTATGGTCGTCATGACGAGTATCTCTCGTTGTCTTTGTCTTTGTCTTGTTTATGCTTGTATTTTGACATCTTGTGATCTAGTCAGTTGTTTGTTCTTAGGGGTTTCCTTGTTGAGTATGTCGTGTTAGGTGGTTTATCGTTGAATGTGTTAAGAGTCTAGATGACAGGCAACATTTTGAATTGGATGTCTCGATATTTTTGACTATTTGTCTTTAGATGTTGCCTGAATTTTCTCAAATTTGTATTTCAGTTATCAGAAAAAACTTATAAAAAAGAAACTTTAAAGCGGAGGGGGGCAATTATTACATGGCGGAGGCACAATTTGGTCCACAAAGCGTGTTGCCAATATTTCTATGGCAGTAAATAAAATACTAGTGTTCAAAAATAATAATAATAATAATAAAATAATAGTTACACATATTATATTATATTATAGTATTAGTCGGTGCGTGAAATGCACATTCATTTTCAATCTTATACTATTTGCCAAAAAATACAAAGTCGGGACAAAAAAGCAACCCCATATATTATGTACTTTTTTTACGATAATTAGCGACAAAGTCACAAAATAAGCATACCACTCATCAAGCGAGGTCTGAGTCCAGCCATAAGACAATGGGGACCAAAACAAACAACACAAAAGAAAGGAAATAGGGCAACACAAACAGAGACAAAACAACAGGCAAAGCACAAGCCCCAAAACACGACAAAACAAAACACCGAAAATAAGGCCACCAGACACAGAGAAATAGGACAAGTAACGCCAAAAAACAAACGAAATCGAGAACTCAGCAGCAGAGAAAACTCTGGCTTTCACCATATGTGGATCGAACCCATCAAAATTAAAGCCCAACATTTTCCTCATTTCTTTTTGTTAGGTAAATGTCTCTACATTACGTAAAAGAGGAACGCGTCCAGAGAGCAGGCCGATCGATCGGTGAGGAACCGATCGATCGGGAAACAGGGTTTCTGCGCATCTATAAATACGGACGAGGGTACGTCACAAAATTTATCCAAAAGCAAAGAGAGGTTTCCCAGCGGCGCCGCACCAATAAATTGAGAGTGTGAGAGAATATTGTAATTCTTCTTCTTCTTTTGATTCAATGATAAAAGCTCCGATCTTCGCCCGTGGTTTTCTTCCCTTTCGATTGTAAAGGGGTTTCCACGCAAATCATTGTGTCTATTGTTTCGTTTCTCTTTTAGTCCGATTGTTTCTCATTATTGTCGTGGTATTTGATTCGATTAAGATCCGAGTAAATTATTTCTTTTCGCACAAATTGGTATCAGAGTTTGGTTCTTCGAATTGATACAATGGCATCAGGTATTAAAACTGAGGTTGAGAAATTCAATGGTCAGGGAAGCTTTATCTTATGGCAAGTCCGTGTGAAAGGACTCCTGACTCAAAACGGCTTGAAGAAAGCACTGGAGCGGAAAGAGAAGAAACCAGAAACTTTGACCGAGGCACAATGGGAAGAGTTGGATGAGAAGGCTCTCACGGCAATACAGATGTGTTTGGCTGACGATATTCTGTCAGAAGTCTTGAGATTAAAACCGCAAAGGAGTTATGGGAGAAATTGTTAGACATGTTTTGCCACAAATCAGTCTCCAACAAACACGCAGTGAAGCGGCGGTTGTACACTTTCCGTATGACAGAAGGTATATCTCTTAAGAACCATCTTAGCGAATTTACCTCAATTATACATGAATTAAAGGCTTTGGATGATGTCCCTAAGGACGAGGATCAAGCTATGATATTATTGTGTTCGCTCTCAAATTCGTATAAGGGCTTCGTAGAAAGCATGATATACGGGGGTAGACCGACCATTACTGTAGATAAGGTAAAAAGAAACCTTGTGAGTAAAGAACGGGTAGATAAGGAATTATCTGACTCGGTGAATGACTCGGGTAGTGGTTTGCATGTGAAAGGTAGACCAGAACATAGGAGATCCAATGGTGGGAATAAGTCTAGGTCCAAATCTAGACATAAGAACTTATCGTGTCACTATTGTCACAAGAAAGGGCATATAAAGAAAGACTGTTACAAATATAAGAATAAATCAAAAGAGGGTAATAGGGGGTGATTAGGGTAAAGACAAGTCCGCTGAGGCTAGTGTTGTAGAGGAGGATAGTGAAGGGAAGTTTCTAGTAGTTGCTGATTCTCAGTCCAGGTCCAAAGATAAGTGGGGCATGGATTCGGGTTGTTCGTTTCATGTTACTCCAACCAGAGACTGGTTCTCCACGTATAAGTCTATACAAGGTGGGGTTGTCTTAATGGGTAATGATGCTGCTTGTACGGTAGTGGGTGTTGGAACAGTCCGTGTGAGAATGTATGATGGAACTATTAGAACCTTAAGTGATATTCGTTACGTGCCGGATTTGAAAAAGAACTTGATTTCTCTAGGTACCCTTGAGTCTAATGGGTACAAGTACACTGCTGAAGGTAGAGCCATGCGGGTTAGTAAGGGTGCTTTAATTGTGATGAAAGGAAATAGGGTTGGTACTTTGTATGAGCTTGCAGGTACAACCGTGACAGGTGCAGTTGCTATTTCCACATCTGCTATGACAGATGTAAAAATCACAAGACTATGGCACATGAGAATGGGTCATATTGGTGACAAAGCATTGTCTGAGCTAAGTAAGAGGGGACTTCTTTGTGGTCAGTCAACAGGACTGATGGAATTCTGTGAGCACTGTATTTATGGGAAGCAGAAGAGAGTCAGCTTCAAGTCAGCAGTGCATCAGACCAAGGGAACGTTGGACTACATACATTCTGATCTATGGGGACCATCCAGAGTGGCTTCTAAAGGTGGGTCCAGGTATCTTCTAACGTTCACTAATGACTACTCACGTAAAGTTTGGGTCTATTTTCTGAAGCAGAAAAATGAAGTGTATGATATCTTCAAGAAGTGGAAAATTCTACTTGAAAAACAGACAGGAAAGCCAATCAAGAGGTCGAGGACTGATAATGGTCTTGAGTTTGTCGAAGGGGACTTCACTAAATTTTGCAAAGATCAAGGCATAGTCAGACACAGGACATGTACAGGTCAACCTCAGCAAAATGGAGTGGCTGAAAGGTTAAACAGAACGTTAGTTGAGAAGGCTTGATATATGCTTTCTAATGCAGGTTTAAAGAGAGAATGGTGGGCAGAAGCAGTTAGCATGGCTTGCTACCTTGTGAACAAGACACCGCATTCTTCATTACAAATGAAGACTCCTGAGGAGGTATGGTCTGGTTCAACTTCTGATTATTCTCAGATTAAAGTTTTTGGTTGTCCTGCATATGCGTATGTTAATGATGGAAAGCTTGAGCCTAGGGCCAAGAAGTGCATCTTTCTTGGTTATACATCAGGTGTGAAGGGATATAGATTGTGGGATCCATGTGCTCAGAAGTTTCTGACTAGTAGAGATGTTACTTTCGATGAGTCTGCTCTACTTAATCCGCCACACACACCCTCCATTGATAGAGATTCAGTTCAGGTTGAGACACCTGATGTTACAGAGATACAGTCAGATCAGCAGATTGTTCAGCTAGAGAGTATTCCAGCACCTCAGGTACGGGTTTCTGATGTTGTTACTGATAATGCAGAAACAGGTTAGCAAGTGGAGAATAATACTACAGCTGGTGGTAGACCGAGGCAACAGATCAGGTCTCCTGAGAGATATGGGTATGAGGAGATGATTGCCTATGCTCTCACTACTGCTGAGACATTAGATGACAGTGAGCCGACTTCATATACAGAGGCTGTATCGAGATTAGATACTGAGAAGTGGCTCGTTGCTATGAATGAGGAGATGCAGTCTCTTCATAAAAATTAGACTTGGGAACTGGTGAAGCCTCCAACAGGGAAAAGTCTAGTTGGATGCAAGTGGGTCTTCAAGAGAAAAGAGGGCATTCCTGGAATGGAAGATGCAAGGTACAAGGCACGTTTGGTAGCTAAAGGCTACAGTCAGGTACAAGGTGTTGATTTCCATGATATTTTCTCACCTGTAGTCAGACATACTTCAATTCGTGCATTATTGTCTTTGGTTGCCATGCATGACTTTGAACTTGAACAATTGGATGTAAAAACTACATTCTTACATGGTGAACTAGAAGAGAGTATCTTTATGCATCAGCCAGAGGGTTTTGTTGTTGAAGGAAAAGAAGATCATTTGTGCTTGCTTAAAAGGTCTTTATATGGTTTAAAGCAATCTCCTAGGAAGTGGTATTGGAGATTTGATCAGTTCATGACAAGTCATGATTACATTAGGAGTAAGTACGACAGTTGTGTGTACCTCAGAAACACAGATTCAGGCTTTGTTTATTTGCTTTTGTACGTTGATGATATGTTGATTGCAGCACGAGATATGAAAGATGTCGATGACTTGAAATCAATGCTGAAGAGTGAATTTGAGATGAAGGATCTTAGAGCAGCTAAGAAGATATTAGGCATGAAAATTTATAGAGACCGAGAAGCTGAAAAATTATCGTGGAGTCCCGGTTAGATAGGTTTCATATGAAGGATGCTAACCCAGTTAGCACGCCCTTAGCAGCTCATTTCAGACTCTCAGCGTTAGATCCACCTCAGACTGAGGAGAACATCAGGTACATGTCTCAGATTCCTTATTCTAGTGCAGTGGGCAGTATTATGTATGCGATGGTTTGCATGCGTCCAGATATTGCTTTTGCAGTGAGTAGAGTTAGCAGGTACATGACGAATCCAGGCAGAGACCATTGGCATGCAGTAAAGTGGATTCTCAGGTATCTTCGTGGAACCTCTGATTTGTGTTTGGAATATGGGAAAAGTAAGTGTTGTTTGGTTGGTTATGTAGATTCTGATTATGGTGGAGGCCTTGATAAGAGGAAGTCCACTTCAGGGTATGTATTTTGTTTAGGTGACACAGCTATCAGTTGGAGAGCATGTTTACAGCCCGTTACAACACAGTCTACTACCGAGGCCGCGTATATGACAGTAACAGAAGCATTCAAAGAAGCCGTCTGGTTGAGAGGTTTGATCAGTGAAATCAGTGTTGAGTAGGGGACAGTTACAGTATACTGTGATAGTCAGTCCGCTATTCACCTAGCGAAAGATCAAATGACACATCACGACCGAACGAAGCATATAGATATGAAGCATCACTTTATCAGAGATCTGATTGACGAGCGGAAGGTGGAGTTGAGGAAGATTGGGACTGAGGATAACCCAGCTGACATGTTCACAAAAGTTCTACCGGGGAGCAAGTTCGAGCATTGCTCGAATTTGGTGGGTCTTTCAGTTTGATGTATATTAGCCCCGGTTGAGGGGGCGTTTGTGGAGAAGGTGGAGTTGTTTTATTGTTGATATTAATTTTGAGCCAAGGTGAAGATTTGTTAGGTAAGTGTCTCTAAATTACTTGGCGTATTAAGGAGAAGGGCCGTGGAGAGCCCAGTCGATCGGGTGGAGCTCGATTGATCGGGAAAGTTACGTAAAAAAGGGATGCATCCAGAGAGCAGGCCGATCAATCGGGACTCCCAGATCGATCGGGAAACAGGGTTTCTGCGCATCTATAAATACGGACGAGGGTACGTCACAAAATTTATCCAAAAGCAAAGAGAGGTTTCCCAGCGGCGCCGCACCAATAAATTGAGAGTGTAAGAAAATATTGTAATTCTTCTTCTTCTTCTGATTCAATAATAAAAGCTCCGATCTTCGCTCGTGGTTTTCTCCCCTTTCGATTGTAAAGGGGTTTCCATGTAAATCATTATGTCTATTGTTTCGTTTCTCTTTTAGTCCGATTATTTCTCGTTATTGTCGTGGTATTTGATTCGATTGAGATCTGAGTAAATTGTTTCGTTTCGCACACTTTTGTTCTTTTAGCTTCTAGGATATTTTCAACAACAGAAACACCATATATTATATGCCTCAATAAACCCCCAAACAAAAATATTATATGCTTCCGCATAGTTTATATAGCATTTGTTAGAAAAAACACTCAAAAGATGGGTTCGATTTAGATGTTAAAATCAAATATGATAAAAATAGAAAAGAGAAGAGAAGGAGAAAACGACAATTTACGTGAAAAGCCTTCAAATGACAAAAATTATGGGCGAAAGTAGAAAGCTTTTACTATAGAGTGGAGATTACAAGCAGCCGCATTCGGCCAAGAACTGTACAAGAGAAATATATTTACACAGATGCACAAAAATAAGCCATAGTAGAATGGATACAAGGCCGAATAGCCTAGAAGCATCACCAAACACTGACATCCACGTCAAAATCGAGGTTTAAATTCGAGACAAAATACAAAAATTGTCAATTCCCTGGCTAGCTCTTTGTTTAGTTCATAAGCTTACTCAATTTCAAGTCGAGCCAAGTCAAGCCGACTCACTCAGTTAAACAAATTAAATTTGAGCCTACTAAATGTCAGCTTGATGCTAAAGTCATTAACTTAAATGGGCCAAAGTTCAAACTATAATATGAGGATGATATACCTAAACGAACAAAGTTTGAGACTCACTAAGTTGAGTTGGAGCCTAAGCACGAGTTCCATTCAAGCTCAACCAAGTCATACCAAACTCGAGCCGATGGCAAGCCAAAAATTCAAAATCAAAGTTTCTAAACTCGATAAGCTTCAACAAAATTGAGGAAAAAATTAGCAAGCTCACCCTTATGAATGACGAGCTTGGGCTTGGATTCACTCATTTACACCCCTATTAGGACAAAGGATCATATCAGATTTTTTTTTTTTTTGAGTTGAGTATAAGTTGAAGTCAAATTCTGCATGCATAGACTATGAGTTCTTAATGAGCAGACTTCGAGTTTTAAAATAAAGATTATTGTTTCCAACTTGTACAAGACATAAGGATCGTGTACTTATTAAGATCCTTAATCCCATGCGTAGAAGGTCTACAGATCACCATTTACTGTCCTTTAATTTACCCTTGTTTGATATTCAATTACTCTTGCCTGCACATAGACCAAGGTACATATTAATTTGTTTACAAAGCTCTACTTTATTTTTTTGCTGACGAGGAAGTCACTTACCTGGCAAACCCCAATCAAAGTGGCGACCCCCACACCACACGAGCCAATTAAATTAGAGATTTCTGAATGAGAGGTTCAAGGAAGAATCGAACTCTACGCCTTTTGGTTAAAAGCAATACTTTATGGAGCAAGGCCCTAATAAGTAAAGCTATACTTTAATAGGATATATAATTGATTACAACAACAAC
Source organism: Simmondsia chinensis (assembly GCA_018398585.1). NCBI lineage: Eukaryota > Viridiplantae > Streptophyta > Magnoliopsida > Caryophyllales > Simmondsiaceae > Simmondsia > Simmondsia chinensis. The sequence continues at coordinate 332,598 of JAGTTD010000012.1, read as the reverse complement.
AACAACAGACTCGGTGTCTCAAAGGCTTCCGCATAAACAGGATTTGGAGACCCTTATCCCTTCAGGATGTTATCCTAATGAGAGGCTGTTTCCGAAGGATACAGAATTGATTGTTTAAGGTATTTGTTGATATTTGATTCACAGTACAATCTACAAAGGCTGCCAAAAGTTTAGTCCATGGAGCAAGCAAGCATAAAGGCAAGTTCTCAAACCGGCAGAATTATACATTAGAAAATCTTACAACAATAACAATAATAACAGACCCAGTGTCTCAAGGGTTCCCGCATAAGCGGGGTCTAGAAGGTGTGGATGTATGCACATTGACCCCTTCAGGGTGTAACCCTGTGAAGAGGCTGTTTCCGAGGACCCCCAACCTTATAGGGTTAGCAACACGAAGACTTCCCAGGAGGTTACCCATCCTGGTACTACTCTCACCCAACCACGTTTAACTTCGGAGTTCTAACGGGATCCGGTTGCATTAGTGCCTGGTAAATAAGCCCTATAAGAAAATTTTACGTGTATCTGATTTATATATATCTAATTATGTATTCGATTATATGCATATAATATAAATTTATCGACTTATAGAACTTTTATACTTCTTATAACCCAATTATATTTTAATATATTATTAAATATTTAATTTAAGTACATAAATTAGATACACGTAACATGCTACACATATATATATATATATATATATATATATAAAAAGCAACATATTCGGTGCCTTAAGGGTTCCCGCCTATGCAGGGTCTGGGGGGCTGATGTACGCAGCCTTCCCCTTCAGGGTGTTAACCTGAAGAAAGGTTGTTTCCCAGTGCCCCCAACCTGAGGGTGAGGACGTCCCAGGAGGTCACCCATTCTGGTACTACTCTCGCCCAAGCACGCTTAACTTCGGAGTTCTAATGGGATCCGGTGATGGCGTGTTGGTGCCCTCTTTGGTATATATATATATATATATATATATATATATAAACTTTGAGAAACAAAGAGAGTGGAAAAGGATGAAAATGGAGGACTGGGGGCCAATACTGATAGGGGTGGTGCTCTTCATTCTAATGTCACCGGGGCTGTTATTTCAACTGCCAGCGAATGACCGCCACGTGGAATTCGGAGGGTTCGAGACCAATGGCAAGGCTGTGATAGTGCACACTCTGCTGTTCTTTGGGGCCTTCACCATCCTCATCATGGCGTTGGGCATTCATATTTACTTTGGCAAATGAACCTCTTCTTAGCTCTTCTTTCTTTCAATTTATTTTTTTTGGCTCTTTTTTATGATTGAATGCTACTTTAATTTAGGGTAATGTTATATATTGTCATAGCGAAAATGTTAATTTCAAAGTAATTTTATGACTGTTATTCACTATTTATTTTCTAGGATTGGGGGCCCCTTGAACGTAGACTCTCTTCGGGATAGGGGTAAGGCTGCTGCGTACATTTCACTCTCCTCAGACCTTGCCCCAACGGAAGTCTCTTAGATGCTAGGTTGCTGTTGTTGTATTCACTACAAGTTATATCATAGTTCTAATAATGATCTTTTTTCGCTTAGTAATAACACCATTGTAAATTTACTGCATTATACTCAATGTTGAGGCACTGGATATGTTGTTGTTGTACCGGTACTCAATGGCCATTGACTAGGTAGTCAAAGGACAATTAGGATCTGCTTCGACGCTTTGGTCTTCTCTGTTGATTGGTCAGCTTTCTTTTATCATTTGGTTGGATGCATTAGGAAGATCCTTTAGAAAAGGCATATAATGCAATTTCATTACCTTCGTAACAAAAATGTATTAGATACTCAAATTTGTTGCAATTTGTATGCACCTGTTGCTGTAGCATAATTTTATTTGATGTGAATGTTATATTTGCAATATAATTGTGCGTGTTATAAAATAACAGTATGCTATATGACTGTCTTTTCTAAATTCCATATATCAGTTTTGTATATATAATAAGGAAGTCACTTGGGTCGTACAGGAGAATAACTTTCCCCAAGTTCTCTTAATCTCTCTTTTACGATGAAGGTAGAATTCGATCTCAAATCTCGAGCTCCATTTTTAAAAGCTTTACCAGTTGAATTCGCTAACACTTCTCTAAATTCCATATATGGACATTGAAAAATGGAAATGAAAAGTCCTTAGAGTTTGGGCCTTAAATTACAATATTGGCATAACCCACATATTTGAGCTTAGGTTTGAGCTTAATCTAATCAAAGCTAAGCTCGAGCTTATGACAAGCCGAGTTCAAACTTAAAGTTTTCGAATTGGGTGAGCTTCAAGCCGAGCCTGGGCCTGAACCAAGATAAATATAATCGAGCCAAGCTTCGATTCAAGTACACCCCTCCTCACCAAAACTTAGAAGCCCATAACAAAATGAACACCCGTTTAATAATTAGGCTGAGTTAGGTTGAAAATTCATAACCTATTTAATCAACAATTCGAATCAAATTAACTACATTTTTAATACTCGTGAAATAAATCGAACAAAAATATGACATAATATGACACATTTGCCTCCATTACTTAGAAGCCCATCACCTAAGAGGGTACCAACACGCAAGACCGGATCTCTTTAGAGCTTCGAAATTGAATATATTTGGGTGAGAGTAGTACCAATGTGGGTGACCTCCTGAAAAGTCCTTGTGTTGCACCCCTCAGGTTGTAGGTTCTGAAAAATAGCCTGCTTTTAGGGTAGCGCCTTAAAAAAAAAAGGCTGTATATATCCATCCCCAAACCTTGCTTAAGAAAGAGCTCTTAGGACACTGAAAATGTTGAGAATATGGGTATGGTAGAATATAACTTGGGAAAATTCCTAAGGCTTAAGGCTTGTTTTAACACTGTCTTTAAGGTATTATTTGCCCTCTCTACACAAAGATTGTTCTTAGATATAGCAAATACACCCCCAAGATACAATAAACCTTCTTGGATTTTGTGGAGAACAACAACCAGAAAATCCCTTGAACTCTCTTGAGAAAGAAGAAGAGAACATAAGAAGAAGATGATTCAGACAAATTTAATGGGCGTATCAAACCTTATATAGAGGCACATTATTTAACCGGAATTAAATTCACTTAGAAATCCCAAAACTGCCATTAACCGATTTTAGCAGTTTTATTGTTTTTAATATCCGAAAATCATTTTATTTAATTAAGTAGATAAAATAATAATAAAAGATTATTATCCGAAAAGTGCCAAGTGCTGCCTAATAAGCCGCCAAAAGAGCCATAAGCGCTGCGCGCGCACGCGTGTGATTTTAGAATTCCCTTAGCCCATAAAGAGCAACATGAACTCCTAAGCCCACAACAAGTCCAATATACTAATAGGCCCATATGAGACACCTACTTATAAAGTAGTGTCTTTTCTTCTTCTTTTTCAATGTGGGATACATTCCCCTTTTTACTTAATTCTACAATACAAACTACTAACAGAAAATGTTTACAAGCAAGCCCACCAGAAAATGAAGGCCCAAGCACGGGGTCCCCTCAACATTCCATTAAGCCTCTCTCTCTCTTTCTCTCTCTACATCAGCTCCCATCCATGGCGACACTAGCTCGACTCACCAAAAAAGCCCTAAAATCTCCCACCACCGCCATTCTCTCTCCTCAACGCCGGGTCCTCCGCCCTCTCTCCGCCGCATCCGCCGCCGCAGAGCTCCAGTCGCCGCCGTCACCGACGCCGAAGGCGAACATAAGGGAATCGCCAGATCGAGTGAAATGGGACTACAGAGGTCAACGCCAGCTGATCCCGCTAGGTCAATGGAACCCTAAGATCGCCGTCGATGCTTACGTGGCGCCCAATGTGGTGCTGGCGGGGCAGGTGACGGTGTGGGACGGGGCGTCGGTGTGGAACGGCGCCGTATTGAGGGGGGATCTGAATAAGATAACGGTAGGGTTTTGTTCGAATGTGCAGGAGAGGTGTGTGGTTCACGCTGCTTGGAATTCTCCTACAGGTAGGGTTGGTTTGTTCGTTTTCTCTCTCTTCTTGATGTTATTGCAATGATTCACTGCTTAATTTTGATCGTTTTGTTGAGTTCTATGAGAGTATTTGATTCTTCTGTGCTCCGATTTTGAGAATTTGGGGTGAAATTAGTAGAATTGATTATTTGGGTGTTGGGAAGAAATTTCAAATTGGCGTTGACAGCATTGTGATGTGGCTCAACTTGTGTCAAACTGTTCCGTAATGTGTGGAGTATGAATATCGTACTGTCTCTTAATGTTAAAGTGTAAAATCATTCATAGGCTTTCATTCATCAGCTTAAGCTTTTGGGAATGTTGGTTTCTTCACATGGTACCAGAGCGTTATTGATCGAAAGGTTGGAATCCCAATGACCCCTACTTCCAATATTAAGATAATTTAAGCACAATGTATGAGCTGGACTTGTGTAATATCCACGGTTCAAACCTTATGGGTATTCGCATGAGGGAGTATGTTAAAGTATAAAATCATTCTTAGGTCTCCAACCATCAACTTAAGTTTTTGGGAGAGTTGGCTCTTGACACTTAATGATGCAAGCATGAGGTAGCTGGATGAGAAGGAATCAAGAATTTGGCTGTGGAGAAATTTTAGGGATTTTAGAAATGGAGCAATAAGTGACCCTGATTATTGTGACAATGTTGTAACAAGGTTTTGTATTATGAAACTTTGTGGTAGCTGAGGTAATGTATAGACCTTTAGTTTGTTGATACTTCTGGAACCAATTACAACATTAGGCTTCTTTTTTCTTTGGTAATCGGGGTGTCTGGCTAGATTGTAGACACCTTCACTAATGGCCCAATTGTATGTTACACGCACTTAGAAAGTTCTCTAAGTGCAAATAGGGTAACTTAGGCCTCATAGACTTAAGAGGGAAGCTCAAGAGATGGATTTTCCCCCAATGACAAGATTGTAATCCCATATGTAACTTTTCATGAGGCGCAAATTTGAAGTGCCATACTACTTGAGCCAATCCGTTGGGTTTCTAGCATTAGACTTCATTAACATTTAGGACAACATATTGTTTGGAATGGTAAGGAGATAGCTAGCTACTAGACATGGTGGAGATTTTATCATTTAATTGTTCTGGACTGAATTAGGATATCCATGCTTAGAAGTTACAACCGGTGAAAACACAAGGGAAAACATTGTACTTGCTGTTTCATTTGCAGGCCACTGAAGTTTTGGCATCGCTCTTCACTTTTGGTTCTTATTTGTGTTTTATAGCTAAGCTCTTTGGTTGTTAGATGCCTCACTACTATGGGGTAACATGCTGTGGGGCAATGAGAATATCAGACTCCCACAGAAGTGATTTTCTGTTCCTCACCTGCCCTTTTTCCCAATCAAAAGTCAATTAATGTACATGTTCCAAAGTATTGCATTGTGAAATAACTCTCACGAATTCCTGAACTTGCAATGTAAGAGTGTATACTTAAATGAGCTACTGCCTGTGGAAGGAGGTATGGTTCTGTCAAAGGGGATTGTGAAATAATTTCTGACTTTTTGTGAATTAATGGGAAATGTGTCTTGGAGGAAAGGGAGTGGTGATAATGCTATGCCAAACAGTCCACAAGTATGAATTTCAAAAGTCACTCTGTGCAACTAGGGACCCCCAGCCCCTAAACCCCAAATCTCTTTTCGTCCAAGGCATAGAGACACCTGCATGGGTGCCACTTACAATTTTACATTAAGTTGCCAGTACGATTATACCTTTGTATTTGAGAAGAGAGAGCAAATATCACTCTTCCATTATTAGTAACCAGCCTTTTGTTATTATTGCCATTGCCAACACTAAGGAGTTGGAGTGGTTAGATACTTGGGCTTGTCACCTTATGTAGCTTCAGGTTTGGGCTCAAATTCCGCCATTAGGTGCTTAAAATTCCTAGAAGCTACTCTTTGAGTTTGTGGGTTCCATTTTGCCCTGTTGCGTGTATGAGAACTTCCAAGTGGACAGAGCATACAACTCAGGGATTAGTTAAGACATGCACAAGCTGGTTGGGGCATCCAAGCTGCCGAAGGAAAAGTGACTTCCACTGCTGTAGCTACCTTGTTCCCAATGTACAGACGTTATCTTGTTGGGATGAACTTGTTGATGTGTTGTGAATGCTCTAGATACTTCTATTGCGGAAGGCTTGGTCACCGGACACTGTTGGAATGAGGTAATACGGGGCATTGATGAATCTATAGTTGTGGATCTTTTCTCTTGTTTGACTTGTTAAGAGAACTGCAAAATAAATGTTCTATATCCACTGTTTCACTAGATAACAAGATCTTGCTGTTTATTCTCTAAGTATTCTAGGTCTGGCTTTGTTGCTTGCAATGTGCTGCTATTCATATCAGCATTCCATGCTTATTGAGGAGATCTTTGTCTCCTATTCATGTACGAGGACCTTGGCCTTTTTCAATCTAAATGCCTTCACTGTAGTTTTGCTAAATCACCGTGACTTCATTAGTTCTCTTGAGTTTGTGGCAATACTAACGCAAATGTTGTGCTTTTTGTATTTTGATGTAGCTTCTTATTGTCCTGGCTCTACTTCTTCAAGGTTCTTTTTCCCCCAAAATAATCATAAAAATTATAAAAAAAAAAAAAAAAAACCCCAATTCCTGAATGCTAATTTTCTACATCTGCAATAAGCTGTTGGCCATTGACTCCAGAAGTATGGAAACCATGAGTTCCTTATAGATGTAGGGGGCTTCCGCTCGGAAATTGAAGTATATCTAGGCTTCTGGTTTTATGGGACTAATATGTCTGAATTATTAGATCAACTTAGTATCCTCCCTTATGACATAAGGGTTTGCCACGCTTAGCATTTGCAAGCATATGGTATTTTTCATATTATCTTTTGTAGTTCTTTTAATTGGCAGTGATGTGTCATCCATTCCAGCAACCGCGCGCTGAGCAGTTAGTTTCCCTGGATTCTCATTGATGAAGGTGTGTGATTAATCAGAGATGTGGACTTGGTGAGAGTGACTGAGGATCATCTCATGTGGCTAGCTCTAGGACTAGATACGGCTCTCTCTGGCGTGTATACACTAACCCTTGCTGCCAATAGACCCAGTGGGTCCTTGTCTTCCTTATGAGCCCAATCTAAGCCCAAGCCTATAAAGCTTAAGTCTTGGCTAGCCAACATTTTCTCAGCTCGCCATTGTTTTGCTTGGCTTGAAGCTTTTCTAAGCTTGGAGACTTCGAACTACTCAGCTCCCGTTTGTTGAGCTCGAATCTGACTTGGGGAGCATGGAGTAGACCGTGACTCATTTAGGCTCATTTAAACTCAAGACTCATTGGCACCTGGATTTGGCTCATTTAGGCACATTCAAACTAATATACCCTGAGATTTGCTCATTTAAGCTTGTTTAGGCTAGCAAGACACTGAGTTTGAGCTTTACCAAGCTTAGGCTCGGTTTGCTTAGATAAATAGGACGGCTTGACTTTGCTGAAGCTCAACACAAACCGAGTCTTTCGAGCTAAATAACGAGATATCTTGGGAAGGCTGGCAAGTTAGTTCAGCTCGTTTGCATCTATACTCACAATCTTCACTTGATTATCATCATTCTCACGTTTAACTTGAAAGCAAGCTCACCTTCAAGAACTTCTAATCTCACAGGACTGCCGGCAGAGACAACGATAGAGAGGTTCGTGACTGTTGGTGCCTATTCTCTACTGCGATCATGCACGATCGAGCCAGAGTGCATCATAGGGCAACACTCAATTCTAATGGAAGGTTCCTTGGTCGAGACACACGCAATCCTTGAAGCCGGGTCTGTGGTTCCTCCCGGGCGAAGGATCCCAACCGGTGAGCTCTGGGCAGGTAACCCAGCACGATTCATAAGAGCCCTGACCCATGAGGAGATAGTAGAGATCCCAAAACTCGCAGTCGCAATCAATGATCTGAGTAGAAATTATTTCTCGGAGTTCCTCCCTTACTCCACTGTTTATTTGGAGGTTGAGAAGCTCAAGAAAAAACTTGGTATTGCTATCTGATTTCCCTTTCTTTTTCTAAGTAGTAGTGTTGCTATGCATCGATGGAGTTGTCCTTTTTCTTAATTTAATTTTTTTTTTTTAAATTATCTTGCGGGTTTAGAATAAGCTACATGATAACTTGGATCAAATGTGCACTCATGTATTTTTTGCTCGTATTTTGTATTTTGCTACGACATTTATACGGAATTTGCAATTTCGAGCTGATAAATGTTAAATGGGTTATAAGTGCATTTTTGCTTGGATTAGAATTTTCTGTAATGGGTTGAGGCTCTAAGACAAAAGTTGCAGGTTTAAATAACCAAGTTTTTTGTAATATTGGGTAATCTAGAGGGAAAGCATTGAAGAACTTCTACTGTAGAGATCGTTCGTGTGGTTGGTGTAGGTTTGTTTCTGAGCCCAAACTTGCTAGGCTCGACGCATTTACATTAAGCTTGCTGAGCTTAGAAACCTCAGGCTCGGGTTTAGCTCAACTCGATCTAAATTTGGAAAACTTCGAATTAAGCTTACAATATTGTGGGTTGCACTCTGTAGGAGTAAAATTTCCTAAAAAGGTAGCAACATGCAAGTACCGGTTTCCATTAGAACTCTGAAATTAAGCGTGTTTGGATGAGAGTAGTACCAGGATGGGTGACCTCTTGGGAAGTCCTCATGCACCCCTCGGATTTTGGGTTTTCGAAAATAGTCTCTCTTTAAGATAGCACCTTGAAAGGAGAAGGCTGCATACATCCCTCTCCCAGGACCCTACTTAGATGGGAGCAATTGGGACATTGAGAATGTTGCTTTACTTTGTAGGAGTAAAATTACGTATATTTCACCCTTCCCAATCCCTGCATTGGCGGGAGTCCTTAAGGCATTAGATTTTTATTGTTGTACAATTATAGCATTTACATTTAGGTTTCTCTGTAATTTTCTATTTGCAATTTTTAGTTTATTGAATCTATTTTCTTGTTCTTGACTTTCAGTTTATCTTAAATTAAGAAAAGATGAAAATAAAGACTATGATTAAGAAAAAAAGTTAATTTCAGAACCTGTTTTTTAATTTTAGAAAAAGAAAGTTACAACCACCAAAAAAAAAAAAAAAAGCAATACCAAATAGTCTTTGGCAATAGTGTTGATCATTTTATCAACAATTTTATGGTGCATTTCTTGCAGCATGATTGAACATAGTTAAAAAAAAAAAAAAAAGAAATTAATTGATTTAACATGCTAAAAGATATTAAATTACATAGGGCTTGAGAAGTTAGAATCAAGTTGCATTTGGATATTCTTTAAATAGTCTCACACCATATTAAAATTGTATTTTTGTGTCGTGTTAGATTTTATCGATCATTTCAATATCTCGACAATGCGAAGAAAGTGGTGGATGATGAAATAAAGTAGAATACAAAGACAAGAGTGTTAGGTAATAGGGTATCCAATAGGATCTTCACAAGATTTTGCATATATATATATATATATATATTCATTTGTTAGATAATATAGTAAAATATAATTAAACTAAAAAGAATAAGATAATAACTTTTTTTTTATAGACCGGAAATTTTATGTCCTATATATTTCATACATAAGTTAGAGTCATATTTTTTGAGCCGCCACTTATTTTGATATCCAACTATTATAAAGAAAATACCTGCTCCTAAACATGAGTCATTTTTTTATCTAATCAAAACTATAAAAAATCAAACATTAATAATACGTTTTTAAAAAATCTATTATTCAGTTTTATAGTCTTTTTCAATTTTGTAGCAAATAATATTTTCTTTAACTTTCAATTTTCTTTTATTATTGTAGAGGTTGCTTTCCATAATCTTTTAGTTTATCTAAGCATATCCTTATGTTTTTTTATTTCCTTGGAAAATATCTGAAAAACAAAAGTAGAAAATTAAGAAAATATACGCAAGATAATAATAAATATTTAATATTTAGAAAATTAAAAAAAAAAAGTTAACGACCCAAGAGGAATCCGAAGGGGGGAACAAAGGAAGGTTCTTGAGAAATAATATTTATTTTATTTTTATTGCCGTCAGCCACTGCGTGTATGTTTATGTCATGGGGAGCCTCAAATCTTCATTATATGATTATTTATAATAAATTTTTAATAATTAGCGACACGATCGCAATACTAAAACGAGCAGCCCATATAAATGAGGCTATAGTCAACCATCATAAAAACGAAGATCAGAAAACAAATATAAAAGTAGTCAAGACAATAGAAAAATATGACGAAGACAAAAACAAACAGGCAAGAAAAAATCCAGCAAACACTATAATTTTATAAAATAATATGATTTTCACTTAAAAACTATCTTTTAATTGGACCTAGATTTAGACATCTCAACCATTCCCATCTCCCTTTACTTTTCTAAATTTTCTTTGAACATTTCAAAATACACTCCACAATATAAATTCATGAGCATGCCATTCTCATGGCATCAAAAATGCAAAATATTTCTCATTTTTCTGTCCCTCTTTAAATTTTGCAAAAAAAAAGGACAATTCTGACGGCTCGGTTGGTTTGGCTTGTGGTAAGGTAACATTGAGGAGAAAGGATGAGGATGTTGGGACGGCTCAATCAAATCAAAGGTTTTGGATTTCAAGGTGGTGCTGGGTGCGTTTTGATTTGATTGAGCCGTGCCAATATCCTTATCTCTGCTACATCAATCTTTCTAGGTACTTTCTCTTCTAAGGACTTCATACGTGAGTCTAATAATAATCTTACATTAGAGTTGTGAAAGAGAAAAGATTAATATATAAACCTAATAGGCTACTCCATTTAATATTAATTGATTTTATGATGGAACTCCATTTGACTTATATGTGGACCTAATATATGCCAACTTTAAAGGTTGAGCCTAAACCTGCTGAAATTTAACATCTTCAAAAACAGAGCATACTCATTTCCTTAGTCGATATTTTGCCCTTTTTTTCTTTTTTGTTGCGAAGGGATAATTTTTCATCCCAAAAATTTTTTAGTTATCTACTTCCACTTTAAACTAGAACTATTTTCCTACTATTGCTTAAAAACTAAAAAAATAATTTCTCTTTCTATTTAAAATATTAAAAAAAGCCATTTTCCAACAAAAGAGCACTTTTTTCCAACAACGACGACAGACCCAATACCTCAAGAGCTCCCGCATGAGCAGGTGTTAGGATTATGTCTCAAATTACTTGTTTTAAGTTTATGGGTTGCCGTGGGGTCACCGATTGATTGGGGGATGTCCGATCGATCGGGTGATTTAAGCTAAATATACCCAATTTTGCCGTGTGAAGGCCGCCGATCGATCGGACCAGAGCCAATCGATCGGGTCTTGTTTACCCTGCACGTATAAATTGAGAGCTAGGGTTTTCGATTTCAGTTGATCGAGAGATCCAAAAGATCCAATTAAGAGTGAGGCACCGTTACGGCTAAGAGTGAGGTGACTTCGTAATTCCTCCAATTTAGATTTTGAGTGCTATGAGAGTTAAGAGAAAGTGATTGTAATTCTTTCATAGATCTAATTCAGAGGAAGTGTCGTTGTAATTCTTCCGTTCAAGTATCAATAAAGAATCTCCATCTCCGCCCGTGGTTTTCTCCCCTGTCGATTGTAGAGGGGTTTCCACGTAAATATTGTGTATTCGTATTTGTTCTTTCTTTCTCCATATATTTGTTTACTTCTAGTTTGTGTGAGTCATATTATTTAAATCGAATCAAGTGATTAGGGTTTCCACTTCCATACCAAGATTTATCCGCACAAATTGGTATCAAAGCCAGGTTCAGAGCCTTGGGTGGAATTTGTATCGGAGCCCTGTTTATTTCAATTTGATACTATAATGTCCGCAATTAGGTCTGAAGTTAAGAAATTTGGTGGTCAAGGGAGCTTCAATTTATGGTAGGTTCGCGTTAAGGGCCTATTAACTCAGAGTGGCTTGAAGAAAGCTTTAGATGGGAAAGAGAAGAAACCAGAGAATCTGTTTGAGCACAGTGTGAGGGGATCTTTGTGTGTTCAATCTACAAGACTGATATTACGTGAACAAAGGCTTTATGGGAAGTGGAAAGGTTTTCGCTTCAAACAATTCCTAACGAGTAGACGTGTCACATTTGGTGAGTCTTCGTTATTGTCTCCACAGAAGATGTCATCAGTTGTTTGTGATTCAGGTCAGGTAAGTAAGCCAAAGGGAGTTCAGTTTTAGTTGAGTAACACAGTTCAACAGCAGGTGACTGTTTCAGATAATGTGTCAAGAGCCAATTCAGAAAAGAAGATTGACATTGCTGATAACCTCTCAGATATGTTCACTCAGTTGCTACCTAACAGGAAGTTCAAGTTTCGCTCGAACTCGGTTAGGTTTCGTATTTTGTCAAGTTAAACCCTGTGTGTGGGGGTGTTTAGTGGAGAAGATGGAGGAAATTCTTTCATGTATGTAATTTGAGCAAAGGTGGAGATTTGTTAGGATTATGTCTCAAATTACTTGTTTTAAGTTTATGGGTTGCCGTGGGGTTACCAATCGATCGGGGGATGTCCGATCGATTGGGTGATTTAAGTTAAATATACCCAGTTTTGCCGTGTGAGGGCCGATCGATCGGGTCTTATTTACCTTGCGCGTATAAATTGAGAGCTAGGGTTTTCGGTTTCAGTTGATCGAGAGATCCAAAAGATCCAATTAAGAGTAAGGCGCCGCCACGGCTAAGAGTGAGGTGATTTCGTAATTCCTCTAATTCAGATTTTGAGTGCTACGAGAGTTGAGAAAAAGTGATTGTAATTCTTTCATAGGTCTCTTTCAAAGGAAGTGTCATTGTAATTCTTCCGTTCAAGTATCAATAAAGAATCTCCATCTCCGCCCGTGGTTTTCTCCCCTCTCGATTGTAGAGGGTTTCCACCTAAATATTGTGTGTTCGTATTTGTTCTTTCTTTCTCCGTATATTTGTTTACTTCTCGTTTGTGTGAGTCTTATTATTTGAATCGAATCAAGTGATTAGGGCTTCCGCTTCCGCATTAAGATTTCCCCAACAAATTGGTATCAAAGTATATCGATTTGTTCCAGTTTTTCCGCACAGCGGGGTCTGGGAAGGGTGGATGTACGCAGCCTTACCTCTTCAGGGTGTAACCCTGCCGAGAGGCTATTGTAAGGGTCTAGGGTGTAGGTGTGTTGGGTGTGCGTCTCCTCCCCAACCTCTATATAATCATGTGTGGAGTGTTGTAATTGGCATCAAGAAATCAAAATTCAAAATATCTTCCTCTCTTCTCCTCTTCTAACCGTCACTATCTCCTCTCTTCTTCTATCTACTAAATTTCCCTTCTTTTTTCTAACTTATTCTAAAAATTTCTCTTCTTTTCTTCATCTAATCTCTAACCTCTCTTCTTAATCTCTATTCTCTTTCTCTCTCCTGATCCTCTCCCAAAAATTATCCAAGTCACGGACTTAGGTACGTGACAGTTTTCTAAATTATTGAAAAGTTGCGGCAATTAAGTAAAAAATAACTGCTTCTAAAGGTGGTCTTTTGTAAAAGAAAAACCTTATAAAATTTCACGGTTCCATTTGGCTAGAAGACAATCTCAAACCAAACAGGAAATGAGCGCTTACCAGTTCTAGTCTATACAATGAGCGGGAGTGAAGGACATTAAGAGATAAACGGAGCTACAGGCATGCATAGAGTTTCGCGGGTAACACTGTTCCTGATCGTTTTGTGGCAGAGTCAAAGCTGAAGGGCCACGACCGATTTCCCCGTTACAGAACACTCCAGCAAGAGGAATTTCAGGAAAGTTATCCAAAATCGGGGAGCTGTCAACATTTGGCCTATCAAAAAATGATGCGCCTCGGCCAGCGCAAGCAAAAATAAAGCTTCCGATGATTTCCTTGTGCTTTAACTCCTCAAGGTGTTTTGAGATGGTAGCACATGAAGACATAGCGGCATTTGGATCAGATACATGGAAGCGGAAAGTATCTCCGGTCTCGATGTCCAGCCCACAAACGTCTAAATACTCGTTGCCTGCCCTGTAGATGAAATCTTCAGGATGTTAATTTAGAACAGTTCTATCGTTACACAGAAATTTACACAATTTGCTACCTAGCACAAATTGGAAAACGTCATTGGATTATACAAAAATAACTATTTAATATTGTCAGGTCTAGTAATGTGGTAAAGAAAAAAGGTCAAGTAACCTTTTTGCCTCATAATTATGGGCTCATATATCCAAATGATGTAAATGAAGCATTTCTCGACCTTGTTACAACCAAGTTAGTTATATGACAAAATGTCACCACAGAACATCAAACAAGTAAGACTCCTTTTGGTACAAGGAAAACATTTTTCTTACAAAAAAGTTTTCTCCTCAAAATATTTTCAATAAATATTTTTTTTTTCCCCTAACAAATTTTCGTATTTCTAGTTAAAGGAAATAAATTCATTCTGTAAATGTCTTCCCCTTTTATTAAGGAAAGTCAAGTTTAACTCAATAGAGGAAGATATCATCCATATCTTTAATTCTTAGGTAGCTACGAAGAAAAAGATAATAGTATTGACATGGAAAATATTTTATGTCAAAAACAAATAGAACCAAATAAAAAGATAGCTCGTAACACAAGGCTCCCAATAAAATTGGGTCTAGGAAGGGATACACTGACTTAAACCTCTGAAATATACGTCATAATAGAACAACCTTACTATCACCTTGATTCAACTAAGCGCAGAGGCAAGTAACTGGCCTCTAGGTTGGAAGGAACATGCTGTCAGATGGGCAGAAGACTAGTACAGAACTGGATTTACATGATAGGAAACGCATGGGTAAGATGACATTTGGCAATATAGTTTGTAGTAAGTGAGCATAGCTTCTGGAGTCCTTTGAAGGGACCGCCTTTTTTTTTTTTTTTTTTTCCAAGACGATCTAGTCACTTGCAATATACACCAGATATTATGACTTGACGAACAAGTATTGTGCTATTAACAATGGGGCAACCAGATTTAAACGCTTTTTTGTTATCAGGTCAAAGAAGAGGAAGCGAACAAAAGGCAAAAGGTGAAAAAATAAGTGCTTCCAGAAACCGGAATCAAATAGCCACTGTTGAATTTCTTCTGCTTTCCCCTTTTCCTCCGCAACTTTCTGGAAGTTCTAAAAATGCACTGACACTCTCAAGAGACATACCATTATAGTTGCTTCCACTAACGGTTCATGCGTGTGTAAATGACACAGAAAAACCCCATGAAGACCATCACTATCAGCCTCTTGTAAGTTTCTTCATCGATACTAACAGGGTAAGGCTTACTAATGGTTAAATGCAGCAGCATATATAGGACTAACACTGCTAGCACCAAAAATTCCAAATAGTGCAGTTACTGCGGCTGAAATTTGACACTTGAAAGTACACACAACGCGGCAGGAATGAATAAAAGTACAATTGAGAAATTCCGGAAAATTAGAAAGGAAAGCTTCATATCTCACTCTACAAGTTGGTGGTAGGCTAGAGATGTCACTCGTTTACCCTTCTCTGAACCAATAGAGCATTTTCTTCTCTTTGTAAAGACGATATACTCATCAGGATAAACAGCATCTCCTATCTGCAAGATTTGTTCAGGGACACTATTTAGAATTATGCAAGTCACCCAATTATGCAGTAATGAAGAAGCGAGAATTCTTGAAAAGAGAAAATCCATGGTATGTATAGTACTTCTTTTATGATTTTGATTTGTAAGCCAAATTACCATGAAGAAGATTAACTACTACTTGTTCATTCACACAATTGTTTAAGAAACATGGAAAAAAACAGAGCCAGTAGAACTTGCCATCAGTGGCATGAATATGAAAAAAGAAACCAAAAAAACAAAAAAAAAGCATTATCAACATAACAGATATACCTCATCATAAATATCGTCAAGCATTTGTTGACTATCAAGGATTTCATTTTCACCTTCTCTTTTGGCAGTGAGCGAAGTAGAAAAGTTATAGCTACTCATCTCAGCAGAAACTACTTTGTGTACAGGACCCACAGCAGTTAACCCAGTTGACAGTGAAAAGTGGAACTGAATCTTCCCATGTACTGCTCATCAAAATCAATCCAAACGATTATTTAGCGAATATCCATTAACTTTTTTGTGAAAGGGTAGCGAATATCCATCAAGTTTATTTGAGAAAGGGAAAGATGAAAGAATGAGGAATCTGCAAGTACATTCATAAGGAAATGTTGTCTTATGTGTTAGAGGAGTAAATGAATTGAGCCAGCTTAAGCGCCCAAGCAACCTTGCTTGTTACAAAGCTCAAAAGATCCAAGCTCAAACTTAGCTTATTCAACTAACGAGCCAATACATGGAGATCTGTTCAGCTAAACAAGCTGAGATCAATCCCAGAAAAGCTCAAGCACAAAAGCTCGATGAGCCAAAATGAATCAATCTCAATAAAAATTATGGGGCTAAATATGCCTCATTGAGCTAACTATGAACCTAAATGATCAGCACTCAACCCTAATCAAGCCCAAACAAGCCTAGATTAAACTTAAAATGAGCCAAAACAAGGAGAGTTTAGCTCAGAGCTTGCCAAGCTAGGTATGAGCTCAACTTAGATAAACTCAAGCTCCAAAGAAGCTCATCAACCCAAGCCGAACAAAATATTGGAGAGTAGAGTCTTGCGCCTGAAGAGCTTCTGCTCAGCTTTGTTCATTTACACTCCAAATTTCTTCCCTTCTCCGCACTCTCCCCTGCAACCCTCCTGCCTGCTGCTGTTTCTCATTTAAACCGCTACAACCAAGCATGAAACAGAAGCCAGAAGGCACTCCCCAAGAACTACAACAACAACAACAACAAACCCAGTGCCTCAAGAGCTCCCACTTGCGGAAGGTCTGAGAGGGATGGATGTATGCAACCTTACCCCTTTAGGGTGCTACCCTAAAGGAAGGCTGTGTCCAAAGACCCCCAACCTGAGAATCACATAGTATAAAAGCACAATATGAAAGCATAGAAGCCTAAGAGACTCCCCAAGAACTTACTTGTCTTTTATATCATAAAATCGAGCTATAGAAATTCACAGGACTGGAAAACAAATGCAGGATGAAAGATAACAGTTCTATGGAGCATCCATGTTGATGTTCAAATATACTTCACCGAACAAATATTTCAAGCAACATGGATGGACTGTAAAGAGAGCACAGGAGATGCAGTTGGCAAATGAAAGCAACAGACATTTGCAGGCATTTTGGAGACCTGTATGAATTATTATAACTACATTTTCTACTCTGGGTCGTGATATTTGGTTATAATAGTATACTGGCTTTATATTGTATGCAAGGACTAATTCAAGCACACACATGATCACCAGAAAAAAATTCTTGCATGAGAAAAGGAAGCAACTGAAGATCCAGAAAGCAGTTAATCAGGAGAAGATAATGCTTTGCCCTTCTCCATGACACAAGAATCTGACATCCATAATTATCATTGCTGAACTAAAGAAGGATTAGTGCAACCATATTTGACAAGCCAGCATTTGAATGTGTGCTTTTGTGGAATACTTTGCACTCCCATTATGGTTGCAAGGCTTAGCATGCATGCTAACTTACAGGACTGATGCAATCTTTTAGTTCTTATGGAGCCTGCTACTAAATGAAATCAATTCATTTTTTCTGCAATTATCAATCACAGAAAGGCGGTACAAGCCTGATGATGAATTTTACAGAGGAAAGGAAAAAAAAAAAAATACCACTAGATTTGGCTTTGTCCTCTGTGAATACAAGAGCAACAGCATGAACCGGTATTCCGGGTCCTGTTGGATTTGGAAAGAAATTTCTTGAGCTATCAACACTGTTATAACAGAAATGGCAGTTCTCATTTCCCACAATAATGGTCTGGGCAGACATTGCATAATCTGCAGTGAAGAACATTATTATCAACCAAAATCGACCACACATCATCTGCGTATAGAAGCATAAGATGATAACAAAAATTTCCATGAACAACCAATTACATAACATGAAATTTCAGCAACCTAAGATGTCAATACAATGCAAGTGCACCCAGCTGTACCGGCCTTTATTGGAAGAACAAGTTATCCTGTCAAAATTACATCAGCCTGGCCATACCCTGGGAGATGCCCACAAGAAAATACGACAATGCCTGCTGAAACATCATCTGACAGCAGCGTGGTGTAACACGTTGACCCGGTTAGCAACAACAACAAAAAATTCAGTGCCTCAAGGGCTTCTGCATATGCAAGGTCTTTTTTTTTTAAGTCCTCAATCATCTGCATTATAGCAGAGAAGAAGCCAGCTGTAGAAGCACAGGTCCACCACCACGATTTAACTCGTGATTCATAAACGTGGCCCAGATGGAGAAGAAGACGAATGGCTATGCTTGTGCGCCTCTAACCCACAAGTGATCAATGAACTGTAATTTCAAGGAAATTTTCCAGCACTACTTCACGTGCCCAAAAAAAGATCGATGGCCCATCACCCACAATAAACATAGCCTTTAAAGTAACCATGACAACATGACGAGTATAAAGTGAAAAGTCTCCAATAATCGTGTCGCTGATTTCTAATGGATGCATTGCAAAACTATGGTTGAAATTGAGAGCAGAACTCACCCATTTTATCAATGACAGGCTTCATATAACAATTTTCATCCTGCAACATCATCAACACCAGAAATTGAAGTTATGCAGTGGAAAGATCGAACCAAAAGAGAATGCATGAGAGAGTTAAAGACATATTTGAGGAACAAATCAAATTCATCAATATACTCACTCCAAATATAATCATTGCATCTGGGGAAAAGTGACCTGATACCGAAGCTGAGTAATCCCTTATATCCATCACAAACTTGTCTACGGTTGCTCCCTACAAGTGTGTATTCAGTTAGACCTTCAAGCTCTACATCTCAAGCAGATATTCATTGAAATTAATTGAGTGATAAGGTTTAAACCAGATACCTGCATTGGGCCTAAGAGTGGGATTGTACGGACTTGTAGTCCCGGTACATATCCAACAGTCAATAGGATCCCGTAACAATTCGGTCGTTCAGAAGTGCAGAAGAACTTCACCTATCCAAATTAATCATTGTTCAATTGCAAAACTCACATAGTTATACACAAAAGAAAGACTCAAGGGTCCCTTTGTTTAGAGGAAAATCTTCTTTCATTTCGCTGCTATTAGTAACAAGCACCACCCATTGCCTCAAAGAGGCTCCCACCAAGACTTTCATTTTATTGCTACCGTTTCTTGTATAAGTGAGGAGCAATAATTACCTAATCCTTTCGAGGAGAATAAGAAATTTTCCTTCAAACAAGGACAACAATAGCATATCCAATGCCTGAAATGCTCCTACCAATGCAATGTCTAAGGAGGGTGAAATGTAAGCAACCTTATTCCTACAAGGTGCTACCCTAAAGGGTGGAGACTATTTCTGAAAGGCCCCCAAGCCTAGAAAGAAAAAACTTTCCTTCATGAAGGAAAAAATTTCTCCCTGCAATCTCATGTCCTATTATCATTAACCTCAACTTCGCCAAACCCAAATCAGATACAAATTTATATAATAGAATTATTTTCTTAACTAGACAAACCAAAACTTTTAGGAAAAAATGTTTTTTCATTTTAAATATTTAGAGAAAAAGATTCTTTTGGAAGGAAAATATCTTCCCTGCAAGCAAAAGAAGCTTAATA
The DNA here is from genome assembly GCA_018398585.1 of Simmondsia chinensis. Lineage (NCBI taxonomy): Eukaryota > Viridiplantae > Streptophyta > Magnoliopsida > Caryophyllales > Simmondsiaceae > Simmondsia > Simmondsia chinensis. Next base: position 313,026 of record JAGTTD010000012.1, on the reverse strand, counting down.
ATGCGGATGGGAAAAAAGGTCTACAAATCAGTGACCAATTGGTCAGTAGTTTGCAATGTTTGTACGAGGCGCATGAATCCCAAAAGCATACCTCTTCGACTTCATTAGTTAGTGCGTCTCTCCCGATGATTCCAGCAGCTTTACATGTAATAATGGGGATCTTCGAACCCAATTTCTCACTGATCTGAAAATTAATAGGATAACAATCAAACAAGCCAGATATAACCCCGAGCAACTACTCAAGGGCCTCAAGTTGTAGGTTTCCCCAAAGAGGATTAATGTAGGTTTACTTGTTTTATTTTCATAGTGATGTTTAAAGCTTCAATTGCTAATTAACATTGATAAATTTTATGATTAAGTTTAAAGCATCAATTGGTATTTATGTTTTCAAAAGACATGCCATTATATACAAAGGGCCCTATTTACAACATTCGCTTTGGGCCCTAAAAACGAAAAGACCTGCCTGCAATTAAGGATTTGCACAATTGTATAGGGTATCTAATGTTTACTGTATAAATTTTTTAGTCCACAACTTTTGTGAAATAATTTCTTAATCCAAAAGTTAGCCGTATTTGATAAAATACTCCAAATGATAATGTCAAAGGTGTTAAACTTGTCATTATTTGTTGGTAAACCCACCACCTCTTCCTATTACCCTCATCCCACACATGAACCACAATATTATGACATTATTAATGAAGAAGAATAGGATAAGATGCCTTTATTAAATACATATAACTTTTGGACCAAAATATTATTTCACTAAATTTATGGATTACAAAATTAATACATCAAATATCACAATCCTAGTATCTGATTTACCCTAACAATTAAGCATTTTTTGCACAATTGTGGACGATAGAGAGAGAGGGCATACGATATGATGAGCTACTTCCAAGTTGAATGTGGCAGCAAGGGATAGAATTGCAAAATGCGGCCGAATCGGTTCGGCAAAAACCCTAGACACGACCTCATCCACGGCTTTCTGTAATCAAATTGCACAAAATTGAATCAAACAACATATCCATTTCGATCAGACCTCGAAATTTGTTGTGTATTTTCAAAATTAGTTGTCGAAGACATGACTATGACACAGACTTGTTTCACAATGTCACGGACATGAGACCACGGGCAGCGGGTGTCGCGTGTGTGCCATGATCAATGCATGGCGCCATGTGTCATGGGTATGTCACAAGCATGTGCACAACACTGTCGTGCGCAAGCAGTGTCACAGGCAGGTTAGCTGGCTTATGTGTGGGACCCAATAGTTGTTAGGTAGCGTTATAGAGCTATTAGCTGGATACAACAACAACAACAACAATCCCAGTGCCCGCAAAAGCGGGGTCTGGGGAGGATAGATGTACGCAGCCTTCCCCTTTCAAGGTGTGAACCTCTTGTAATCATCATAATCCAAAAATTAATACAATACTTTTATTTTCTCATGTCTTACTCTCTCTCTATCTCATCCCTCGATCTTCTAACTCCTTCTCATCTGATATTCTACAATCGTTCTCTTCTCATCTTTAATTCTTTCTATTTCTCCATCTCATATCAATTCTAATTTACTCTTCCATCCTAATACAACCCTAGGTTCGTCATATAAGTAAAAAGATTTGTTATCTTTTGGTGAAAAGGTGTATATCTTCTAAGAGATGCTTGAAAAATTATAAATACCCCTTCCAATCTCAAGACTATAATATCTCCGAGAACATTTGATCACTCTTTTTGTTACATGGTATCTCTTTCCTGCCTAATTTTCCCGCCATTTTACATTTGAATTTGTAATTCAAACTTCGATTAGGATTTGGAGGGAGAGGTTGTAAGTCTTAATCCCTCTATAAGTACTCAATGACGTAATGAATAATCAATAATGAAAATGACAATTTAATTCTTCTCCTAAACTCTTTCGCGCTCTTCTCGTTAATCTCTCTCCTCCTACTCTTCTTTTTGTATTTCTCTATAATCTTGTTCCCCTCATATATCCTTTTTTCTAAATCTAGATACAATCTACATAGATTGTATCGCTCTTCATAGATTGTATCACTCTTGCTCTTCCATATGAGAAATTCATCCTCTCTACGTTCATTCTCACTTTGTAATTAGATTTGTTGGATTATGATCCTAGGAAATTTGATATCTACTATAGGATGTAACTTAATTTCGCAAGTTCATCAGTTGTAAATAGATTTGTTGGATTATGATCCTAGGAAATTCGATATCTACTATAGGATATAACTTAATTTCGTAAGTTCATCAGTTGTACTAGACTAGAGCATCATGACTAAAATAAAAGGTTAAAATTGTCTGAGAATATCTATTCGAGAAAATTAGGATGACGTTTGCCAGTTTTAGCCACCCTCCTTATTTAGGCTTGTTGGAGGCAAAATTGAATGATTATATCCTAAGAATTTGTTTAAAATGGGTATCAAAAATTTGGAATATCTTGTATTATTTTTCGGTAAAATAATATCCGATTTGTTATACCCATTGGGTTTTACTTGACCCAGATTCCCGAGCCAGCCAGCTGTCTGGTGCCGTCAGATTGCTACCGCGTGTCTTAATCTCAGCCTTTGAATGAGTTGCCTTGCATTGTTGCTTTATTAAACCCATTTCTTTAGGCTTTCGTTCGGTTAAGCAGATGAGATTTAACAGAGAGCTTCATGGTGAAAGCAATATGGAGGAGAGAGAATGGCTTTCTAGTGAGAAAAAGCTTGTATAAGGAGAGATGAACAATCAAAGTAAGCAAAAAGGGGGAACCCATTGAGCCATTATCCAAAATAGCACAAAAATGAAAAATATTTCCTAAATTAGCTTTTTTTTAAAAATATTTCCCCAAATGACATTTATGTCATTATTTGACTTTTTTATTTTTTAGTTTTACTTTTTTTTACTTTCTTATTTTATTTTTAATATATATATAATTTTTTTAATTTATAATACTTTCTTAATCACAACAAATAAATTAAATTAAATTAAATTATTTATTAAATATTTAGATTAAATTTGTGTATAAATAATTTTATTTAAAATTTAATAAATAATTAAGTTTAATTTATTTATTATAATACATAAAATATTATAAATTTAAAAAATATAAATGTAGTAAAAAATTAAAATGATGACATGAATGCCATTTGGGAAAATATTTTTTAAAAAAAGCTAGTTTAGAAAATATTTTTTGTTTTTGTACTATTTTGGAAAATGGCTCGAACCCATTTGGGGTTTCTCTGGAAGAGAACTTCGCAGGGAGCAAAAATGGTGAAAAGATGAAGAAACCCATTTATGGGGTTTCTAGAATGAAATCACGCAGAGAGAGGGTGAGCAAGTGAGCTGTGAGCAGAATGAACCCATTTGTTGGGTTCTCTAGGATGCTACAGCGGCGAGAGCAGAATGAACTCAATTGTTGGGTTCTCTAGGATGCTACTCCGGTGAGAGAAAGAATGGAGGAGAGAGAAAGCTTGAAGAGGATGGTGAGTTGATGAAGAAGAAGAAAACGATGGTGAGCTCAGGAGCTTCAGTGCTCAGTTCTAAGGCAGAGACTCGAAGGAGTGGCCTCTGATGATGGTCTTCTTCAAGGATACAGCTAGGGTTTGGATCCGTAGGCTGTTATTCCGCTCATATCATTCGGTTATGGCTTTTCTCTTGTTCTTTCTTGATTTCTTGCTTTAATCTCGGTTGTTTTTCGATTCTAGACTTGATGCTCTGTTTGTATTTGTAACCCTAAATTACTGATAGTGAATTTCACTCCTCTGATAATGGAGGCCTGTGGATGAGGACCTCGTTGAGGTGCCGAACCACGTATATCGCGTGTTTTCTTCGTTGTTTTCATTTTTCCTGGTTTAATTTTCGCTTGATTTCGATTGTGGTTTTTTCGTTGCAAAGTAGGGTTCGGGTCGGATTTAGGGCCCGAATTCACATCAAGTGGTATAAGAGCACCAACAAGATTTCATTGTATCTCAGCCGATACTATTTCGATAAGAATAAATTAAGTCCTAAGAAAAGTGATTCGTACACGCCTTGAAGACATTGTTGTTACAGTATTGAATTTCCCTAACAAAATTATCATCGAAAACGTAAACATGAGAGAAATTACCGAAAAAGAAGGATTGACAGAGAGAGCTGAAGAGAGCTTAGGGCGCGATAAGATTTGATTGCAACAGGAGTTCCATGTACGATTCACACAGGCTGCAGACGCGAAGGATTTCGCCGGCAGTTTTGATAGTATGACGCGAAGAACATCCCTCGATAACTGACTAGCGCCGCCGCTGTTGCCGCCGCTATATGGTGGCGCTTGTGGTTGCTCCGGCCGCTTCGTAGGTGTCTCCTCCATTGGGTTGAAATCACGAACTTCCTTTTGGCTCCTTTCCTTTCAATCTCATTTGACACACATTTTATGTATTTGTCAGGTCAATTACATACTAATATGACGAGGTTTCGTCGATTAATTTTTTTAATTTATAAAGTTACGCATATTTAATAAAATATTTTAAATAATTATATAAAAATAAAAGCGGGGTTTATTTTATTTCTTTATAAATCGTTATTTGGATTATTTTATTAACTATATGTAAATTTTTAGAATAAAAAATTATTTCACAAATTTGTGGACTAAAATATTAAACGCAAAATTTTAGGATACTAACATGTAATTTATTGGTGTATTAATTTTCTAATTGACAAACTTTTTGGAAATAATATTTTGATTCAAAAGTTACGTGTATTTAATAATAATCTAAATAACGATGTGTAAAGATGTAAAATAAGCTTCTCATTCTACTCTTTTCATTAACATTGTAAGGACATTGCATATCGTGTACGGGATAAAGGAAATAGGGAGGGAATGGTGAGATTACTAATAAATAATGACAAATTTACAAATATTTTGGATTATTATAATTTTTAGGACTAAAAAAGTAATTCATAAGTCTATGGATTAAAAAATTAATAGAGCAAATATTGATGTATTAATATGTTATTTACCATAATATTTGAGAGTATATTACAACGTTGTTCGGTTTCCACAAAACAAGTGCAAGAAATCGGAATTCATGACAAGTGTGCATTTGACCTCTTATTTGATTACCAGAAAATGGTAGAACACAGAAAATGAAAAATTCCTTAACAATTTATAATTTATTCAAAACACATGAGTCAGTTTTATTGAGCCTTATTAGTAAATTCGAATTCCCTTTTTTGCCTAGCCCCCAAAGAAGTTCGATTTCTCATCCTGATAATCAAACATTATATCTTAGTACTTCGTGGAAAGTTGACACGGAAATTGAATTTCTTTGAAATTTAACTTCCCATAGGAATTCAATTCATACGGCAACCAAACAAAGTCTATATGTTTAAGTGAAGCTTGCGGTTATTCGAAGTGGTAAAGTTTTTGGGAGTTGATGATCGAAATCTATCATTGAATCGTGCTTTGGCACCATCCAGACTCGATCTCCACTTTTGGCATTTTGGTCCTTCCCCACTTGCCAATTTAAAACCAAAAAATTGTGCTTTTATTGTGGAGAATGTGTTAGATTTTTGTATCGTGTTAGATTTTATCGATCTTTTTAACATCTCGGTAATGCGAATAAAGTGGTGGATGATGAAATAAAGTAGAATACAAGACAAGAGTGTTAGGTAATAGGGTATCCAATATGATCTTCACAAGATTTTGCATATATATATATATCATATTTATTTGTTAGATAATATAGTAAAATATAATTAAACTAAAAAGAATAAGATAATAATTTTTTTATAGACCGATAACTTTATGTCCTACATATTTCATACATAAGTTAGAATCACATTTTTTAAGCGGTCACTTATTTTAATATTCAACCATTATAAAGAAAATATCTATTTCTAAACATTAGTTATCTTCTTGTTTAATCGAAAATATAGTCTTTACAAAATCAAACATTAATAATACGTTTTTAAAAAAATCTATTATTCAGTTTTATAGTGTTTTCTCAACTTTGTAGCAAATAATATTTCTTTGACTTTCAATTTTATTATATTATTGTAGAGGTTGCTTTCCATAATCTTTTAGCTTGTCTAAGCATATCCTCTTTTTTTTTAATTTCATAGGAAATATCTGAAAAACAGAAGTAGAAAATTAAGAAATTATACGCAAGATAATAATAAATATTTAATATTTAGAAAATTACAAAAAAAAAAAAAAAAAAACGACCCAAGAGGAATCCGAAGGGGGGAACAAAGGAAGGTTCTTGAGAAATAATATTTATTTTATTTTTATTGCCGTCATCCACTGCGTGTATGTTTATGTCATGGGGAGCCTTAAAATCTTCATTATATGATTATTTATAATAAATTTTTAATAATTAGTGATCGCAATACAAAAACGAGCCGCCCATATAAATGAGGCTATAGTCAACCAGCATAAAAACGAAGATCAGAAAACAAATATAAAAGTAGTCAAGACAACAGAAAAACATGACGAAGACAAAAACAAACAGACAGGAAAAAAATCCAGCAGACACTATATTTTTATAAAATAATATGATTTTTTTACTTAAAAACTTTCTTTTAATTGGAGACTAGATTTAGACATCTCAACCATTCCCACCTCTCTCTCACTTTTCTAATTTTCTAAATTCATTCCAAGTATAAATTCACGAGCATTTCATCTTCTAGCTTAGGCATCAAAATCCCACTTCAAATCTTGCAAGAAAGAACACTTCTTACGGCTCGGTTGGATTCGTATGCTCGGTAAGGTAATATTGAGGAGAAAGGATAAAGATGTTGGGACGGCTCAATCAAATTAAAAGTTCCAGCTTTAAAGGTGGTGTTGACTGAGTCCTTTTTGATTTGATTGAGCCGTGCCAATATCCTCATCCCTGCTGCATCAATCTTTCTAGGTACTTTCTCTACCAAAGACTTCATATATGAATCTAATAAGAATCTTACATTAAAACTGTAAGAATGAAAAGATTAATATATAAACCTAATAGGCTACTGCATATAATACCAATTGATTTTATGATAAAACTCTATTTAAGTTTATATATGGATCTGATATATGCATTCTTCAAAGGTCAAGCCTAAGACCCGATGAAATTCAACATCCTCAAAAACAGAGCATACTCATTTTCTTAGTCAACACGTTGTCCTTTTTTTCTTTTTTGTTGGGAAGGGACAAGTTTTCGTCCAAAAAATGTTTAGTTTTTCTGTTTCTACTTTATACCAGAAAAACTATTTTCCTACGATTGCCTAAAAGCCAAAAAGCAATCTGTCCTCTCTCTCTCTCTCTCTCTCTATATATATATATAAGTTATTTTCTTTATAAAAAAAACACTTTTTTCAAAGAAAAAAAAAACTTGATCAAAAAGTCATCAAAACTGACTAATAAGCTCGTCGTCCATGAACGAAAAAATTACGATCCTAAAAGGTACATAAGAGCGCCCGTCCTTGAAGCTAAAAACACTTTTGGTAGGCACGTGATGATAAAAACTTAAACCATCATATCTTGACCTTACTGTCTAACCTTAATTATGTTTTTATCACTTGATTAAGTTCACAAGAATTGTGATAAGAGAAAAATAATTTCCGTTTAGATTCTTTTACACAGCAGAGACAAATAAAAACAGTCCAACCTGTTGCAACCTTAGACTCCATAAGGTAAGAGATTTGAACTCTAGCATCTTATGGGACCTTGACTTTGTTACTACTTTTATCACTATATCAACACCTCGTTGACAGACAAACTCGTCTTTAAATTCATTTTTCTCCATTCCAACCCTTTAACTGGACCTGATTAGATTGTGTTTCATTCAACTTTCTCCATAGAACACATATTAGCGAACAAAAATGGACAATTTGGTGCATAAGACTCCCATCTGAAGTAATTTTTCCAAGTTTTGAACTTATGGCCTCTAGGTCATAGTCGAGTAACCTAACAAATTGCACCAAAGCCGCACTTCCACACAAACAGAACCCATCATGTCAAGATAAGATCAAAAATGAACATCTTGTAATAGAATTTTGTAATGATGGAGTTTTTGTACATGAACGAGCAATGAAAGAGTGTAGGTAGTGTCAAACTTACAACATTCCGAGCTCAACATTCCTAAACAGAAGGTTGCGTTGAGAACACTGTTAAAAAAAGCTTAGAATTCGCCCTCTTCTCATCGTTCTCCCTGCAGATTAAGAAACAGATATAATATCAGGGGCTTTTACAAAAAGTTATCACTAAACATTTTTATTTTTCACTTAACCACTGCAACTTTTAAATTTTTCAAAAAACCAAAAGTCTAATTTTAACACCAGCATTGAAGCGACATGCGTAATTTTATATTTTCTTCTATAATAAGGGGGAGATAAATACACGTGTTGGTGTGAGCTCAGCTGGTAAAGCAATATACCCTTAGATAGTTATTATGTGCAACTTTGAATCCCAGTAAATGTCGGTGTATGCATGGATTCAAACCCGCGCATACAACCGCCATAGCAATATAATACTTTACCAACTGAATAAAAACTAACACGTGTTATGTTTTTCCAAATTTTATACATAACCTAAGCAATACCACACATGTAACCCAAACGGAGTACTAACAACCTTAATATGGGCGGTTGATTGAAAATATATGAACTTCTGAAGGTGGTTTTTCTGAAAAATTGAAAAGTTGTGGCAGTAAGTAAAAAATGACTACTCTTAAAGCTGGTTTTTATAGAAGATAAAACCTATAACATTTCACGGTTCCATTTAGCTAGAAGGCATTCTCAAACCAAATAGGAAAATGAGCTCTTACCAGTATAGTCTATACAACGAGCGGGAGTAAAGGACATTAAGAGATAAACGGAGCTATAGACATGCATAGAGTTTTGCGGGCAGCACTGTTCCTGATCGTTTTGTGGCTGAGTTAAAACTGAAGGGCCACGACCGATTTCCCCATCACATAACACTCCAGCAAGAGGAATCCCTGGAAAGTTATCCATAATCGGGGAGCTGTCAACATTTGGCCTATCGAAAAATGATGTGCCTCGGTGACTAGAAGCAAAAATGAAGTTTCCGATAATTTCCTTGTTCTTTAACTCTCCAAGGTCTTTTGAGATGGTAGCACACGAGGACAGAGCGGAGCTTGGATCAGATACATGGAAGCGAAAAGTATCTCCAGTCTTGATGTCCAGCCCACGAACGTGTAAGTAGTCCTCGTCTCCCCTGTAGAGGAAATATTCATGATGTTACTATTAACTTTTGAGCAGTTCTATACACAAATTATACACATAAGAAACTAATATAATTGGGAAACATCATTGTATCATAAAATGATAATTATATGGTATTGTCTTTGTATGATCCAATGGGTTTTTTGCCTCATAATTATGTGCCCATATTTTGTACCTTTGAAGCATTTCTCAGTTCTGTTACAACCAAGTAGTTATAGGAGAAAATGTCACCACAGAACATCAAACAACAGAAATTCCGATTGGTACGAAGGAAAACATTTTCCTCAGAGAAAATTTCTCTCCTCCTTTGTATTTTCAATCAAAAATATTTTTTTCTAAAAAGTTTTCATATTTCTAGCTAAAAAAAATAAAATTTATTCTATAAATTTGTATGGAGTGCACACTTGGCCAAGTTGAGGTTGACGTAAAATATTTGAGATGAGATTACAACGGAAAACATTTTCCCCTATGTGAAGGAAATTGTTTTTCTCTTTCATTGAGAGGAAGTCAATTTCCCCTTAATAGAGGAAAATGTCATCCATATTTTTAGTTATTATGTAGCTATGAAAAAAGATAATAGTAATAAAATAGAAAATATTTTATGTCAAAACAAATGGCGCTTAAATAAAAGGATAGCTTAGAACACAAGGCTCCCACTGAAGTTGGGCTATGTTGACTTTAACCTCTGAACTTTACATCATAATAGAACAATGTCACCAAGATTCAACTAAACGCAGAGGCAACTGACCTATAGGTTGGAAGGAAAACACTGCCGGATGGGCAGAAGACTGGTACTAAATTGGATCTAAATGATAGGAAGAGTACGGGTAAGATGAGATTTGGCAAGATAGTTTTGTAGTAAGTGAACACAGCTTCTAGCGTCCTCTAAAGGGACGGCTTTTTTTTCCTTGAGACGACGACGACGACAATAACAACAACAACAGATCCAGTGTCTCAAGGGCTCCCGCATAAGTGGGGTCTGGGAGGGGTGGATGTACGCAGCCTTACCCCTTCAGGGTGTAACCCTGCCAAGAGGCTATTTCCGAGTACCCCCAACCTTATAGGGTTAGCAATACGAAGACTTCCCAAAAGGTCACCCATCCTGGTACTACTCTCGCCCAAGCATGCTTAACTTCGGAGTTCTAATGGGATCCAGTGCCTTAGTGCCTGGTAAATGAACCTATATTGTGCTATGGACAATGGGGGAACCAGATTTAAATGCTTTTTCCGCTCCCTTTTGATTAATGTAATCAGGGGTCAAATGAGAGGAAAAGAACAAACGGAAAAAGGTGAAAAAAATGTGTTTCCAGAAACTGGAATCAAGTAACCAATGTTGAATTTCTTTTGCTTTCCCCTTTTCCTCTGGACCTTTCCGGAAGTCCCCAAAAAAGCACTGAAGCGCTCAAGAGATATACCATTATAGTTGCTTCCACTAAAGGTTCATTACGTGTGTAAATGACACAGAAAAACCCGATGAAGACCATCACTATCAACCACTTGTAAGTTTCTTCATCGATACTAACAGGGAAAGGTTTACTAATGGTTAAATGCTGTAGCATATGGGAATAATACTGCTAGCATCAAAAATTTCCAAATAGTGCAGTTACTACGGCTGAAATTTGGAACTTGAAAGTATCCACAAGGCGGCAGGAACAAATAAGCTTATAATTGAGAAATTCTAGAAAATTAGAAAGGAAAGCTCCATATCTCACTCTAAAACTGGGTAGTAGGCCAGAGATGTCATCCATTTAGCCTCCTCTGAACCGATAGAATATTTTCTTCTCTTTGTAACGATGATATACATACCAGAATCAACGTGTTCTCCTATCTGCAGGATTTGATCAGGGACACTGTATTTAGAATTGTGCAAGTCACCCAATTATGCAGTAATGAAGAAGCGAGAATTCTTGAAAAGAGAAAACTCATGGTATTATAGTACTTCATTTATGATTTTGATTTGTAAGCCAAATTACCAGGAAGAAGATTAACTACTTCTTGTTCATTCACACAATAGTTTAAGAATCATGGAAAAAAACAGAGCCAGTAGAACTTGCTATTAGTGGCATAACACCACCACCACCACCCAGTGCCTTAAGGGCTCCCGCATATGCAGGGTCTTTGAGGGGTGGGATGTACGCAGCCTTACCCCTTCACGATGCTGCCCTAAAGGGAGGCTGCGTCTAGGGACTCCCAACCTGAAAAGCATAAAAACCATAAAAGCATAAAGCATCTAAGCGTAAAAGCGTAAAAAGCATAAGAGCATAAAAACAACGGCACATAGCAAGCATGTAGCAAGCATAAAGCGGCAATTGGCTATTAATGGCATGAATATGAAAAAAGAAACAGAAAAAAAAAAAAAAAAAAAGCAATATCAACATAACATATATACCTCAACATGAATATCGTCAAGCATTTGTTCACCATCAAGGATTTCATTTTCACCTTCTCTTTTGGCAGCAAGTGAGGTAGAAAAGTCATAGCTTCTCATCTTAGCAGAAACTACTTTGTATACAGGACCCACAGCAGTTAACCCAGTTGACAGTGAAAAGTGGAACTGAATCTTCCCATGTACTGCTCATCAAAATCAAACCAAACAATTATTTAGCGAATATCCATTAACTTTTTGGTGAAAGGGTAGCAAATATCCATCAACTTTTTTTGTGAAAGGGAAAGGAGAAGAATGAGGAATCTGCAAGTACATTCATAAAAGAAATGTTGTCTTATGTGTGAGAGGAGTAAATGAGTTGAGCCTGCTTAAGAGCCCTAGCAGCCTGGCTCGTTATAAAGCTCAAAAGATCTGAGCTCAAACTTTATTCAACTAAACCAGCCAATACATCCAGATCTGTTCAGCTAAACAAGCTGAGATCAATCCCGGTAAAGCTCAAGCACAAAGGCTCGATAAGCCCAAATGAACCAATCTCAATAGAATTATGGCGCTAAATATGCCCAATTGAGCTAACTATGCCGAACAAAATCTTGGAGAGTAGAGTCTTGCGCCTGAAGAGCTTCTGCTCAGCTTTGTTCATTTACACTCCAAATTTCTTCCCTTCTCCACACTCGCCCCTGCAAACCCCTTGCCTGCTGCTGTTTCTCATTTAAAAAGCTGCAACCGAGCATGAAGCAGAAGCCAGAAGGCACTCTCCGAGAACTTACTTGTCTATTATATCATAAGATCGAGCTATAGAAATTCACAGGACTGGAAAACAAATGCAGGATGAAAGATAACAGCTCTATAGAGTATCACATTGGAGGCATCCATGTTGATGTCCAAATATACTTCACCAAACAAATATTTCAAGCAACATGGATGGACTATAAAGAGGGCAGGGCACAGGAGATGCAGCAGGCAAATGAAAGCAACAAACGTTTGCAGGCATTTCAGAGACCTGTATGAATTGTTATAACATTTTCTACTCTGGGTCGTGATTTGTAAGAGTATATTGGCTTTATACTGTATGCAAGGACCAATTCAAGCACACACATGATCACCACACAAAAATTCTTGCATGAGAAATGGAAGAACTGAACATCCAGAAAGCAGCTACTCAGGAGAAGATAATGCTTTGCCTTTCTCCATGACACAAGAATCTGACATCTATAATTATCATAGCTGAACTAAAGAAGGATTAGTGCAACCATATTTGACAAGCCAGCTTTTGAATATGTGCTTTTGTGGGATACTTTAAGCTTCCATAGAAATCTACTCTTCCACTGCATGGTGCACTCCCAGCATGGGTACGAGGCTTAGCATGCATGCTAACTTATAGGACTGATGTTATCTTTTAGTTCTCATTGTCTATTGGCATGGGAGGAAATTCATGGAGCCTGCTACTAAATGAAAGCAATGCATTTTTTCTGCACTTATCAATCATAGAAAGAAGATACGAGCCTGATGATGAATTTTACAGAGGAAAGAAAAAAAAAAAAAATACCACTAGATTTAGCTTTGTCCTCTGTGAATACAAGCGCAACAGCGCCAACCGGTATTCTGGGTCCTGTTGGATTTGCGAAGAAATTCCTTGAGCTATCAACACTATTATAACAGAAATGGCAGTTCTCATTTCCCACAATAATGGTCTGGGCAGACATTGCATAATCTGCAGTCAAGAACATTATTATCAACCAAAATCGACCACACACCATCTGCATATACAAGCATAAGATGATAACAAAGATTTCCATGAACAAGCAATTACATAACATGAAATTTCAGAAACCTAAGATGGTAATACGACACAAGTGCATGTGCACCCAGCTGTAAGGTCCTTGAGAGGAAGAACAAGTTATCCCGTCAAAATTACATCAACCTGGCCATACCCTGGGAGATGCCCACAATAAAATACGACAATGCCTGCCAAAACATCATCTGACAGCAGCATAACGTAACACAATGACCTGTTAGCTACTATAGCAAATTTAGGAACTCTTTTTCATATTTTCATTCTTGCTTAAAGTTATCATTATAAGTCCTCAATCATCTGCTTTATAGCAGAGAAGAAGCCAGCTATAGAAGCACAGGTCCACCGCCATGATTTAACTCATGATTCATAAACGTGGCTCAGATGGAGAAGAACACGAATGACTATGCTTGTGCACCTCTAACCCACAAGTAAGGGTCAATGGACTGTAATTTTCAAGGAAATTTTCCAGCACTACTTCAAGTGTCCAAAAAAATCGATGCCCCATCACCCACAATAGACAGATTTCAAAGTAATCATGACAATGTGACCAGTATAAAGTGAAAGTCTCCAATAATCCTGTTGCTGATTTCTAGTGGATGGCATTGCAAGAATATGGTTGAAATTGGGAGCAGAACTCACCCATTTTATCAATGACGGGCTTCATATAACAATTTCCATCCTACACATCATCAACACCAGAAATTGAAGTTATGCAGCAGAAAGACTGGAGCAAAAGAGAACGCACGAGAGAGTTAAAGACATATTTGAGGAACAAATCAACTTCATCAATATACTCACTCCAAATATAATAATTGCATCCGGGGAAGAGTGACCTGATACAGAGGCTGAGTAATCCCTTATATCCATCACAAACCTGTCTATGGTTGCTCTCTACAAGTGTGTATTCAGTTAGACCTTCATGCACTACATCTCAAGCAGAAATTCATTGAAATTAATTGAGTGATAAGATTTAAACCAGATACCTGCATTGGGCCAAAGAGCGGGATTGTACAGACTTTTAGTCCCGGTACATATCCAACGGTCAATAGAACCCCACTACAATTCGGTGGTTCAAGAAGATCATCATCACGATCAGTTAAGAAGAGCTTCACCTGTCCAAATTAAACATGGTTCAATTGCTAAACTAACTGACATAGTTATACACAAAAGAAAGACTCGAGGTTCCCTTTGTTTAGAAGAAAGTCTTCTTTCAGTTCATTGCCATTAATAACAACCAACCATTGCCTCAAAGAGGCTCCCACCAAGGCTTTCATTTTATTGCTACCATTTCTTGTAGAAGTGAGTAGCAATAATTACCCAAATGGAAAATCTTCTCCTTCATAGGGCATTGACTTCCATTCAAGGAGAATAAGAAATTTTCCTTCAAGCAAGGACAACAAGAGATCCATTGCCTGAAAGGCTCCAGCCAAGGCAACGTATAAACCGGGTAAAATGTAAGCAACCTTACCCCTATATAGGGCGCTACCTTAAAGAGAGGTTGTTTCCAAAGGATCCCCAAGCCTAGGGGGGGAAAAAAAATTCCTTTCGCTCATGAAAGAAAAAATTTCTCCTTGCAATCTCATCTCCTATTATCATTAACCTCAACTTCGCCAAACCCAAATCAAATACAAATTCATTTAATAGAATTATTTTCCTTAACTAGACAAACCTAAACTTTTAGTAATAAAATGCTTTTCATAGAAAATATTTAGAGAAAAAGATTCCTTTGAAGGGAAAATATCTTCCCTACAAGCAAAAGGAGCTTAATAATGCGGATGGGGAAAAATGTCTACAAATCAGTGACCCATTGGTGAGTAGTTTGCCATGTTTGTACGGGCGCATGAATCCCAAAAGCATACCTCTTCGAATTCATTAGTTATTGCATCTCTCCCAATTATTCCAGCAGCTTCACATGTAATAATGGGGATCTTCGAACCTAATTTCTCACTGATCTGAAAATTAATAGGATAACAATCAAACAAGCCAAATATAACCCCAAGCAACTACTCAAGGGCCTCAAGTTGTAGGGGACCCCAAAGACGATTATATGTAAGTTTGCTTGTTTTATTTTTATAATGATGTTTAAAGCCTCAATTGCTAATAACATTAATAAGCTTTATGATTAAGTTTAAAGCATAAATTGCTATTTAAGTTTTCAAAAGACATGTTATTATATATGAAGGGCCCCATTTATAACATTCACTTTAGTCTTGAAAATGTCAGGACCTGCCTGCAATCAAGGAATTTGCGCAATTGTATAGGGTACCTGATGTTTACTGTATTAATCTTTTAGTCCACAACTGTTATGAAATAATTTCTTAGTCCAAAAGTCAAGACGTATTTGATAAAATACTCCAAATAACAATGTGAAATGCATTGAACTTGTCGTTATTTGTTGGTAATACCACCACCTCTTCGCTATTACTCTCATCCCACACATGAACCACAATATTATATGACATTACTAATAAAGAAGAGTAGGATGAGATGCTTTTATTAATACATATAACTTTTGGACCAAAATATTATTTCACAAAGTTTATGGATTAAAAAATTAATACACCAAACATCACAATCCTAGTATCTGATTTACCCTCACAATTAAGCATTTTGCACAATTGTGGAAGATGGAGAGAGAGAGGGGGCATACGATACGATGAGCTACTTCCCAGTTGAATACGACAGAAATGCACAGAATTGCAAAATGCGGCCGAATCGGTTCGGCAAAAACCCTAGACACAACCTCATCCATGGCTTTCTGCAATCAAACTGCACAAAGTTGAATCAAACATATCCATTTTGATCAGACCTCGAAATTTGTTGTGTATTTTCAAAATTAGTTGTCAAAGACATGACTATGACGCAAACTTGGTTCACAATGTCACGGACACGAGGTCACAGATAGCGGGTGTCGCGTGTGTGCCATGATGAATGTGCTGTGTCGTGTGTCATGGGTATGTCACAAGCATGCGTGCGTCGCGCACAACACTGTCAAGCGCAAGCAGTGTCACACGCAAGTTAGCTGGGTTATGTGTGGGACCTAGTAATTGTTAGGTAGCGTTATTGAGCCGTTAACTAGATATTTTCTATAAATAACCTCTTGTAATCATCATAATCCAAGAATTAATACAATACTTTTACTTTCTCATCTCTGACTCTCTCTAACTATCTCATCGCCAGTTCTTCTAACTCTTTCTCATCCCATATTCTATTATCGTTCTCTTCTTATCTCCAATTCTTTTTATTTCTCTATCTCATATCAATTCTAATTCACTCTTCCATCCTATTACAACCCTAGGTTCGTCACATAAGTAAAAAGATATGCTGTCTTTTGGTGAAGAGGTATATCTTCAACAACATTTTACCACTCTCTTTGTTACATGCTATCTCTTTCCTGCCTAATTTCCCCGCCATTTTACATTTGACCTAGACTCTTTTGCTCTCTTCTTGTTAATCTCTCCTCCTACTCTTCTTCTCGTATTTCTCTATAATCTTCTTCTCCTCGTTTATTCTTTTTCCTAAATCTAGATACAATCAAAATAGATTGTATCACTCTTGCTCTTCCACATTAGAAATTCATCCTCTCTATGCTCATTCTCACTTTGTAATTAAATTTCATTGTATCTCCACCGATACTATTTCGATAAGAACGAATTAAGTCCTAAGAAAAGTGATTCGCTACATATCTTGAAAACATTGTTGTTACTGTACCTATTTTATCGAATTTTCCTAACAAAATTATCATAGAAAACGTAAAAAAAATTGAAATTACCGAAAAAGAAGGATTGACAGAGAGTGATGAAGAGAACTTAGGGCGCGATAAGATTTGATTGCAAACGGAGTTCCATGTACGATTCACACAGGCTGCAGATGCGAAGGATTTCGCCGGCAGTTTTGAGAGTATGATGCGAAGACCATCCTCCGATAACTGACTTTCGCAGCCGCCGTCGCCGCCGGTAAACGGTGGCGCTAGCGGTTGCTCCGGCGGCTTCGTAGGTGTCTTCTCCATTTGGTGGAAATCAATAACTTCCGTTGATCAAAAAATAAAAAAAATCAAGAACTTCTTTGGCTTTGTTATGTTCAAATAAGAAACAAAAATAACTTCCCTTTTTGGCTTCTTTTATTTCAATCTCATTCACACATATTTCATGTATTTATTAGGTAAATTATATATGAATAGTAGTACTCTAAAATTTGATATAATAATATGTTGGGTATTCCATTCAATTAAAGGATGAAGCTTAATTTTTACTTGGACTTGCTTGCTTATTTGGCTCAATGTTTAATTATAAAATTAAAAAATTAAAAAAGCGCTTTTAAAGGTGAGAAATTTCTGCAGAAAAATAACACACAAAAATGGAGAGAGAGAGAGAGCTGGACAGGTCTGTTATTCCTGCCATCTTGATCTTCATATCCAACGGTCCAATTGTCATTTTGCCTCTCCAAAGTCGGTATTTCGCTCAGCCCTTTCTTCTATACGAATTTTTGATGTTTTCCACCTTAGGGTGAGATTGTTAGGAGATTTATTGTTCCAAGATTATTCTTGATGTATTGTATACCTTTAGCTTAGCCTAGAGAAGATAAATTGGTGTACCCACTTGTGATTTGGTGATAGTGGAAGAAAGTATTGTTTATTGACGGTCCCGTAGTTTTTACCCTTCACATTAGAGGGGTTTTCCACGTAAAAATATTGTGTCTCTTTCTTTTATTTTTGTGGGTTGATTTATTTGATTCTTGTTCCATTTTGATTGTGATTTGCGACGGTTTATGTGATTGCCCTTTTGATTAACACAAAGAGGGAAATAAGTCGTTTCCCCAACATAATTATCTACTCCAAATATTTTATGAAATAATTTATTAGTCCACAAATTTTAGTTTAATTATTAGTCCAATTTTAGATAAAATAAAGTATCAGAAAAACAACCCTTATTCAAAACTTCATCATTTTTTCAAATTTAGTATTTGAATTTCTTTAACTTTACAAATCAGTTTTTTGCCGGAATGCTAATGTCATACGCTTGAAAATTGGACTAAAAATTAATTATACTAAACTTGTAGATTAATAAATTATATTTATAAAATTTCTGTGCTAAAAAATTATTACATCAAACCTTAGTATACTAATATGTAACGTACTCTTAATTTTTTTAGTTTATAAACTTTATAAAATAATATTTTGGGTCAAAAGTTACGTGTATTTTAATAATAATCTAAGTAGCGATGTGTAAAAATGTAAAAATATGAGCTTCTCATTTCTACTCTTTTCATTAGCAATGTTAGGACATTGGTTCTTTCACATGGAATAAAGCAAATAGTGAGGAAATGGTGAGATTACTAATAAATAATGACAAATTTACAAATATTTTAAACTATTTTATTAAATATATATAAGCTTTTGGACACTAAAAGTATTTTATAAGGTTGTGGATTAAAAAAATTAATAAAGTAAATATTGAGATACTAATATGTTATTTACTGTAATATTGAAGAGTCCATTATGGCGTTGTTTGGTTTCCACGAAGTAAGTGCAAGGAATCGGAATTCATGAGAAGCGTGCATTTGACCTCTTGTTTGATTACCAGAAAATGGCAAAACATAGAAAATGGAAAATTCTTTTAATAATTTCTAATTTACTCAAAATGCAGGAATTAATTTTAATTAGCTTCATTAGTAAATTATAATTCATTTATTTTTACCTAATCCCAAAGAGAGTTCTATTTCTCATTCTGACACCCACACACATTGTGTCTAATTCTTTCATGAAAAGTTAATATGGTAATTGAATTTTTTGAAAATTCAACTTCTCATAAGAATTCAATTCATATAACGTAGGTAATATAGAATTTGTATTTATCAAAAAATTAATCACATTAATTAAATCAAATATTATGTGATTCTCGTTTAGCTTAGCATCAATTAGATTTAGGTAAGCATTTTTTTTTCCTTGATAGGTTTAATTCGAATGGATATTTGATGTCTCAAATTCAGAGTCGGTTCCAGAAATAATGCTGAAAAATAAAAAAATAAAAAAAATAATGCTGAAAAAAAATAATTCCAAATCTACTGTTGAACTGCGTTTACAAAATACGGTTATAGTAAACTGCGTCAAGGTGATGCGTTTAAAATACAGATAAACCGCGTCTATAACACACGTTTTATATTCATATAAACCGCATTTACAAAACGCGGTTCATACCTGAATAAACCGCGTTATATAAACGCGGTTTTATCACTAAACCGCGTTTAATAAATGCGGTTTATCTGCAGTACATATAAACCCCATTTTCATCGCTTATAGTTGCCATTATGCCGCAATTCGTGATGATCGTCACGTTGATCCTATGTTCCTCTCAATGAAGCTCCAACATTATAAGTGGAGGTGGTAAGAAATCAGAAAATGTTATCAATAAAAGGCTATTAATTCAGTAGTCTTCAAATAGCTACGACAATGATACTTAAAGATCTCCGGCATAAAGCAAAAGAAGGGCGGCGGCGGACGACATGACCGGCGGTGAGTAGAGGTGTAAACGAACAGAGCGTTCAATGAACTACTCGTGTTCAAAATCGATTAGGGCTCGTTTGTGTTCATTAGGAGAGCTCGATAGCTTAACGAGCCGAGTTCAAGCAGGCTTGATAAGCTTAACGAGTCGAGTTCGAACAGGGAGTGCTCGGCTCGCTAATGTTCACGAACAGTTTGATAAGGGCTCGACAAGAGCTCGTTAAGGAGCTCGATACGAGCTCGTTAAGGGCTCGTTATGAGCTCGATAACAATTGGTATTGGTTCAAAAATAGTTCGATAATGGCTCGATAATAACTTATAAAGCTCGGCTCGTTAATTTTAAACTCGATTAGGCTCGATAATGAGCTCGGCTCAACTCATTCGGTCTACCATATTAAACCGCGTTCATATGACGCGGTTTTTTATGATAAACCGCGTCTTAATAACGCGGTTTTTGTTATAATAAACCGCATTATTAAGACGCGTTTTTTAATAAAATAAACCGAGTTATTAAGACGCGATTTTTGTTATGGTAAAACGAAACGCGGTTTTATTTCATCTGAAACGCATTTTAATAACGAGGTTTACTAGAACCGCATGTTGTAAACGCGGTTCAACAGTAGATTTGGATTTTTTTTTTTCCAGCATTATTTTTTTTTTATTTTATTTTTCAGCATTATTTCCGGAACCGACTCTCAAATTCAGCTAAAGAAATTAAATAATTTTTTCAAAATGCTTGTGATGTTAGAATGATAATGAATTTTATCATAGTTAGTTAAATAGGGTTCGGGAATAAAACAGAGTCTAATACGTATATGTATTATTCGACTTTTAACACTAAAAGTTTCAAATAACGCAAATGCGAGTATTATACAATATTAATACATATAAGCATATTATTTGCATATAATACAGAAATTTACTAGCTACGAATTTTATTGGTTTAGTAAGCAGCTTAATGGTAGCATTGGCAAATTAAAATAACAAAACTATTAGTATTAGCATATTTAATTTCATCACATTATTATCCATCTAATAATGATAATAATAACTATAAGCATAATCAATTTTATTCAGCATACTCTCGAGTTAAATTTTAAAAGATTTGAGACTATATTTGTATAACAAATTCGTCAAATTCAAGTATCACGTTTTCCATTTTCACCCTAAATTTGAATTTTACTAAATACCTTATCTTTTTAAGAACGAATACACAACCGTATAATCTTTATCCATATCAAAACAACTTCTATACTTTTATTTTATTAGTTTTAATCTTGTCAAAGATATTTATAAACTATTATCAAAATCAAATAACCCCTAAACATCTAATTTTTTTAAAAAAGAATCCAAAATAATAATAAAATCAAAATCAATGTAATCTCTCAAACCCTAATTTAATCAAGGGGCCAGGCAGTAACACTTGGCCGCAGAAAATCGGACTCAAGGGCTTAAGCTGTGGGATCCAATCCGATAATGGAGTCAAACCCGAATCCAACCCCAACCCAACCCAACCCAACCCAAATTCCAAACCTCCCGGCAATGACCCCGACCCACCTGTCCTCCGGTAATATTTCCCTACTTCTCGCTCCTTAAACCCTAACCCTAGCTTTAATTTTCCTTAAATCTCTTTTATGTTATTTTCTTTTCAAAATTAAACTTACGCCTTCTTTGGTTAATACAAGAATTGAGTTCCTATGGAAATTTGTATTTATACGAATTCGATACCCGTTACTAAGCAATAGTTGTATTTAATCAAATTGTGTATACATAGATACCCGGAAGGGGGAAGGCTGTTTACATCCACCCCCACAGACCCTGCTCGTGGGGGAGCCTCTGTGGCACTGGAACTGTTGTTGTTGTTGTTGTGTTGTATACCTAGATAAAAATTAATGAGACTATTGACATATAACAAAATTATTTATTTTAATTTTTATCTTAAAATATATAAATTTAATACTATATATAAACAAGAATCTAGAAATAGTAATTTTAAATCGAGTTCTTTAACTAATTTTCACCCACCAAGGCCTTGCCTCAGTGGTAGGAAGCAAGTGAAGGGTTAGAATATTGCTTTAGACCAAAAAGTCTGGAGTTCGATCCCCCCTTAAACCTCTCCCTGAAGAATCCTTAACTTAACGGGCTCCTGTTGTGTGTGGATCGCTGTATGAGCCAAGGTTTACCGAGTAATTGGGTTCCTCATTAGCAAAAGTTTTATTTAATGGACAACAACAACAGGCCCAGTGTCACAAGGGCTCCCGCGTGAGCAAGGTCTGGGAGGGGTAGGATGTACGCAGCCTTACCCCATCAGGGGGATACCCTAATGAGAGGCTATTTCCGAGGACCCCCATCCTGAGAAGTGAGAAGGGCAAGAACAGCACAGAGAGCACGGGGAGTATGACAAGCATGGAAACATCTAAGCAAGAGCACAACGCAAAAGCAGGCAAACATCTATGGAAGAAAGCCTACCTAACAATATGCGAGCATATAAATGGTGTAAACAACAAGAAACAAGGTAGACATGCGTATAAACAGACAGAAATGCAAGAATGCCTGGCGGCGTTAGTACTAGCCTAGGAGCACTTGTCGTTCCTACCCCGCCATATCTGTTACACCTATACTAATTTTCCACTGAGCTCTATCCAGGGCCATTTATTTAATGGACAAATATCCCAAAATGAAAGTGGCGTCATTCTCCAATTGAGAATCGAACCCGGGTCTAACAATCGCCAAACTAAGACTCACCGACCACCAGACTAACAATCAAACATTAATTTTTGTTCACATTAATATATATCCAAGTCAGGGTGGGCTCAGCATGAACGTAAATCCGCCACTGTATCTGACCATGCCAAGACCCTATCTTGACGGGAGCCTCTTTGAAACATTGGACGGTTGTCGTTTGTTGTCGTCTAACCTTAGCAGCATTTTCATCAATGGACTAAGTCCCACTGGCCTAGAAGACATCAAAGTACACAACAAAGACAAATAAAAACAGGTCCACCTGTCACAATCTTAGACTCTAATACGGGCCTCAACCTTGTTAGTATTTTCACCATTGGATCAAGCCTTGAACTAATTTGACGAATAAATTCTTCCTTGCACTTCATTTTTCTCCATTTTGACCTCTTCTCTTCTCTTGGACTCAATTCGGCCCCAGCGAACATA
This sequence comes from Simmondsia chinensis, assembly GCA_018398585.1. Classification (NCBI taxonomy): domain Eukaryota; kingdom Viridiplantae; phylum Streptophyta; class Magnoliopsida; order Caryophyllales; family Simmondsiaceae; genus Simmondsia; species Simmondsia chinensis. The sequence continues at coordinate 289,992 of JAGTTD010000012.1, read as the reverse complement.
TTGTGTTCCGTACCACTTTTTTCATAGAGCATGATTAGTAAAAAAGGGAGCTATTTACACGAAAGGTCCTTATATTATGCCCATTGTTTTAATTTAGTCAGTCTACTTTTAGTTATGTCAATTTAGTCCATATACTATTTACTTTGTGTCAATTTAGTCCCTAAAGTAAAACCAGCATCGAGTTAGTGACAAAATTTTTAATGCTCGAGTGAAATGTGAGTTTAGATTGAGTTAGTAGATGAGTTTATATCGAGTCATTTACATTTTACATAACCAAATTGTTAACAATTACGTCGTTAACTTAACTTTAATTTCTATTATAGAACTAAATTGATACAATTTCAATTATACAGGGACTAACTTGACACAATTAAAAGTATAAGCACTAAATTGATACAATAGATAAAGTACAGAGACCTTTCAGTAAATTGACACAATTAAATGTAAAAAGACCAAAAAGACTATCCGGGGCAGGCAACTCTCCCAGGATAACGGTTTCCGAGATTGGAATCTATAGGCTCTAATTACAATGGAGTAACATAAAACAGAACCCATCTTGTCAAGAAATGATTTTTCTTTTTAATTAGCAATCAAAGAGCGTAGATAAAGGTCATAAACTTACAGCATTCCGAGCTCAACATTCCTAAACAGAAGGTTACACCTAGATCACTGCACTGAAGAATTTGACCTCTTCTCATCTTTCTCCCTGCAAATTGAGCAACGTATGTAATGTTTCAAGGCTTTGTTTGGCTGATAAGAAACACATTCTCAAGCCAATTGGAAAATCAATTTGGCTTATAAACAAAAATTTTGGTCAAAACTTCATTGATTTAGAAAAGTAAAAAATAATATTAATCATAATAGCTACAATAGAAGCATAACATATATAATAAATAATTTAAGAGTTAAAAGTGACAAATTTAGCAATATAGTATATGAATATTTAATTTAGGTGTAAGTTTGATTATTTTCAATCATCATTTATTTTTAAATGGGAAAAATACGGATATATGTTATATTACGTGTATCATACAGATAATATCACGAAAACATGTATTTTGCGTAATATGGAAAATTATACATGAACACCCTTTTAAACAAGAAAGTAGAAATACGTGTTGGAAATGTGTATTATACGCAATTTTTTACTAACAGAAGGAAAATGAGCTCTTACCGGTTCTAGTCTATACAACGGGCGGGAGTGAAGGACATTAAGAGATAAACCGAGCTATAGACATGCATACAATTACGTGCAGAGCTCTGTTGTTGATCATTCTCTGACCCGGACAAAACCAAAGGGCCACGACCGATTTCCCCGCCACAGAGCACTCCAGCAAGAGGAATCCCAGGAAAGTTATCCAGAATCGGGGAGCTGTCAACATTTGGCCTATCGGAAAATGATGCCCCTCGGCCACAGCAAGCAAAAATAAAGCTTCCGATGATTTCCTTGTGCTTTAACTCCTCAAGGTCTTTTGAGATGCTAGTACATGAGGACAAATAGGAGTTTGGATCAGGTACATAGAACCGAAAAGGATCTCCAGTCCTGATGTCCGTCCCACGAACGTATAAATACTCCTCGTCTCCACTGTAGAGGAAATAATCACAATGTTAATTTTGAGCAATTCTATCGGTACAGTCAAATTTACACAATTTGCTTACCTAATACAAATTGGAAAATGTCATTGGATTATACAAAAATAACTATTTAATTTTGTCTTTATAGGTTTAGTAATTTTTTTGCCTCATAATTATGTGCTCATATGTCCAAATGATATAAATGAAGCATTTCTCAATTTTGTTACAACCAAGTAGTCATATGACAAAATGTCACCACAGAACATCAAATACGACTCCATTTGGTACAAAGAAAATTCCTTACGGAAAAGTTTTGTCCTCAAAATATGTTCAATAGAGTTTTTTTTTTTCTAACAAATTTTCGTATTAGCCAAAGAAAACATATTCATTGTATAAATTTGTGTGGGGTCCACACTTAGCTAATTGAGATTGAAGTAAGATATTTGACATGAGATTATGACGGAAAACATTCTCTCCTCTGTGAAGGAAAATGTTTTCCGCTTCCATTAAGGGAAGTCAAATTTCCTTCAATGGAAGAATCAAATTTTCTTCAATGGAAGAAGATATCATCCGTATCTTTAGTGTTATGTAGCTTCGAAGAGGGCACTAACACGCCGTCACCGGATCCCATTAGAACTCCGAAGTTAAGCGTGCTTGGGCGAGAGTAGTACCAGGATGGGTGACCTCCTGGAAAGTCCTCACCCTCAGGTTGGGGGCACTAAAAAACGGCCTCTCTTCAGGTTAACACCCTAAAGGGGGAAGGCTGCGTACATTCGCCCCCCCAGACCCTGCGTAGGCGGGAGCCCTTGAGGCACTGGATATGTTCTTTTTTTTAGCTTCGAAAAGAAGATAATAGTAATAATAAAACAGAAAATATTTTATGCCAAAACAAATAAAACCTAAATAAAAGGACAGCTCATAACACAAGGCTCCTACTGGTTGGGTCTAGGAAGGGTTATGTTGACTTTAACCACTGAACTTTAATAGAATAACCTTACTGTCACCTTGATTCCGCTAAATGCAGAGGCAAATAAGAAACCTCCACGTTGGAAATAAAACGCTGTCGAAGGGGCAGAAAACCGGTACAAAATTGGATCTAAATGACGGGAAACGTATTGGTAAGATGAGATTTGGCAAGATAGTTTATAGGACGATCTAGTCAATTGCAATATACACCAAATATTGTGAATCTACCAACAAGTGTTGTGCTATGAACAATGGGAACCAGATTTAAATGCTTTTTTCCACTCCTGGCTTTTGAAGTTATCGGGGTCATAGGAGAGGAAGAGAACAAAAGAAAAAAAGGTGAAGAACAAAGTGTTCTCCAGAAACCAGAATCAAATAACCAATGTTGAGTTTCTTTTGCTTTCCCCTTTTCCTCTAGAACTTTCTGGAAGTCCCACTACAGCTCTAAAAAGACGTACCATTATAGTTACTTCCACTAATGGTACATAACGTGTGTAAATGACAGAGAAACGCCCGATGAAGACCATCACTATCAACCTCTTGTAAGTTTCTTCATCAATATTAACAGGGAAAGACTTACCAGCGATTAAATGCTGTAACTTATAGGATTAATACTGCTAGCATCAAAATGTGCTACTGCTATCGCTGAAATTTGAAACTTGAAAGTATCCACAAGGAAGGAAAAATAATACACATATGAAAAATTCTGGAAAAATTAAAAAGGAAAGCTTCATATCTCACTCTAAAACTCGGTAGTAGGCTAGAGATGTCACTGGTTTAGTCTTCTCTGAACCAATAGAACATTTTCTTCTCCTTGTAACGGCGATATACATATCAGTATCAACATGATCTTCCATCTGCAGGATTTATTACATACATGTTAACTGGGCACCAAGACGCTCAGCAACGCTGTATTCAGAATTGTGCAAGTCACCAAGTTATGCAGTAATGAAGAAGCGAGAATTCTTGAAAAGAGAATAATCATGTTAATTATAGTACTTCATTTATGATTTTGATTTCTAAGCCAAATTACCAGGAAGAAGATTAACTCCTTGTTCATTCACACAATTGTTTGAGAAACATAGAAAAAACAAAACCATTAATACTTGTTATTAATATCATGAATTTGAAACGAGGGGGAAAAAGGCAATATCAACATAACATACATACCTGAACATGAATATCATCAAGCAGTTGTTGACCATCAAGGATTTCATTTTCTCCTTCTCTTTTGGCAGTAAGCCAGGAGTTACGACTTTTGTTCTTAGCAGAAACTACTTTGTATACAGGACCCACAGCAGTTAACCCAGGCGACAGTGAAAAATGGAACTGAATCTTCCCATGTACTGCTTATCAAAATCAAACCGAACAATTATTCCGTGAATATCCAATAAGTTTTTTTGTGAAAGAGAAAGATTAAGTATGAGAAATCTGCAAGTATATTCATAAAAGAAATGTCCTCCATAGTAAGCTAACTTATTATAAAGCTCGAAAAGCCAGAGCTCAAACTGAGCTGGATCATTCAGCTAAACGAGCCGATATAAGCAGGCTCATTCAACTAAACAAGCCGAGTTCATCCTGTAAAGCTCAAGCTCAGAGACTCAGTGAGCCTAAATGAACCAATCTCAATAAAAACATATGGGCCCTAATATGCCCAATTGAGCAAAATTTGAGCCTAATCGAGCTTGAACAAACCAAAATGAAAACTTAGCTTAGAGCTCGCCAAGCTAGGTTTGAGCTCAATTGAGTCAAACCCAAGCTCCAAAGAAGCTCCTCAAGCCTTAGCTGAGCAAAACGTTGGCGAGCAAAGAATGTGCTCAACTTCGTGCATCTACACTCCGTATTGCTTCCCTTCTCCACACTCTCCCCCGCAATCCCCCTGCCTGCTGCTGTTTCCCGTTCAAACAGTTGCAGCCAAGCATGAAAGATTAAGTATTGAGCATCACATTGGAGGCATATATGCTGATGTTCAAATTTGTTTCCCCAAACACATATTTCAAGCAACATGGATAGACTGCAAAGAGGGCAACAGCAGATGCAGTAGGCAAATGAAACCAACATGACTTTTGCAGGCATTATAGAGACTTCTATGAATTATAGCTACATTTTCTACTCTGGGTCATGATGCTTGGTTATAATAGTATATTGGCTTATACGCATGATCACCACACAAAAATTCTGGCATGAGAAAAGGAAGCACTGAAGATCCAGAAAGCAGCTAATTAGGAGAATATATTGCTTTGCCCTTCTCCATGACCCAAGAATCTGACGTCCATATCATCGTTGAACTGAAGAAGGATTAGTGCAACCATGTTTGACAAGCCAGCATTTGAATGTGTTGTGGAATACTTTAAGCTTCCATAAAAAATCTACTCTTCCACTGCATAATACACTCCCATTATGGCTGGGAGGCTTAGCATATTGTTGCATGCTAACTTAGAGGACTGATGTTGTCTTTTATATGTCATTGTTTGTTGACACGTGAGGAAATTCATGGAGCCTTCTACTAAATGAAATCAATGCATTTTTCTGCCCAATTATCAATCATAGAAAGAAGGTGCAAGCCTGATGATCAATTTTACACAGGAAAGAACAAAATACCACTGGATTTAGCTTTGTCCTCTGTGAATACAAGTGCAACAGCGTCAACCGGTATTCTGGGTCCTGCTGGATTTCTGAAGATATTTCTTGAGCTATTAATACTGTTATAACGGAAATGGCAGCTCTCATTTCCCACAATAATGGTCTGAGCGGACATTGCATAATCTGCAGTGAACAAGATTATTATCAACCAAATCAACCACACACCATCCGCATATAGAAGCAGCAGATGATAACAGAGATTTCCATGATCAAGCAATCACATAATATAAAATTTCAGCAACTACAACGGTAATTCTGACGCAAGTGCACTCAGGTGTAAGGTCTTCGATTGGAAGAACAAGTTATCTCCTCAAAATTACATCAACCTAGCCATGCCCTGGGAGAGACCCACGAAAAAATACGACAATTCCCGCCAAAAGATCATCCTACAGCAGCGCAATGTAACAAGTTGGCCCTGTACCTATAATAGCAAATTTAGTCTCTTTTTTTTTCATATTTTTCATTCTTGCTTAAAGTTATCAATATAATTCCTCAATCATCTGCTTCAAAGTAGAAAAGAAGCCAGCTGTTAGAAGCACAGGTCTACCACAATGATTCAACTCACGATACATAAACGTGGCTCGGATGGAGCAAGCAAATGACTAACCTTCTATGCCTCTAACCCTCAAGTAAAGTCGATGAGATATAATTTCAAGAAAATTTCCAACACTAAATCAACGGTCCCAAAAAAATACCAATACCCCATCACCCACAATAAACATAGCCTTTAAAGTAATCATGTCAATGTGGCCAGTATAAAGTGAAAGTCTCCTAATAATCTTCTTGTTGATTTCTAATGGATGCATTGCAAAAATATGGTTGAAATTGGGAGCAAAACTCACCCATTTTATCAATGACAGGCTTCATATCACATTTTGCATCCTGCAACATCATCAGCACCATAAATTGAAGTTATGCAACGGAAAGATTGAAGCAAAAGAGAATGCATGAGAGAGTTAGAGACATATTAGACGAACAAATCTACTTCATCAATATACTCACTCCAAATATAATTATTGCATCTGGGGAAGAGTGACCTGATATCGAAGCTGAGTAATCCCTTATATCCATCACAAACTTGTCTATGGTTGCTCCCTACAAGTGTGTAATCAGTTAGACCTTCATGCTCTACATCTCAAGCAGAAATTCGTTGAAATCAATTGAGTGATAAGGTTTAAACCAGATACCTGCATTGGGCCTAAAAGCGGAATTGTACAGACTTGTAGTCCCGGTATATATCCAATGGTCAATAGAATTCCGCTCAGTTGTTCAAGGAGATCATTATCATCAACACCAAAAAGACGGAACATCGCCTATCCAAATTAATCATTGTTCAATTGCTAAACAGACATAGTTATACACAAAAGAAAGACTCAAGGCTCCCTTTGTTTAGAGAAAAGTCTTCTTTAATTTCACTGCTATCAATAACAACAACAACAACAACAATACAGTGCCTCAAAGAGGCTCCTTCCAAGGCTTTTATTTCATTGCTATCATTTCTTGTATAAGTGAGTAGCAATAATTACATAAATGGAAAATCTTTTCCTTCATAGGAGATTGACTTCCCATCAAGGAGAATAAGAAATTTTCCTTCGAACAACAACATCAACAAACCCAATGCCTAAAAGGCTCATGCCAAGAAGGGGTCTGGAGACGGTGAAATGTATGCAGTCTTACCCCTACAGGGTGTTATCCTGAAGGGAGGCTGTTTCCAAAGGGACCCCAACCCTAGAAATAAATTTTTCCTTCATGAAGGAAAATATTTCTCCCTGCAATCTCATGTCCTATTATCATTAATCTCAACTTACCAAACCCGAATCAGATACAAATTTATATAATAGAATTATTTTCCTTAACTAGATAAACTGAAACTTTTAGGAAAAAAATGTTCATCGAAAATATTTAGAGAAAAAGATTCTTTTGGAAGGAAATTATCTTCCCTACAAGCAAAAGGAGAATAATAATGTGGATGGGGAAAAAAGTCTACAAATCAGTAACCAATTGGTCAGTAGTTCGCAAGTTTTGTACGGGGCGCATGAACCCCAAAAGTATACCTCCTGGACTTCATTAGTTAGTGCATCTCTCCCGATGATTCCAGCACCTTCACATGTAATAATCGGGATCTTCAAACCCAATTTCTCACTGATCTGAAAATTAATAGGATAACAATCAAACAAGCCAGATATAGCCCCAAGCAACTACTCGAGGGCCTCAAGTTGTAGGGGGCCCCAAACACCATTATATGTAGGTTTGCTTGTTTATTTTTATAGTGATGTTAAGGCTTCAATTGCTAATAACATTAATAAGTTCTATGAATAAGTTTAAAGCATCAATTGCTATTTATGTTTTCAAAAGACATGGCATTATGTATGAAGGGCCCCGTTTACAACATTCGCTTTGGGCCTTGAAAATGTTAGGACCTGCCTGCAATCAAGGATTTTGCAGAATTGTATAGGATACCTAGTGTTTACTGTATTAATTTTTTAGTCCGCAACTTTTGTGAGATGATTTATTAGTCCAAAAGTTAGACTTATTTGATAAAAACTCCAAATGACAAACTATCATTATTTATTAGTAAACCCACCATCTCTTCTCTATTACCCTCATCCCACACATGAACCACAATAATATGGCACTACTAGAGAAGAAGAGTTGAATGAGAAGCCAATTTTACACCCTTACACATCGTCGTTCAGACTATTTCATTAAATATATATATATATATATATATATATATATATATAGCATTTGAACCAAAATATTATTTAACAAAACTCATTAACTAAAAAATTAATACACTAAACCTCATAATATTAATATGTGATTTACCCAACAATCAAGCATTTTGCAATTGTGCTGAGAGAGAGAGAGAAAGGACATACGAGATGATGAGCTACTTCTAAGTTGAAGGTGGAGGAAATGCAGAGAATTGCGAAACGAAAGGCCTATTTTACACCCACACATCGTCATTCAGATACAATAACAAACCCAGTGGCTCAAGAGCTCCAGCATGTACAAGGTTTGGGGGGTTAGAGGGATGTACGCAGCCTTATTCCTTTAGGGTGCTACCCTAAAAAGAGGTTGTATCCGAGGACCCCCAACTTGGAAAGCATAAAAACAGCAGCACATAGATAGAGAGCATAAAAAATAAAGCATGAAGCAGCGATAGCATCGTTGTCCAGATCATTTCATTAAATATATATATATAACTTAAAAACCAAAACATCGTGAAATGAACTAAAATGGTAATACACTAACCTCGTGGTACTAATATGTAATTTACCCTAACAATTAAGCATTTTCCAATTGTGCTGGGGAAGAGAGAGAAAACATACGAGATGATGAGCTATTTCCAAGTTGAAGGTCGATGAAATGCAGAAAATTGCGAAATGCGGCCGAATTGGCTCCGCAAAAACCCTAGAAACCACCTCATCCACGGCTTTCTACAATCAAATTGCACAAAATCGAATCAAACAACAATTCCACTTCAATCAGACCTCAAAATTATCATCGAAATCATCAGAAAGAGATAGAAATTACCGGAAGAGAAGGATTAAGAGAGAGCGATGAAGAGAACTTAGGGCGCGATAAGATTTGGTTGCAAACGGAGTTCCATGTACGATTCACACAGGCGGCAGATGCGAAGGATTTCGCCGGTAGTTTTGAGTTTATGATGCGAAGAACATCCTCCGATAACTGACTTTCGCCGCCGCCGCCGCTGGTAAACGGTGGCGCTTGCGGTTGCTCCGGCGGCTTTCTAGGTGTCTTCTCCATTTGGAATTTGAAGGCTTACCTTGAAATTTTTCCTGTGGTTCAAGTCAAGAACTTCCCTTTGGCTCCCCTTTTCTTCACGCATTGCACATATTTGATGTACTTATTTGCGTATTGGTTAGATATCCTGACATTACTTAGGTATCTAGAAATTTTTAAATTTTACTAATTATGTTAATTTTTGTCAAAATTTGATAAATTGTTATTGGAAAATACCAAAATTTAAACGCCATTTCGACAATATATTGGTATCTTAACTAAAATTTGATATTTTTTTGTCCAAAATACAAAAAAAACACATGATTGTAGCAATATTTAGGTAATTTATATCAATATCGATGAATATCACTTAATTTTTAATAAAAATATTGTCATGACTTATATATATATCATCATAATTGTGTATTATGTAAGCGTTCTTATGTTAGATTCTTAAAAATATTTATCAAATTCTAATATAGGGTACCTATGTGATGAAATTTTCAAACCTCTGGGTATCTGATTATATATATTGAAATGTCGGGTACCTAAGTGATAAGTGTTCAAACATTATGGTATCTGAGTGATAATTTTCCTTTATTTTATAAGTCAATAATGTATCGAGATTAGTCAATGAATGTGGATCTAAGGGGTCTAGTCTTTCAGTGTGATAGAAGGTCCTTCCTTCTCTCGTTAAAGCTTATACTTTAGGATTCCCTATCTGTCATAGACAGTCTCTAAAGTTGTCTATCATTACCCTTAAAATTTGTGGCCAGTTGAGCTAATAAAGTTTCAGGAGATAATACTCGAAATCTATAATTGAAGCATACTTCAGCACCATTTTTGTTCGATCCCCGCTAGTTAACAATGAATAATACAGTACAATTTCAATTATCAAACTAGCAAAACTACGGTGTCAAGTATATGTTCTGATAGGTGTGTTTTTAGTTAATCAACTTTCATCTTGAATTTGCTTTAGCCTAATTTAAATTTGAACCTACCTAATCAATAATTTAAAAGTTAACTTCAAATTAACTTAGTTGCCTCAGTATTTGGTATTTCGATTAATCAGTAATACTACAGTTATTAGTTACTGTGATATCTACATCATTATACATTTCAATATTTTCGGGATTCTTTTACACGATTATTGATAAAGGAGCTTAACTTGGTCATATAAATAAGTTGTGTTATACGATTAATACGCACCAAATAGCCGTATATGAAAATGCACGCACAATAGCTCGTGTATCTCATTTCCCTTTGAGTCTTTCTAAAATACGAATCATTTACTATAACAAGTGTTACAAGCACTCCAATTTATTTAAAAAATAAACAATATAGTTCTACAATATAATAAAATATAATACTATATGCTATATTATTTAGCCCGTTAAATTAGAAACGGACCAAAATCATTTAGGTAGGGAAAGGAATAAACGTTTTTTCCTCGGCTCCAAACATGTTAACCCTTATAAGAATACCGAGAAAAATTAACACAATAGAAAAAATAAAACACAGCTTAAAAATTTTCCCACCTCTCCTGATAGAAGCATTGCCACCGCCAGCGCGATGAGGGAGCAACCCCCTGTGTTCTTGTTCTTCGTTATCATCATAATCCTCACAGTCGCCGTGATAATTGCAATCACTAGAATCATAAGAAACCATTGATTTTAGCTCGGAATAATTAATACTCTCTTGAATTGGAGTCTTTGTACGTATTTTTTCTTTTGAATTAAGTTGACCCACTTTATCAATATTTTCTTCTTCACTCAATTCATCCTCTCTAAAGAGCCTCCTCCTTATTGATTCTGTTATATCGGACGCGATCCTCCTCAAATTTGTTGGCTCGTAAGCCTCAAAAGTACTAGATTTATAATCATTAGGACTGTATAAATCCGTTGATTTTACTTCAAAATCATTACCCTCTTCGCCATGAATATTAGTACAGATGCTTTGAATCAATTCTGCTTCATTGTCGCCTTTAAGTCGGCCTGCTTTAGCATTATCTTCTTGTTTACTGGATTCACTTTCTTCAAAGAGCCTCCTCTTCAACTTTTTCAATTTATAATTCTTAAAATCACAATCATTATTATCATTAAAACTGTATATATCAATCGGTTTCATCTCCGTGTTATCGTTACCTTCATGAGCGTCTTCAAAGAGCCTCCTTCCCTTCAACTTTCTTTCATCAAACACGAACCTCCTCGACACTCTTGATTCATAATTCTCAAAGTCACGACGGTTGTTATCATCAAAATTATAAGAATCTATCAATTTTACACCTGAATTATCATTGCCTTCGTGAACGCGAATTTCCTTTCGTAGTTCATCGTTTGATTGGAGGGAACACATGAGTGCCCTTGGAGAGAGGTTGGGAATTTGAAGGTTGCCAATTTGGGTTGTGTCGGGCGTGCCAAGTTGGTTTTTCGGTTTGGACTTGGTCTTAAAAGAGAGCCATAGTCCTTCAAGAGTTTCGAATTTTTGATTTAGTTTTCGTAGGGAGTTTTCAGGAGTGTTTATTTTCGGTGTTGCCATTTTGATTTTTCTTCAATAACAGGAATGCATGTAGACTAACTCCGAATAAGTATTAGGTATTTATAGTGAAAATTTTTATAATTTCATATGATATAGTAAAAGATACAGGAATAAAATAAGAATCCAACAAATAAAGGACTCTTTACTCTTCAATTTATCTTTAATCATACAGTTAGAAGATTTGAATTTTTTGCGGCCTTTATTTTATATGTAATATCTATCTTATCTATTTAAGGAGGAGTTGCTCTTCCCCTTCAAATCTTTTCCTATCATAAATCCTAAATTTTCAGAGAACTAAAATTTTAATTTTTTAAATAATTAAAAATTAAAATCTCACTATATATAATTATAATTTTTACCACCCTAAGCCAAACTTAACCACTCACTATTTATTATATATACATAAAATAACTACTAATTTCCTTGCCAAAACCTCTATGAATGATATGGGGCGTTTATATTTTCCCTTTATTTTCTCTCACCTTCTTTCTCACTTCCCTTATTTCAAAAATTCGACATTTAAAGAAGAATCGACGAGGTAAATGTAGTATGTTGGCTATGCTCAATGTGTAATAAGACTTATTTGATAAATTATTTTCACATGTGCTCGTATTTATAAATTGAGTCGGTTCCAAAAATAATGCTGAAAAATAAAAAAATAAAAAAATAATGCCAAAAAATAAATAATTACCAATCTACTGTTGAACCGCGTTTAGAAAACGCGGTTCACTCCAAAAATAACCGAATTAATTTTTTTCAGTTATAAAACGCGTCTTAAAGACGCGTTTCATATGAACATAAACCGCGTTCTCGGTTCATTCGAAGATAAACCGCGTCTTAAAGACGCGGTTCATATGTGACTAAACCGCGTCTTTAAGACGCGGTTCATATCATTGTACAAGATAAGTCTTGAAGTCAAGGACGCCCACACTCGAAACGAATTCAAAATGAAATGGATGAAATGACTATACATGAAGGGTCACACGTGAATTCTGTAAGAGAAAATGTCATAATGTATTGACATGCAAGATGAAAAAGGAGCACGAGGCTCGGTTAGCAGCTAGTAGCAGTGAAATATATCACGGTAATATTTATTTATGTTTCATTTTTTTGAACATTTATTTATGTTTTATTTATATTATTTTTTATATAGTAGTTCGTTATTTATATATATCTATTAGTTTGTTATTTATGTTGTTTAATTCATAAAGCATTATAACCGCGTTTACTAAACTCGTTTTATATGATAGTAAATCGCGTCTTCTAAACGCGGTTCATTCCCTATATAAATTTTTGTTCTTGATGCGGTTATTTTTACATATAACCGCGTTTATAAAACGCGGTTCAACAGTAGATTGGTAAATATTTATTTTTTAGCATTATTTTTTTATTTTTCAGCATTATTTTGGGAACCGACTCTTATAAATCATCTCTCTACATATTTGTTTCAAAATTTTACCCATAATTTATCTCCCCATTTCTCTTCCACAACCTCTATGATCGTATGGGAAGTTCATATTTCCTCTTTACTTTCTCTCACCTCATCTTAGGGTTTTCACTCATTCTTTTCGTATCTTCTCTTATTTCAGAAATTCGACATTCTAAAAAAAGTTTGCAAGGTAAGTCTGCTAAATTTGAGCTGGAACTTGGTTGTTTTTCTTTTTTTGTTAAAATGTAATTGATTTTCACCCGAAAATATTGATGTTTTATATGATTATAATAATATATTTGAGCCATATTAATATTTTCAACAATAATCCAACAAATCATGAAAAATGTTCTCTGAATTAAGATGCAAGGTATCAATTGTTACAGTAGTTAGCAATTTTGAATAAAAATTTATTGAATTTTAGAGTACTTAATTAATAAAAATTTTAAACTTCGGAGTACTTAAGTGATAAAACTTTTAAACCTTAAAATACCTTATTGTATATATTAAAAAGTCATGAACTTAAGTAATAAATCCCAAACGCTAGATACCTAAGTAATAAATTACCTTCTAAATATTTTATATTTACAGGGATAAATATACAACTTTATGATCTTTATCTATATCCAAACAAACTAATATTCTTTTATTTTATTCGTTTTGATCTTATCGAAGATATATGTGAATTGTTATAAATTGCAATATAACTCTCTAAAATAGTTTAGTAAAAAGCATTTCAAATCGACAAATAATAACTTAGGTACTCACATTTCAATATATATAATGAAATACCTTAAAATTTAAAGTTTTTATCAATTAGGTATTTTAAAAAAATTTTCAATCAAGTACCCTTGCTCCAAAAGTTGATAGATTTTCATTGAAAACGCTAAAGTAAAACATGGCTCCGAGAATATATTTGTATATACATTAGAATTTTGATGATTTTTTTATAAAAAATGCTGATATGATGCAAAATTTCAACAATATATAGATAATTTACAACAAAATTCAGTGAACTTATTTTAATTCATTGAATTTTTACTGCAAACATATATATATATCGTGGTCATGCACTATATTATTATTTTTGTGTACCAGTTTAATTCTTGCAAATAATCATTAAAATTTGATATATAGTACCTAAATTAAAATATTTAAATCTTAGGATATCTTATTATGTATATTAAAATTGGTCAAATCTCAGATACCAAAACGATAATTTTCTGAATTATTAATAGTTTAAAACCAATATAATCTCTCCCAAACCAAACCTCCTATTAACTGACCGGGTCGCAAAACTTCGCTGCAGAAACTCGAACTCAAGGCTCAAGCCGTGGGATCCGATAATGGAGTCGACCCGAATCCAACACAACCAGCCACAACCCGACCCGAATTTGAAACCTCCGGGCGATGAACCCGAGCTCGATCTCTACACCATCCCCCTCTCCTCCGGTAATTTTCCCTGCTTTCTCTCTCCTTCTTAAACCCTAACCCTAATCCTAACGCTAACCTTAGCTTTCATTTTCCTTGAATCTCTTTACTAGGGTTATTTGTTGAGTATTAAACTAGGCGCTGTTTGGTTGACATGGGAACTGAATTTAAAACAGAGTTGTATTTCGTAGGAATTCAATTTTTGCGTGAATTTCACACAAGAAGTAGTACACAGTGTTTGTTTGCTATGATGGGTAATAGAATTTCCTAGGAGGGGTTAGGTAAGGAATTGAATTTAGATAAGGGTTGTATTTCTTAGTAATTCAATTCCCATGTTAATTTCCTTGGAAGTAGATGGGAAATAGAATTTCCTTGGAGGGATTAGGTAAGGAATTGAATTTAGACGGGAGCTGTAATTCATAGGGATTCAATACTTGTGTCAATTTCCCAAGAAGTAGGTACAAAGTGTTTGGTTGTTATGACGGTAAATAGAACTTCTTAGTAGGGGTTATGTAAGTTACTTCATGCGGTTTAAAGGAATTGAAAACTGCTAAGGAATTTGTACTTCCCCGGTAACCAAACAAGGCAGTAGATGTCCACTTCTTATAAATTTCAATTTCCTACATTTACTTGCTGGTAATCAAATAAGGCCTTAATTGCTTTGTTAATTCGGTTTTTACAGGATGGTTCGCATGGGATTCAATCCATGATACTGAGAGAACCGCCCTAAGGGAGTTCTTCGATGGAAGTTCGTTCACCAGAACCCCCAAAATCTATAAAGAGTATCGCGATTTTATCATCTCTAAGTGTCGTGAAGATCCTTCTAGAAGGCTTACGTTTACCGAGGTGCGCAAATCGCTAGTTGGGGATGTTTGTTTGCTCAGGAAAGTGTTCAATTTCTTGGAAAAATGGGGGTTGATTAACTTCAACGCCACTCCGTCGGTGGCGGATGATGCGACGGCTGTGGAGGAGGGGTTGAAGGTGAAGGTGGAGGAGGGACCTCCGATGGGGATTAGGGTTGTGGCGACACCGAATTCGGCAAAGCCGATGGCTGCGCTGCAGGCGGTGCCATCAGAGGTGGGTGGCGGAGATGGGGTTGAGAATGGGTTTAAGCTGCCGCCGTTGGCTTCTTATTCGGATGTGTTTGGGAAATTGGGGAAAGAGAAGGGATTGGTTTGTGGGAGTTGCAAGGAGAAGTGTGACTCCAAGTACTTTGAGTGTAGAAAGGTATTCATTCTCTCTTTCTATTTGATACCGAGGCTTTTGCATTGGCGTGTTTGCATCAAGATTTATTTCTATTAATAATGTGTTCGCATTTCAGACTAAGTTATGATGACTATAGTGCCATCAGGTGTCTAAATGAGCTCATCAAGAGCCGGTTCCCGGAGGCTGGGCCTTTAGCCAAACGAGCTAAGCCTAATTTCAAGTCTGTTAAATCTTGAGCTCCAAGGCTTGCAAGTCTAAATGAGCCAACGCCAATACAAATTATGCACCTAAATGTGCTGATCAAGCTAAGTTTAAGCCTAAAGCATAGACGATATTACATTTAGATAGCTAAGTAGGCGGTTTTTGCAACTTGGGAATTAATTGAGTTGCACATAAGATTACTGAAAAAAAAACATTATATGAAATGGTCTGACAACCATCTTTACCCTTGTTTAGGAGCAGAACTACATAATCTGTTTGAAGTGCTACGAAAATGGGGCATACGGGGAGGACAAATCTACAGAAGATTTCAAGATGAATGACTCCACAGAGCACACTGGTAAACACAGACCGGTCTGGACTGAGGCAGAAACGCTGCTTCTTTTGGAATCGGTATTGAAGCATGGGGATGATTGGGAGCTCGTGGCACAATATGTGCAAACGAAGACGAAACTGGAGTGCATTTCTCGGCTCATAGAATTACCGTTTGGGGAGCTCATGTTGGGTTCTCTTGGAAAGTTTCCATCTAAGAGTGTTGCAAATGGTGAGAATAATGATGGAACTGTGCACAAGGATTCGAGTGAGACGCGAGAAAGTACTATGATAGAAGGCACTCAAGATGAACCGATCATTGAACAAGAGGAGAACGGAGGAATTGGGAGTGAGGAACCTCCTCACGAGAAACAACGAACTGATTCTTCAGATCCCGCCGAGGAACCTCCTCTGAAGGAACAACGAACTGATTCTTCAGATCCTGCCGAGGAACCTCCTCTGAAGGAACAACGAACTGATTCTTCAGATCCTGCCGAGGAATCTCCTCTGAAGAAACAACGAACTGATTCTTCAGATCCTGGCAGATCATTGATGGAGCAGGTTGGGCCTTTTCTATCATCTTCACGGTGTATGCATCCTGTACTTACTGAAAATTAGAAGTGACAAAATACATCATATAGTGTTGTGTTCATGCTTGTTTCTTGTGAGGGCTTCTAGTAAAGGGGGTTGACACAAACCTTACTTGTCAGGAACCTTATATTATATGGGTAAACAGATTCAACCTAATATGTTGAGAACGGGTTGATCTAACCGAAATCCAAATTCAACCCACCATGTTGGTTTAGTGTCCATGTTGTATTAGAGTTTGTCATCCCTGTTGACTATTCTTGTTGCATGATTTTTGATATATGCCAAACTTGATCTTATGCAATCAAAGTGGAAGAATGACCCTTGATTCCAATTAGGTGGCTCATATCTCTACCGTTGTTGGCCCTCATGTTAGAGCTGCTGCAGCAGATGCTGTTGTTTCCAATCTTTGTAATGGAAATCCCTTTATGATGGAAATATTCTACTCTGAAGACAATACTATAGTCAATGATACGAGATCTGCCAGTCTGAATATGGAGTTAGAAAGGTAAGTTTTGGTTTATCTTGTTTATATCGTGATGTTCGAATTATTATTTTTTCGTACTTTTCTTGAGTATACTTGTATGTCAAATGTTTCAGAGTCTCTCAGTCAGAGGATTCAGAAATGAAGGATGTGCCGAGTTCATCAGGTATTGAAGTAGTGTGTTTTTCTGCAAACTCTTCATTAGAAGTTGCTGTTAATGGACTAACTATAACCCCCCTTTAGATTTATACTCTAACATGCTTCCTTAGATGAATACTTATTAGGTTTAAGGCATGGATAGTGTGTATAGTCAGTTCATACCTTGTGATCAACAACAACAACTGCAGTCCCAGTGCCTGAAGGGCTCCCGCGTGAGCAGGGTCTTTGGGTGGGGGGATGTACGCAGCCTTACCCCTTCAGGGTGGGACCCTAAAGAGAGGCTATTTCCGAGGACTCCCAACCTGAAAGGTATGAAGAGGGAAGAAAGCATAAAGATCATAGAGGTCCTGGAGAAAATGAGATCATGAGAAGCACGGAGGCATGCAAGCATGTAGATAGGGAAGCAATTAAGCATGGAAGCATAGCATCAAAAGCGAAAGGCAAAAGCAATCAAGCATCTAGAGGAGAGATTATACATGCGACATAGTGCAACCAAACGAGAGAATGGAGAGAATAGGGCGTATAATTACATTAATATTAAGAGTCGGGCCTATTGTGATTCAAACTTGGACCCTCTCTATCAAAGAGCATCTAATACCATGTCAAGAAACCAATTATTCTAAAAGTTTGTTTGAACTGTTAGGTGAAAGTTAGTAAATGATTCTAGAATCTAACAATTGCCAATTAGTGGAGATGCAGGCCTTAGCTATCGTTCATATGGACACCTTTGGCTTAATTGATCGGTCTTCAACAATTAGTTGAGATTGTAGTTACGTTTACTCTTTATTCTGTTCTCAAGCACCTATGTTGGATAAGAGCACTTGAATGTTGGAAATGATTATTCGACCCTCAAATTAGGCAAAAACATAAAAAAAAAAAAACCCTTAGAAAACTGTCCAAGTGACATAGGTTTGAGTGCTTTAATGTATATAATATGTTTCCTGGCTTGAAATTTTCATATGACCCTAGGCTTGACCCATGAGCTGGCATGTGAGATAGATATATAAGCGCAAGTGAGATTCCATTCTAAACTCAATTGACATAGTCCACTATGCTTGTGTGATATATAAGCGCATGTTAGACTCGCATGTAGACATCTTAATATTAACCGACTTTTTCTCTTCTACAGAAGTTGAGAAGACATCCGTGGCAAGCAATTCGATTCCTCTCGCTCTAAGAATGAGAGCTGCAGTTGCGACAGCTCTTGGTGCAGCTGCTGCTCATGCCAAATTACTAGCAGACCAGGAAGAAAGGGAGATTGAATACTTGATGTCATTAGTACTTGAGACCCAGGTATCTGAGTGGCCTCCCAAACTTTTTAATATACAACTCCATTGCAATTCTATCCAATTTCTCAACTTCAATAGCGACCAAGGTCACATTCATATCTCATAATTTACATGCGGAGAGTCTAATTTTTTACTAATAATGGATAAAGTGCATGTGAATTCAGCTATTACAGATGTTAAAAGTTTGAACGAATTTCCTGAAGTCCGTTATTAATACAAATTGATGATTTAGGTGGTGTGTCTTGGGATGTAAATGAACCTGACACTTGATAAATTGCTCGTGTTTGAAATCGATTGCAGCTTGTCTATCTTCCTTTTTGGGGCTTGATAGCTTATCAAGGCGAGTTCGAACAGCCTTAATAAGTTTAATGAGTCAAATTCGAGCAGGGAGTATTCTATTCTCTAACATTTTTAGAGAGCTCGACTTGGTGCGAGGCTCAACCTGGTTATAAGCTTGATAATGGGATGGCAATGGGGCGGGGCGCCTCCTCCATTCCCGTACCCGCCACCCAAATGCTATGCCCATACCCGCCCCATTACCCGTCACAGGTATGAAGTGGGTACCTGTACTCGCCCCGGTGGGTACAAACCCATACCCATACTCGTCCCATAACCCACGGGTACCCATTACCCCCCCTACTCACCCGTACCCGCCCTTACCCGCTTCGTACCCGTCTTGTTACCTATGTCCAACTTATTACCCATAAATTCTTGTCTTTTTCCCTTTAATAATAACTATGAGTTCATACTTATAAATTGCATAAGAAATAGTTTATATAAAATAACACAACGGGTAACTCCAATAAATGATTATAAGGTGGGTAAATACGGGTACGGGGCGGGTACAAGCCTAGACCCGTACCCGCCCCATATCCGTGACGGGTATTGACATGTGTACCCTACCCGTACCTGTTACCCGCCTCATCTATACCTGTACCCGCCCCAAACTGGGTGGATACCCGCAGGTAACGGGTTTTACCCGCCCCATTGCCATCCCTAATAATGAGCTTGGTTAGGCTAACGAGTTGATCCAGCTGAGTATTGAACACACTAAAATCTTATCGAATCTATTTTAAACAAAGGTTCAAAAGCTCAAGAAAGCTCGGTTTGTAAGTGTTATTGAGTTTGAGTTTGAATAAGGGGCTACTCAGCTTGACTCAGGCTGTTTACACCCCACTGTGTGTCTGATGTACGTAAAAGTTTCGAGGGTTTATGTTGATTTCCAGCAGTAGTTCAAAGGGTCTGCAACGGAGCATCTCTCCTTTACTATCTGTTTACATCTTAATTTCTAAAAACTTTATGTCCTCTAAAAAATTCCTGTGAACAGTTGAAAAAATTGCACACAAAAATCAAGCTGGTAGAGGAATTGAAGCATATAATGGAGAAGGAACATGAACTGCTGGAGACACTGAAGGAGTCCCTCATTTCTGAACGAATCAACATATTGCAGAGGATTTTTAATGCCGGAATACCTAGATGGAAGGATCCTACTTCCATCAAGCCTCAACCTGGTGCTCTACAACAATAGAAACATGGTATTTGTTCTCGACTCGTGTTTCGAGCTATGTGGCAGAAAATCATTAGGTTATAAAAAGTAATTGTTTGATATGACTTCTTTACGAGCTAATGACTTTTTGTCATATACAGTAAGTACACAAATGATTCTGTATGTATGTACTTGTAGCATTGCTTTATAGAGAAGAGAGCCTCAACAAGTGAAGGAAAGTCGGGTAATTTCTTGTATTCGTGCCCACATTTCTATTGGCCAAGGTTTCTGACAACGACAACGACAACCACCCATTGCCTGTATTGACCAAAAGTTGCTGATTCATCGGTGTATTATAGCTGTAGACTACACTGAGTGGTATCCTTTACTAGAACGTCTGTTTGGTATTGTTTTTTTATTTTTAGTTTTTTCATTTTTGAGATATCAATAACTAGATTTTGCCTTTACTTAGTGGCCCTCAACTTTGCGTAAAATAGTTTGTTCTGATGTTTGGTTTTCTATTTTCAATTTTCGAGTCAAACTAGGACGATATTGATAACAAGAAGCCAAAAACCAGAAGAAATCATTTCTAACATGGTATTTTTAGTTTTTCAAAACTAAAAACGATAAATAGAAAGCGATACCGAACAGGCCCTTGAGGTACGGAAAGTGTATTTTAGAACGACATTGTATTTGAGAAAGGGATATAAAGGACATAATATAAGTATATATACAAGAACAATGTGTGTTAAAAAAAGGAGAAAGGTAACATGTTTAGAAAAAGAATGTGTTCTGAAGTCTCATGTAGTCTGTATTCTCTTTTTCTAAACATATTGCCCTTAATTTATGTTTTTGGTAAAACATATTGCCTATGTTATTCTCATAGTAAATATTATGTCACTTTTGTCCAATTTCTCAGACAAATATCCTTTTAGGACATTTTTGCCCGAAAATTTGGTGGCTAACTCCGACCCATTTCAAAGTGAAATGTGAAAGTGAAGAACACTGCCTCTTTTTTTTTTTTTTGTTAAAGAGTGTAATAATATGAAGGATTTTGCCTTATAGTATGTTGTTTCTTTATTAAATGCTCTCATTATTCATATTCTCAGTTTGAATTTCACATAATATCTAATATTAACTTGTATAGAATGTGAGTTATTTGTACTACAAGTAACAACAACAACTATAATTCTAATGCTTTAAAGGCTCCTGTATAATACTAGGTAGGGGGAAGATATGTGCAGCTTTATCCCTTCAGGGTGCTACCCTAAAGGGAGGTTGTGTCTGGAGACCCCCAACCTGAGAAGCATAAAAATCATAAAAGCATTTCAGCGTAAAAGCGTAAAAACAAAGGTATAGAGCAAGCATATAGAAAGCATAAAGCCACAATCGGGAATATAATAGCTTACAGCAATATCAAGTAAAGCGACCAGGCAATTTATATTGTCTGAATATAATTTTAGAGTAAAATTGATATTTTCTATAAAATTTTTAGTGATTTGACTCATAAGTCGATATAAATTGGGTCGATGGGTAAAATTTTATTGGGTTACTTGTATCTAATATATGATTAGAGTGTTAAAATTTACACATTAATTTCAGTATGAGACTAAAATGACACAAAATAAATCATAATAGAATTAACTGGACAAAATTAAAAAGCAAAACAGTGAATTGAAATTAAATAAAATACAGGGGGGAAATGAGGAATTTTGAAATATATAAACGTATTTTTACTAATGAACAAAAGAGGAATGTGTCAAAAGACATCTGTGATCCATGAATACACAACAGCTTTCCGCAATGTGCTTCTATAATTGCCTTAAACACATTGCCTACTATTCTATTTCTTAACGCATGTTTATAAATATATTTACATGTTAAAAACTATCAAAAGACTATAAAAATCAACGTTCTTGTACGTATTTACACATATTTGCCAACGTATTACATTCGCCTCGATCTTGTACATGATGTTCACAACACCGCAACCACGAGGATGATACTGCAGCAAACTGCGATTTGATTCCTTGCTATAATCAAAGGCATGTTGTTTCACTATCCCACATCTTGCTGAAATTTCTGCATCTTTGTCTAGAAAAAACCTTCTCTCTCTCTCTCTCTCTCAACGTACTCGCGGAGCTGATCTTCTCTGCAAAATTCGCGGCTCCTACCGTTAAAAAGTATTGAAGTTATAAGCATATCCACGTATAATAGCCCATTTTACAAGCCAATGAAAGTGTCTCAGCTGAAGCTGAACATACCTCTTCCTTTGTACCGGCTATGGCTATGTTTGGCGTGAGTTGTTAACTGTTAAGCTATTTGTTGTTTCCTGTTAGTGAATACTAGTCGTTAGCTGATTAATAAGTTATTGGTTGATGAACAAATGGGTAGGGATAAACGAGGTAAAATTAGTTGTTACAATTAGTTTATTAATGTAAAATCGCATATAAAGGGTCAATAAGATATGGAGTTAATAAAATATGAGTTAAACTCCTGAATAGCTTTTTAAAACCTACCGGTAATCGTTAAAAGTTATTCAAAACGCTAACTTACAATTTTCTTACCAAACACGTAGTTAAATTTGACCAGCCGAACAACTAAACGCCATTCAAAATACTATGAAAAAGCTCTTCCCAAATACAACTTGCATCTTCACCAAAATCCTATCTGATGAGGGTGGGTCTCGATATAATTGGTAAGGTTGCTCCATTGTAGCTTAAAATTTTATTTTGGAGCATTACGCAATCAGATGTGACCCGAAAAACTTTATTCGCTTCTGCAATTAAGCTATAACACTTCAATTCTAAAGTACGTAACTTTTATGTCCTCTAAATTCAACATGTACCTACGGAACAACTAAAGCTACAACACTTCATGAAACGTACCAGTTTCTTTTAATCCAATCTTCTGCTGTAAGCCAGTAGCCTTTGGGTGCGAGCCATGCTCGAATCTATCCTTTAATCCTTCACAAGATCGCGTTGTAAACCTAAACAAGATTCGATGAAGAAATGCTTAATACAATGAGTGATCAAGTTTCAGATTCAGATTTCACGCCAACATTAACTTTGATTTTACCTGTATAACAGTGGTATGTTGACGAGTCGACTTGCAACTCTGCAAGCATAAGAAAGCACTCAGAAATGCGAAAAATGTGAGAATCTTCAGAACATAGTGTTCTGGGGGAAGGATGGAGTAAACTGGGGTCCCTGAACTTTAAAGAAAGTGCTTCGAATTCGTCAACCTTGGGATGACCTACTGGGACGTCCTCGTGTCACCAACCCTATCAGGCTGGGGGTCCTCGGAAATAGCCTCTCACCAGGGTTCCACCTGAAGGGGTAAGGCTGCGTACAACCACCCCTCCTAAACCCTGCTTATACGGGAGCCCTTGAGGCACTGAGTATGTTGTTGCTTTGAATTCGTCAATGAAACACACATTCAATTGTTTCTATTTTTGGTAAGCGAATTCCAAGTTGCAAAAACACATATACAGCTGCCTCTACTACGATAGAGAATCCAGGTTGAGATCCCGAATTCATTTCATATGATTATTTGCCGCAGCCCGTGTGAGAACATATGATCCATATTGTGCAATCTTAGCCCTTAAATGGGATTTTTTTAAGGTAATCGGGGTTGAAGATTTGAATGTAAGGGTTCCTGTACTAGGGCCTCAACCTTGCTGATGTTTTCGTTGGTAGACCAATGCTTCATTGCATTTGATGTGGATCTTCACCAAGGCAGCGTTTTCAACTCAAAAAGCTAGAACTCACTTATGCATAAGTGTATAAATGATTCGGGTCAAGTTAAGCACCCCCTTGTTTGAACTCGAGCTCGAGTTTAAGCAGAGCTTTTACTAAGCATTCAAACATATATCTGAACTCGATTAGGTAAAATATTAGTGTGTTCCATACTCGACTCAACTCGCCAAATCGAGCCAATCCGAGCTCGTTATTGAGTCGAGCTTGCTACTGCGCTAAATTATTCGAGTTGCTATCCGAGTCATTATCAAATAATTTCAAGCTAATATTGACTGTTTGCGAGCTCTTCATGAACCCCTATCAAATTGTTCGTGAACGTTAAGCTAGGCAGCCCCTCGTTCAAACTCGGATTAATAAGTTTATGAAGCCTGCTTGAACTCTTAGCGAGCCTCGAAAATGAACATTAACATTCCTTAATCAATTTTAAACACAAAGTAGTTTCATCAAATCATTTACACCCATACTTATGCAGCTGAGATGGGGCATATACCTTGAGAAGAAGAATGTTTTGTGCTCATCATCAATTCCATGGCCATGTCAATGGAACCTAAGCATCTGTTAGAACATAAGATGTCTTGCTTTCATATCAACTCAAAGGCTCTTCAAAACAACAATGATGACGACAACAAGCCCTATGCCTAAAAGGCTCCCGCCAAGGAGGGATCTAAGGGGTGAAACGTACACAACTTTACCCCTGCGGGGTGCTACCGTGAAAGGACACTTTTTGATAGGCTCTTGAAAGATAATGAAAAATATAAAGGGGCCATAAAATTCACCTCTTTGTCATCTCTTATCCCTTGAATGATCCCCAAGAGTTCTCAAATGTCTCTAACACACACAAACACAAACTCACACTCTGCAAGACAATGCCTTGGTCTTGCACAAAGACTTCTCAAAAGGTCACTCGGTTTAATATTATTCTCACACAACTACTCTGATGAGATCCGGTGCATTAGTATTGGTATAATCCCCTGAACCTCATCACGATTAATACACTAATCCTAGTCAAAGAAAATCCCTATCGGCCCACCATCACTCTTGCTAAAATCAATTACCCGAAAGCTTCGGTTAACGGATGAAGCCCGTGAATGATTCATACTTCGCATGTCCTCTAACGCGAATGACCACCAAGCTTGAAGCGTGATGTTGCTCAAGTCCAACTCATACTTCGTGCTTGAATTATGTTTATATAGAAAGTCGAGGAGGCACTTGGAATTTGAAGACACCAGCTATCCGAAAGCTGATGACTGAAGACTCATGAATGGTTTTGTACTATATCGGCGCTTGTTATTATTGATCTTCGGAATTGTCATTGGAATGAGAATGCAACTGCTGGTATTGCCGGTGATGGCGGTGGTGCACAGTGTCAGCACTCTCAGCGCCGCCGCCGGCAGCTCGGTGGTCCGGCTGCTCGGGTTGCTGGGTCTGGTAAAGCTGGCTAATAACCCCATGCCCCTCTTGAGACAACCCAAGCTGCAACCCCGGGACCGAACCACCACCGCTACCACCATCACTGCCACCCGGCCGACCCAAAATCGGAGTAAAACTAAGCAACCCCATGTTAGCACTATTCAAACCCAACCCTTGTAGCTGCAAATTCGCTGCGCCGTAGCCCGACCCATGACTAGTACTACTCAAATTCGCCATGGATGAACCAGACCCACCTCCAAAAACCGACCCATACCCACTAACCGTAGGCCAAATCGAAGAACAACCCAGTTGAAATTTCCCCAAGTTCTCCCCGAAAGACCCCCAATTTCCTCCTCTAACGTCGCTGATTTTAGATGGGGACGCTGAGAGGAACGAGGCGGGGACGGTGCCGGTACCGGTGGCGGCGATGATGGAGGGCTCGGCTTGTTGGAGGAGCCACTGGATGGTTTCACCGTCGGTTTTGTGACCCAATTCACGGGTTAACTGAAAGACTCGCGCGGCGCAAAGGGCCGGCATTCGTATGCGGCGGCTGCGGCCGTCGACTTTGGTGTGGCGGTCCTTGGTGGAGGTGCGCTTTGGGGCTAAGTTATGTTGCTTTTTTGGGTCATCTTTGGTGGTGAGTGTTTGGTGGGGTTCTTGTTTGTCGTTGTTTCTGGGTTCCTCCATGGCTATGGAAGAGAAAGAAGAGAGAGAGAGAGAGAGAGAGAGAGAGGGTGCTTTGAGTGGTGTGAGTTGTTTTGGGAAGAAGAAAGGGGGCATCAAGATAGATTTTTACTCTTATTTGAGTAATAATATAGGTAATAATAAGAGTTACAAAATTATTTTAAAAATTATAATTTTATTATAAAGGTAATAATTTTGTTTTAATAGTAATATTATTTTTAAATTTTTAGTATATTATTTTCAACGTTAAGTTAGTTTAGACTATGCTATATATTTGTGTTATTTATAAAGTGAGCTAAGATTTTAGGCATTTTACACAATTGTTTAGGGTCCTAATTTTTTAAGGGTCCCTTCGAGAATTAATTTAATGATCTTATTTTAAAAAATGCAGATATAATACATAGTTTTTGTGATATAATGCCCACAAATATTTCAGGAAAAGGTTTTCAAATCACAAGAAATAGAATAATATGATAAAATAAAATATTATTATCAGAACAATAATAATTTTTTTACTATAATAACAATAATTAAAACACATTATATTACAAATTATGAAATGATGAATTTCCTGACTTTTGATCAAAAAAAAAAAAAAATTTCCTGACTTGTAAATAATTTTTTTTTTTTTTAATTTTAGGGTTTGGAACTTGCAATATATGTTGGGGGTAGGGGGTTACCAAAAAAAGTGCCAGCAAAATAAATGTGTAATGCAGATTGTTTGATTGAATTCCCCACCCCCAACCCCCCCCCCCCCCCCCCCCCCCCCCCTATCAATCATTGTTTGTTTTCATATATGAAGCCAACTGTACATTTCACACTTCCTACACTTGGCATCCCCTCTCTCTCTCTCTTATTATTAATTGTCAAAATCCCGTATTAGTCTTGTCCCGTGTAATGCACAAAGGGCCCGGCATAATATTGCATGTCAAAAGAGATTTTATTTCAAAACTAATTGGTAATAAATAGAGTAGCTTCTTAGGTATCTTTCATCTCTACTCCTTGATCATTGCTTTTATGCGGGTTGACTGTGATTTTGTTTATACGAGTTGCCGTTTTGTAATGCGATCGTGTTGCTAATTATCACAAAAAGGGTATCTTTCATCTCTATACGCCAATGTGGGATTCACTTATTTTTGCTCAATAGTCTGAGTTGTATCAAACCATCACGCTTCGCAACTGTTGTCTCCGATGGCTTCGCTCTATGTAGCTTTTACTCTGAATATGTAGTCATTTTTCTTTCGTAGACGGCTTCACTCTACTCGAGGTAGTTCTCTCCTAGATAGTTCTTTTCAAAACTTGGGCCCTGCTATATGTGGCTTGATTTACTTCTTTCTTTTTGCTTCATGTTTTGAGTTATATTACATAACTCATATTACATAACTCCAAGTAATCTAAGTAACTGCTTCAGGCCTTCAAATTTTAGAGACCCCAAATTTTAGAAGTTATAGTTTTTGAAATAACAATTTTTTTTTTTATTAGAAATAACAATTGTTAATACTAATAGGTTTTAAGAGAAATATTATTATATATGAAGGGATCATTTGAAAATTTTGCTTGGGACTGCAAGAATGTCGGAATCGGCCCTTAATATACGCCATGTATTATCTAGATGAAACTTTTAAATTTTTATTGATTATACTTGCACTTTCCTTTTCTAAGTAAGATGTTTCAAAATTTAAAATAAAATTAGATCAAATATCATAAATTTTTAATAGATACTTTAATATTTAGATAATATTATTATCAGAATAACAGTGTTATTATCAAAGCAATGTCAATTATTATCACAACAATAATACCGCCCTTTAAATTTGAAATAATTATTGAATTTTTTACTTTTTTGATTGAATGGTTGAGTTTAGTTTAATTTTTTTAGTTATATGAACTTTTCATTATGGGCTAATATTGGAAAATAAAGGAAAATATTTATCTTCGGTATATAGAATTTAATTATTAATATAATATTAAAAAGTAAATTTAGAAATTTATAAAAATAGAAACGATATTTTGAAAAAATATGTATAATATTGGTACATATATATTAATTATTGTGTTGGTTGGTTGATGGTATGCAAGTACCTGTACCCACTCCTGGTCCATCCACGATGAAAGCCTCTTACCCTTTTTCTCATCCCATTTCGTTTTTTTTTTAGTATAATTAGTAAAACATCGCAAGAGTGTAAACAGAAGCAGAATAAAGAAAATCAAATAAAAGCAGAAGGAGATGCCCCAACGAAACAGATCCGAGAAGGTCTATAGCAATGACTTAGATCTGAGAAGGTCTGCTCAATGATAATAACTCAAATAGAGCCAAGAGAAACACAAACGTCCAAAGCAGGCCTCAATGAGATGATGAGAACTAAAGTATAAATGAAAAACAAAAAAAAAGGACAAAGGCAACCTACAAAATCCAACGTGATAGCTGGAGGATATGAAGCACCGTAAATAGACTCGTATACCATGTTGCCTGACCCTAGGGGACCGGGATAAAAAACGTATTCGACTCTCCTTATTCAAATTGCATAACTCTTTCACCATGATTAAATCGTCTCCATTGAAACACAACCTGAGTTTCTTTCCAAACTCGTACGCTTGTTCACCAAGCATCAGCTCATCAATGACTATTTGCTCTTGATCCCCTTTGACCTTCGCTTTATCCCTCCTCTTCGATGTATCCTGCTTCTTTCCTTGTATCTAGTCCGTGTTTTATTTAAAAAAAATATAGATGCATAATTTAATAAGTTTTCATGTGTATTAACTACTTATATTATGCTTAAATTAAATAAAATATAGATTTTTTTTTATTGAGTAGTATATAAATATACGATTTTGTACCTAAAATATAGATTATATATATATATGGTGGCGTTTTTATGAGAGCGTGAGAGCTTGAGAAGGGCGAATCGTGACCCTCCATTGTAAAGGACGGCCAAAATTTGTTGAACATTAAAAAAAATTAACAATTTACTGTCCGTATCCCTTTATGGGGCAGAAAGAAAGAAAGGGTAAAGGAAGGAAATTCTTTTCTTTTTTCAATACTCAACAAATCTTGGCCGTAAATTATTATTCTTTTAATATCCAACAAATCTTAGCTATCAATTATAATGGAGGGTCAGGATTCGTCCCTCTCATGATCTTATCCTCTTATAAAAACACAATCCTAAATATAAACTTCATAATATTATGCAAGCGGAGCGGGCTATTAAGATGAGGAAATTAGTAGGATTTAATTTTGATGGTTTCGACCCACTTAAGGTGGCAGACCTGCTTGCTAATTTAGGTGGTTGGTTTTAGAGTTGAGGTTTCAGTCCAGCTCCTGTTTCCCGTATTTTTTGCCTGATTTTTCTTCAGTTGAGATCCAGCTAGGTGTTCTTTTGGGTGGCTCTGCTTCAACTTCTTCTGTCATCCTGTCTTTTTTGTTTTTGTGTCCCTTTCTTCTGTTTGGTGGTCTGGGTATGTTCTTGTTTTTGGTTGGGTGCGGTTGCTTCTTGTTGTTTTCTCACTTTTTTTTGTATCTTCTCTGTAGGTCTCCTGTTTACGGGATTTTCAAGGGCTCGTTTAGCTGAGTGCCCTTTTTTGTTGCGCGATTTTGCCGCTAATTACCAAAAAAAATATATATGGTATTATTTTGTAGTATTCTGATAATTATCGGCCATATAAACGGAATATTCAGGTGGATGCATAAATTAGGAAGAAAAAACATTTTCATTTTTCAACATTTTTTCTTTTAGTTTTGTTATATATATATATTTGGTGAATATCAAATGAGAACATTTGAGTATGATGAGAAATAAGAGCTTAAATTTCAACCATTAAATTTAAAATAAATGACTAAAGCTATACATATAAAAATACCTTAAAAACTCTCTCTCTCTCATCTTTATTTTATTTTTTTTAAATAGATATATTTTTTATTTTATTGAGTAAATGATAATGAATGGCTACAGGGAGGATGGAGTAAAGTTAAGAGATTGGATGGTTGAGAACACAACTAGATAAGATCCCTCTCGTGACAGCTAGCTAGGGTTCATATTTATACAATTTCGATATCATTTTTGTTTACAATTTAAGCTTTATTTAAAATTAAATATTATATTTTAAATCAAATTTTTAATTTTTTAGATTTTATATTTTTGACTTTGATTGACAACTGAAAATAAAAAAATAAAAATACCAGTTTTTATTTCGAAAGTGTGAACTTGATTCATCAAAAGGATCCACCAATCTAAGTTTTATCAACAACTGGTATGGTCGGATATTAAAGAACAAAAATTTAAGCTGGTATTAGTTTCATGTCAATTTTTGTTAATATTAGAGTAATAATAAAGACTTTTGAGTCTTGTTATATTAAAATTATCCTGACAATAACAAAAAAAATACCGTGAACAATAACAACAACAACAACAATCTCAGTGTCTCCAAGGGCTCCCGCATACGCAGGGTCTGGGGGGTAGATGTACGCAACCTTTCCCCTTCAAGAGACTACCTTGAAAAGAGGCCGTTTTTTAGGACCCCTAACCTGAAAAGTTGATCTGCAGCATAGAGCATGAGACCTGAATTATTGAGCAATAATTCAACAAGATAAATGCACTAATACCCAAAAATTAATTTGTCCGTTGTACAAATATGAACACACAATTAAATAAACAAGATCAATGCACTAAAATTTCAAAGTATACCAAACATTGCAAGGTAGGAACGCCAAAAAAGAATTAGTGGGCCAAAAAGCTAATACTACTAACCAGGATTAGAGAGGTCACCATAGTCATAGTGCTGAAGTCAATGCCTCTTAACTTTTCTCTTTCTTTCTTTTTAATTTAAATATTAAATATTATTACAGTATAATCTCGATAAATTAATAATTTCGATTAAATAATATTTCTGGCCGATCTCAACTTGGGATCAATATGGTAAATAATATCTTGATTAATTAAGAAATTTTTATAGTCCGAAGGGTATTAATTGATCGAGGTTATACTGTATTCATATGAAATGAGTACAAAAAAAATATATACGTCAAAAAGTGAAAACAAATAAATATATTCATAAAAACGAGGGGAATAGGGGGCCTAAATTTTAACTACTGAATTTGCTAACAGTTAGAAGTCTAAATTTTGAGATACCTTATGTAGCTTGATAACATCAATTTTGTTAGTTTTTCACAATGGGACCTGAGTCTCTTTAGTTTTTCTCTTCGGGAGAATTAATTTAGGGTAGAGTGTAACACATTTTATTGTATATGTTTGCTGGGTTGCTAGTTATTCTGTCCCGTTAAAAAAAAAAAAAAAAAAGATTTCTAAATTGGCCATCGAATTTTTGGGCCAATTCAAAGCTTATTATGCACTTTGCCTCCTTAAATAGGGGTGTATTTGAGCCGAGCCAAGCCTGCTAGGCTCGAGGCTTGCCGAGCTTTGAAAGTTAGACTCAAGTTCGACTCAGCTTGATCTAAGCTCTGCTAATTTCGAATTAAACTTGCAATATTTTGGCTTATTTAAACTCAATATAGGCTTGTTTGGGTCGTTGAATCTCGGGCTCAACTCATTTAGGCTTCAATTTAGCTTCATTGGGCAATATTTAAGTAAATATATTACATTAAAAAAAGCTTGCTTGAAAGAGGGTGACCTGTCTGCCCCTTTGTCCTGTTTGGTTTGCCCTGAGTCCGAGTCTTGCGTTGTGAGTCCTTTGATCGGTTTGCCCTATTTTATCTTGTTTGTAGCCCTGTTTGTTTTGCTGTTGTTTTTCTTTTTTTGTGCCCCGTTATTGAGCGGGTTTTCTCAGGGCTCGCTTGTTCGAGCGCCTGTTTTGTTTCGCTATATGGTCGCTAATTACCAAAAAAAAATTAAAAAAAGCTTGCTTGGCTCGTTTAGGATCACGAACCTACGCACTCGAGCTTTACTAGGCTCGGGCTCAGCTCGATAAACTAAACGAGCTAGCTTGGCTCATTTACGCTCCTACTCCTTAATATAGCTTATAATTCCACGGCTTGACTCAAATGATTATATTGTGAAATTCACGTTGATCCTTAATTTAGCATATACAGTTGCCATTAAAGCAACATTTTGAGATCTGAATTCATCTAAAGTTAATGAGTGGAATGAGCTATTAAACTTTTACGGTGATCTTTTATTTTATAGGGAGTATACCGCTTAGGTATTTTAAGATGTGAATATTTATCATTTACGTACTTAATTTCCATCTTAATTAGGTGAATTTTTATCGAAATTTGACGAATCTTAAATGAAAATTACTAAATTGGTACATGAATGCCACAATATAACGTGCCACGGCAATATTTTCCAGCAAAAAGTTATTAAATTTCAACAAAAAGTCACCCAGTATAGAGCGAATTATTTGTACATAGTCAAAATCGTGCTCACTGTACCTTTTTGAATCCCAACAAAAGGTACCCAGATTGTTAAATTTTAAGATGCATAACTGATAAAGATTTTAAATTATAAGATATCTCATTATATATATTAAAATTTGCACGAAAATGATTAACGAGGGGCTTTCTGGGTAGGTTGAAGGAATAATATATGATAGGGGGGTGATAATCAATGCAAGCATTAGTGATAGGTTTAATCATGCACCATAATCTTATGTGACGTTGTCACCATTATTTTATATTTATCTTCTTCAAACTAATTTTTGTTTTCATGGAGGATGTCTTCTTCTCAATTTAATGCTTCATTTCATGATTAATCAAAAATCGTATTAAATATCATATAATATTTTTTTTATACACACACAGCCAAAGAGGGCACCAACACATCATCACCGGATTCCATTAGAACTCCGAAATTAAGCCTGCTTCGGTAAGAGTAGCACCAGGATGGGTGACCTCCTGGGAAGTCCTCACCCTCAGGTGGGGGGCACTGGGAAACAGCCTCTCTTTAGGTTAACACCCTGAAGGGGGAAGGCTGCGTACACCCGCCCCCCAGACCCTGCGCGTAGATGGGAGTCCTTGAGGTATTGGGTATGTTCCTTCCTTCCTTTATACACACACATACACACTTTTTTGGGAAAAATATTGCACCCAAGTTGTCACTAAGTCTCCGTTGTTTCAATGGAGGACTTTTCCTATTTCAATTCTTATTACTTCCTTGCATGACCTTATAAGAACAGTAAAAAATATGAAAAATATTTTTCTCAATTATGAAAAAATTAACATTGTGATGCAGGGATTGTCTTGTCTTTTTAACTATATTGATTGTACTTTTTCACCTTAAAAAATAGTCTCTTGTTAGGGTATCACCCTAAAGGGGTAAGGTTGCGTACATCCCACCCTTCCCAGACGCTGCTTATGCGGGAACTCTTTAGGCACTTGGCTTGTTAAGTTGTTATTGTTGATTTGCTGTGAAAAATGATTCTTCACGTAAACAATAACATGTGATCGAGGAAAGCTGATGCTGGTTGTTGGAATATAAAACTATTTATGGATCTTTACTCATCAGTTTAAGCTTTTGAGAGGGTTGGTTATTTGACATGGTATCAGAGTCTTATTGACCAAGAGGTCATGGGTTCGAATCCCAACAGTCCCCACTTTCAATATGTATATAATTTAAGCACAAGGTATGAGGTTGACCTGTGTAACATCCACGATTCAAGCCCAATTGGCATTCCCGCAAGGGGCCATGTTATAATATAAAACTATTCATAGGCCTTCACCCATTAGTTTTTGAGAAAGTTAGCTCCTTGAAGCCGGTCCTTGTATTTTTGGGGCCTTAAATGAACGGTTTAAATAGGGTTGTTTGTATATAATAAAATTTCTCTTAACAATTCATACTAATAAAATAAACTATAAAATTTTAATTATAAAATTCTAAAAATACAGTTCTTAAAATTTGGAAGCCTGAAGCGGTTGCTTGTATTACTTCGAGTTATGTCTGACCTTGCGCAAAAGCGAACATAAACTTTAAAAGACGATCATTTAAACATATTATATTTAATATTATACGTGACAATAATATATAAAATAGAATATATATTATTCTTATGTATAAATAAAAATAGTATATGTATATTTATATGTATTTGTTTCGGTATGAGTTGTGAACTGTGATCAAGGTGACTCCAAAAAGGGAGACACAAACAAACCCCACGAGCCCAAACCCGGGCCCAAGCTCAGGCCCATCTCTTCCCTTAAAATGAAAAAAAAAACTGGAGGGAAACGCACTTGAATACACCCACGCGCGCAGACACACGCACACACACACACACACACACACACACACACTCTCTCTCTCTCTACTGATGCGGCGGCGGCGCCGCCTGAGGGTGGTCTCCTCCTCCGACGAGGAAGACGTCATTCAACCACCACCATTGCCGCCTCACCAAGGAGGCGCGTCTGCCGACGCGGTGGAGATCGAAGTCCCCTCGCAAGATCCTATCCCCAACATCCAATCCGTAACCCTAGGTTCCGTTGAAGTTGAAGTGTCCGACGACGAGAACTTCGTTGACGTCTCCGATAATCTCTCTCCACCGTCTCCTCCACCGCCTATGAGCAACAATCACTCCATCAATGCGTCGCTGGATGGTTCTGGAAGCTTGAATACGAGCCCGTTTATGGAGTCTGATTGTGCGGTGAGTGATCATTTGAGAAGATTAGGGTTGAGGTTGAAGAGGGAGTGGTTGGATTGGTGCGTTCGAGGGTTGGAGAGTATGGTTCCGGGGTTCTCAAGGTTCGATGTGGGAACAAGATCGAAGCTTTGTTTTGGGGAGTTGTTGTATTCGGACATGAATTACTGTGGTGCAGGTGTTCTTCCTCAAAGGGTTCATGCAATGCATCTTGTTGATCTTGCTGGTCCCTTTGTCTTGCAGGTATACGGCTATTTTTAGTGCAATGTATCCATCTTTATGTTATTTCTAGTGACAGTTATTCTCATTTAGTCTATTTTGAGTTCAATTGATTGTTTTCTAGTTGCTGAGAAGTGGTTTGGCCATTTGAGCTATTTTTGTGTCCTTGGTATTGAACAAATGTACCAAGTGATTTATGGTTGGTTGAATCAATGAATTTTCCGATTACATTGTGAGAAGAGAATACAAAGTTTTGAAGTATTATTGTAAGGCTAGAATTTGTTGTTTGTGATGCAAGTAAAATATATATATTTTTTTAAAATTAATGATGCAAGTACAATAGATCAGACTATCAGAGGGAGAAACAGAGTCAAATTAAGAGGAAGAATGAATTGAGATTACAAGAAAAAAGAGCCTAAGGCTTAGAGGGAGATCGAGGACAAGGAATTGGGAGAATTTGAGTTCCTTTGCTGATAGCAAATGGAGTGATTGCAATGCTATTTGTAGGGCTCAAGCCTCCATTGACTTAGTTTGCAGTCTACATAGCATATTTAACAAACTAGCTAACTATAAGTGACAACTAAGCATACTGACTGTATCCACTGATTTATCATAGGTTTTTTTTTTTTTTTTTTTATTGATGTCTAAGCATTATTTCTGATCAGAATCTTTTTACGGACAGATTGCTTTGTGCTACATGGAAACCTTCAGCTAGAATTTCCCTTCATTTCTTGTTACTTGCCTCTTTGAATGTGATCTTGGCCTTGAATATGAGGCTACTCAAAGCTTGTTTGATTCAACTGGCAGAGATTAGCCCTCTGGCTTGTATTTGTATGACATGATACAAGGTTCATTGTATAAAATTGGAATCTTCTCAGGAAAAACTAGGATTCAATTGTTCTATATTGTTCACCTACCTGGTGATATGAAAAAAAGCTTTAACCTAGCATTTGTTTTTCTCAGGTTGATGAGGTAGTTAATATCAGTTGTCCTCTTCGAGAAAGGTACAAGAATGCACATTCAGGGCACAAAAGATGCCTCAAGCTGTCGATGACTGATGGTGTTCAGCGTGTATTTGGCATGGAGTATAGGCCTATCAAACATCTTGAAGTTTCAGCACCTGCTGGGTTTAAGGTTTATTCTATTATCCCTATAAGATTAAGCGCCCTCCTGCCAACACCATATTCTTAGTTCCTGCATGGTTGCCTGCATATGTTAATGAGGAAATATTGCTTTGACAGTTCTGTCAAATGTCTCGGTGAAAGTTAATGCAAAGGACCAAACCAATAAAATTTGCACTTGTATTGCCAAACAACTGAAGTCATTTTATTATACTATGATAGCTGGATACTATGATGTCTTACTAAAATGTTGTATACAGTCAAGTAACAGGTTCCATATATCAAAACTGTTAATCATTACATGCCTCATAGCTGAACCAAGGTCTAAGATGTAGAAATATTTTTTCAAGTATTCTTCATGATATAAGGTACCATGAGACATTGTTTCTTGGAAATTTACTGCCTTTTTCTAGTACGAGTCAGTGTTAGTCTACTATTTAGTGGCAAATGGATTCATATTCAGTTATATTAGTCCTTGATAAGCATTGCATCTGCTCCTTCTGTTTTTTTCCCCTTTTTTGGCATTTATGTCAAATATTTGAGGAAACGGAATCTTTCCTCTCCTTTTTCTTATCAAATTATTTGGCATGCTTTCTAATATAATAACATGCTGGATCTTTCCTATTTGTAGGTTGTGATACAGAATGTGAATGTACGG
Source organism: Simmondsia chinensis (assembly GCA_018398585.1). Lineage (NCBI taxonomy): Eukaryota > Viridiplantae > Streptophyta > Magnoliopsida > Caryophyllales > Simmondsiaceae > Simmondsia > Simmondsia chinensis. The sequence goes on along the minus strand of JAGTTD010000012.1, from coordinate 253,487 downwards.
CGCGGGCTTTTGATTCTAGTTCCCGAGGTAATTGAGGTTCTAGGTGGGTGTGTTGAGGAGTTCGAAGCAGCGAGACAGAGGGTTGTTCATGAAGTAAATAAGCCTCCGAGGGGAAAAAGGTTTGGGAATTTTCATATTGGTTCACTCTTTTCCATACTGTCTGTCATTTTTCTTGGGCTTACGTGCCACATGAAGTGTGTCGCCTGGTTGAGTGTTTGTTCCTAATTTCAATGTGTTGTCAGTAACAGAAGTATATGATGCTCTGAGTCCCTAATATGGGGTTGTGTTGCATTAACGAAGTCCTGGCAACACATTAGGGTACTTAGTTAACGATGTCCCTAATATATTAGTCCTTGAGTACCAGTTCAGGACTTTGAGGAAGGCCGTAGTTGTTCCTGTTTGGTACTTAATTTTGTAATTACCCATGGTATTGCAATTAACCTTGATCTCTTTTTCACATGAATTTTCTGGCACAAATTAGTAAGAAAGTTCCAAATTTAAATGGCGATATTTGAATTTATTGTAGAACTTTTTGGGTCCTCCTAATGAGATGCCTAGTTTGCTTCTTATATGTGAAAAGTCCAAATAAGAACATCCATGCCCAAACTGGTAAATTATACCAAAAGGGGTTTTAAGATTTTCGTTTTAAATTTATCCAGAAGTTTCAGAAAAATATCAATCTATTTCTTTCAATCACAACCTTGTTTGTTCACATTTTGATCTCATCTCATATCTCTGGCCAGATCCAGGACAGGGGTAGTTCCTCCTTTGGCAACTAGAGCAACTTTGGCTGCATGGCCGGTGAATAATTCTAATGATAATCCAACAAACACCAGCAGTTCTACATTACATAATTCAGCTCAGTTTAGTGCAGAAACTTCAGGTCAGCTGTTCTTATTGGGCTTTTGATATTTGGTTAATAGTATTTGTAATGCTACCGTGGTTGCTGCTGGGATCTGTGAAACTTTTGCTTGTTTAAGATATTTGTTAAGCTGTTTTTATTGTGATTTTCGACATTCTGGTGTTGGTTAATGCTAACAAGTTTTCTTGCTGGTCTGATTGAGATTCACTAAATATGGTGACCAACTTTGAAATGCCTTACGTTATCTCCTCTTCCATGGACGATGCATAATTCTGAAACATCATTTCTTTTGGTTGTGAATGTTTCTGCAGGTCATACTTCTTCTGTGGCCCATAGTAATAGAACGATTGGAGGAATGGTGGACCTTTCTGCCAGAAGTGAAGTTGCTGAGCTCGCCTTCAGAGAGGCTAGCGAGCTTCCAACAAGCAGAGAAATGCCTGCGCCTCCTATTGGCAGACAACCTTCTGAGCGACCTAGTGGACGCGAAGCTACTGAGCCCACTACAGATAGAGGAAGTTCTGAGCCGATGTTGGTATCTGTTACTGATGCAAACGTTGAGGATGTTGATGTGGATGACTATGTGGAACATCCATTCGTATTAAGGGGAGACAAAGAGTTACCCTTCACTTATTTGGCAAGTCTGTCAGCCAAGTGGGCTGCAATGAGGGGAAAGGAGACTCGAGTCCATGGAAAGATAAAGGTATAGTCTTCTCATCACTAACTTTGCAGATAAAATATACGTATTCTAGTAATATTTAAGATATGCACACATCCATTGAAGCATTTGTATCATCCTTTTTGTCTGTTTTTGGCCATGAAATGTACAGTTTGCGAAAATGGGTGTCCCGGGTTCTATATAATGGGTTGTGGCAGCCTTGCTTGGTTTTTTGAAGGGATATGAGTTACTTCTACGTGTGAAGTTTATAAATATTTGAATGAAATGCCATACAATCAATAATTTCCGTACCTTTTTAATAGTTTTCAACGTATAAATACATTTATAACGATGTTTAGTAAATAAAATATCATATGTATGGGTTATGGAGACCATGGCAAGAGTATTATTTAATGACGGTTAGTCGTGTAATGGCTAACTTAAAGTTTTGTAATAACCTTTATTTGATTCTATGCTAATATATGATGAAGTTCGGGAACTCTGATGCTGTTGTATACCTATATGCTGACAGCGTTTGTATTAGATGTGACGACTTTCATGCGGCATTGATAAAACAGTGGCCTGAAAGGGATACTGGGTGTTGCCAGGGGGGGAAAAAAGTACTTGGAACTAATGATGTATAGTGATTGGCATTATTAAGAGATAGTGGCATAAAAAGGATTATCAGCTGATGCTAGGAAAGGATACTTGGAATTATTGACTAATAGTGATCAGCATTGTGATAATGGGATATTGTACAACTCTCCTTGAGCGGTCTCAATGTCTTCTGCCGTTGCTTGTCTTCCCCTGTTTTTGCCTTGCAGGGAGCTTCCTTTTTGTAATGGATTGGGTTTGGGGAGAGGGGGTTTGAACCTTTAATCTAGGACCTCTTGTCCTACGGCTCAAGCTCAATATTGTTTTATGATTGAGCTGAAACCTCGTTAACTCTTTCTTTTTCAGATCCAAATCGTTAACTCTTTCTGATACATAACGGACTAGGTTCATAAATAAAATGTCTTGTCTGGACTTTTGCATTAAATGCCCATCTTGCCATATCATTTTGGTTCTTGATTTCATTTGAGATAGTCAAATTATAAATAATCAATGGTATAAGAAATGCTTTCTTGCATCATAAGCTCCGAGACATCAAGTGGACTTGTATTAAAAAGTACTACATATTTTTTTCTTTTTTTTTTTTTTTTGGGCTGAAAATATTATGTAGTTTGCATGCATGATTGTCAAATGTTATTTAATTTTACTGAGACATTTCCATGAATTTATAGTGCTTTTTGACCGGTGTCAAGGGGTTCCAGTATAAGCAGAGGATCACCTTTGAGCTTTTGGTTTATGTTGATGATGGGAGCCTCATATCGGAGATTCTTATTCACCATGATGTGAGTTGATCTTAGTTTCAGGGATTATGATTCAAACATATCAAATTAATTTCTCTAGTTACTGCTTTATTTCTTATTCATTTCCCCCCAGGTTGTACAGAAAGGAATTGGTTATTCTCCAGAAGAGGTCACTGCTGCTCTTACTTCCTCGGACAAAAAAAGAGTTGGTGAAATGAAGGACACTCTTAAACAATTTCAGATCTTTTTAGTAAACTTTGAGGTATAACCCTTGAGGGACCTGCTGATCTTCTCTCTCTTCTACTCTCGTAGTTGATTAGATATTGCTATGATTGTACAATCTAATAAGGCTGTTGCATAACAGATTTGAAAGTAGCTGTTACATCGATGATACTTTCGTGAACATTCCCATAATGCAAATGTATATGTATTATATTTAGTATAAAAACATACTTATACACCGGATCTCATTAGAACTCTGAACTTAAGCGTGCTTGGGCGAGAGTAGAACCAGGATAGGTGGCTTCCTCATGTTGCCAATGTTGGGGGTCCTCGGAAGCAGCCTCTTCGCAGGGTTACACCCTGAAGGGGTAGGGCTGCGTATATCCACTCCCCCAGACCCCACTTAGGTGGGAGCACTTGAGGCACTGAGTCTGTTGTTGTTGTTGTTGTTGTATTATAAAGACATACTTATAAATGCATTTACATGTTATATCAAGGAGGAATCAAAATTACTAGTTGTATGACACTTCGTCAAATTTTTGCAAACGTGTAAATCTTATAAGCAACATGCGTTAGATGAACTCAATGAGACCATTGCACCCCGTTACATAATGTCTGCCGCACTTCGCTTTCGTAACTTTACAACCACAGTGGCGATTTGGTTCCACCGATGACTGATAATCTAATTGTTGCTTTACCTTTGTCCGGTTGGTTAAATCTTATTTGCTCATCCCTTCCAGGGGACAATGGTCGTGGAGATGAATGAGACTTCAACTGTCCCTGTTGCCCTTGAGATGAGCCAGGGTTGTCCCACCTCAAATGCGTGGTTGCTTTTACATAGGCTGAAGCCTCTTACTTCTGATCATCAGTGCCAGAATAATCAGTCAAATCCTATCACCTTGTCCCCTTGAGTGGACGACTGTTTGTCCCAGCTTTGGGGATTGACCTGGTTTCATCCTTCCTGTTGTTTCATGCCGTTTTGTGGCTCTGTTTGTTCTTTGTTCTGTTGGGAGTCTCTTCCTTGGATGGAGCTTGCAGAGTGGGCATAAATGGGGGAGTTGTGGACAGTCGTGGATGGGCGTTGGAGGCACTGTAGAATGCAGAAATTATGGTCATTTTTCCATATGGTTTGAGTTGAAAATAGTGAAGTGATCTCGCTGCTCCCGTGAACGTGAGCTTAACAATGAGGCCAAACCTCATAAATATCGTGTCTATTCTATACGTGTGTTTTTGGTTGCATAATTGTGGGTTAACGCGTTATCCTCAGTGCATTAGAGTACTGTTGAAGTCCGGCTCAGTAATTTCAAACCCCAAGGGTATGGGAGCTTGCATAAGGCACTGAAACAATCTGCACCAACATTTCAATTGATTCTCAAGCAGCCAATTTTCTAAATGAGAGTGCACTGGGTGTTGATCTTGCAATGGATATACACTTTCTCAATCTTCATCACAATTTACAGCTTCTGACTCTCATCCCCCTTGAAGTTCCGAGTGAAGCCATGATGCACGGGACACTGGTTAGCCGTCCAAGGTACTTTCATACTTAAACCACTCTATACTTTCTATATGTTGTTTATTTTTGGATCACTGCATTGCTGTTAATATTTTTTATCTGTTACAGGCTGATGAATCATCCTATTTGGGGTTGAAATTGATATTTTATCATTGATAACTCTAAGGATTGAATTGTATAGTAAAGCACTTAGCTTTGATGCCTCAAGAAGCACTAGGTCTAACGTTCGAATAACTATTAATCAAGCATAGATAGTTCCTTAGACCACACCCTGGATAACTTATCCGTAAAACCAAAAGATTGTGGTGCACATATATTGACTTAAAACACTTTGGTTACCAGTTGATTTAAATTGCAAGTCATCTTGCTGGCTGACAAGTCTAGCGATTTAACATTGCTTAAAAGTTTTATGTAATGAATACATAAGCAGTCCGTCCTGTAGTGTTTGCTTTACATACCAGCACGTGTTGGCGTGTGATTTCATTCGTTGACAAAATTTATGTCCGTTCTTTTGACAAGACTAGAATATAGTGCCCTGAGGTTTTACGCTAGTAGTAAACACAATCAATTAAAACTTTAAAACAAAAGGTCCTATTTTCAAATAGGCAACCATACTTTCCTACCAAAAAGAAGAGACTTAGAACATAGCATGGCCTACTCAAAGATTCGGGGAAACAAACAATGACCCTTTGGTCCAGTAACAAATTCAAGAGTGCATGAAATAAAAGGCTTATATCCAAATCTCCAGCCTCGCTTACATAAAAGAGACTTAGAACATAACATAACCCAGTCATAGCTCTGGGGATTGTATTGAAGGTGGATACATGAATCTTTTTGCTCCAGTGAGATCTAATATCTTCTTACTTAGCGTTTCTGTTGGGGGCGTGTCCCGCCTTGTCATCAAAAATATGCGGTTGCACCAGTCCACCACCTCTGGGAGAAATGCTTTCCAAAACCACGTTACCTTGATCCAAGGTGGTTCCGCCAAGTACCTGTCTCCACGGCAGGCACTGTCCACGATCGCTTTTGCACATTTTTCCACTGGCTCTACAGGGAGTGCACTTATTTGTACCTGATATCGGTCAGGTCTTAGAAAAGCGGAAAAGCGTTCCGAGTCGAGTTTATGTTTAGTTAGCCATGAGGTACAGATAGCAGTGGCAAATGTATTGTGTTAGGTTGATAAGTTAAGAATGCCTTGAATGAAGGTTAGAAACAGATACTTCAGGATGACCTCATAAACTCTTCCTTTTAGTATCATTTTTTGATTTTTATTTTTGGCATTTGAGAAATGATAGACCAGTCAAGGAAATGACTTTCTGTTTTTGATGTTTATCAATATGTAAATAGGTTGGGCGAGAACTGGAAACATGCAATCAAAGCAAGAATGGCGCTTGTTTTGGTTTCTCAAAACCAAACGGGCCCTAAATTAATTCAGCTGTGGTTCAAAGCTGCATCCACTGTTTAGCAATTGAGCTGCTAACTGCATATTTTTATCTGCTTCTCGCTTATGGAAGATGATCTTCCACATGTAAACTATTGTTTCTTTTTTCCTATTCATTTTTTTTATAATACCGGCGAGAAAAGAATGTTAGAAGTTTCTCCCTGGAAGGGATTTCTAATGCATTAGCGCCTACAATAAAGCCCAAATCTGAGTTAGGCTGAGAAAAAATGTGGGCCACAACTGACATTATGACCTTGCTTTGCAACTTAGTCAACTGTCAAATTTGCTTTCCCTATTCATTTGGTAGGTCCACGTGAGACTCGTTGGCAGAGAGTATACTGATAGAGGAGGCTTACATCTCTAATAACTTGATCCAATTCCAGTCTGCCTTCTTCGTTGAGGAATTTGCCTTGGCTCATCTCTGACTCGATCAACCCTGGAGTCACAATCGTAATTCCTATGTCTTTCCCAAGTTCAAGCCTTAGCGTCTCATAGAAGCTTATCACTGCCGCCTTGCTGGCCTGCACCCAATACATGGAGTTAGAACTGAGCTCAGCGATGATACAATATACTTACTGTATGCAGTTTAAATACCTAATACACTTGATTGGAGTATGGGAAGACAATGCCTTAATGCCTTTTTATGTCCATAAAGCTCCATAGTATCTTAGTTTGGTCCATATAATTTCTTTTGTGCTTCTTGTTAATTTGATCTGTCTGCATCACCTGCCTCATGCCTCATTTCACAACGACGAAAAAAAAAAAAAAAAAAGGAATGGTCCCTTAAAACACAGTTGGTCCAGGTTTGAAAATGGACCACTAAAGTTTCTATTCAAAATTGCACGGATTGTGTTTTTCCCTCTTGGACGATGTGATAAACCGAGTTGCCAAACTCCATGTATTTTGGTCTTTCTTTCATGATAGGCTAACGGAGGGACCATAGTGGTTGCAACATATATGTCAAGGTAGGAGTGTAAATGAGTTGAAGCCGCTCACAAGTTCTATGAGCGGCTCATCATAAAGCTAAAAGGCTCACCGTGTTTTGAGCTCAAGTCGAGCCGAGCTGGGTCATTTAGCTTATCGAGCTGAGCCCGAGCCTAGTGAACTCGAGCTTGTAGATTCAAAAACCTAGATAGTATATTTAAATATAATATATTAGCTTAAATATGCCCAAACGAACCAAGTTTGAGTCTAAATGAGCCAAGCCTGAGCTTAGAAAGGGTTTTGTTTAGAGCTTGTTGAACTAAGTTTGGAGTCAATCGGAGTCAAGCCCGCCTTTGACAAGTCAAGCCCAAGCTTGAAGTTTTTGAGTTAGGCCAACCGTGAGCCAACGGGGCCTAAGGCGAGCTTAATGCAAACAAGCCGAGCCTCAAATGGTGAGCTCAATCTCCAGCTCAAATGCACCCGAACTATATTCACCATACATGTAGCGGTGTAAGATACGAAAATGGGACTTAAATGCTAATGAGAAATTTTGGTGTGTGCTCTTACAGAATAAAAGGCGAGTCTTGTAATGTGCAACCATCCAGCAGCAGAGGCAATGCCAATAATCTTGCCCTTGCTGTTCCTGAGGTGTGGAATTGCAAAATAGGTACTATATACCGACCCCCAGAAATTGGTTTCCTGCAATTTGCATTTTCTCAATTATGGAGACATTACAAATTATTATTTTTTTTTTCCCCCTGATGAAGTGGAGTTGATGGGTTTACCATAACTGGTGCAGCATTTTTTATATCTCTGAATTCTTCCACCATGCTTTTTGTGGCAATTCCGGCATTGTTCACTAGATGGTCCACTGACAAGGACAACAGAGGAAGTTTCATCAGCTTGGGCCGCTAGATTATGAATATCAAGTATTTTCCGAACATAAGAAATTTCTAAGAGGTCATTATTCTATACTTGTTTAAGCCTCTATTGGTAAAATTCACGTATAATATATGTTTCGGATATGTACCTATACTTTTATGTTTAAAAAGGGAGTTTACGCATCATTGCTATTAATACTGTAAAACACTCGTTGTCTTAATGTTATCCAAATAATCCGTGTTCAATTGGCTTGGATCGGTGCAAAGTGATCCAAAAATGTTTTATATCTGCAATCTTCATCCTTTGTCCGTGTTCAACGGACTATATCCTAGTAAAGATCTATACGTCAACTGGTCCAGACCCGTATTTCTATACTCAAGAGATGTTCATCTTGAACCCAGATTAGATTAGACCTAATTGTAGGCCTATGAAGGCCTACATTAATCAACGACCAAGAATCAGTTCGATCTGATCCTGGACCATATAACCCGGTTTGGGCCACACTTTGCACATCGTACATGCATTTATCAAAGTGGTCACTGATACTTACATCTACCAAAATGACTAACGGTTTGCTGAATGAACCTCTGAGTGGACTCTGAATTGGTAATATCAGCAGGGAAGACGATGACTTCGGGGGAGCCAAGGAAGCGGGCGGTGTTGGCTACTTGGTGGAGGCGGTCCTCCCTTCTAGCAACAAGGGACAAACAAGCTCCTCTCCTGGCATACTCGTATGCAAGGTGCTGCTTTCTCAACCCACCCAGAAATTAGAGGTACGTCAAGCCTTTGAATTTCATGAATAATGGCAAAATTTATAGAATAAGGACGTAAATTAGTCTAGTTGACCTATGAACTAGCTCTTTAGAAAGCTCAAAAGACTATTCATTTCAAGCTCGAATCGAGTTAAGCTGGCTAGTGAGAGCTGGAGAGGAGTCGAGCTAGCATGTTTGCCGAGCTAGAGCCTAGTAAAACTAGAGTTTTGAGGAAAGCAATATTAATACTGAGCTTAAATATGCCTAATGCAGCTTAATTAGAGCTTTAGTGAGCTAAGCTCATGCCTTATCGAGCCCAAAGGAACCTAGATCGAGCTCAAATAAGCAAGCAAGACGAGCTAAGCTCATAGTTTATTGAATTAGGCCCGACTGCAATTGAGTTAGCCTAGCTAAGCTTGAGCTGAAACCCTATTGGCCCAGTGTCAACTTCAAGCCGTACTAAGCGAAATATTGTCTAGCCAACCCTAAGTCCTTACAAACTCATTCTAACTCGGCTCATTTACAGCCCCGTTACATAACGAAACTGTTCAAAAAGAAGTAATTGTGATAGCAGAACCTGGCCGATGCCGGAAGAAGCGCCGGTAATGAGCACCACCTTGGAAGCCAGGTTTTCAGAGGGGAAGAAGGATGTGAAGATGGAGACAAGGAACTTGAAGAAGTGAAATGGCGGGACAAACAAGAAGAGGGTCATCAATGTTATGGGTGGAGCTACAATATTCAGTATGTTCTCTATCAACTCCATTGTTTTCTTCTTGATGATAATTAAAATGCTACTGAAGCCTGAGCAGATAAGCACAACACTTGAAGGAATTATGAGAATAGAGTTATATACTTAATATTTTGCATATCCAAAGTTTGGCGGCAAGAAGTGGACATGTATAAAATATTATGCTGACATATTCATGTATAATATGAGAAAGGTGGCGGAATGGAGGAGTTTTGGTGGCAAGAAGCTGACACGTATACTGTTCACTCATGCATTGCAATCTGAAATTTCTGCTTTTAGTCCTATCCAAAAGTTTCCCAACTTATTTTTCTTGCACACATCATTTGTGTTTATTTATTATTTAGATACTTTGAACTTTTAATCGTTTATTATTTGGATATTTTGTTGAAGATTTCACATATAAGTCTATATAGTAGAATTTTATATTGAAGTTATGAGAGTGAAGAGATTTATTCATAAGTATTGTATGTTACTTCACCTATTGTCAATTTGTTTTAAAATGGAACTCCACTTGTGCTTATATGTGGATCTTATGTGTGCCAATCTTTGTGGTTGAGAAATTTAAGAATACTTAGATATCTTAATATTTCAATATATATATAAAATGAGAGGGTACTTAGTTTGAAAATTTTATGTTAACGTGTTTGATACATTCTTAACTAGTTTTTGGGGTGGGAGCTATTTGGAAAATAAACTTTCTATACGGTAGCACCTGTAGGGACAAGCTTGTGTATTATCTTACTTCTTCAGATTCTATCCTAATAGAAGCTTCTTTGAGGCACTGAGTTGTTATTGTTGTTGTTTGATCAAAAACTGAAGTAAAAGGTAGTCAAAATCCTTGGTGGCTAGCTTAGGGCCATTCTTAAAGGTCAAAAAGTATGTCGTGCAAATTGCAAGTACATAGGGACACATAGGTTCTAAAGTGTAGGGTCTCACTTACTGGGCGTTTTCAAAATTGAATTGTAACCATTATTATTGAATTAGGGTTTCATCATTCTCTAGTAAAATAGCCCCATTTTATAAAGTTTGCACCTTTCTCCACTAACTATACTTTGTATGCTCACCACCAATTGCAAATGGAACTTGTATTTACATGAGGACATGTTCAAATATTAAATTATTTCTAAATTTTTACTTAATAGTTAAAATTTTTAGGATAATCAGTTCATTGATAGAATTATCACCCCAAGGTTTGTGTGACATTTTGAGCGAAGATGCCTAATTTCATTTTACATGTAGGCTTCGTTCGTTTAGGGGGGATCACATTCTAGAAAGTTGTTTTCCCCTTTTCCATTGTTTGGCACGTCAAATGAGAAAAAAAATGACTTCCCTTTCAAAACGGGGGAAGTCATGATTCTAAGTGGCCCCAAATACCTTTGCAGTAATCATTATGTAAATCTAGATCAAATTGAAGTAAACCAAACTGGACTGTAGACATTTGACATCACAACATCTGACAAGAATTAGATCGAATAAATAAAATCGGCTTTGATGCTACTTTGTTATAGTTAGGGATGTATTTGAGCAGAACCGAGCCCGAGCCTGCTAGGCTTGAGGCTCGGCTCCTTAATTTTAAGCTCGGCTCCAAGCTCGCCAAGCTTTGAAAATTCAGGCTCGGGTTCGGCTGATCAAAAGCTCGGACTCGGCTTGGCTCAATCTAAGCTCGGTGAGTTTCAAATTAGGCTTGCAATATTTTAGCTCATTTAAGCTCAATATAGGCTTGTTTGGGCTTTTTAAGCTCGGGCTCAGCTCATTTAGGCTCTAATATGGATTCATTGGGTAATATTTAAGCAAATATAATATATTTAAAAAAACTCCCTTAGGCTCGCGAGCCTACGAGCTTGAGCTTCAAGAGGCTCGGGCTCGGCTCTATAAGCTAAACGAGTCAAGCTTTTCGAACTTTATGATGAGCCGGATTGTAAGGGCTCGTGAGCCGGCTCGGCTTATTTATACCTCTAGTTATAGTTGCAACAGAATAATTTTAATCAAGTTGAATTCTTATATAATATCATGTAAGAAAATTATTTTGGGTGTCCCAATATTTTAACATTTATTACATATGTATTATGATATTTTAGTACTATACAATAATGTATCCTAAAGTTTAAAATTTTTCTTTAGAATCAAGTATCTTTTACTGAAATTTAGTAGACTGTAAATGAAAACAATAATCTATATGTATCCTCTATCATAATGTGATAATTTCTTTTGTCCGAAAAGGTTAACATGATACTTTTTTTTAAAATATATTAGTATTTTTTGTTAGAATGTGGACAACCTTTTGATAATATAATCAGAGTTTATATCGCATTAGTTTTTTGGCAGATTTTAGCTGAATTTTTATGAAAATTTACTAGATTGATAAAATTTCTTACCTTGGGGCACCTCAATATATATTAAATGAAAATGTATTTAAATGATAAATGTTCAAAATTTAAAAAATTTAAGATACAATTTTTCTAATTTATACAACTTTGATAGTTTTTTTTTTATATTTTTGTTAATTTATATATGTTATATTATTTTTTATGTTGTCCTATAACAAGATATAAAATAATTGAGGAAAGATTTTTTTTTAAACATAAAAAGACCTCACAATGAAAAATTAAGTTTTTCTCTGAAACAAATAATGGAAAACCTTGCTTGAAATTTATATTTCCTTGAAAAATCTTTTCTTAAGATAAATCAATTCCTATATTTTACTTTTTCTTCAAAAAAAAATGGAGCCGTAGTAAAACTAAGGGGACTACAAACTTTCATTACGTTGCCTTGGCAGTAACATTTTAAAGGTTCAAAATATACAACCAAAATTTTGTTCTCAATTTTTTTTTATTTATTGAATTGACTGAGTGGCAATTTGACGGTCAAATACCTTTTTGGCTTTATAATTTACTTTACTCAAATTTTAAATTAATTCTTTTTTTAATCAGAAAGTAATTTTAAATTAATTCAGCAAGATAAAGAGATATCCTTTTGATAATTTCTTTTTTTTTTTTTGTATATACATAAGATTTAATGTAACTATTAAAAAAGAAATGACCACGGTTCATTACCAACATTAAGGCATCGGATCTCATTAAAAATCGGAAATTAAGCGTGCTTGGATGAGAGTAGTACCAGAACGGGTAACCTCTTGGGAAGTCATCGTGTTACCAACCCTATAAGGTTGGAGGTCCTCGGAAACAGCTTCTCTGTAAGGTTAGACCCTGAAGGGTTAAGACTGTGTATATCCACTTCTCCCAGAGGCGGGGTACTCTTAAAGTATTGAATTTGTTATTGTTATTGTATTAAAAAAAAAAATAATCAATAGTATAGACATGTGTCTGGTCTACCTATTAAAAAAATAATACCTTTCATTAGCATGATGAAAATTGAGCACCAATAAAAAATGAAGCCCTAATTAATGATGCCATTCAAATCATGCAAATCAAACACCAAATCTTAACCACTAGCTTCTTAATCAATCAATTAATTAATTAATTAATTATGTGATGATACCCATTAATTAGTTTCTCATAATTCCAAAACCCCCCACACTTTCCCTTCACAATATTCATGTGACTCTAAACGATTGACACTTATTGATGTAAAATTTTACTTAACATCAATTAGTTTTAAAATAAAATATTATTTACGTTTGTAGGTGGATCTCTTATGTTTTGGCTTTATAAGAGAAATCTAAAGACCCGATAAAATTTAACAAGTTAGGTATTAATTAATAACAGTATGCCAAAAATATTTGTTAGTGCACTTTTTATGGGGATATTCTAATTTGTAAAGCATCTTTTAATAAAATGCCATTTGAAAAATGTTACTTTTTAGTGAGTTTCACTTTTTTTTTATGTGTAATATTTAATGGGGGTCACTTTCAACACGTGCCATTCCCTTTTCTAGTAATACAACAACAACAGATCTAGTACCTCAAGAGCTCCTGTATAAATGGGGTCTGGGAGAGGTATATGTACGTAGCCTTACTCCTTCAGGGTGTAATCCTGTCGAGAGGCTGTTTTCTATGACCCCTAACCTTATAGGGTTGGCAACTTAAGGACTTCCTAGGAGGTCATCTATTCTGGTCCTATTCTCGTTCAAGTACGCTTAACTTCGGAGTTTTAATGGGATCTGGCTGCATTAGTGCCTGGTAAATGAACCCTGTCCTTTTCTTGTAATACATTTAAATTATATCCAATTTTAAAAATTTAATATAAGAATATCAAAAAGCTTATTACACATGAGGAAATAGTTATTTCATAATATATTTTTACACTGTAGTTAATTTTGCTATCTTTGTTATAAACTCAAACAAATATTTATAGGCCATTTTCTATTTGTAATTTGGCTTTAAGAAACCGAAAATTTGATTTTGAAAATAGTCTTTTTGAATTTTAGTTTTCTATTTTTAGTATTCACACAAATCAAAAAAAGTTGAATATAAGAAATAAAAAATAAGAAAAACCTATATCAAAATATAATTTTTAGTATTAAGAATTAGAAATTGTAAATAAAAGACGATATAATTAGACAAAGCCCTAAACTAGGTATATAGTATACCAGGTTTGATCAAGCAAAATTTTACATGTGACTCTTCATATATAACAAATTATAAAAATTTTAATCATAAACATATTAATTAATATTAATAATTAGTATTTTAAAATAATAATTTAAAAATTTTAAGTAGTTACTTAAATTGCTTGAAATTAATATCCAACCCAAAAGTATATTTTGCATGTAAAAATAAAGTGTAGAGTACGAAGATAGTGACATAGTTGAGCACTGGTGGTAGTGTCAGCTATCAGTCTATAGTATATTATATGTATATATCATAGAAAGAACATACCTAGTGCCTCAAGGGTTCCCACCTACACAGGGTCTGAGAGGGTGAATGTACGCAGCCTTTTCCCTTTAGGGTGTTAACCTGAAGAGAGGCTGTTTTCGAGTGCCCCCAATCTGAGGGTGAGGACTTCCCAGGAGGTCACCCATCATAATACTACTCTCGTCCAAGCACGTTTAACTTCGGAGTTCTAATAGGATCCGGTGACGACGTGTTGGTGCCTTTTTTGGTTAATAATAATAATAACAATAATAATAATAATAATAATAATAATAATAATAATAATAATAATAATAATATTGCTTTGTGAATGATTAACTTAAATTCAAAAAATAGAGTGGAAGCATAATTAATTAATTAAAAGAAGCAATTGCACCCATGTTTGCACTGCCTACACAAGTTCCAAAATATCCTTCATGTTTCCCATTGCCCTTTCATTGCTAGGTTTATTTCCTGTCAGAAATGTTACCTTTTTTTTTTTTTTTTAATTTTATCGTATGCTCGAGACTATTTTAATTAGGATGAAATAAATTTTAATAAAAGTTGGTCTTTAGAAACCTTGAAATCGTTGTTGATATAATACCCCATTTTAATTAGGACGAAATAAGTTTTGAGAAAAGTAGTTCGCTAGACACCTTCAAACTATTATTGATATAATACCCATTTTATTAAGTTTTTCTAACATTTTATAGCCGGTTGAGTAGTGGTCTCTGAGGTTGCCTCTGTGGTAGAAATGGAGGTGGTGGAGGACAATCCTGCGATAAGGTTGGAGGCCTTTGTGGTCCATGTACGCCAATGGACGGTACAGACGATATGAGATTGTCTTTAGACTAGACTAGTTCACGACAATAGCAGTTGCAGGCAATGACAATGTGTGGGTAAGGTGCGTTAAGCATTATTCAAGGACTTACTAAGGGCACAAGGCTAGGCTGTACTGTCTGGTGAAGCATGAGTTTTCAATTGACATTAACCGATTTACTTATTTTGGCCCACAAGTTTAAGAGGTTAGTGCTTATAGAGTCAATGCATATGTTAGGGTCGAAAGGAATGGTAGAAACTTTAAGGGTTATGTGGCATTGATTGATATATAGTATTAGTTCGTGTTATATGAAACACGACCTGGTTGGGAGGTAGGAGTATACTCATATAGATGGTTTTGACATTGAAATGTATGGGCTTGTCAACATTTTCGATTTTGATAGTAACGATATATTTTCTTTTCTTTATCAGAGAAAATAGCGACATAATAAATTAGGAGGAAAACAGAAAATAGAGCAGTAAGATTACAAGTACAGAAGATAAAAGCCAAAGAGAGAGCAGAAAAGTGAAGGTCCAACACATTGAAAATAACCTCACGTCCACAACATTTCACCAACATGTCACCCTCTCCCTTTTTATCCCAAAAAAAAAATGCCCTTCCTTCTTTAAATATACTCACTTTCGATTTTACATCCTATCGATAAAAGATTCGAACTTTATTGCGGATCGTTCTGTAAAGTTAGAGCTTTGTTGTAGATCATTTTGCAAAGTTAGGTGTCACGAGACTTGATTCTTTTGTTGTCCGGTTTTGTTTCATTCTTGGTATATTGTATTCATCACGAGGATTCTCGTCTTTTACTTATCAAAAAAAAAAAAAAAAAAAATAGAACAAAAGGGTCCCCCTTTCCATAAGGGCATGAGGAAACATGTAGACTCAGTATTCGTCTTATCAATCTAAAGAAACCGAGCACATTGCCAAGCCGACTTTGTTCTTAACTTATTTAAAAGAAGGCAGAACCACAAAATGATTCTTTACTGATCCATTCATTTGTTACCAATATTAATAAGTGTTCAGTAACTCATTATCAAAAACGGGACCTTTCACAAACTTTAACAAGTCTGCCTAGTTCGTTGAAATCTTAATTAGTCGACAATGCTATATGTTAACATATTAACATAGACATTAAACAAGCACAAAAAGGTACCAAAATTCATTCTACAACTTCTCTTGAGATTATCCATGATCACTACTAATCAACCTAGGAACACATGTAAATCTATCAAAAGAAAATCTCAAATTACATAACCACACCCCCAATAATTAATTATACCCCAAGTCTCTCTCTCTCTCTCTCTCTTTTTTTTTTTTTTCAAAAACGCTATATATGTATACATATCCAAAATAAATACCCAATTTGTATATCCAATACATATGCCAAAAGATCAGTAACTTATAATAAAGTAACTAATTTAATATCATTGTTATAATGCTACTGTAGTTGCCAGAGTATTTTGTTAATGTTGGTAATAACAAACACTTTTTAAGTTTGTTGTGTTAAAAATGTCTTGGCAGTAACACCTATCTTTTACGGACAAATGATTTTTCCTCCTATTTTGCTTTTTAAGGTTGGGAGCCTTTTGAAAGGGCCTTTTTTCAGATTCTGTCTTAAAAAAAGCCCTTGATGCATTTGATTTTGTTATTGTTGTTTGATTGGACGTACAAATTGGGTATTTAAATTAGATATGTTTTGCATTTTTGAAAACTAAAACTCACACAAGAACAAAAATTTACATGATGGAACAAGAATTAGGGTTCTCATCACTGAAGATCTGAGGTGGGTATGCGTACATTTCCATTGCATACCTTTGTGGGTAATAATACAACTCATTTCTTTTCACATCCACCACCTTTGCCTCCTCCCCGACGCCACCCTCATCCACCGCTGCTGCCGCCTTACCACCGCCACCTTCCTTCTTTTCACCCTCCCCAGTCTCGGCTTTGGCATCTTGTTTTTCGTCTTTGCCCTTTTCTTCTTCTTTTTTCTCGTCGGGTACTGGGTTTACTATCACAGCATGCTTGCCTGTGCGCTTGTAGACGTAGTCTACCAGCTTTTGGGGATCAAATGTGCCTTTCACTGTCACTTGTGAGCTCTTTAGATCCGGAGTTGCTTCTTCCACTTCTGTAATTTATCACAGTTTAAATTGGATTAGATTTAGTTTGCAACCTAGAAACCCAATTTGGCAAAATTTAAAAAGAAATCGTAAAGTTTCACCCGGTCTTAGGTCCGACCCTATACAAATGGGATATATGAGATCGACATGTAAGAGCTTGCTAATCTTAAATGGCGGTGATCTCCTTCTCTCTCATAATTCAATGTTTGATTTCTTACTAGACTTACCTGAGAAGTTACAGATCAAATAGTCAAAATGTACGACAACAACAACAAACCCAGTGCCTCAATGGCTCTTGCCAAGATAGAGCCTAACTTAAAAACCAAAAACAAGAAATTTAAAAAAAAAAAAAATTAATTAAGAGGTAAAAAGAGGAATAAAAGTGAGACCTTTCATTCTCTGAATTCGTCTCTTGATCTCTAGGGCACAAGCTTCACAGTGCATGTGGATCTTCAGTACTACACTTATTACCTTTGGCTGCACAACCCAATTTAAAATGAAAAAATTAATTCCATTTTTAAAACAATCAGAACAAACTTCAAACTATAATGATCCGTTGGCTTCAAATTGCAAAGTGTTGTTATTCCAAGAACAAATTTTGTTATCATCAAAGCAATTATACTTTAATTAAATCTGTCAGTCAATAACAAAAATTACTCTCGTAATAACAAGACCTTTTTTAACCATTTCAACTATCAAAATTATGTAATATAAGATGACGTGACATGAATGGTGGAGTTTAAAGTTCTAAACTAATAATACAATGTGTAATTGGTCAAAATTTTAGACAAAATTAGAATTAAAAATGTGATTCGTATAAACCAAAAGTTCAGCTCTTTTAAAATGATATGTCAACAGGTCCTTCTTGTATTTACTCTATAGTTAAATAATGATATTATTACTATCAAAGTAAAAAATATTATTTCATAGAAATGACATAACTTAGAATAAATAGCAGTAATAAATTTTTATAAAGTTACTAAATCAAAGTGAGGAAAAGAAAAAGAACCTCTTCTTTCTTCTCTTCTTCGGGTTTGGGAGGCTCTTTCTCCTCCGGCGACTTGGCCTCGGGGTTTTCTGGTGGCGGTGGTGGCGGAGGAAGAGGAGAGAGAAGCTGAACATGGCGGTGGTTCTTCCTCTGAACTCTCTCAACCACCTTCAAGGGATCTGCTTTCTCTCCTTTCACCACCACCTTATGCGTTTTGCAATCTGTTATCACTTCCTCCACCCCTGCTCCACCAAAAAACAAAAAAAAAGATTCAAATTTTCAACCAAATTCCACAAAAGATTTAGTTTGGGTAAGTAGCAGGTCAGTAACATGAGGTTTGATATATTAATCTTTTGATTTATAAACTTTGTGAAATAATGTTTTGGTATAAAAGTAGTTCAACGTTGTTACTAAGGCAAGATCGTAGTTTTTACGGGCTCTCAATGTTTGTGAAGAACATTGTTAATAACACCACCCTAAAAGTTACACATATTTAATAAATAAGGATCTAAAATAGGTCTCTTACCTAGCCTTTCTTAGTTAGCTGCAGTGTCATAATGTTGCAGTTTGTGTATGGTATGACAGGAGTAGCAAGAAGATAGTAAATTTACTAACAAATAACGGCCAATTTTACCCCTTCTAAACCGTCATTTGAATTATTTTATTCAAATATGTGTAATTTATTCTTTTAATTTTTCGGAGAAATAGTGGAAAAAGAAAGGAATGTTGGGTACCATCAAAGCCCTTGAGGCTTTTTCTGACTTTGCGAGCACAGCCCTCACAGTGCATGTAAACTCCTAGCACTATCTCCGGCGGTGGGGGCGGCGGCGCCGGTGACTGCTCCGCCGCATTTGAGTCTTTACACTCCTCTGATTTCTTCTCTTCTGCCGCCGGTGTCTCCGGAGTCTCTTTCTTCTCCGGCTTCTTCTCCTCCTGAATCAAGCACAACCCAGATGTCAAAATCCATGGAAAATCACAAAAAGAAATGAAATTTGAAGAAAAAAAGAGATTTTTGAAGTGGGTAATAGAGATTGACCTCCCCCATTTGTGTCTTCTTCTCTGCTTTGTTTCAAAAAATGCAGAGATTACTGCTAAGCTACACCTATTTTCTCTCTCTAAATTTGAATGTGGGGTATGTGTGATTTTATTTTATTTTGAAATCTTTATGTATTTATTATTATTTTGATTTATTTTTTAAAAATAAATAAAACAAAAATGCATTGGTGGAGGAGGGAGAAGAGGGCAGATCTGGATGGGTTGATGGCCATCTCAGCTCACTGACATGGGGCTTTTTATAGGCATCCACGTGCATTGCAGGTGGGTCCTCCTCCCATTTTTTCACATTTTTGGTAAATAATTTATATTTTATGCCATTTGATCTTACCTTCTAATATTAAATAATATATAGTATTTAATTTAATTAGTAAAATGTAATTATATTTTATATATTTTATTTATTAAAAATATTGTTAATTTTTTATATGTATTACTGTATACGAGATCTATATATAAAGTATGATAATATTAACAAGTAGTAAAGTTATTGTTCAAAAATTTTAAGTTAATAGTGAATACTCAATAATGATTTTATACTTTAAAATCCCATCTTCATACAAATATACATGCTCATTTATATTTTATTTTAAAATTATATTAAGGTTGGACAGTGAGCCTTTTAGAATTCAAACTCGTATGTATGGATCAATATATAATACTTTAATATCATGTCAAGCAATAAAATTATTCTCAAAAGTTTAAGGTAACAGGTAAAGGAGAAAACAAGTACTATATCTCATCCATCTATAAATAATATTTAAGAAAAAAAAATATTACAAATATATAAAATTATATTGTGAAAAATGCTAATAATAAAATGGTATACCGTTTCAATTATTTTAGTTAAAATTACTTAGTGGTATGAAAAATAGAAAATTTATACTCCACTTTCTCGGAATAAATACGTATTAATTGGTAGTATTATAACACTCATTAATATAGGTTGAATTTTATATCATATTATTGTATAAAAGTATATGCTAAATATATACTGAAAGTATTATAATAAAATACATACACATGGTCACCGAATGCAACTTTCGTCCTTACTCTCTTTTCTTCTGACTCTGCCTAAATTTATACTTTTTTTTTTTTTTAAAGTCTCAAAAATGTTTTTACTTTCATATATTATACAAAATTCAAAAGAGAACACTATATACATGGTTCAAACATGTCATTTTACTCTATTTTAATACCAAAAAATAAAAATAAAAAATTTTACATTAAATAAATGTCGTATGTAAGTTTTAATTAAATATAAGAATGGGAAGAATAGCTAATAAGTTCAATTAATGCCAATTTTTTTGGTAAAAAATATATAAAAAAACATATTGTTTGTATACCTAAAAAACGTTATTAAATTGAAAATGCCATTGCCATGTGTACGTTGGTTCACTATCAGTTACGGCAGTCAAGTTGCATGCTCTTTCCTTAATACTAAGCAAAATGTTAATGTTAGCATAATTTAATATTTTAAAATTATGTAGTATTTTATTTATAGTGTTATTGTCAATTTTTAAAATTAATGTCAGAGTAATTTCATGAAAATTTGGCCATTATTCATTGTAAAAAATATTATTATGGCACAATAATAACAAGATATTTTATTAAATGTCTTGATATTAGTGTTTTTGTCCATATATTATTGATTTTTCATAAAAATAAACAAATATATACATAAAAAGTATTTAACACTAAAAATAAAGGATTATGTATATTACGTATTTAAATTTAAGATATTTTGAAAAAGAGCAATGCTATACACCATAAAAAAGGGCACACGAATGGCACGAATAACGCCATCGTAATAAAAAATAAATATTTAATTTACACAAGAAGATCACATAGGGGGTTGTAGCTCAGATGGTAGTGAAATTTGCATAGCATGCGTGAGGGGGGGTTTGCATCCCACCTGTGTTATTTTCGTATTCTTATTTTTTGTGGTTTGTAGAGTTATTCTTTGAAAAATAAGTGTATACAACAACAAATCCAGTGCCTCAAGGGCTCTCGCAAAAGCAGGGTTTGGGGGGTTGATGTACATAGCCTTCCCCCTTCAGGGAGTGTAACAGGGGCGAATCTTAGCCCTCCATTGGCTAAGATTTGTTGGATACTAAAAAAATAACAATTTACAGCCAATATTTGGTGAGTATTGAAAATTTTTTTTTTCTCGTCTTACACTTTCTTTCTTTCTACCCCATGAAGGGATATGGGCCGTAAATTGTTATTTTTTTAATATTCAATAAATCTTGGCCGACCATTACAATGGAGGGCTAGGATTTGCGCTTCTCACGCTCTCATAAGAACGTCACCCTATATATATATGTATGTATGTATGTATATTGACAAATGTATGTATGTATATTGACACAATAAAATCACGACGGATATGAGAGGTGAATGGATATAAAAATGGAGATCTAAATCAGCAGCCCAACGTTTTCCTTGCTCTTCAACCAGTTGAAATTTCAGAATTGTATTGTTATTGAGTAATTAATTATTAAATGACATTTTAAAAAAAAAATTAAAAAATAATTGTTAGCACAGAGTAAATCACAACGGATATAATGCTTGAATTCACATTAAATTTGTGGATTTAAATGATTAAATGTCTTCACCTTTAATTATCGTTGGCTTGAGAAATGAGAGTTGCATGAACTAACTATTCACATTTTTATTGTAATAACTATTTTAGGAATGGCGTTTAAGAAACTTGAATTTTCAAATCATGTGCTGGTATTTGAAGATATAATTGATTTCGAATTATCTGAATACTGATCAAGGCCAGACATAATCCCAAGTAATTGCTTGGGGGGCCTCGAATTTGAGGGGCCCCAAATTTTAGAAGTTGCTTCTTAAAGTAACAATTGTTAATATTAATAGGTTTTAAGAGAAATATTATTATATATGAAGGGCCCCATTTGAAAATTTGGCTTGGGGCCTTGAGAATTTTAAGACCGGCCTTGACACTGATGTTAGGTTTCTTACTTTTAGTAAAGACATACCTGAATATATGAAAATGAACATGTTGAACTGACTTAATTGCCACTAAGAGGTAATAAGGCACATATTGCGGCAAAAAAAAAAGAAAAGAAGTCTCTTAAGCAGATTTCTTTAAAATTTAGAGAGTTATTAATCTACGAATCTCTTCAAGTTGGTTTATTATGGAGTCGTTCAATCGTTTTCTTTTGTTATATTTTTACTTGAAAGGAAGAGTTCAAATCACATTATTACCAGTCCATCGACGATTTATATATATATATTTTTTGGTAGGATAAATTTGAGAATCTTTAGCACATAGATGAAACATGGTAGAGTGTTATATAGTACACTAGGTGTTTGGCATTATTAGGAGTTTAAGTTTTTACAGTCCATTGTTATGACTAGCCTATGTTTTGGAACCTGTATTGATACTATTGTGTTTACAGTATTAGCTGCTTTTAGAAAATACTATTACTGACTGTGCCTTTCAAGGCATACTCTTTTTTTAACAACAAACACAGTCCTAGTCAGTATGTTGGAATTATGTTTTCGTTCTAGCATTTTCTGTTAACAAAAGAATGTGAAGAAAGGGAAATGACAAGGGCAGAGAGGCATGTGAGTGTTGATATGATTAGTGACAGAATGAAAGCAGAATCTTGACATTATGATATCAAAAGGATGTTTATATTAGAGGTAGTGAAGTGACAATGAATGTCATACAAAAGAGGAGCAGCAGTGCATGGCTTTGAGAAGGGCATCTTATAATGCAAGAGAATGTCAAGTGCATGTAAATTATGGCATCAAAATCAAGGATACCATATAATATACCATACCCCACCATGGATCATGCATGGTTTATATTTGCAAAAGAGAACATTATTATTATATATGAAATCGGGATTGTACATAACTCCAAGCAACCCAAGCAATCGTTTGGGGCCCCCAAAGACGGTTACATAATAAGTCCACTTGTTTTGTTTCCGTAGTGATTTTTTAACCATCAATTGTTTATAATAATAAGCTTTATGATTAAATTTGTATAATTTGTTATGATAGCATTCATGTTGTCAAAAGAAACGTTATTATATAAAGGTCTTCAGTTAAAAGAAGCGTTATTATACCAAAGAGGGTACCAACACGCCGTCATCGGATCTCATTAGAACTCCGAAGTTAAGCGTGCTTGGGCGAGAGCAGCACCAGAATGGGTGACCTCCTGGGAAGTCTTCACTTTCAGGTCGGGGGCACTTGGAAACAACCTCTCTTTAGGAGTAATACTCTGAAGGGGGAAGGCTACATACATCCTTCTCCCCCCCCCCGACCCTGCTTAGATGAGAGCCCTTGGGGCACTAAATATGTTGCTTATTTAAAACAGTTGCTTCGGATCCTAAAAATGTCAAAACCGATGGTGAAATGGTGTGAAGACATGCAGCATGGCAACCCAACTGCTGCAATCCAGGGCTTTGTCTTTCATTTATGTGCAGTACCATTTGCTGGGCCTCTTCTGTCTCCAAACCCCACTGTTTTTACTGTGGTTTGATGCTTTAGAGCAAATATGAGCTATCATTGCAACTCAACTGCGAAGAATTCCACGTATGAGTAAAATATGAATTCCACATAAAAGTT
The DNA here is from genome assembly GCA_018398585.1 of Simmondsia chinensis. Classification (NCBI taxonomy): domain Eukaryota; kingdom Viridiplantae; phylum Streptophyta; class Magnoliopsida; order Caryophyllales; family Simmondsiaceae; genus Simmondsia; species Simmondsia chinensis. Next base: position 229,728 of record JAGTTD010000012.1, on the reverse strand, counting down.
GTAAGAAAGAAGAGGCCAACATATAAGTTTAGTGAGTTACTCTACATAATGTCAATTGATTTTAGGATGGAACTCCATTTACGGCTTATAATGATCATGCGTGACAACTCTGTGGGTCAAGTCTAGAGGCCTGATGAATTGTAACATTAATTTCATGTGAGATCTACACCTTAGTCAGGAGTAACACAATAAATTTATACGTCGATTTTCTTTTTGATGTAAGATTTTGTTGTTATACTCATATCACACATGTATTAACAAAAATGATTCTATGTTTACTCCAAAAGGGTTGTGTCAGTAATGAGCACATTTGTTTTTTTAATCTTGTGCGAAGTTAATTAAACTGAGATTCATAAGATTAGACCGTGAAATCTTTTGATAAAAGGCTTTAATATCATGCTGATAGCTGTCTCAGCCAAGATTTTGAGCACTTGACTGAAGAAAAATGATTCTATTGCGGGTATAATACTATAATATGTAGTGTTACTAGAAATGGCACCTGCATATAGCATGGATTTCCACACAAGTGGGGGCCATGAGGCCATGGATGGTGGACACACCTGTTATTTCTGCCTCTATTCATAATCTGAACAGTTTTGTAGCCTGGAATATTCTTTTCAATAATTTCCTAAATAATTTTGACAGTGTTTTAACTTTGAGGTACCATTGATTTTAGATTGGCAGCTGTTGCAGTGAAGATTTTTGAAGAAAAACTCAAAGAAGGGAGACCAAGGAGAGAAAACTATCGTATTTAGTCCTCACGTTTCTTTGTTTCTTTCTTCATCTTCTTTTGTATATGTTTGCTATCTAGTAGGTAAATAAAAAAATAAGGAGAAAAAGGTGCTTGAAAATAAGACGAGATGAAATAAAAGATTGAGATTTAATTTCCTAAACCATATAGTTCTTCATATACATATGTTTTTTTTATGCCATATACATTTATTCATATGGGTGTTTAAAAAAAATCTAATTTTTACGCAAAATTGATGCTAGAGACTATAACACTTGTTAAAAAGATGTCCTAAAATAGAGCATTAGTTACCCACAAAAAAACATATTCAAATCAGATACTGATACTACATATGAAAACCGATCATTTGACCAGTTATATATACAATTAAAACTGATTCATCTTGAGCAATTTAGAAGGGCTAAGAAGGGTATAAGACGCATACCCACCACATCCCCTAGGCTGATGAATCACGTCATTTTTCTCACTATCTATTTCCACCAACACTTTATAAAATAAATCAACATCACACGGTAACACTATTGGCCCTTCACTGTTATATCCATACTCTAACTCTGCTTCCTCTAATAGCATCTTGAACATCGGATGATTTGCATACTTGGCCTTCATTACGAACCGTCGCTTTTCGGGCCCCACGTACACCGAGAAGCACCCGCCTGGGGCCACCTGGCCCTTCACGGTGGGCTCCATTCGTGGTGGCGGGCTGCTGAGGTGGAAGGCGGGCCAGGACTTGCTCTTGGTCAATGTGTTGTGATCTGATGGTTTGGTCTTGTACTTGCCTGATTTGCACCTTTCATATGTCTTTGTTATTATGTTCTTCTTCCACTTCTTTAGTTTATCCATGATCTTTTTTACAGACGAGAACAACTTCAACCTGTAATCCCGCTTACTTATAAACAAAAATCCCCCTCACCCACCGAAAAACAAAAAAGAAAGACGATTTTCAAATCTCCCACTTCGTTTACCTTAGAAAATACAGAATCAACCCTCAAATGATACAATTAAAAAAGAAAATAAGTTAGTAAAATCAGAGGAAGAAGATGAGAAATTTCGATTAATGAACTAACCTCTGTCATAAGCAGGATGAACAATAATGGTTTTGTAGCATTTCTGCATATTGTAGCAGATGTACATGTTTAGTATTAAAGGGTGGTTTGGATCAATGGGCTGGGGAGAACAATTTATATAAATCAAGAAAAAATTAAAAAAAAAAAAATGCAAGAAAAGGATCCCACAGCTAGCTGCGGTTGATTGAGAATTGACTTTAATTTTTAAATTATGGTAAGATAATATAATTGGGGGTGTGATTATGAAAGATTAGATGATGGGTTTTGTGTTGATTATATGAAATGATTAAGGGGTTGATTTGGGGGAGGGTGTAGTCTGGGATTCTGAACTTTATTTTATTCGATTTTATTATATGATTTCCATATTTGTAAGGCAATAAACCGTTGGTGTTGAGTGTTGAAAATTGAAATAGTTTAACAATTTGGTAATAAATCAAATGAATAATTAAAATGAGTTATTAGTGATATAATTTAGTAAGTGGGGTCATGATTGATTGATGAACTCAAAGTTTCGGATCCAGATATGTTTATAAAATGAAGGTCCAGCATGTACATGGCCAACCAGAAGGCTTAGTACAGCAAACTAGATGTGAAAGGCCTTGTCTTGTGTGTTGGTTGACTTGCAAATAGTTTTGGAGTATGCTGTAAATTATAAGAATTAGTTTAGTATCATGTATGCTGAAGCGAGATTAGTGGTGTTTAAATACTAGTTCAATTTACTGAATAAAAGAAGTATCCATTGAGATAAAAAATATAGATGGGACCGTATAATGGGTCTTCAAATTGGACCCAATTGTTTGCTATTTGGTTCGATTTTTGGTTCCTGATTTCAAACATTCACTAGTCTTTTATTTGATCTAGACTGATCAGACTTTGGAGTAATGAACATTTTTATAGTGCTTTAAAGTATCGTAAATTCAAACTTGGAATTGTTGCATTGGATCTCAAATTTTAGTCAAGATTTAAAAGCGGAAGAATGTGGCAAAGTGGTGGGAACGGGCACTTATATAAATGTTTGTTTCCATGTTAGCCCCGTATCACCTATGCTAGCGAGTGTTTTGCTTTCGTGCCTATATAAACGTTTGTTGAAGAGTTTTATCAGCCGAGAAAAAACTTGTATCCTTCATTTTCGAACATAGTAAAGCTTTCTATCTCCACTTGTGGTATTTCTCTTTATTGAGACTTCACATGTGAGCCTAGTAAGTAAAATCTCACATTGTAGTTGTGAGAGTGAAGAGACCTATTTATAAGTCTAGTGAATTACTCCACCTATTACCAATTGGTTTTAGGATGGAACCCCACTTGGACTTATATATGTGGATCTCGTATTTCCAACTTCATAGATTGGGCCTAAAGACCCGATAAAATTTAACGCTTTTATTTAAAAGGTTCCACACAACTCCTTATTTTCGTATAGATATCATTTTGATATCTAAACCGAACCCAACTCTTGAAGTATTTGACTTACCAAGAAAAAAACCATGCAAGTTTGTATCATCTCAACTAACCCAGCATAAAACTACAGCACAAATAATTAAGAGAGATGTCAAATTGGGTTAAAAAAAATAAATGCACCTCCACCACCAAATCCCACCTCTCATACTCTCTCTTCTTCTATAAACAAACCTTTTATCATCCATTAGTCAACTACCGCGGAATTAAATTATACTAGGTTTTTTCTGTGTGTGTTGTTTATTTCTTACATAAAAATTATACTTTTTTATTAAATAATTATTTATTTATTTTTATATATTAATTACATTTTATTATTATTCAGACAAAAAATAGTTGGACGTTCGGACCTTAAAGAATATATTGTAGATGACCATTCTATGCTGTGATTTGTGGCTGTGTATGTGGTAGAATAGTATTGTCTGTTTGATATTTTTCAAGTGAAATAATATGCTGATTTTATTTGTAACCGTTAGTGGTATTTTGTTGTCATTTATATCTATCTTCTAAACAACTTTATTGGTGTGAACTTTTTTGCGAGAAATTATACCTGATATAGAACAATTTATAATGGTCATTGCCCTTTTGCTTTAAGTGGTCATGACTCTTGTTAGTTATTACGAAATTCCTTTAGGTTTTTATTTTCTTTTATATATAAATTTTATTTAATTGTTGGCTTTGTTCAATTTCATAAGTGAGTATTTGACTTGGAATTCTCTTTCTTTATTTTATCTCTGTTTGATATTATTTTTGTATCATTTTTTATATATTTAATTTTCTATCATTTTCTTTCATTGCTTTAAGTAAATGCTTTCAATAGTTTGTATTTTTCATTTTTTTTCTTTTTTCTTTCTCTTTTCACATCATTTTATAATTCATTTTTTTATTTTTTATTATTTGTATTTCTATCTCTATCTTTAATTTATTTTACTAAATGTCATCTTACTCTTCTTTTTTTTTCTTTTTCTTTTCACTCAATTACAGATATTCTTACCTTTCGTTTTTTTTTTTCCATTTGTAGTTTTGTTGTTGCATTTGCATTTTTGTTTTAACCCATTTTCTCTTTCTATGTTCCTTTTTTCTTTTTTATTTTGATAATTGCATGTTTTCTTTTTAGTTGGCTTGCATATAGTTTTTTTTCTCTTAGTCTTTTTTTTGTCTATTAGATTTTCTATGTATTTTTTTAAATGTTCTAATAAATGCCATCAATACTTTATAATTCTTTGTTTTTCTCTATTTTCTCATTGTTAATATTTTTTTTCCGATAATTAAAGAGCAGAGCTCAATAAAGAACAACAATAAATTAAGTTACTATTGTCGTTTTTCATAGTACCATGGCCTTTTTATTTGTAATGATTGGAGTCAAGGGTCTTTTGATGATGATTTTATTGTGGTATGGTCTTTTGATTGAAGTAAGGCATTTGAATTTGTCATGATTTGTAGTGACAAAGGTATGGCATTTTTATATCTTAAGATAATTTGATGGATGTAAATATAGTTTAAGAAACATACAATTTTTAAAATTTAAACACAACAAATAATTCAACTATATTGGCCCAAAATATTGTAAAGTTTAACTTCAAAAATTTATGTATTTATTAATTATGACAAATCAAAGGCCATACTTCTATCATAACAAATCCAAGGGCATACTTCAACCATGAAATAATGTATGACATATAAAAATTGAAAAACACAAAATACATTACAAACAATACTTAAAAATTATAGAGTTCAATTAATAAAAATTAAGAACTACAAAGTACACTACGAAGTTAAAATTTTACATAATGAAATACTTTTGTATAGCTCTTTACATTGTAGTATTGTAAGATAATTTATGTCTAGATGTTACATGTTAGGGTAGTTTTTCAAAATATAAATATATGAAATAATTAAAATATATTACCCCCAAATATTCTAAAATTAAACTTTCAATTCGTCGTAATATATAGCTTTTTCATTTGTAATGATTGGAGTAACGGTTTTTCATGTTTATTTCATTATAGTACCATATTGTAAGAAACAAATAATTTTTAAAATTTAAATACATCAAATAATTGAAATATATTGGCCAAAAATATCTAAAGTTTAACTTCAAAAATTTATATATTTTATTAATTATGACAAATGCAAGGCCATACTTCCATCATGACAAATCCAAGGGCATATTTTCATCATGACAAAATCAAGGGCATACTTCAATTATGAAATAATGTTATGACATATAAAAATTGATAAATACAAAATACATTACAAAGCAACACTTAAAAATGACATATTTCAATTAATAAAAATTAAGAACTTCAAAGTACACTACGAATTTCAAATTCTATATAATGAAATACTTTTATATAGCTCTTTATATTGCATTATTGTAAGATAATTTATGTCTAGATGTTACATGTTAAGGTAATTTTTCAAATATAAATATATGAAATAATGGAAATTTATTGCCCCCAAATATTCTAAAATTAAACTTTCAATTCATAGTAATATATGGCCTTTTCATTTGTAATGATTGGAGTAATAGTTTTTCATGTTTATTTCATTGTAGTATCATATTGTAAGAAACAAACAATTTTAAAAATTTAAATACGTCAAATAATTCAAATATATTGGCCAAAAATATTCTAACGTTTAACTTCAAAAATTTATGTATTTTATTAATTATGACAAATGCAAGGGCATACTTCCATCATGACAAATACAAGTATGACATATAAAACTTGAGAAATACAAAATACATAAGAAAACAATACTTAAAAATGACATAGTTCAATTAATAAAAATTAAAATATATTACCCCCAAATATTCTAAATTTAAACTTCCAGTTCATAGTAATATTTGGCCTTTTCATTTGCAGTGATTGGAGTAATGGTTTTTTATGTTTATTTCATTATAGAATGGCCTTCTCATTAAATTTTCAAATATATTGTCCAAAAATATTATAAACTAAACTTTCATAATTTATGTAATTAAACTTTTATAATTTAATAATTGAAATATATTGCTCCAAACAATTTTTATCAAATACATTTTAGATAATTTTTGTATAGATCTTCCATGTGAAGGATGTAAATACATTTTAAAGAAGAAATAATATTGCCCAGAAATATTATAAAATTAAACTTTTATAATTTAGGTAGTTTAGTGATTATGTGATAGGTCTAGAAGAAGGAAGAAGAGAGTTTAGTTGAAATGAAGGAAGAATGTTAAGAACAGAAGAAGAATAGAAGAAGAAGGGTTGTTATTTCATATTTCTGAACAATTTTTAGTACAATGCTTGAGGCCTACTTATACAAGACATTCAACACATAACAACTCATAACAACAAGCTAACTAATTCTTGAATATTACAACCAACTTCCTATGACCACTAAGGGTTCTATCAACACCCTCCCACTCAAAGAATACCCTTGTCCACAAGGGTAGGAAAACGTCTTCGCAGCTCCTCACAGTCTTCCCAAGTCGCATCTTCAGGAAATGTATTAGCCCATTGTACCAACACCTTGGCAGCTGCTCTATTCCCTTTCTTAACAAGCATTCGGTCCAGTACAGCAACTGGTTCCCATTTCTTGTGTCCATCAGTTAAGAATTCAGGTAGTGAAGGGTGCAAGTTGTGGCGGCCAAGACTTCTTTTCAGCAATGAAACATGAAAAGTATTGTGAATCTTGGCATCCAGAGGTAGATCGAGGGAGTAAGCTACCTTGCCTACCCTAGCTGTGACTTGGAAAGGGCCAAAGTATCTCGCTGCAAGCTTTTGACTTCTTCTTTGGACCACAGATTGCTGCTTATAAGGTCTCAGTTTGAGATACAACCAGTCCCCAACTGCAAACTCCCTCTCAGAGCGATGCTTATCATGCTGCACTTTCATTCTTTGTTGAGCCTTCTTTAGATGCTACTTCAGGAGCTGAATAACAGCTTCTCTATCACACATCATACAGTCAACAGCAGCTACTGGTGAGTCCTTATGTATATAAGGAATATGTGTTGGAGGTTCCCTGCCATATACAGCTTGAAAGGGGGTCATATTAATTGCAGTATGAGAGCTAGTGTTGTACTAGTACTCAGCTAATGAGAGCCACTTCACCCATGCTTTAGGTTGATCCCAACACATACACCTCAAATACCCTTCAATGCATCTATTAACCACCTCGGTCTGACCATCCGTTTGTGGATGATGAGTTGTTGAAGGCTGCAGCCGCACCTTGAGCAGGCTGAATAATCCTCTCCAAAAAGTACTCATGAATACTGCATCCCTGTCGTTGGTAATGGATCTTGGGACTCCATGTAACTTATATACAATGTCTAAGTAATGTTGAGCCACCATCATTGCTGAATAAGGGTGCGCAAGTGCCATAAAATGTGCATATTTGGACAATCTATCCACCACCACAAAAATAACAGTTTTTCCAGCTGAGTTTGGTAGTGCATCAATAAAATCCATTGAAACATCTTCCCAAATCCTCTCTGGTATAGGCATAGGTTGTAACAAACCTGGTGCAGCCATCGTTTCATACTTGTATCTTTGACATACATCGCAGGCTCTTATCCAATTTCTTACAGATTTCTTCATGCCCTTCCAATAAAAAGAGCTGGCTAATCGCTTGTGTGTCACCTTGACTCCCGAGTGCCCACCTTCAGCAGAATCATGTAAGCTGTTTACAAGCAATTCCCTCAGCTGTTGATTGTCACCAACTACTAATTCACCCTTTCTGTAAAGCTGATCCTGCACCCAAGAGTTATGAGGATGTTTGCTAGGCTGCTGCTGCACTTCATCAATCAGTTTCTGCAGGTTCACGTCCTGCTGTACACTATCCTTAATTTGCTGTATAATGTCAGTGGAAATGGTAGATAAGAACATTCCCATTAACTGAGCACCAGTGACTCGAGACAAAGCATCAGCAGCCTTGTTTTCCTGCCCTTTTCGATAACATACACTATAGTCATACCCAAACAACTTGGGAAGTAGCTTGCATTGTGTGGGAGTAGTGATTCTCTGCTCCAATAGGTACTTAAGGCTGTAATGATCAGTAATAATCATGAAATGGGATCCAATCAGATAAGGTCTCCATTTTTCCACTTCGAATACCACTGCATATAACTCCTTTTCATACACTGAGAGCACCTGATGTCTGACTGACAAGCATTTGCTAATGAATGCAATTGGATGTCCTCTCTGCATCAGCACTGCCCCAACACCCACACCTGAAGCATCAGTCTCTACCACGAAATTTTCTTTGAAATCAGGCAGCACCAAGACAGGGGCAGAGCTCATAGCTTGTTTCAGCGAGTCAAAAGCACTTTGAGCTAGATCATTCCATTGGAATGCATCCTTCTTGAGTAAAGCAAACAAGGGTTGAGCAATAACAGAATAATGTTTGATAAATCTCTTATAATATCCAGTTAACCCCAAGAAACCCCGCAACTGTTTCACACATTGAGGTGTTGGCCATTCTACCATTGCTGCAACTTTCTTTGCATCTGTAGACACCCCTTTTTCAGATATCAAATGACCTAGATACTCGATCTTTTTTTCCCCAAAACTGCATTTGCTCCTCCTGGCATACAAGCTATTCTCTCGTAGTACAGAAAGTGTGCTTCTCAGATGTGTTAAATGTTCTTCCCAAGAAGGGCTATAAACAAGGATGTCATCAAAGAAAACGATAATGTGTTTTCTTAGGAATGGTTTGAACACATGATTCATGAGACTTTGAAAAGTAGAAGGGGCGTTGGTTAGCCCAAATGGCATAACCAAGAACTCATAATGCCCTTCATGGGTTCTAAAGGCTGTTTTGGGAATGTCTCTGGGATGCATGCGTATTTGGTGATAGCTTGATCTTAGATCTATTTTTGAAAAGTATTGAGCACCATGGAGTTCATCCAAGAGTTCCTCAATGACAGGTATGGGAAATTTATCCTTGATGGTGTGTTTGTTTAATTCTCTATAATCCACGCACATATGGAGTGAGCCATCTTTCTTATTAACTAGGACAATTGGAGATGAAAAAGGACTAGTACTTGGTTGTACAAAACCAGAGGAAAGAAGTTCAGATATTAGTTTTTCAATGGCATCTTTGTGTAAAGATGGATACCGGTATAGCCTAACATTAATAGGTGATGTTCCCTCTTTGAGATGGATTTGGTGGTCGTGTGTTCTATGGGGCGGCAAAGTATTGGGTTCGATGAATACACTTGAAATTCAGACAGTAAACCATTTAATTGGGGGTGGAGCATTTGGGAATTAACATCTAACACACAAGTCATCACTGAAGCATCTTTTCTGCACGAATTAGAAGGAGCTACCTGTAATGCCAAGAGTTGCAATGAGCATAGTTGTGCTGCTGGTACTCTATCCATTATCTTCTGCATTTTCTCTCCCTGAATCATGCTTACAGAGATGTTAGTAATTCCCTGCAGAACCACAACCTTCCCTTCATGCTCAAATTCCAGCATTAACCTCTCAAAGTCAAAAAGGACCTTACCCAAGCATTTCAGCTACTGCACCCCTAGAACCATTTCACAGCCCCCAAGTGGAAGTAATCTCACCTCTGAACAAAAATTGACTCCCTGAAGAGTCCATTCAAACTCCTTGCACACGCCAGAGCTGTCAATCTGAGTCCCATCAGCCACTGCCACAGGAAGAGGGCTTGTAGGGGTGACCTTGCATCTTAACTGCTTTGCTACTGCAGGGTCAAGGAAGTTGTGTGTGCTTCCCGTGTCTACAAGGATATGGATGGCTCTTTTCTTGACATATCCGATCACTCTCAGTGTTTGGTATGATTGCATTCCTGTTAGAGCATGAACTGAGATATGCAATGAGTCCTCTGATTGCCCTAGACTCAATGTTTCATCAATTTCCTCCTCTTCTATACTCACCCCGTCTTCACTTCCATCATCCAGCACCTCTAATAGATAAGCCTTGGCTTTCTTGCAGTTATGGCCAGGAGTGAAGCTAGCATCACACCAGAAACACAAATTCTGGCCCTCTTTTCATCCATCTCAGCTTGTGTGAGATGTTTGTACTTTCTATTAGTGAATTGAGGGGGATGAGGTGCCGGTGTATTTGCAATTTTATTCACATTGGAAATCAATGTCTGTTTGGGATTTGGTAAAATTGGTGCATGCTTGTTTGTGACAAAGGGCTTTTCATTGGACAAGCTCAATGCGAACTCCTGTGATCTTGCTAATGTATAAGCATGCGCAATTGAAGTGGGTCTGAACATTCTTACCTGTATAGCTATCTTAGGTTGCAGTCCCCCTAAGAAAAAACTTAATTTCTGTGCTTTGGTTAGAGAAATTCTAGTGAGCAATGCATCGAATTCTCTTTTGTACTGCCTACCATTTCCGGTTTGGGACAACCCTTTCAATTCACTCAGTGGGTCATCGAACAAGGCTTCATCAAATTGCATGACAGCCTCCTGTGTGTATTCTTCCCAACCGGGCCACTCATCCTTGGGTCTTGATTTCATAAAAGATTGGTGCCATTGTAATGCTTCCCCATCCAAATGAACCGAAGCAATCTGGACCTTCTTGTCTTCTGAAGTTCGATCTAATGTGAAAAATTGGTCACATTTGTACAGCCACCCCTTGACTTCTTCCCCATTAAATTTGGGAAACTCCAATTTCGTGAATCTTGGAGTGAAATGGGAAGAAGAAGAACCACCATTACTCCCTGCTGGAGCTGCATTGGTTCCTGCCTGTTGTTGGTTGTTTTGAACCTGTGCGGCAAGCTGATTCTGTTGCAGAGTCACCCCAGCCACAAAATCCCTAAGTCCAGCCAGTTCTCGATCGTGCTGCACATTTCTCGTTGCAAGCACATCAATCGGTTCTTTGATCGCAGCCATGAGGGATTCTTTAACTGATGCAACAATGGAATCCTTGATTGCATCCATAGAACGCTCCATCATAGCCTTCACGGAAGCTTCCAACTACTGATCATCCATGTCTGTGCTTCGCTTAGATCTACCCATGCAGCTGATGAATACTTCTTGGATAGGAACGAATGGCTCTGATACCAATGATACAGACTAAAGGAGGTTCCATCCCAAAACTAATTGGCAATGGGTGGAGTAGCCCCTCTAGTATATAAATTGGTACATTTTGTGTCTTCCCACCGATGTGGGATACTTATTTTTCCTTTTTAGCTCTTTTTTGGGCTGTAACAAACCACCACGCTCCGCAATCGTCGTCCTCGACGGCTGTCACTCTAGGTAGCTTCACTCTGAGTAGGTAGCCCTTTTTTCTGGACGGCTTCACTCTACTCTAGGTAGCCCTCTCCTAGGTAGCCCTTTCCCCCCTGGACGGCTTCACTCTAGGTAGCTTCACTCTGAGTTAGGTAGCCCTTTTCTCAGGACGGCTTCACTCTACTCTAGGTAGCCCTCTCCTAGGTAGCCCTTTCCGAAACTTAGGCCCGTTATAAGTGGTTTGTCTAGTACGGCCATTGGGCACTGTCCGTCCCATACCGGACCGAGCACGACTCCGGAGCAAGGTCCATCCCATACCAAACCCAAGCCCCTTGGAATCGATCCGAGGATCGATGGCTCTGATAACAAATTGATAGGTCTAAAAGAAGGAAGAAGAGAGTTTAGTTGAAATGAAGGAAGAATGTTAAGAACAGAAGAAGAATAGAAGAAGAAGGGTTGTTATTTCATATTTCTGAACAATTTCCAGTACAATGCTTGAGGCCTACTTATACAAGACATTCAGCACATAACAACTTGTAACAACAAGCTAACTAATTCTTGAATATTACAACCAACTTCCTATGACCACTAAGGGTTCTATCATTATGATATATAATGCAATATTTACCTATTTTGTGTTCTTCCTTTTTAAGTCAAAAATCGTCATTTAATTCTATTAAAATAGTAGTATGGCCTTTTGATTTATAATGATTGGAGTATGAACTTTTTTATGTTGATATAATTGTAGCATGACCTTTTGATTTGTAATGACAAAGGTATGGCCTTTGATTGTAGTATAGCCTTTTGATTAGGTTGAAAACATTATGTTCTCAAATTCTAATTGATAAGAAGACTTCAATAACTAAATATCATTAATAGTTAGTTTGAAAAAATTATTTTATCAAGTTCTAATTGCTAAGTTTAAGACATAACCCTAAGTAGCACAATCCACTCGATAGCCCCAAATTGTAAGTGCCCCTAAGGCCATAACATATAAATTTCTTATTTTATTTTTGTAGTGATTGTTTAAGCATCAATTATTAATAATGTTAGAAGTTTTATGAGTAAAGTTTTTAAAATTTTTTATATTAGAATTTATGTTGTTAAAAGAAATGTCGATATATATGTAACTTCCTAGTAAAAAGTTTGTAAATGTTCAGAAAAATTATTTATATACTTAAAAAGAATTCAAATGTAACTTCAATAAAAACTAACAGATATTAACAGAGCCATAATAAGGTGTGACATTGAAAAATTTTGAAAAGTTTAATTGTGACATTAAAAAATTAGGTGAGTTTTTAAGTGATTTTTAGTAAGATTGGTGGGTTGTTGGGGTAGGATGGATGAGAGGCCTTCATTTGGTATTTGGTGAGTTTTTAAGAGAGAATACTTTGCTATAATATATGTAAGATTTGTATGGTATGTGAAAAGAATCTTGTGGGTATGGTTGATGCTAATCACTGATGGTGACATTCTTGACTTTCTGCTTTTCTATAATGATAAAATTTGGATTATATTTGGTTACGATATAATCTGTTGATACTTGGATAAAATTTACTTATCTAATTAGATTGAGATTTTGAATTAGATTAAGATTAGATAACTCGATTATAAAAGAAATTTGTGATGATTGGCAGGGAGAACAAAAGAAAAGAAAGGAAAGATGCGAGGATTTGTAAGATGGTGCAGGGAGGCACCTAGGTAGGGAGAAGTAGTGAGATTTGTTTGTGAGTACTTTGATGAGGATTTGCAATTTTAGTTGTCCAAAAGCTGTATTATGAGCGAGATTGTAGCTTCCTCTATCAAAAGCTACATTAAGGAGGGTTGGTAGCCTACCGTGTAAGATCCACATTTGGATTGAGAAATGTGAGATGTGATTTGAAGTTTTGTAATTCCAATTTTCGTAGTGAACAGGGTATCTCAATGGATCCCGTGATTCTTCCCTCTAGTTGCAAGAGAGTTTCCACATAAATCATTAAGCTATGTTTTTGTCGTCTTTACCAAATTCACCTACGTTTACATACAGGCACATATAGATACGTATTCTAGGTGACTGGTGACAATCAATGAAAGCATACATGTACTTGGCCAATCTATAGGTTCCATTGTCTGTAATATTATTCACCTTATTGCAGAAAATACCAGTCATTTCATCTTTTACGTGGTCTTTTCATGATTTTTTTGAGTGATTTCGTGACTCTCTGTGCAAACCCATTGTTGTTGACACATGATGGACAAATATGTGCTAAACTTGATTCCAGGTGCATGTTTTCAAGTGTCAAGGGAGACACATTCATCAAGGTTGATTCATATCTTGTAGATGCTATGTGGCCCAGCATCAAGTCATCACTATGGACCATACGGATCATCAACCTTGTGTCTCTTGAACTTTATGACACGAAAATGACTGCATGAGCAACGAATCTTCAACCTTCTTTTCTGTTCAGCGACCTTGCAAAGGCATGAGTTCATGTTAATTTGTTAGGGAAATTTCATGCAATAGATACAAAATCTGAACGGCTTCAAGGTGTTAGTGAACTATTTTTTTAAGACTTATTAGTCCAATCCTCCGCTCCATGGATATACGGCTCATATCAGTATAAAATTAGATTCCACATAGTAAGTCGAACAAAGAAAAAGGGCATGTAGCACTTGGTCTCCCCTTGTTTGTTTGATGCTTGTGTTTCTCTGTGATCTTTGAGTGTCGTCTTGTATTTTGACTGGGCCAACCTTGATATTTATGATTTATATATCAGTCTTTAGCTAAATATTATATTATTTCAAATATAAAAAAAGGTCCATCCATAAAGCACTAATGACTTGGGACAAAATCTTACATTAATTTCCTTTTCTATTTACTTACGAAAATGTAGATCATTATGTAGAACACTGAAAATCACAACAAAAAAAATTTATGGGTGCACCACTAAACAGCTATGTGATCGATCAATGATGCAACATAGATAAGAGTTAGCGTTGAGCTCTGTACAAATCTCAAAATGACGGAGAATATCAAATCTCAAGGAATTAATTATCCTAAAAAGCACGTGTGATATTATAGAAAAAAAGTCCAATAATAACTTTAATATATCATCCTAGATGGACTCAATGTCATGGAACAACACTAATGCACCGGATCTCATTAGAATTCCGAAGTTAAGCGTGCCTGAGCAAGAGTAGTACCAGGATGGGTGACCTCCTGGGAAGTCCCTGTGTTACCAATCCTATAAGGTTAGCAATCCTCAAAACAACCTCTCGCCAAAGTTACATTCTGAAGGGGTAAGACTGCGTACATCAACAACCCTCGCACCCCCCCCCCCCGCCACTTTGCTTAGGTGGGAGCCCTTGAAACACTAGATCTGTTGCTGCTGCTACATGCATTCAACGTCATGGAACAACCTAGAGGCTTGCTGCAAGATGCAAGTTTTTAGTTCCTTGGCAATAGATTATGAATAAAAAACCTCCTCTTAAATTAATAATGTGATGAGTTTTGAGTTGAATTGGCATGAATTACTGCTATAACTAGAATACTCTGGATACACTTACCCTCCATCACCATCTGTATATTATTTGTTCCATTTCGATTTAAAAATTAGAAAGTCTAAAGTTGTCTATTTAATATCAAAATATAGTATTCAAGTTTTCTTTTTGAAAGACATAAGGTAGTATTATGCACTATTTACATTTCATGCTCAACGAATAGATCAGCCATTATAATAAAATTTGCCATAGTCAATCCGGTTTCTTGTTCTAAATTAAACAAAGTGATTAGGCCTTGCCTTGCAGATATCCACATAATTTGCGTGTAACATCTTTGCCTTGCACCTTTTACATCAATCTGTTAACAATTAATTATTTTATAATTAAATAATTTAAATATCAAATACTTAAGTTAAATAATATTAAATAATATCAATGTAATTGTTGCACTCTATATGTTTGGTCACTGCCTACGCAATCTAAAAGAGAACCACAAAATGTATTTGCATCAATTTAATTTAAGTTGTTGCAAACTATAAATGCTTTTGAAATGAATACATAAAAGGAGAAGAAGATGGAAAGGATGGTGCTTGGTGTCCTCGTCTTATCATTAGTAGTTTCATGTGCTGCAAACTTGAACCAGCGCAATGGTACTGACAGTCGTGATGGTGGTGGTCGTGGTGGTTTTCCAGCGATTTACGTCTTTGGAGATTCGAATTCCGACACTGGAAGCTTATCAGCAATATTCAGGCCCTTACCTCCTCCTTACGGTGAAACCTTCTTTGGTAAACCTTCTGGTCGCTTCTCAGATGGCCGCCTCATTGTTGACTTCCCAGGTAATCTCATATAGATTCTTCTTCTTGTTCTTATTTTTAAAATAAGAATGTGATTTACAAATTAGACAAAGTCTATTAAACTGCACACTTTTGTAATCCACCAGGGGAAAACATAGGTTATGATTATAAAAATAACTCGCTTTCTTTTAAAGCGATATAACTATATATACATTAAGATACTAGCAAGTACTTGCCCTATTGGTACAAGTATACATACATGGATAATATGGATATAGATACATATGGTGTATTCATCATGGATAATTGATAGGGTATGACTATCTACTTTTATCTATTCGGTATCTAGTAGCACAAAGAATTTCTATTTTTGAATGAGCACATGAGGTGGATTAGAGGCGCTTAAAATGGGTATGAATAGAGGTGTGTCAAATGTCTTTTAAATTAACTTGTCTTGCTCGTAAATGAAATGATATAAGGGGTAACGCAATCGAGAAATTGTGATTACCATACGTGAACGCATATCTAACTCTCACAATTCTTATGTGGGATTCTATTAGATAGACTCATATGTGGGGTCCTCAAAATTATGAGTGAAATGGTTGCTTATAAGTGTCATTTCGGTCTCCCTTGCGAGATGTCCACTTTTATATTGCGAGCTTCCTTCTCACTACTTACCGAAAAAATGTATGTGCAGCGGAGAAATTGGGATTGCCATTCGTGAACGCATACTTGGACTCTGTAGGAACAAGTTTCAGGCAGGGTGCAAATTTTGCAAGTTCAGGATCCACTATTCAGCCTGCTGATGTCAATCTATTTGCAGCCGGGTTTAATATCATTTCTCTTATGGTCCAGCTTTCTCAGTTCTTACAGTTCAAGAATCGCTCTATTCAACTCTTCTACTCAGGCTAGAGATTTGGTTGAAAGAATAAAAAATTTGTGGTTCATATTATATATCATTTGACTTAATTATGTGAAGTAATCCTCTATATATACGGCCAAAGTTCATGGAGCAATTGGATCGTCAGAAATTTAAATGGACGGGTTGGAAATGTTGACCCACATTTGCAACATATATAAAACTGTCATAACTTTTGATCTATAATGAGTTACGAGATCCCACTACATATCAAAACCAAGCTATCGGACCACACTATGCAACCTAGGTCGCTCTGTTGCTGGCCCCGCCTATTTTCTCCAAATTTGGCATCTAGACGTGTTTTTGGGCCTGCTTTATGTTTCGGAACCAGTGTAGTGGTAATTTTTAAATTTTTTGTTTTAGAGTTCTATTTGCTGTCCCTGTAAATACTCCTTTGCTGCTAATTGTTTCTTTATCTTAGAAATTTTCAATACAAAATCCTCGCATTTTCTCTATCATTTTCCAAGGATTTCAAGTTTCTTTGATCTTCACATGTTTATTTTCGAGTTTTACGGTTCCCTTCTACATCATTAGCACAATCCTAATACGAATCTTCGAGTAAGTATGTACTCTGCTGTGGAAGTTCAACACTCCCTCTCATAGGTAAGCCAACTGTTTTAACATTTATTAGACTAACATGCAAAGTAAACACCAGTTGATAGATCATGAAAGTGTGAGTAAATGCAGATCCGGATGCGCATGAAAGAAGTAAACTTCCAAGGCCGGAACATTTCAGCAGGGCACTGTATATAGTGGACATAGGACAGAATGATCTGCACTACAAGTTGGGAGTTCAATCCTTGCCTGAGGATAAAGCTGTGGCATCCCTCCCTGCTCTTGTCAATCTCTCCTCCTCGGTCATCAAGGTAAAGCTTGAAAAACTAGGTGATGTACTCCTAAATGCTTGTGAACAATTTGATAAAAGATTGTCGGGACCTTGTTAATGGTTGGACAATGACTTGATAGAGACTTGAATTTCTTGACTTGGTTGGCAAGCTCAACTTTATAGCAACCTTATAGCTCGATTATGAACTCGATTGGGATCGATAGGGCTGATGAGTTGGGTTGAGCTGAATATTGAACAAACTAGTATTTTATCGAATTGAGTTCCAATAAAGGTTTGAAAGCTCGATAAAAGCTGGGCTCATACTTGAACTCAAGTTCGAACAAGGGAGTATTCCACTTTGCTCGGCTCAATTTACACCCCCAGTCTTGGATATGGAAGCCTCCTATATTCTGACCCTTTTTGGTGGATTACGCCCTTTTTATACGTAGTTATTCACACTACGGCTTCTTTGTGGGATTACTTTACGCCCATCTTTTGTACTATTCTTTTAGCAATAGTAAAATCTCTGCAGCTCCATAGAGATATATATAATACAGGTAGTCAAATAGCGGAAATCTTATTTGATAGTTTTCTGATTCCCCGTAAATTACGCGCTAATTCAGGTACTATACAAAAACAGAGGGAGGGTGTTTTGGGCACACAACACAGGGCCATTGGGATGCTTGCCCATAGTGGTACTCACCAAACCCCCAGCCCCTAACAACAGGGACCCAATAGGGTGCATAAAGTCCTTCAACGACGTCGCATTGGCATTCAATCACCTCCTCAGGGCTGCTGTTTCCAACCTGCAGGCTCAGTTCCCAGAAGCCTCCTTCACTTATGTTGACATTTATTCAGCTAAATATTCCTTGATTCATAATGCTTCCCACTATGGTATGTCTTCGATTTTCCGACCCACAAAGTTGGAATACATAAGGTTTGGTTATTACACTAATAAATATAAAACCTCAAGTGGGGTTCTTCCGTAAAATTAATTGACATTAAATGGAGTAACCCGTTGGTCGTATAATGGTGCAGGATTCGTGGATCCGCTGGGGACATGCTGCAAGCTGAGAGGAAGCAGAGTGCCATGTTTTGAAGAAGCAATAGTGAACAGAACACTAAGCGGTGGAGTTAGCTGCAGCCACCCATCTCGTTACATTAACTGGGATGGCATTCACTACACTGATGCTGCTAATCACTTGCTTTCCTCGCTCCTTTTCCCCTTCTAATCTTCTATCTCTATCCAATTATAACTGCTAAACTCTCTATTAAACATTAAGCTTGTGTGTACAAACTTGAATAATTTATCCTCAGTTGTGAAATAAGAGTGATTTTTTAAAGTAACACTTTTGGGTATTTTATATCTAAAATTTAAAATTTTTAAAAGAACAGATGAATATTAAAATTTCTTAAAATAACGTGCGCTCATGACAGCCTTACCATGTAAGCAGGGGTAAAATAGTCAATTTATAATATTGGACTAAAAATATAAAAATTGAAATTTTAAAAAAAGTTAAGGTCATGTGGGTAGCTTAAAAAATGTATCATCATTATATAATACGAGCGACATGACTTTTAATTTTTTTTCTTAAATTTTAGTTTTCTTTTTTTTTTTTACATCATATTGCACTGTAAAGGGATAAGGTTACGTATATTCCACCTTTCACAAACCCGCCCTTGTGGGAGTCCTTTGAGAAAGTATTGTTGTTCTATTGCAAATTTATTATTTTACCTCGGCTTATATGGCTCCTTACCATGTGGCATGTTGACTGCGGGCAACTATTTTAGAAATTTCAATTTTGACATGCTATTTGGAGAATAAAAACGGCTAAAAATATTATTTTGCAAAATTACACGTGAAATCATTGTCATATTTGATTTCATATAAACGTTATAGAAATGACAATAAAATAACATGTGCAAATAGATGTCATATTCATTGCTTTTGAAATATTTAAAATATCCATAAAAAGTATATTTTTTGTATCGAAAAATGATAGGAGTATGTTCATTCTGTATTAGATTATATATGTACCATATATATAGACGATCTATTATTAATATTTTTTAATGAAGGGATATTTTTGAAGAAAGTAATTGGCCAGTATATGCGAGAATGGATTTCTACACGTAACATGAATCTACAATGTATGACGATAAAAGTATGTTGGGGGCAGGAGGAGGTGGCTTTAAAGTCGAAAACAAAGCGAATGGATGATTGACATAAAGGGAAAACAAAAGCATATATTATATCTTGGGGATCATATCATAAAAAAAATAAAAATTAAAGGGTTGACAAGATACAAATGATATGTGCTGTAATAGGAGGATTTCGTCATGCCTGGCATTAGCTCTTCACACAAACAAAAGGCATTAAAAAGCAAACCCACTTTGAACCCCTCTTGTTCTTTAACTGATATATTTGAATACTAAATACAATACAGATTAAATCGTAAAAGATCTTGTAACTTAAAATAGTTATGCATCTTACCATGGTGATCACATTTTTTTTTTCGATAATTGAAGTTTGATGATGATCCATATTGATACATGTTGATCAAAAGTTGGACAAGACAAAAATATAAACTAAAACTAATTAGTTTCTTCTTCTCCCGTGTTCTCTCAGTCTTTGCCTTTGTAGAGAGAACAAGGAAGCTATAAGATGCACACAAAACCACTAACTGTTAATTGCATTTACTCATTGTTTTTGTTAAAAGTTCGTTAGCAAGGAGGTCTAAGCTCAAGCCACGTTCTTTCCTTTCCTAGATTATTTCTGCGAGTCACCCTACTTTTTGTTATGAGAGGGAGGGTCTTTATAAGATAGTCACAGGTGACTATAGCGATGAGTTTATGACTTGACTTAGAGATTAACTGGCGCACAAATTAAGAGTTTGGCAAGTACTACATTACTTACTTGGCCTTATCATGTACTATGATTGGCTTACTTGGGAAGGGGATAGCTCTTTACTCGTTACAATCTACTCGGCCCTTCTTAGGATATTCTTTTATCTACACTTATATCTATAGACTATAAGTACTGCTGGTCGTTTAGACTAGTTCAGGCCTTGTGTTTGCGAGTGTGCTTGTTTTGTCATACGTTCTGACTCTACTAATCGAAAAATAAAAAAAGAAAAGAAGAAAATGAAAAACCAAGTACATATAATGGTAACATGGAATAGTGGAAATTGGACAGGGGTAACTGGAAGGCATAAAGAGTGACAAATCAGCAGGAATATTAAGTACATATAACCGTGGTGCCATTTTCACATCTGTGCTTTTTTGGCCGAGTGCCCTCAATAATAATTCACATGAAAAAGAATGTACTTCACATGCAACGTGCCCCCTATATCGTGCTATAGTTACTTTTTTTTTTTTTTTTTGATAATTGAAGTACAAGCTCGATACAAATTGGTACGCCACACACAGAGTACATACCATTAAAGACAAATACAAAGTAATCAAAATATTCCAAAATCATCCTTAAAGAATCACCAAGTCAGCAGTTGGACCACATAATATTGCAACAATTGTGCTATACTTACTTATTTCTTTATTTTCATAAGTCTTTTCAAAATAGTTCACATAATATTACAACTGTCGGGTTTTATATTGCGATTTTTATGCTATTTATCGGGAAAAAAAAAATTGAGCTTACCATTTACATATCTAAAACAACATCTTCATAATAAGTTCCTAAACAGATAAAGAATATTTTGCTTATCAACACCAAAACATCCGGCATCTAAGAGACATATAATAGAAATCAAACTTCTCAAATAGATTTTGTCGAGTCAATGTAAATAATTTTTATTATAAGATTTGTACCTTGTATATTATTAATGGACAATCTATGCTCCATCATCTGCTATAAATGGCTAATTAAGTTGGTCAAAATGCTTTTAGTCCAAAATGATTGATAGAAAAAGACCTAATTGATCGCATAAGTCTTCAATCCAAACAATCAAGACTTCATTCATGAGCAAATTTTGAATTATGAATGAGAGGAAGAGTCCTCCAATAGATGCAAGAGGCAAATAGCCAAAAATAAAATTCCTTAAGATTTTATATCATTCTGTTGCTAGTTGCAATTAACTCTCCATTAACTATTTTTGCCGTAGGTGCATTTTCTTTTGTTTCTGTTTTTTCTTTCTATTTTCGTTTATTTGATCAGTTAACATTCGTTTAGACCTATATGTAGTACTAAAAACTTCTCAAAGAAGCAAAGAACAAATAGAACACTGCCTTTTGGATTTTCAATCACAATAAAAACACTAAAACTGGTGAGCAAAATATGCTTCTCTTAGAGAATGATTAAAAAGAACACGACTGAGACTAATTAAGTACAAATTTTTTGTAATAAAAAAATTTCATTTCCACGGGCTCTAATAAGGGCTTTGGTATCCAGGATATAGCTATAGACGAGTCAAATTCAATAACTAAGTTGCTTCGAGTTAGCCTATCTTTTGAGGAGGATGTGCCAAGGCATATTGCGAACAACTCTACCTAATTTGAATATGAACACTAAATAGACTTGAGAAAATGGTTAAGCAGGCTCCAACTTTCTATAATTGCTGCGGGACCAAACTTACCAAATGAGGAGTCCACGATCAAGCTTTCCGAGGTGTTTAGAGTTGTTCACTTATTAGGCCATTTAGCCATCACAGAAAATTAAATTGCTATTCTTTTCCGCTTAATTTATCCATGATACTTAAAAAAGTTGGACTTGATGGGATCATTAGTCGTGGCAACCCAACAGAGAAAGGAGTTGATCTACACCAGAAGATGCAGCTAGATGAAACTCCTTCATGGAATGGTTACGTATTATCTTTAGTATTCATTGGCTATGGGTTACACATTAGTTTGCTAGTGTAATATTGAGAGCTTGGGGGCGTCTGGCCTGCATCTGCTCTTTTTTGTGCTCTTCTTGTAATTTTTTGCTTTTTGGTCGCTTTCTGTATTTGTGGTGTTTTGGCTTCCACTCCCGTGGTTTGCCGGATTTTGTATTGCGTTTCTCGCTATCCATCGAAAAAAAATTTAGTAACAGTGAGGCTATATTGCTTGATGCATAAAAGAGAAGTGTGGAGCCATGCATGCATGTAGGTGGCCAAGTTGCAATCTTGTAAGGACTATGCGCATGATTGACCTCAGTTAACTGTGATCACCAAGTTTATCCACTTCATCCCGAACCCACACCATGGGTACCCCATCAACAATTATATATTTATTCTTTTCCGTAAAGTAAATACCGTTTTGGCATTTTAAATATTCATATATATGTATTTTTTTGTTGTTTATCTCTATTTTTTGGTGCTTTTATTAACAATTAAATTAAAAAAACATTTTAAAAATTAGAAAATATGAAAATGACCCTAGTTTATATAGGTAGAATATTTTTAAATGAGTAAACTAATTGACTACACAAATTGAGTATCGGCGCCATATATTGTTTTAAGTTCCCAATATAATCCAGTCTTATTTAGACACTGCTATAGAAAAGCTAATATATCGACATAATTGGTTGGTTAATGCTGGTTATGGGGATTCGGACTTTTCATTGTGGGATCATTCTCCACGCAAAGCCTTCCTCTTTCTCATTGGTACCGATGCCATAGAATTCCCTCAAAAAAAAGGGGCAATCTGAGTTGGTATTTTCATCTTTAACAAAATATTGCTTTAATATGAGAAATTGATCAACAAAAAATACTATATAATGGCAAAAAAAGGGCGGAGCTTGAATTTATTGAATAATAGTGACATTAATTATAGCACCAGCAACAAATTACACGGATTTTTCTTAAACAAAATACAAAGGAGGAAAAAAAACAAAAAAAGCAAAAAGGGTCCCAACATCATGGTTATAGAGAGATTGTATATTACTGAAGTCAGAGATTGTAGAGAGAGAAGGAACAAATGCATGCTGACTTCCCCATGCATGCATGAAAGCATCATGCTACATGGCAAAGTTACATGCAAATACTTTAATATGCATCATGATGATATGATGATGATGGAGGAGTTATGCGATGATTCCTCATCAAGCAGCAACAGTAATCATGGGAGCAGCATGATCAATATGCCCTGCCTTCTTCATCATCTTCTGATCCATGGGCTCATCATCGTCATCATCCTGATGCACATTGATGATGGTTGGTATATGATCAACGGCTGTGATTGGATGCTGTTGTGCTGCAGTTGTGGTGGACGGTACGATTCGCTGTGGAGTCCCTAGAGGAGTGCTACCCTGGAGCTTCACTGCCTCTATGATTATCGGGTCCGTACTTGATGTTTGCTTTTGGCCTAGCTCCACATCATCCTCTGCTGGTTTGGCGTTTCTGTAAATTCGGTATAATATCATCTGAGCTATCCCGAATGTGAATCCCAATACATTGGGAATCTGTAAATTAAGATCAATTTAGAATCAATTATTATTTAGACGCCAAATGTAACATATATAATGTAATGTGCTAGAAACATGCTTGTATAAACGAGTCAAATCATTTTACTTACTGCGACGTAATAGTCATGGCGGAGAAGGCCGTAGAAGAACCACATAACGGCGCTGATGGTGAGGAAGAATGAGAGGAAGAAAGGCATGTACTTGACGCTCTTTGTATGAATCACTTTTCCCTACATATCAGTGTCATGAATTCAGCAATGTAATAACGTAATATTTCGTAACATGGATTCCTAGTAACTATTTCTCATGTAGATTAATGAAACGCCTACCATGACACCAAGGGGAGCAACAAAGACGGAGAGGGCGAAGACGAGGCAAATCCAGCCGAGAACACGGAGACGACCTGCGGGGCTCTTGGTAATCACTAGTACAATGAAAAGCACAGCTCCGAAGCCAAACACATTCAGCAGAAGCATCAACTTCATTGTGGTCATCTGCATTATTTTGTAGCGCCCAAAATATGTAATGTTGATTTATAAAGAAAATTACTAAAATAAAGAACGTTGTTACTAATCTGGTATTTGACCAAATATCTCAAGAGTTAAAGGGTGTTATTCGGATCCACATTTGAGCACATGAAGTATTACCTTAGCCTGTTTAGTGCCGTAAACAAGGAACATGACGATGTAAACAGTCTCTATGAAGCAACCGAAGGAGTTGATAGTAACGAGGAAGGTGGCATCTCCTTTGATAAAAGCATAGAACAACCACAGTATCGCGCTGAAGAGTGCAACCACGTAAGGCACACACTGAAACCCCTCTGTCGATTTTTTCTTCCAAATTTGATAAAATGTCGGGCTGCAGTTTTATAAAAACAACCTATTAGTATCTTTACAAATCACTATTAATCATCAAATCAACTGATTCTATTAATTAAATGAAAGACGTAACACAAATGAGTACTTACATAGGAGAAAGGAACACCATGAACGAGATTACATTGCCTACAATTAATCATAAAGTAACAATGATTAGTAAGGACATAAAGACTGTTGCCAATCATATTTAGCAATCAAATACTATCAATTATTAAGTATATGCATGGAATCCAACTACTTACGTCAATAAAACTAAAGTGACATTAAATTATTGAAGCAATCTAAACTTTTCTTTTTGGTGCTCTAAAAGGACCGCGTAAAAATTAGCTAGAAATGTATAGAAATTTAAAGTATATCCCACAATGCATAGCCACTATATTTTTAACTTACTTTTGCTTGAAAGGGATTCTTTTCCTAACTTTATATTAAGGTTGTTAGACTCTATAAGATTTTTGGTCTCTATCTTTTTTCTTTTTTGGGTAATTAGACAGAAAACTGTCGATATAAAATCCTGCACACCCACTGAGCTGGAGGCCGAGAAAGCCTATAAGAGCGGGACAAAAATAAAAGGAAGAAGTAACTCCCAAAATCAGAAGTAACACATCCCATAAGCCTAGGCACCTACCCGTGTGCTAATTCCTGTGACACTTTCCACTCGTGTGTACTTAGTTAAGTCATACGATGTCTAGAAACAGACATCAAGACTGAACTTAACACTGCAAAATGCAAACACTCCAAACCCACTCCTAACCCTCTAGTATGATCAAACTCTCATTATAAAAAGTTTTTTGTAAGAACTAAAAGTTAGATTTTTTTTTTTTTTTTTGATAATTAGAGAGATAACTCTCAGTATAAAATCGGTACACAACTTCTTATGGATGTACCCTACTTTATAATGCAAGTGTTTTGCTCGTTAGTTATCGAAAAAATAATATATAATAAAAACAAGTATCTTTATGAAAGAACTGAAACTTTTCCCCTAATTATAAAAAAAAAAGGTTGTAGAAATTTTTTATTCATTATCAGAAATTTTGTCTTTTTCATAAGGTGTAGCAAAGTTAGGCACTAAGTGAAGGACGACTGTTTTCGTGTGTCTGGTTAAGGGAACATTGGAACTTTTTCCTACAGAACTTGACTCGTAAGTTGATCATAAATTATGAAAAGAATGGATTGTATACTACTTAATATATGTATATATAGTTGACATGCACTAACTTCTTATAAAATATAAAATAATATCTTTGTAAAAAGAAATAGAAATGATGCGTGTACATATGTGTATTTGTAGTGACAATTTGCTTGCCCCTTTCAGCTTCAAATATGAGGTTTCGAATTTAAAGCTTCTCTTTTCGTATGCCAGCTAGATATTAGTGGCCTTTCTTAGGGGCAGTGGTGTACACCCTTGTTGAAAAATCCCCATCCGAAAGTGCAACTTATAGAGTTGATATACATAAGGTCTATATATAATCTCAAGTGAGGCAATTCCATCATAAAATTAATTGATGACATTAAATGGTGGAATAACCTACTAGTCTTATAGAGTGATCTCATATCTTTCACAACTCCTATATAAGTTTCTTACTACACTTACATATGTAGTTTTTAACGCATAACACGAAAAGAAAGTTAAGTAAAAGAGAAAGATGAAGAAGTATACCAAGGAGGCCAAAGATGGTAACCCATGGGAGGTGTTGGAAGAAGCTCGGAACTGCCATCTCTCTCTCGCTCTCTCTCTCTTAGATGAAGTCTAGATTTCTTATTGTTTGTGTGCGTGTGTGTGTGTGTGTTTGTGTGTATGCCCTAATGACAAGTGCTCTTACTCCCACGAGTTGTGTAGCATAGCGCAAATGCCCCCCTTTATATAGGGCACCAAAAAGGGGCAATAAAAAAAGAAAAAAAATTATAATAAATTAATTTTGACATGCAATAATTAATAAAAAACAAAGATAAAAAAGAGTGGAGGGAGGATTGAATGGAACAGCGGGAGGAGGAAGATGAGTATGAGTTTCGTGGTGAGAGACTTTCCTCACACCCTTTTCTATCTTTTCTTTTTTGCTTTGCTTTTCTACGTAACCCCTAACCTCTTCCTTTTCGTTTTCCTTTCGGCTTTTGTTTTTCATATGCTACTTATTCTTGTATTTGCGTGTTATTGTTATCGGTATACATGAACTGCACATTTAATATATATAAATAGCGTGTTTAAATCGACTAGGCTTGTGCATGTTCGTTTGGGGCTTGATAGCAAATTATATGTTCAAGTAGGATTAGTAAGCTTAAAATTAATGAGTTGAGTTCGAATACAATACTCATCTGATCATTTATGGTAAAAGAAATGTTAAATATATCAAATTACTATGATATAAAAAAAAATAATTTAAATTACAGAAATAATATTAATCTAATTATTTTTTTTATTGGCCAACGAACTTTTTAAATAAATATATTTATTAGGAACTATAACGTTACGTTTGGAGTTAATTTCCCGCCGTACCCTCAATCTAAGCTTGCCAACTTGTGAGCACCATCTTTGGGTACTACTAATTATTATTTTTTTTGTTTGTTCCGATAAAAAAAAAAAAACAAACTTTTTCGTGTAATAATTAAAAAAATAACTCTTAACACAAAAATCAGCGTATCGATTGAAGTAGATTTCCAAAAAGCCCACAAAAGCAGGGAAAATTGTTACTAATTAATTGCTCTCCAACTTTCTTTAAAGCAAAAATTAGTATATATATATATTTTTTTTTGATAAATTGTGAGCAAAGCTCGACACAAAAGCGGCGACCCGATATTGGCCCCGAACAAAACAGAGTTAATCCAAACAACAAGCCTAACAAACAAAATTAGTATGTATATTACTCAAGTAACTTAATTATAATTTCAGGGCTATAATACCAGATTGGCCACGAGAAAAAAACACTTTTTTAGTCACACACTTGAATTTGGGACCGTCCCCTAAGGGACAAAGACCCTGACTTTTCTTCATTTCTACCTAGCAACTCTTCACGTAGAACATGTGTGCTTAAGGGACGTTATTACTTGGCATTGAAATCTAGGATGATGTCGTGAGTTATTTGAGTGGGAAGTCCAACTTATAAGGAGAGTGCTCAACCCCCACCTACAATAAGCCTCTATTTGCCCTATAGCCAATGATATCTTGACATGGCAGCAAAATCCTAAAGGTAACCAACTCTTTTTATAGGGCTAAGATCAATGCATATTATAACCCGATTTCAAACCAGGTCAAAAGAGTTTCGGTGTGGCTTGTTCTTTCAAAATCGGAACTTGGGACATGGCTGATTTTTCTAAAGAGACTAAACACAATAAATGGGCCAGCGAGAATTTGAAATTCTCAACACTAATCAGATTCCTTGCCCCTTTTTGTTCACTTAGCAAGACGTGCAAACATTGACGTGCAAACATTTTTTTCTTACTTGCAGGATATCATGGAATTTTTGGATTCATATCACGCAGTGGTGGGGAATCACTCTTGTTTGCCTGAGTAACCTCAAAGATCTGTTTCTACAATAGCAATTATCTTTCCTCAAAGGCTTAACTAAGAAAGTATGAGTCATGTCCTTTTTCGCCGTAGTTAACGCAATTTGGGAAGTAAGAAATGCCTTCATCTTCCAGAAAACTTCTCTTGATTGGGCACGCATAATTGGCACTGTTAAATTTTTATTAACTAGTTCCAAGCTATTGTGCGTTGCTTAGATGTATCCAGCTACTATTGAATGAAAGACCTGCTAGATTGTATTTCTCCTCTATGTCTAACTCCAGATTCAAAGCGATCTTTCAAATAAGAACTAAAATGTACATGAAGAAATAAACGTAAGCAACAAAAAGTTCGAAATACGTAAAACCCGAATTTCCACATGTACAAGAATGGATCAAGTAGTGGCCACCAATTGGTGTTCTGTATGATGTGTCACCCACTAATTGAGATTTTAAGGCTTACAACTAATCTCTTTTAGTTTTTGTGAAGGTGGATGCAATTAGCTTTCATCATTTTACCATTCTAAGTTAAAAAGAGTTGAAATAATTGTTGTATCTTTATTGCTATTAGGTTGTCTATGGAGGAGTATTATAAGAAACAATCGTTTGGTCATAGGTTAAACTTGTTTAAGAATTCCGATATCAAAGTCGATTTTGATAGTTCATTAAATGAATGATCATCAATTTCTAATTTATCATCTTGACATGTTTGCTTGTTCACAAATTAGTTTTAACATGTGAAATTAATTCGATCAAGTCGATATCCTACGCTGATGATTCATGTAATGTTCCTAGTTAGGGTTGCATGAGGCATGGCCCTTGGAAGATTTGGTATTTGTAATATTCAAAACCCATTTTATTTGACTTTTTTTTTGTTTAGATACTTAGAGTTATCAAATTTCTTTTTCGTCTACAAATAAATTCTTTTGATAATTAAAAATAAGCTTCTCAATTGTCCAAAGTAACATCAAAGGTGTTCAACCATTGGCACTGTATCATACATTGTTGTTCTTTGTTTCTCCATGGGCGTGATATGCTTCTACCTGGTATTATTGTCTGTTTAAGGTGGTTTTTGTGAGGGTTGCCTTCTATATGGTTGTCTTAGGGTATTTTTATGTTATTTTTTCCTTTTTCACATTATGTATGTGTTTCTCGAGTCTCCTGTTGTGAGATGTCAGTTTTTGTATAGTTCTCTTGCTATTTATCCAAAAAAAAAAAAAATAAGAAGAGAGAGGACAATCTTCTAGTCCCATATTTGAAATTGCATTATATATTTTGAATTTCCATATTATTATAAGATGAGTATTGGATTTTACACACATATATATATATATATATATATATATATATATATGATCCCTCTCTATTGGTTTTTGAGTCCAAATACTACAAATAGAGTGAAACTACACGTCCCACTTGCGCCTCTCGCTTTGTAGCTCTCCCTAAGTTTTCCTTCTTATGTAACTAAAGTAGCATTCACCAAGGCATTATCCCCTCAACCTTATGTTATACAGGGGGTTTTTTTTTTTCGATAATTAGAAAAAAGATTCACAATACATAAGTCGACACCCCTTAAAGTGGGATCCGAAAACCTCATCGAAGTGTGACAAAAAGTCTTGTGTTTTGTTTCATTGCACTTTTCTGTGTGTTCTTTCATTTCATAGTTGTAAGCTTGTCAAACTCTTAATTGTTTACCTCATAATTTCATCAAGCTCTTATCTTGTGCAACAAAACCCATAATGAATACTAGATCCAGGACACCCCGTCTATATCCACCGCCTTAGATTTGGACTACGTTGATTGTAACTAGGCCCTAATTAGACTTGCTTCACCATTGATATCCAAAAGGTGTCATCACCATTGCAGACGATTTTTATACCTACTCAACTTTGATGTTGCGGACAATTTAGGCTCTAGACATAAGATTTTAATTTTTTGACTGCTTTTTCTTTATTTCTTTAATCAGAAAATTTAATGCACTCTTTCAGAGTTACATCATCTGTCAATTTACTAAACCAAAGTATCAAATTAAGCATTTTTAAGACAATTTTAATATTTATAGCTAAGACAAAAGTTTCTATATATATATATGTTCAAATATTTAAACCTATCTGCCTAATAAAAACGAAATAATTGAGTAGAGGAAAGTAATGAATATACGAAAGAAATTTCTAATTGTGTACGTACTACATGTAGTATATATTTAGTTATTTTCGTAAGTTAATAATGTTAATCGCATAGGGAAAAAAACCTAGTATAATATATCATGCATAGAGTTATTGTGGAGAAAACAACACCTAATAACCTAATTCGATTCAAATACTATAACAAATAAAGGAAGAAAATTAAGAACGAAAAAGAGCAAAAGTCGAACATAACGATTTACATGGAAATTCCTCTTCAATCGAGAGGGGGAAAAAAACTATGGGCGGAGATAGAGACTTTTATTGAATGAGAAATAGTAGAAGAATTACAAATCACTTCTCTCTTTTTCTCTCAATGTACGACGGCGCTCAATTTTTGATTTTGGATACAAGCATAAGTAACCCTCGCTACATATTTATACTCATGAGAAATTGGAGTCCCGATCGATCGGCATATGTCACCAATCGATCGGGGATCGTACTGGATGTGATGTGTTTTTAAAGTGTGTTTAAAACCGTTTACTCGTAAGCGTACGAGATCGTCGTAGCTTTGTCGGGTATACGGGTCGTGTCCACAGGGAATCGTGTTAAGTGCGATTTACTGATTAACGAGCGGTTTGAATTTTTGGTTTTTTGTTGTTTGAATAAATTAATAGCTAGATTAATAAAACTGAATATAAAGCCAAGGTGACAATTCAATTTAGATTAGTTTAGGGGTGAATTTATGGTAGCTTAACACGTATCCCGTTGTTATATTCTATTTAGGATGATGATTTGAAGAACTTAGGCTACAAGCTCTAAGCCTGTGTTGATATATAAATTAGGGCTTAGAGTAATGAACTAGTCTAAAGGCATAACTTATCTTAGCACGCTAGATGTAGCATAGGCCATCTCATTAGCACTACTTAATTTCTTTGTTACCAAAGGTATAGCTTATCTTAGCACCCTAGATGTAGCATAGGCTATCTCATTAGCACTACTTAATTTCTTTGTTACTCATAATTCAATATTAACTTATATAAAAGATTGGGTTCAGGGTTGGGTACAACCTCAACCCTGACCACGTGTGAATTCCTGTTATGCTATAGTCTAGGCTACAAGCACAAGACTAATCGCTGCAAAGTTGGAGACCTAGTCATGGCTATAAGCACACATACAAAAAAATATCTAACAATAATGAAGAATTCCCCACAGGGGTGCGAATATACCATAACTAAACCAATCGTCAAGAGTATAATATAAATCTGGGATACGGGCGGCTATTCGCCCTTCATCCCTAAACTATGAAAGTTTACTCCTCCATGAGAGTTTTACACATCCTTCAATTTAAAGAAAAGAAGATACTGTGTGTAAAATAAACAAAAGAATAAACTCCCTCAATCTTCGTGTTGATGCCAATCCAAGCCTGAATTATCCCAGTATTCCAACCACTTGCGCTTGAGCTTTTGAGAACCTGTAAACCTCGTAGCGGCTTCGGGTTTGAGAGAAAGGGGAGGACGTGCAGCGAGAAAAAGCGTGCCAAAGGCAGACTTCCCCTTCCCTATTTATAGGCACAGGAGCAGTTAGGGTTCAGTACGGAAATATCCCTATCGATCGACTAAAAGCATTGATTGATCGGTGCTTTTGGCCGATCGGCAGGCCCTCGGTTAGTTTTCCTAATCGGGAGCTGCTGATCGATCGGTTCTGTGAGCCCCCTTTTCTCGATTAAGCGCCGAAGCGCTATGAGATGTACTCGTTTCATCGATTTATGATCCAATGGGTCTTTCTTTTGCACAAGTAGTGGGGTTTCTCCAATCAGTTTTCAAATATGCCTCAATAATGCTTGATTTTGGCAGAATTCGTCTTTCGTCCGCTTTGATGTGTTCCACATGAAAATGTACCTAAATAACAACCGAACACACATGTAGAAGCCGAATATATGACAGAAATGAGAAATAAAATATGTAAAAATCATGCGTATTGGGATGTGCTATGCTTCTGTGAACTTTTCCAATCGATCAATTATCAACTATTCTCCTTGATCGATCAGCTACCCTCTACAGTGACATCAGAAAATTTAAGACATATCCTAACAGTTATGCATAGAGTTATACATAGTACCACCCGAAAACAAACAAGCACGGCAAATGTTAGAGTTGACACTCTGCCGCCAGGTGGCACTATTCTCTGTTTGACACTCACATTATTTTTTGAAACTAAAATGTTATAGTATTTAATTTTTATATTTAATTATATTTTAGAAAATCACTTTATAATTTTATTGCTTTTTATAAATTAATTACTTTTTTTCAAATGTATATTAAATACATAGTTATATATATATAATTAAAGTTTAATTTAATATTGCTCCTTCATTAACTGAATGACATAGCAAGAAATATTGGATGTATCAAGAGTTGAATTGGGTTCAAGCTGTTGTTTTAGAGGAGTCAATCACTTTTTTTTTTTTGTTTCGAACTTCATTCTTATGAGTACGTCAGCTTTTATATTGTGAGTTATTTCGTCGGTTATTGAAAAAAATATTGTTTCTTCATTGTTTTATACAATGTAATGGTAACGTGCAAATAGTGCAACTTCTAATCCCACGATATTTTTGGGATTTTTGTATATTTCTTACCAAATCTGATTTTGATTTGTTTGCTTTACACTAATTACATTTGCCACTATTCTAACCTGCAGTCTTCGGGTCATGGGCCTGATAAGTCGACCAATTCCTCTACCCCGCTTCTTCCCCTCCTCTTTCTTTCACTATTCTCACCTAGGTAGGTCCCCAGCTTTGGTTGCTTGGCCGGGGTAGAACCAACGCTTAGTAAGCGGCGGCGGCACTCCATTTGTTAGGTTAGAAATACCTTACTTTTCTTATTCCTTATGAAAAAATAAAGTAAGCTGCCTTTTTCAGTTTGCTGACTAGGGTTGGCAGCTAAATTCAGTCTTCGAGACCCCATAACATAAGAAAGTCATAGAGTGCATAAGCTCTTTTAGAGAGAGGGGCGACTTTCTTGTGGTAGTAATTGCAAATGAGCAAGTAGGGGACGAACTACTTCGATTATTTTATATTAATAAATCTCAATTATCAAAAAAATAAAAAATAAAAATTGCCACTACTAATAACAAGTCAATTTTAAATATGTTATAAAAAAATAAATACAAGTATACACAAATTTTATTCAATTTTTGTACTCCATGTACATCAAGAATGATTTAAATAATAAAAAAATAAATATTTAATGTCATATCTCTATGATTCAACAGCTCCTCGTCATATATAGCGGTTATTTAATAAAGACAATTTACTGTGAGCTCTACAGAAACATGTCAACCATTTTGTTGCCCTCTTTTGGGCTATTTATTAAGATTATTTTATTGTATGCATATCTATATATATATATATATAGCTAGTGTCATAAGGGCTCCCGCCTAAGCAGGGTCTGAAGGGTGGATGTACGCAGCCTTTCTCCTTCAGGGTGCTACCCTAAAGAGAAGCTGTTTCCGAGAACCCCCAACCTGAGGGGTGTAACACGAGGACTTCCCAGGAGTTTACCCATCTTGGTACAACTCTCACCCAAACACGTTTAACTTCGGAGTTCTAATGGGATCTGGTGCTTGCGTGTTGGTACCCTCCTAGGTATTTCTATGTATTTAGCATAGGAGTAAATTGGTGTAGTTAATAGAGTTGAATTTTCTCTTAGGCATCCTATACTTAACCGGCCGTTAGGGGCTTTCATCTTCATTAGTTATTAGGTTAGAATCCTATGCTTTTTCATCTTCATCTTGTATTATAAATTTGCATAATTTTAATGAATGAAGTATCCAATCTTCCAAAGGTGTTCTACTATTTCCTTTAATTTAAGTTCTTTTATATTTTTACAAAGCGAAGCACTCCACTTACAATAATGTCTGTTTCAGAGCTGATTGAAAAGTGTAGAGAAGTATTAGGTAAATGGTACCGATGATTTGAAGATGAAGTAAATGGATTAATACATCGGAGGGCATGCCCCACTAAACAAATTATGCAATAGTTTTTGTGGCTAAGAAAAATAGAGGGGATTATATTTTTGGGTCCAGATTATGAGTAATAAAAAATTAATCAAAGATTAAAAAGCCAACGCAAACCCTATGTTGAAAAATTGGTTCCTATATGACTTAACTATGTCAAGAAAATTTAAGTCAAATGTTCAAATATTATAGATCAAAGGGTGTAAATGTCAAGTGGCATAAGTTGTAATTTTTTAGGTAAAAGTTATTTTTGGATCTAGCAGTTAAAATACATTTAAATAAGGTAAAGTGGTAAGATGACATTGCTGCCCCTGCCCGTGTGCTAAATTTTCCTTGCCCGTGCCACTGCCCGCTGCCCAAAGCTTCTCGAGGAAGCTTCCCAGAATCTGTTATTAGTGGCTGCCACGCGTCAGCCATCCGGGACAACTATTTGTGTTTCTTGTGGGCTTTTATGGACCGTTGATCTGGTTCGTACGAACGGCCGAGATTGAACCTGGAGCCTTGCCACGGATCGGGGTTCTGCTGCCTATATATACCAACCCTTTTTAAGGGTTTGCCGTACGCTTTTGCATTTCTCTCTGTGTTCTCATTAGCCACCGCCTCTTTTCATTTTGCTCTGGCGATCTTGAGGTGATCGAAGGCGATTGAGTAAATCCGTGGGTGTTAAGGCTTGCTCGTTCAAATCTTGGTAGTTTGGAACACGTATGAAGCCTTGTAGGTTTCGGTTGTGAGCTTTCTCTTCCCTTACTCTTTATTTTCTTTCGTCTTTAGGTTTCTGTCTTAGAAGCCTTAAGGATCGGTTTGTATAAAGTTGTATATCGTTGAAGTCTGGTCTGTAATACTTGAACTCGACTTATAGTGGATAGACTTCCCTAGAAATAGGGAGCCGTGGAGTAGGTCCTTCTTTAAAGGCTGAACCACGTAAAATCTCGTTGTTATCGCTGTGTTCTTTGTGCATGTGTTCGGTGTTGGATGAATCTTGCTAAACTACAGTTACAAGTTTCTTGAACAAGATCTGAAGTGTTGAATGCTTGTTGTTATTGACGTTTTTCAAGAACTAAAGTTAATAAGTTTAAACCCTAAGAATACGACCTAAAACTTAACACCCTATTTTTAAACTTTTAAGATAACCTTTTTTATTTAAATTATGTTCAACTTTATGAGCCAATGCCAATTTTGATGTCATATATGCTTCTTTTTCATGTTATACATATTGTATTCTTTTTATTTTCGTAAAACGATTTTCTTGTTAGTTAAATTATTCAATCTTATATTCACTTTATAAATACAAAAAATATATTTCAGTAAGAGTGTTGTTATTGTTAGATAAAAAAATTATTATTGCTAGAACAATGATGTAACGAACTAATAATGAAGGAAAAAAATTACTTTAAAAAATACGATCTTGCTCTGACAATAATAATTTTACCTAAAAATAAAATTATACTTCTCTAAGATCATTTATTTACAAATAAAGTTAATAGTTTTATGGTTTATCTTTTTAGCAGATTTGTTAATGGAAAAAAAATGTCATCACATATTAGACCATAAACTATGTCAAAATAGTTTTCATATATTGTAATTTTATTAGATAACAATCATTTTGAAATAAAAACTTTACTTTGAACCAATTAGAGGAGGAAAGCACTATAAGCTTTGAAGATAAGTGAGCATACCAATTTTTTTTATACAGGAAAGAAAAGTAGCATTAGAGGTGTGTTCTGGTGGGAGCTCGTCCTAATGTATTCGCCAAAATGATAGCACCAATCTCTAGGCTAGGCGGATTTCATTGAGCCTTCTGGTTGACTTCACGACCCAACTTCGTGATCTATTGAGCCGCCATATTGACTTCTTTATAAGAGTGTTGTTAAATCTCTCTTTTACCACGACTAAATATCTTGATATCCTGAGCTATTTTTTGGATAATTCTAAAGATCTTGATAACGATATCGTTATGACCTTGTATATAAATATTCCTGAATCCCATGTTGACATACTAAGAAGTCCATCATGGGTCATTTTTGCCTCAACCAACAGAATAGGAGCTTTCGTGAAACATGTGGTGTCCGCAATAGTAAAACTTCTAGTTTAATCCCTGATAGTATAACTAACAGATGTCAATCTTTTATTCACAAATCCATGCCTTAATTGGGATTATCCGTACCATAACAACAAGTTAATTAATGAAAAAGAAAACAGAGATTATGAGATGGTGGGTGAGTTTGTCTGGGAGAAAAATAAAAAGTGCACTTTAAAGAGCCATAACCTTATCTGTAAAACCACAGAGAAAGAGAAATGGCCTTCCCCCCTTTATATTGGAAATTTGGTATCAGTGTCTTCTCTCGTCATAGACATTAAAAAAAAAAAAAAAAAAAAAAGCCTTCCCCTAGGCACATACCCTTATACGTCACCCGGCTTCGAATAGATTAGCAAGAAAACCCGCAAACAAAAGTACATGCACCCGTAAAAACGAGGTCCAAGACAATATGCAAGAACATGAAGGGTAATACAAGAGCAAAAGTATAAAGAGCTAAAAACCTCCTTATCTAAAAAAATAGAGTCTAACCAAGGTGTATAACCACCAAAGACATCGGCCAAGTCTTAGTCCACTTTTATTTCACTCGATGTTTTTTGCAATTTCATCCAGAAAAAAGGAAGTGCATTACGCCTAACCTACCAGTTCTCATTTTGATACTACAAAAGATATTTTGTTATACATAACTTCTTAATAAAAGTGGGGTGGGTTTTTTTTTTGAAAAATTGTGAGCAAAGCTCGATACAAAAGCGGCGACCCGAAATTGGCCCTGAACAACACAGAGTTAATCCAAACAAGAAGCCTAACAAACAAAATGCTATAAAAAAAAAAAAAAAAAACTAAGACTGCCTCAGTGCTAGCAACGAGCCGTTACTCAACCCTGTTGGAATCTTAGATAGTTGGAGACCGGGCTTTAATACAGGCTATATTACACGCTACCTCCGTAGGAGAGAATGGAAAGGAAGCACACCAATCCTTCACCCAAAAGCCCATTCTAAGCTTACTCGACCAAATGATATCTCTCAAATCCCAAGTACCATTCTGGAATACAATTCTATTTCTTACACACCAAATCTCCCAAATTATGACAAAGAATAGAGATACCCATGCCTTCTTTTGGAATTACCTACCTATACTATACGATGCCCATTACATAAAATGCTCTTTCATGAACTGGGGACACAATGATTGAATTCCCCACCATTGGAGACAAGAGCACCAAACTTTCCAAGCTTCCTCACAGTTGAGAAATAGATGATTCACAGATTCCTCACTTTTTTCACATAAGGGACACCATCTATCTTGATCACTAATGATGCCAATATTCCACAGCCTGTCCTCCTAGACTTCAAGTTAGGAAACAACAATAACAACAACAGACCCATTGCCTCAAGGGCTCCCGCTCAAGTGGGATCTGGAGAGTAGATGTATGCAATGTTACCCCTTCAGAGTGTAACCCTATCAAGAGGCTGTTTTTGAGGACCCCCAACCTTATAGGGTTGGCAACACGAGGATTTTCCAAGAGGTCACCCATCCTGGTACTACTTTCATCCAAGCACGCTTAACTTCAAAGTTCTAATAGGATCTAGTGCATTAGTGCCTGGTAAATGAACCCTAATAAACTTCAAGTTAGAAAATAAATTTAAAACATCCAAATGCATATCTAACGCTTCAAGTTAGAAAATAAATTTAAAACATCCAAATGCATATCTAACGGCTTTATTACACGTGGTTGATTGAAAAAGATTGAACTTTAAAAAATGGTTCACAGATTTTAAATGACACGGTAATTAAGTGAAAATAACCTGTGGATTTTGTCAACAAGGTTTCAAGGTACTTCTAATACTACTCGGCTTAACAATATATAATCAACATTTTACTGTCCTTGCTTATACCCCCTTTATATGGTTTCAAAAAAACAATATCTGCAGCTAAGCCCCCAAATAATTGTCCCGTTCCATACACACTTAAAGCTTATTTCAACGTTCATATTACTTAAACGCTAGACAGTGGAAAAAAAGAAGTCCAATAAGACGCCTATGTAAGCAGGAAGACCTCAACTATAACTTTCATACATATGAAATATTATGCAGCTTTTACAAAACATGCGATCCGATAGTTAATTAATTCTTTTATTATGCAACTTCTACACCTAGATTTTTTTCTCTTTGTGAACAAGCTTTGGTAACGATTATTTTGTATTTCCTACTCTTTGTATTATTTAGTTTGAATTGTATGTAATGAATAGTTTCATAATACAATACTCATAATTTTCTAAATTGATTAGTTAGTCTTGTTTATTTGTCATGATCATGAATATCACAAAGTGAACTTTCAAATTTATTACCTACCTGTACATCCATATGCTAACTTCGTTGTCTATCAGCCTTCGAATGATGGGCAAAACAGATTCCTCACTTTGTGTGAGTAGGAGTAGTACATTAGTTGTTTGGCTTTCTTAAGTTAAGGCCCATTTATATTTATTGCTGTTTTGATTGTCTGTTGAGATGTATGAAACTTGTATGATTGGATCTTTTTAATGGAATGAATGCTTACTTATCAAAAAGCAAATGTAAGATTAATCGTTTAAACATAATAAAAATTATAACAATAACGTTATCGAAATATACCTAGGTTCATTTAACAGGCACATTAGAACTCGAAGTTAAGCGTGCTTGGGTGAGAGTAGTACCAGGATGGGTGACTTCCTGGGAAGTACTCGTGTTGCCAACTCTATAAGATCAGGGGTCCTCAGAAACAGTCTCTCGGCAAGATTACACCCTTAAGGGGTAAGATTATGTACATCTACCCCCGCGGACCCCGCTGAGGCGGGAGTCCTTGAGGCATTGGGTCTGCTGCTGCTACTGTTATTGTTGTTGTTATTGTAAAGTTATCGAAATCTGTCATTTGCATCGATGGTTGTTGATCTGTTAACTATAATTGGTGGTTAAGCCTAAGAGAGACTCTCTCTCACCCACAAATGATGTTCATCACTAAGGAAAAGAGAAGAGACCTCGAAGAATTATTCTCAATACTTTTCCTAGTTCTATTTTAGGAAACACAATGACTAAAATAACGAAAAATTCAAAGAGAAAAAAAAAAAATAAACACACAAATTTACATGGTTCGGTCAAAATTGCCTACGTCCATAGAATTGTAGGGAGAATTTTATTTCTTGGAATTATTACAAAGTGTTTTCTTCAATTCGTTCTATTCTCTCAAACCATAGAATCGGGTATAAATAGGTGCACCATATGAAACCCTAGATATTCAGCTAAGCCACCAATCACTGACCGATCCTACACTTCATCGAACTTGGCTCCTTGCAATATAAAACCAGACACCACACAAAGTAACCCTACAATCTAGACCAAAATTTGCTTTACCAAATGTTCCATAACCCCTTCCTGGTCATCACTTTCAGTTACGCACCACTGTAAAGCTGTGCGACTTTAGCCAAACTTTGACCAATGACGCACGCCAAAGAAGATAAGATTTAATTTTATGCATACTGCTTCCTTTGTTTTTCTATTTTCTTTAGCCTCTTGTATCTATTAGAGGACTTTTTCTATTTGCTTATGAGAATCTGTTAAGAAAAACTTAAACAAATCTAGTATGTTAAGATACCAATTTGTTAAGGAACTTAATGCGGAAGCGAAAACCCTGGAAATTTGATTCGATTCAAATAATATAACTCACGCAAAACGAGAAGTAAACAAATATGGAGAAAGAAAGAACAAACACAAGAACACATAATATTTACATGGAAACACCTCTACAATCGAGAGGGGAGAAAACCACGGGCGGAGATGGAGATTCTTTATTAACTGAACGGAAGAATTACAACGACACTTCCCAAACGAGATATATGGAAGAATTACAATCACTCCCTCTGAAATCTCGTAGCACTCAAAACTTGGAGGAATTACGAATCACCTCTTTTTCTTAATGGCGGCTCACCACACATTGATTGGATCTGAATGGGAGAAAACTCTCACCTAATACCGAAACCCTACATCCCTATTTATAGAAAATAACTAGGGCCGGCGCAACAGGTTCCCGATCGATCGGAACCCACCGATCGATCAGCACTCTTAATTTCCAAAATACCCGAATCTTTTCTTAAATCACCCGATCAATCGGCATTCCCTCCCGATCAATCGGTGATCACACGGCAGCCCCATATAAAATAAAACGAGTAATTTGAGACATAACTTAACAAATCTCCACCTTGGCTCAAATTACATACATAAAAGAATTTCCTCCATCTTCTCCACAAAACCCCCACACACGGGGTTAACACAACGAAGTACGAAACCTAACCGTACGAAGCTTGAACTTCCTGTTAGGTAGAAACTGAGTGAACATATCTGAGAGGTTATCAGCAATGCCAATCTTGGCTCTTGACACATCAACTGAAACAGCCACCTGCTGCTGAACTGTGTTACTGAACTGAACTCCCTCTAGCTTACTCACTTGACCTGAATCACAAATACCTGATGACATCTTCTGTGGAGATAACAATAATGAAGACTCACCAAACGTGACACGTCTCGTCAGGAATTGTTTGAAGAGAAAACCTTTCTCTTCACATAAAGCCCTCGTTCACGTACCTGCAGTCCTCTGGACTGACCACACAAAGAGCCCCTTACACTGTGCTCAGACAGACACTTATCACCTGAACGATCCAATCTCAAACGTCCTAAATTTATGATCTCTGGTTCTGTCAACAACAAGGATGATGAAGATACTGTAACAGATCTAACAAATGTGGAACCGACAAGTTCATACAACGTACCTGACCTTCTCCCCTTCATAACTGTCAATGCACCCTTAACGACCTTCAAAACTCCACCTTCAGCTGTGTACTTGTACCCTTTAAATTCAAGAGTACCCAAAGAGATGAGATTTTTCTTCAAATTAGGAACATGACGAACATCGCCCAAAACCCTGATAGTGCCATCGAACATCCTAAAACGAATTGTTCCTATACCCAGAGCTTTGCATGGATTATCATTACCCATCAAAGCAACTCCACCTCGAACGGACTCGTATGTGGAAAATCAATCCCGGTTGGGACAGACATGATAGGAGCAACTCGAATCCAAAAACCAACTATCTTTCAAGTTGAACTGAGGTTCAGACACGGACAAAAGAAAATCTTC
This sequence comes from Simmondsia chinensis, assembly GCA_018398585.1. NCBI lineage: Eukaryota > Viridiplantae > Streptophyta > Magnoliopsida > Caryophyllales > Simmondsiaceae > Simmondsia > Simmondsia chinensis. The sequence continues at coordinate 188,136 of JAGTTD010000012.1, read as the reverse complement.
ATTCTCAACACTAGCTGCTATGGATCTCTGATCGGACCTGTTATCTGCTTCTAATTTTTTCTTAAGCTTATAACAGTCTTTCTTAATGTGCTCTTTCTTACGACAGTAGTTACAGGTTAGGTCTTGATACCTAGACTTAGACTTGTTTCCACTATGATCATACTCGGTTCTTCCCCTCACAAATAAACCACTACCTGAGTTATACACAAAGTCAGATAATTCCCTATCTACCCGTTCTTTACTCAGTAGGTTTCTCTTAACTTCATCAACAGATATAGTTTGTCTACCACCATAAATCATGCTTTCCACAAAACCCTTATATGAAGTAGAGAGAGAACATAACAACAACATTGCCTGATCTTCATCCTTAGGAACATCATCCAATTCTTTCAAATCTTGAATAATTGAATTAAATTCATTGACGTGGTTCTTAAGTGACATACCTTCTGACATACGAAACGTGAATAACCGGCGCTTAACTGGGAGTTTGTTGGGAGACAGACTTGAAACAGAACATATCCTGCAATTTCTCCCACAACTCCTTAGCGGTCTTCACTTCCAGAACTTCTGTCAAAACGTCATCGGTAAGACACATCTGAATTGCTGTGAGCGCCTTCTCATCCAACTCCTCCCATTGTGCTTCTGTAAGATTCTCTGATTTCTTCTCTTTCCCATCTAAAGCTTTTTTCAAGCCATTCTGAGTCAAGAGGCCCTTAACGCGAACCTGCCATAAGCTGAAGCTCCCTTGACCACCAAACTTCTCAATTTTGGATCTAATTGCGGACGTCATATTATCAAATCGAAATAAACAGGGCTCTGATACCAATTTGTAAAGAAAACTTGAACAAATCTAGTATGCTAAGATACCAATTTGTTAGGGAACTTAATGCGGAAGCGAAAACCCTGAAAACTTGATTCAATTCAAATAATATAACTCACGCAAAACGAGAAGTAAACAAATATGGAGAAAGAAAGAACAAACACAAGAACACATAATATTTACATGGACACACCTCTACAATCGAGAGGGGAGAAAACCACGTGCGGAGATGGAGATTCTTTATTAACTGAACGGAAGAATTACAACGACACTTCCCAAACGAGATATATGGAAGAATTACAATCACTCCCTCTGAAATCTCGTAGCACTCAAAACTTGGAGGAATTACGAATCACCTCTTTTTCTTAATGGCGGCTCACCACACATTGATTGGATCTGAATGGGAGAAAACTCTCACTTAATACCGAAACCCTACGTCCATATTTATAGAAAATAACTAGGGCCGGTGCAACAGGTTTCCGATCGATCGGGAACACCCGATCGATCGGAACCCACCGATCGGGAACACCCGATCGATCGGAACCCACCGATCGGGAACACCTGATCAATCGGATTCGATCGATCGGCACTCTTAATTTCCAAAATACCCGAATCTTTCCTTAAATATCACGATCGATCGGTGACCACACGGCAGCCCCATATAAAATAAAACAAGTAATTTGAGACATAACCTAACAGAATCTCTTTCTCTTAACTAACAAAACTCACATACGTAGGAAAGGGTGTATTGGGTCATTAGAGACTATTTGGATCTCTTCGTGAGATGCGATTTTAAGTTTTCGTCGCTAATTGTCGGAAAAAAAACACAAAGGAAGGAAAGCGTGGTGGGCTTGTATTTTGATAGGCTTACATAGATTTGGTGTCTTCTTTCCATTTGAAAATCTCCGACATCCATTTGGGTGTTCCATTTTTAATTTTAAAAAAAAAAAAAACGTTGAGATATAATTCATCACAAAAAATAAAGAGAAACTAGACTTTTATTATTTGGGTGACTTTATTATCATATCAAAAAAAACAGTGAAGATGAACGACATGGTCCATTCACATTCACATTTTTAAGGCTCAATCATTCACCACTCTCCATCCATTTTTTTTTTTCCGAATAGCACGAAAAGTGCCTGCAAAAATGCCACGAAATGAGCAAGGTGGTAGGGCGGATAGGTGGGGCACATAGAAAGAAGTTGGTCGTTAACGACCATCATTTTTGCCCGACCTCACCTACCCGCTAACCTACCCTTTTCGTGGGGTTCTCCTATTGACGAATAACAGAGCTATTTTTTTCTATTTTCTTTGCTCTTTCTCATGTTTATACTACTCCCAATAATTTTATCTTTATATTCATTTTGTTTTCTTTTACGGCGAAACCATTTAGCCAATCGAGACTTCATTTATTACAATTAACAAAACAACCAACCCACAAGAGTGATGTTCTATTTCACTTTTTTTTTTATATATAGCGATTTTCTATCGCAATACAAAAAGGGCCCACTTATAGAAGTAGGTCTCGAGAGTTTATTTCCCCTATCTCACTGACTCTATCTTGCCAATTTAAATAAGAAATAATATATCTTTTACAAATTAGAAACTTGAGAAAATTTAGTTCAGATATCTTATATTTGATAATTTATTTTTTCAATACATTTAGGTTCTAAAATATTTTTAGAAGTACATTAACTTAGATAACTTTTTTTAGTTACCCTCCGCGCAACTCCGTCAATAGAAAAGCTATTGAAAAAATACTTATAGTATACTTTATTTAGAAATAAAATATCGTTTTGTTTTTATGATTATTTAAAAAAAAAGTTAAATTTCCTCCCTCCACCTTTCCATCGCCACTGTCACCACCATCATCCTTGGCCTCCACTACCCCGCACCTGGGCTCTGCCAGCCCCGATACTGCCTTCATGGGCCTCACCACACCTATGTATCATCGTCGAAAGCCCACTTGGGCTTATACGTGGATATCGTAAGTTCCAACTTCGTGGGTTAGGCCTAAAGGCCCGATGAAAATTTAACATGGTATCAGATCGGGTTGTTGGTGCCTGTTGAAGACTCCACATGTGAGTCTTGTGGAATCCCACATTGGAGTTGAGAGAAAGAAAAGATCACCTTATAAGCCTAATGGGTTACTCCACCTATGGCCAATTGGTTTTAAGATGGAACCCCACTTGGGCTTATATGTGGATCTTGTAAGTTCCAACTCCGTGGGTCGGGCCTAAAGGCCCGATGAAACTTGACATGGTATTAGAGCCTTGATGACCAAGAGGTTAGGAGTTCGAATCTCAACAGCCCCCACTTTCACTACAAGAAAAAGACATTAATGTAGCAAAATTAATAAGGCAAAAATCCAAGTGCCGTATTAAATTGGATACCAAGGGTATCTACCAAGGCATAAATCCTAATGCCGTATTAGGTTTTCAGGGGGAGTACCTAATACGGCACATTTTAATGCCTTATTAGACCTTAGTATAATTCAATTATTACGGCAAACTAATGCACCATAAGAAGGCTTCATATTAATCTCTACTATATAAACCTAATTAGGCACTGAAATTTGCTGCATTAGAGCAGGAACCATAGGCTTAATACGTCATTATTTAATGCCTTATTTGATCTTACTAGAATTTAAGTAATAAGGCAAAAGTATGTGCCTTATTAAACCTTCATAATTTTAAGCTTAGTAAGGCACTCTATTTTGCCGTTTTATATATAAGTTTTACAAGATTAATATGGCAATATGTAATGCCTTATTAGATCTTACTAGAATTTGAAGGTTTTTTTTTTTTTTTTTTGGGCAAAATACCTAGTGCCCCAAGGGCTTTCGCTTAAGCAGGATCTGGGGGAAGGATGTACGCAACCTCCCCCCTTCAGGAGATTACCCCTGAAGAGAGGCTGTTTCCGAGTGCCTCCAACATGAGGGTGAGGATTTCCCAAGAGATCACCCTTCTTGGTATTGCTCTTGCCCAAGCGCGCTTAACTTCGGAGTTCTAATGGGACCCGGTGACGACGTGTTGGTGGAATTTTAAGTAACAAGGCTAAATTATGTGCCTTATTAAGCCTTCATAATGCGCTTGCTTGAGTACATTAGGCTGTTTGAAAGATAGAAGAAGAATTCCGATGGTACTTGGGTTGACAAGTATGCAGAAGAGGCATATAATGCGCTTCTCTAATTACATGAGGAGGAATTGGCGAAGCATGGTGTTGATAACCTTACGACTCCAGAGGCCTATACAAAAGTACTCGGCCACCAGTCAGGACATCAAAGAGGGATGGGAGCTGGGCCGCCTCCAGTAATAAGGAGACAGAGCATTTATGATTATGATGAGCATCCACGTATATCAAGTTGCAGAGCAAGTAGCTCAACAAGTTGCTCAGCGAGAAGCCGCTCTTATTACCCAGATCAGAGCCGAAGCTGCAGAAAAAGAAGCCTAACTGAGAGCCGAAGCTGCAGAAAGGGAATCCCAGCTGAGAGCCGAGACTGCCCAGTTGAGAGCCGAGCACTCCCAGTTTAGAGCCGAGGCCGCGGAGAGGGAGGCTAGTTTCAAGCAGGAGATGATGTCCATGATGTGATCTATGGTAAATTTATTTGTATTGCTTTTTTATCAATACTAAATTAAAATGATAAAATTTATCTGTGTTTAATAATAAATTTTCTACGCAGATTCAAAACCAAGGTGGTCGACAACAAACCTCGACTTCTTGAGAAGATCTTGTAGTAGGCTGCTATGTGTTTGATTTGACAAGATTGTGAAAACTTGTGATACATTTCGTTGAGTTTATTTGATTGTAATGCATTTTGGTATTGGAGTTCGGTACTTTTTTATGATGTTATGAAAATTTCGGTACTAGCTGATTTGTATTTTATAGGTTTTAGTGGATTATGTTAGATTAAGATAGAAAAACGAAGCTTATGGGTGAAGCCGTTCTAGGCATGAGAGGCATAAATCATATTACGGTGCCATATAGTATAGTATTAAGCCTTACATCTTTAGGTCTAATAGGGTACAAAATAGTGCCGTATTAAGCTGTATATGTTTAAGGACTAATAAGGCACTTTATAGTGTCGTACTAAGCCTTACTTCTTTGTGCCGTATTAAGCCATATATGTCTAGGGCCTACTACGGCACATTATAGTGCCGTTTAACTTTACAACTTTAGGTATAATACGGCACAAAATAGTGCCGTTTAAACTATATATGTCTAATGCGGCATCTTTTAGTGCGGTATTAAGCCTTACATCTTAGGTCTAATAAGGCACAATATGGTGCCGTATTAAGCCGTAATTGCCTAAGGCCTAATGTGGCACTTTATAATGCCGTATAAGTCATTTAGGCTTCAAAACTTTAATGACTTTTTGTGGCAAGATTTTGTGCTGTATTAGCTATTATCTAAGGGGGCAAAATTTTTTTTGCCTTAATAAGCTAATAAGTCATACTTTATAAGGCAAAATTGCGGCAAAATTAATTTTTGCCCAATTAGGTAAGTAAGGCACTCTTTTGCTTTATTGAGGCAATTTTTTTTGCCTTATTTGTCTAATTTTCTTGTAGTGTTTCAATATCAAAAACAATTAAGCATAAGGTAAAAGGTAGGTCTGTGCATTATCCACGCTTTAAGCCCAAACATGCATTTGCGTGAGGGGGCATGTTAGAGTATACAACCAATCTTGGACCTTCACCCATCAGCTTAAGCTTTTGGAATATATGGTTCTTTGACATAGTATCAGAGTGGGTTGATGATCCCGATTTCTTGTTTGTTGCATCATGTCCTCATGAAGAGGGGTGCATTTGAATTCGTTGCACCAAGGGCCTCTCCAGTGAATGTTTGATCCAAGTGGGTCGGAGAAGGCGAGTGTTACGTTTATCGTAGACTCACATGTGAAGGGGGAGTGTTGAAGACTCCACATGTGAGCCTTGTGGAATCCCACATCGGAGTTGAGAGAAAAAAAAGATCATCTTATAAGCCCGGTGGGTTACTCCACCTATTGCAAATTGGTTTTAGGAAGGAACCCCACGTGGGGTTATATGTGGATATCGTAAGTTCCAACTCCGTGGGTCAGGCCTCAAGGCCCGATGAAAATTTAACATGGTATCAGAGCGGGTTGTTGATGCCGATCTCGTGTTTGTCGCACTTTGTCCTCATGAAGAGGAGGTGCAATTGTGTTTGGTGCGCCAAATGCCTCTCCAGTATGTTGGATCCAATTGGATTGGAGAAGGCGAGGGGTACGTTTGTCACAGACTTACATGTGAGGGGGAGTGTTGAAGACTCCACATGTGAGTCTTATGGAATCCCACATTGGAGTTGAGAGAAAGAAAAGATCACCTTATAAGCCTAGTGGGTTACTCCACCTATGGCCAATTGGTTTTAGGATGGAACCCCACTTGGGCTTATATGTGGATCTTGTAAGTTCCAACTCCGTGGGTCGGGCCTCAAGGCCCGATGAAACTTGACATGGTATCAGAGCCTTGAGGACCAAGAGGTTAGAAGTTCGAATCTCAATAGCCCTCACTTTCAATATTTAAAACAATTAAGCACAAGGTAAAATGTGGGCATGTGCATTATCTACGCTTTAAGCCCAAACAGGCATTTGTATGAGGGGGCATGTTAGAGTATATAATCAATCTTGGACCTTCACTCATCAGCTTAAGCTTTTGAAATAGATGGTTATTTAACATAGTTTGCTGGGGCTTTATATTTCGTGGTTGATATCCAAAACGGATATGAACTCAACGTGTCCATGCAACCTATCTTTCTCCTGCCACATAAATTAAAATATATGACTTCTTTTTTTCTCTTCTAACTCTGCTCTACGTTAAATACTAGTTTTTTTTCGGTGTGATGCACGGGTAGTATGTGCAATGTACATTTTTTGTTTAGTTGTGAAAATGTGCATTAACCAAAACAAATGCTATGTAAGTTGTACAAAATTTGCACTGTAGTAAGTATGCAACTCCTTTTACAAAAGATAGGAAACATGAAGCCAAATTAGCTTATTTTCGTGTTTGCCTTCAGTGCTGTGTCCCATCAATTTTCTTCGGTCCTCTATATTGAAAGTATGCTGTTATTATATCACAGCATTTCCCTTTAAATTAGTAAAGCATGATTTGTCACTTACCTCGATATTTAGTGCATCTGTGTTATTTATGTTGTTATTTGTTAAGTATTTTGGTTATCTGCTGAATATTATCATTTTCATTTCAGTTCTCTGTCAATCCCGGACAACAACCTTGACACGAAACCTGTTGTGCAAAATACAAATTTAATATATTGATAAGAAGGCTTGTTTTTGGCCCAAATTAGAGAACAGAGCATCTCAAAGTGGGACAATCATACCTAGAGAAAAATTTCATTAACAATTAGTTTGAAAACATTATGTTTTCAAATTCTAATTGCTGATTTTAAATAATATTAGATTTCTTAGAAATCAACAACTAAATATTATTAACAGTTAGTTTGAAAAGATTATATTCTCAAACTCTAATTCTTGAGAAGGCATTTGGGCTCAAATTGGAGAACAACGCATCTCAAATTGGTAAAAATCTTACCTTGAGGAAATGTTATTAACAATTAGTTTGGAAACATTATATTCTCAAATTCTAATTGCTGATTTTAATTAATATTAGATTTCTTAGAGATCAACAACTAAATGTCATTAATAGTTAGTTTAAAAAGATTATGTTCTCAAACTCTAATTCATGAGAAGGCTTATTTTGGCTTTTAGTGGGTTATGGGGTTAGAATTCATGAGAAGCTTTGTTTTGTGATTTGGTGGGTTGTGAGGATGGGAAACTTTACTATAATATAGGTATAAAAGTAAGATACCCAAATTATTAGCTTATTATAATAATATTTTTTGCATATCCAAATAATCTGAAATGGAAACAGCCTCCTTTCCACCCGAAAGGGGTAAGGCTGCGTACATCACCCCTCCCAGACCCTGCTTTTTGCGGGAGTCGCGAGGCATTGGGACTGTTGTTGTTGTTGTTGTATCCAAATAATCTGAAATATCTTTTTTAACAGTGGTAATTTCCTTTCGTCAGAGGCTCAACAAAAAAAAAAAGGTATGGCTTATTTCATTCTTTGCAATCATTAGTGTTGTTAAGATGCCTCAAATTTATATATTTAGGATTTATGGATTGCCGAGGTGTCACCGATCGATCGGGGGATGTCCGATCGATCGGGTGAATTAAGTTAAAAATACAGTTTTTGGCGGAGGGAGGGCTGATCAATCAGCCCTAGACGATCGATGGGGAACCTGTTTTCGCGTAACCCTAGCCGTTTATTATAAATATGGGGTTAGGGGGTACGTTTTAGGTATCCAATCAAATCCAATTAAAGTGAGCCGCCGTCGTCATCAGTTTAAGAGCATTACGAGAGTTTAGAGGGAGTGATTCAGTAATTCTCCATAGATCTCGTTCAGAGGAAGTGTCGTTGTGATTCTTCCTGTATTCATACTCAAATAAAGAATCTTCATCTCCGCCCGTGGTTTTCTCCCCTCTCCATTGAAGAGGGGTTTCCACGTAAATCTCTGTGTTCTTCGTTTGTTCTCTTTTATCCAGTTATATACTTCTCTTGTGTATGTTATAGTATTTGAATCGAATCCAGTTATGAGGTGTTAAGTTCCGCATAAAGGAGGTATTAATTTCCTAACAAATTGATATCTCAGTATATCAAGTTTGTTCAATATTTTATCTCACAAATTAGTATCATAGTATATCTGATTTGTCTAGATTAACTCAACAACAGGCATCCGAGCCTAACAAGTGCAGTTTGGAAAACCAGAAACGAAGTCATATCTAGAACATAACTCTTAATAAGGAGCATATCCCAAATAATGTTAAAATTGGGGGTAATTACTTGGTTTAAGATGCTCATTGGTTGCACCACATTGCCATCCATCATTGCTTAGAGAATCATCTACGATTAATGTCCACAAATACTATCAGCTCTAGAGCTTCCTGAGCTCATACCCATCTCTGATGACCACTACTTTCACCACCTTAGATGCTCTAACTCAATTACACTATTGAAAAAAAAAAAAAAAAAAACTAACACAATTACTTCATTTCCAAATCATCGACATCATTTACCTAGGTACTTCTCTTTAGTCGGCTCTAGCATTTCACTTGCCTAACTTTGATCATGATGTGCATTTAGACTTGAGATTGAAAATTTATACTTTCATTTTCCTTTTATCTTTTTTTTCGATTAATAAAGAGCAGAACTCACTACAAAGCGGCGACCCAACAATCGGGGCCCCCAAGAGAAGCAGCATAGATCAAAAAAAGACAAAATAGCGAAAAATACACAATTAGCATGCCTTTACACACTACAACAAAAAGGGGTGATTCTCGGCGCATAATTATTGGCGTTTATGCAAACGTCGAGAAATCTCGGCGCTTAAATGCGTCGAGACAAAGCGTCGAAAATTCTCGGTGCTTTTAAACGACGCAAATAATATCGGCGTTTATAAGCGCCGAGAATCTCGGCGCTTATAAGCGCTGAGAATATTGTCGGGTATATATACCCCCGCAAACCCTAACCCATATTTCTCACCTTGCCGCGCCACTGAGAAAATCGACTCTCATACCCTCGAGCTCGCCATTTGTCTCTCACCCTTGCCGCCACGTTCGTCTCTCACCCTCACCTCCCGATTTCCAACCGCGTCGTCTCCATCGCCAGCGTTCGCCTCTCACCGTCGCCGCCAGCGTTCGCTTCTCACCCTCACCTTCCGATTTCACAGTTGTTCTTGCTTTGCTGTTAGTATGTGATGTCCTTGCCCTAGTTTCGGTTTTTATTTTTATTGGACTGCTTATTCTTCTACCAAGTGTTATATTATTTGAGTTGGTTGAAGTAGTTGTATTGTAGTTTTGTATTATTGTCGTTTCACACTTTCCCCTACTTCATGCGCATCCTTAATGCTATGGTTCGAATGATTCTATCGTTGCATCTCATCCTTTGAATTGATTAATACAAAAGATTGTTGTTTTGACGAAATTCTTGTGTTACTGTGTTTGATTGATGTTTAAAATTATGTGTTGGTGGCACTTGTGAGTTCAATTTGTTAATGTCAGGGAGATTAGATATCGATTTTATAATTTTTGAATTTGGAAAAATAAAACTTTGTTGCTATATCCCTTGTTTAGATGGAACCTTCACATTAGAGAATTAAAATTGATTATAAGGAACTCATGTATCTTACTTTAATTTCTAACTTCTCCTAAGTCCCATTAATTATTTGTTTTTGTATTTGTATTTGTTTTGATTGGTTGATTAAATATTTGTCTTATGAACTCTTAACTTTTTTTAATTTTTAGGTAATTTGATTGCACTACTTAATATTTAGAGATAAGGATATGAGTTGGATCATGCAACTAAGGATTAGTCAAGCTTATATTGATGGTGTCATTGAATTCATTAAGTTGGCTAAAGAAAACCTTATAGAAGGAAAAACTCGATGTCCATGTAATAAATGCAAAGTAGCCAAATGATTCTCATTAGAAGATGTGGAATATCATATCCTTTTTAAGGGTTTTTGGCCAAAGTATAAGAAATAAATTTTTTATGGAAAAGAAGATATTGTTCAACAATTGAGATACAATAGTCAAACATCTACCAATAATAATGAGGGAAGGGCCATAGGTCGAGATGATATTGGTGGATTATTACGAGACAGTATCGGAGTTGATATTCCTCCCTCCACAAGTCAGCCCTATTTGTCTGATGAACATGATTGGTCGGACCAAGTTCCTCTTGAACAACCCAACCAATCTCCTGAGGAGAAAGCCAAGTATAAGAAGATATTGGAAGCTTCTAATGAAGAACTATATACAGGCTGTAGCGCATTCTCCAAATTGTCATTTCTTTTGCACTTGTTTCACTTGAAATGTATGCATAGTTGGTCTGCTGAGTCCTTCTGTCACGATCTTTGACCGTGACCTTGTACCGAACAACCCATTTTTTGCTTTTATTATTTTGTATCGATTATGTAATATAAAAATATTGTAGTTTAAATTTTTGAATTTAAATTTAGGTGGGAGCCGGTTAGGGTGATTAGGGAGGCAAAGGGTAATTTTGAATTTGTAATCATGTAATTACATCCTAGGGTCTAGCAATAGGGGGCAACCACCCCTTCCCTCCAAAATACCCCAAGCCTTGTCTATTTAAACCCATGTATTTTGTGTAATTGGATAACCAAGAAATGGAATGAAAAATTATCAAATTTGCTCTCTCTCTCTCTCTCTCTCTCTCTCTCTCTCTCTCTAACCGTCTCTCCCTCTCTCTCTTCTCTTCCCTTCTAATTCTAACTTCTTTTCCACCTAACTCTTCTAATTCTCCCTCTACTTCTACTCTCTTCCTCTAACTTTCTTCTAATTTCCCTTCTATCTCAAATTTTATCCAAGTCGCGGACTTAGGTTCGTGACAAGTGGTATCAGAGCTAGTCACCAACCTTTGGGTTTGTGACAAAGTGGTATCAGAGCTCGTCACCAACCTTTGGGTTCGTGACAAGTGGTATCAGAGCTCGTCACCAACCTTTGGGTTTGTGACAAAGTGGTATCAGAGCTATGTTTCGAGCAAGTCGGGCAAAATCGTGAGGTTCGGTGCTGCTGTTACTTAGCTGAACCGAAGCTCTATCCAAAAAAAAAAAAAATCAAATCAATTTGCTGCTTCTGAAATCCAGAAAAAAAAAAAGAAAAAGAGAGAGAGACTTTATCACAGGAGGCATGTCGTCAACCGCTTTCACCGAAATGAGGGCGGACATGGCGGACATAAGGGCAGACATTAGGGCCCTAACCGATGTCAGTAATCGTTTAGTAAAGGCTCACGAAGCTGAGACCGTGGCACCATCCATAGTTGCCCAGGACACCGCCACACCCGAAAGGTCCGGCACCTGTTCAATAGCCGAAGATGAGATCCTTCTGCCACCGGGTGATGAAGAACAAAGTACAAGGGAGGCAGTTGATATCATTGAACCGATTGAACCACCGCTTGATGAGCCACCCCTTGTTAAGCAAAACCTTGTCACGCCAACCATTGTTGATTCACACGCCACCGGAGAAGGAAGGGACAATGGAACTTCAAGGACCCCAAAGCGTCACCCTAAGTTATGAACCAAAACAACCGGATTTTGATTCACGTGGCGCCAAGAAGAGGATTGCGCATCCACCAAAGGAGGGGACCAGACCGATCAAGAAAAGGAGAAGAAAGGTTCAGGCATGGGGACCCTTTCCAAGAACAGGGGTTGGCACTAAACGCTCAACCCACGAACACCGAATTTTACAAAGGAACCCTGAGGACGAGAATTATCCCTATGACCCGGGAGGGAACCGAAGGCTAGAGGTTGCACACATGACACATCCTTGAGGACAAGGATGTTTTCAAGGGGAAGGGTTTGTCACGATCCTTGACCGTGACCTTGTACCGAACAACCCATTTTTTGCTTTTATTATTTTGTATCGATTATGTAATATAAAAATATTGTAGTTTAAATTTTTGAATTTAAATTTAGGTGGGAGCCGGTTAGGGTGATTAGGGAGGCAAAGGGTAATTTTGAATTTGTAATCATGTAATTACATCCTAGGGTCTAGCAATAGGGGGCAACCACCCCTTCCCTCCAAAATACCCCAAGCCTTGTCTATTTAAACCCATGTATTTTGTGTAATTGGATAACCAAGAAATGGAATGAAAAATTATCAAATTTGCTCTCTCTCTCTCTCTCTCTAACCGTCTCTCCCTCTCTCTCTTCTCTTCCCTTCTAATTCTAACTTCTTTTCCCCCTAACTCTTCTAATTCTCCCTCTACTTCTACTCTCTTCCTCTAACTCTCCTCTAATTTCCCTTCTATCTCAAATTCTAACCAAGTCACGGGCCTAGGTTCGTGACAAGTGGTATCAGAGCTCGTCACCAACCTTTGGGTTTGTGACACCTTCACGATGTTGCTAAGACTTCTTGTTGATGCATTTCCCCAAATTATGGTATTTCCATCATCTTATTATGAAGCTCAGAAAATGATCAATGAGTTGGGTCTTGGATATGAAAAGATTCATGCTTGTCCAAATAATTGTATGTTGTATTGGGGTGAAATGTCTGAAAAAAAGAGTTGTCATACATGAGGTACCTCAAGATGGAAGACAATTAAGGGTAAGGAAGATGACAGCTGTAGTGATGAAACTATGTCAACCAAGAAAGGAGAGCCCGCTAAGGTTATGCGGTATTTTTCTTTGATTTCAAGGCTCAAAAGATTATACATGTCATCTAAAACAGCCGAAGATATGAGATGGCATGAGATAGACCGTTTGACGGATAGGAAATTAAGGCATCCTGCAAATGGCTTAGCTTGGAGGGCATTTGATGCTCAGTATCCGGAGTTTTCTTCAGATCCTCGTAGTGTTAGGCTTGGTCTTGCTAGTGACGGCTTTAATCCGTACCATCTTATGAATACTACTTATAGTACATGGCCAGTGGTGTTGATCTCATACAACTTGTCCCCAAGGCTATGTATGAAGCAATCGTCATTCATTCTTTCTTCGATTATTCCTGGGAAATCGGGCCCTGGACTTGACATTGATGTGTACCTACAACCATTACTGCATGAGTTGAAATTGTTATGGGAAGGTATTGATGCATATGATACCTATAGTGGACAAAACTTTAGGATGCAAGGGGCTATAATGTGAACTATTAATGACTTTCCTGCATATGCTATGTTGTCTGGTTGGAGTACAAAGGGCTATACAGTTTGTCCTTATTGCACTGAACATACACATTCTTATAAGTTTGGGGGCAAAATTTGCTATAATGGACACCGTAAATGGTTACCTAATAATCACCATTTTTGATTTCAGAGTCAATTGTTTGATGGGACAATGGAGTATGCTTGTGCTCCTACTCCGGCATCAGGGACTGATATCTTGAAAGCACAAGAACAAGTTCGTTACAAGTACAGAAAAACCTAAAAGACTAGTAAGAAGAAAAGAGAAAGGCACCACATAGACAATTCAATAGAAAGAGTGGACAATGAGGAAGTGCTTTGGAAGAAAAAAAGCATATTTTTTGACTTGCCATATTGGGAGTACAATCTCCTTCGACATAATCTAGATGTCATGCACATAGAGAAAAATGTGTGTGATAATGTTCTAGGGATGCTATTACATATGGAGAGAAAGACTAGAGATGATGGAAAGGCAAGAAGGGCCCTTGAAGAAAGGAACATAAAGCCACATCTTTGGCTACAACATTGTCCTAATAGAGATCCGTACATGCCTCCAGCTTCTTACTATATGTCTTCAAATGATAAAGAACGGTTTCTAAGAGTTCTACAGAAGCTTAGGGTCCCAGATGGATATGGATCTAACATCTCTAGATGTGTGAAGTTGAAACAAAGAAAACTCTTAAACCTTAAGAGTCATGACAACCATGTTCTTATGCAAGATATTCTTCCTGTAGCTTTACGAGCATCCAATGCCACACAAGTCATTGAGTTGCTTTCAGACTTGTCTTCCTTTTTCAAATACTTGTGTTCTACGACCCTCGACCCAAATATGCTCGATCTTCAACAATCGAACATTATTCTTACACTTTGTGAGATGGAGATGGAATTTTTACCTATATTTTTCACAGTCATGGTTCATCTACTAATTCATTTAGTAAAGGAGGCTAAGCTTGGTGGGCCTATTCACTATAGATGGATGTATCCGATTGAAAGGTTAGCCGATAATACTTCATTTACTTTTATCTCTCATATTTGGCATCCCGTAATTGATCTCACGTGTTATTTATATTTATGTAATAAAGGTATTTGTCCCATTTGAAAGCATACGTAAGTAACCAGGCGCGGCCAGAAGGGTCCATTGCTGAAGGCTACATCATGGAGGAGACTATTACATTTTGTTTTAGATACTTAGAAGGTGCTACGACCATTTTTAATAGACCTAAAAGAAATGATGATAATATTTCAAGTATGGGTAAATACTTGTTAAACTCTGGGGGTCGTGCAATTGGAAAAGAGAAAATTGTTCGCCTTGGTATGAGAAGTAAGGAACAAGCGCATCGTTATGTGCTACTTCAGCTAGATGAAATCAAGGAACTTCGTGAGTAAGTGTTAATAGAAGCAACTTTGTCAATATTAACTATTTTTGTTCAACCTACTAATAATTTCCTTATTATAGTGAATTTTTAAGTGAAAAACGACGAGCATATTTCCATAGAGGTCGATCTAATGCAACATTAGAAAATCAGTGAATTGTTGAAGAGTTTTCTGAGTGGCTTCAAAACCAGGTTAGTATATTTTATTCGATGTTAAAGTTGATATTATATATTCACCATTAATTTTGATACTACCTTTTATTATATTAAGGTGCACAAAA
The DNA here is from genome assembly GCA_018398585.1 of Simmondsia chinensis. Lineage (NCBI taxonomy): Eukaryota > Viridiplantae > Streptophyta > Magnoliopsida > Caryophyllales > Simmondsiaceae > Simmondsia > Simmondsia chinensis. The sequence continues at coordinate 172,934 of JAGTTD010000012.1, read as the reverse complement.
TTGATGCAACTACCGAAGAAGGCCGATTGAGAAGGGCTTTAGCTGGTGGGCTAAATTAGTATACTAAAAGAATGAAGGGCTTTCTCCTTAATGGATACAAGTTTCATACAGAAGATCGTGAACGCTATATGAGGACACAAAATTCTGGGGTCATGGTCGTAGCTGATGGACAAGTTTACTATGGCAAATTGACAGACATATATGAACTAGACTATTATGGGAGTTATAAGGTTGTCATTTTTCGTTGTGATTGGGTAGATATAAATAGGGGCTTAAGAACATTTAGAAATGATGGTGCTTGTGTGAACTTCTCTAAGTTGATGCATACGGGTCTATTGTTGAAAGATGATCCATTTGTCATCTCATCTCAAGCAAAGCAAGTTTTCTATATTCAAGATGAGATGCCAAAGAGATGGTATCATGTCATTAAGACTAAACCTAGGGACTTGTATGATCTAGGCGAGATTTGATCTTTGTTTTTTTAGAGTTGTGAAATAATGTTACGTGTTGTTTCATTTTGTCCATGTATGTTAGTTTTCTTTTGTACGTGTTGTTTCATTTTGTTCATGATCTTTGTTTCATTATTGATTATTTGTTTTACGGAACATATTTGCTTCTCATTTTATTTTTGTAAGTTCTATTATACATTTACTAATTCTTTTGTTTTTGAAAAAGCGTGGATTCACAATGAGGAGGTTTTTTAGAAGTGGCAAATCAGTGCAGTTCTCAACAGCAACACCGGAACATGAAGGAGGTGATGACAGTTAGCCAAGACCGTCAACATCTCAAGCAGAGGGACCAGTGAGGGAAGTTGGTGTTTGGTCCACTGACGTACAATTTGATGAAAGGGAGCTACTTCAACTTATCGGTAAATCTTTTCAATTTTATAGCATTAATTATGGTAATAATTTTCAAATCGATTAGAAAAGTAATGGTATATCTTAATCGTTAATAGATGGCCAAGGTAACTTGAGTACCTTAAGGACGATACCAGTTAAGGAAGTATGGCATCTTCCTGAAGGTGTAAGAATTATTGTGCAGTTCAATGACCTACGCCAACCAATTAGAAAGGGTGGCGATTTGTTAGTCCGGTTTATTGGAGAGGTTGCAAAAACGGGACGGTTTTGTCCGCTCGGAGTAAGAGATTGGCGTACGATAAATGACCAATACAAAGCAGAAGCTATTGAGGTTATTCGAGTAAGTATTATTTATGTCTGAAGTTTACTTTATATATATGATATAATATGCATGTCTGAAGTTTCTGAACTTTATCATTGTATTAATTAAGGTTTTATACTCTTAATTGTGCTAATTTAATTCAATAGTATAATTGGCAATAGGTTCTTCTATCAAATTTTACTGCTCGAGTGAAATGTGGATATAGCACTGAAATGTGGTTGCTCTCTTACCAGTACAACTACTGCTTTATATCTTCTTACTATTCCCTTGCCTTTTTGTGACATTATTGTTAGATTTTATGTTTTAGGAAAAATTTTCAATGCCCAGTGATGTATTGATTGATAAATCAATACTACAGCATCTTGACAAAATGTGGAGGGGTTATAAGACGAGTTTGAAAGCACAATATTGCCAAGGGAACAAAACTGAGGCTGAACTTATTGCAACAGTGCCACGAGGAGTTAATCGTGACCAATGGATAACTTTGGTACATTTTTGGTTTTCTCTACAAGGCAAGGTAAAACAATTTCTTTTTAAGTAATTTTTGATTGGTTAAAAAGGAAAAAACAGATTGATATTGATTATGAATGTAAAGTTTTTCTTGGATTGATGTTAATTTCCAATGTTAGGAGAAGAGTAAATGCGGCAAAGAAGCACGTGCCAAGCAGAATCAGTTTCACACGACTAGTTCAACAAGTTATGCGAATAAAAGAGATAGTTTTGTAAGGATTTCAGTATATGTTTAGTGTATTATTACTATCTACCTGTTAAATTAGTTAAGACTTATGTTGACGTGTTGATTGTAGGAAATTAATCAAGGGAGGAAGCCCACCAGTATAGAGTTTTACCAGGAAACTCATACCAGGAAAAGTGGTGGCTTTTTTGAGAACACTGTTTCGCAAGAATTTATGGTGGGTTTTATTATTATCTCATATTTCTTTTAATTTAAATGTATTTAATGTCTTTTTCTCTTCTTTGTAGGATACAGCTAGAGAAATAGTCGAGGCTCGACTTGGATCTTCTTCCAGACCTCGATTAGAAATCGAGGAGGAAGTATTTACCGAGTTAATGTATGAACAGGAAAATCTGGGCTATCGAGCGGTAGGCTATAGATTTGGCATGAAGAGGAGTGATATATACGGAGTCAGGGATGAACTAAAGAAAAGGGGACTCGATCATACCGGTGATCATGTCGAAGTGCAAAATATGAAAATAGAATTGGCCAATGTAAAGCAGCAAATGAGAAGGCTCCTACCCATCTATGATGATGTTTCTTCTGGCCAAGCATCATATGAAATGATAGCAGAAGGTCGAGCAATTATTACTACGGTTGCTGATCCGGTAAGATAATCTATTTAATTTGTATTTGTTTGTACTATAATGCAAATAATTGCCTTTCTAATCCTTTGTAAATAATGAAATTGATGATGTGAATGATTGAGACAAAAGACGGCATTGGGGTTGGTACTTTTGGGAAACTACATGAATTTACCATGTGAAGCAAAATTTTGGATCAGATATGCTTGTCTTGCTACTTGATAAGATGGTTTGGTTTTTGGATGTTTTGACACTTCTTCTACCAAGCCTTTTCTCTAATATCTTCATTGATAATCCTCTTTCAATTTTTCCCATATGAGGAATAGCGTAACTTTAGACAACAAGATATAATTTGAATCATGTGTGTTGTGCTTTGCAAGATGTGGCAGAGAGTGGAATCTCATGTGCTATATTGTCGCCTTAAGATGTAGCAGACTCTTCATTTGCTTCAAGCACATACTAGATGGAAATGAGAATGGAGGGCAAGCTAAATAGGTGGCAATCACATGATATGGAAGTCATGAGATGCAGCACAACCTAGGCCTCCCTCTATCTACTCCTACTTCCCTTCCAAAAGGGATTGTGGACACTTGAGGGTTGACGGGTTCCAATGAATGATTTCATGTGCTCATTGTTATTGATTTATGTGATAGTAAACTGGTAGATTGATATTTTGTACATAAATAATGTTATTATTGTGTTGTCTATACATGGTAGAGATGAATCGGGATCAGGTGATGGCGAACCCTCAAATTTTTTTGCATCTCCAAGCACGCCAAGCTCATTCGGTTGATTGATATATTTGTGAAGAATGTACTTGACTAAGTTAGCATTGTATTTTTTTTTAATTTTTTTGGTTGATATTAGATTAATTATGTTGATATTTGGAGTGGACAATCAAAGTACATTAGCAATGTTGTAATATTTTGATTCTCGAATTCGGAGTCTTATGAAAAATTTATCAGTTTAGTTCATATTTTTTTATTAAGTAATTATATATATATATATATGTGTGTGTGTGTGTGTGTGTGTGTGTGTGTGTGTGTGGAAAATATGCACAAATAAATAGGCAATACAGGCTGTTTGTAAAATGTCCATGCTAAGAAGAGAAAATAGGGTATTTAAAAAACTCGAAAAATCTCGACATTAAAAAACGCCGAAAAATCTCGGCGCTTATAAACGCCGAAACTCTTGGCGCTTATAAGAGCGGAGAGTTTCAGCTTTTTTTATTCTCGGCGCTTGTCCTAAGCGCCGATAATGAAATTCTCAGCGCTTTTTTGCACAGAGAATTGCAAAAAAAAGCGCCGAGAATCTACCTTTTTTGTTTTGTTGCAGTGACATTTCACTCAAAGTTCCCATGCACCTACAGAAAACTATGCCATCTCAATTGTTGCAGCACCCAGGTGGTACACCCCACCAGCTTTGTTGAACTTGAATTGCGTAGTGACTACAGCTATTCTCGCGTATTCGAATTCAAGGCTTTGAAGCATTGTATGTTACAGGCAGCATCGGCTGGCGAATATGGGAATGACTTAGACCATACTTTTACCCAGAATCCGAGTCTGATTTTGATCAACCAACATGTATCTTTCCTACTCCATTGCGAAAATCTTCAAACACTATATAGTTTCTTGAGCGCTATATTTCCCACATGATCACGAAAAAAAGCGACATCCATACCTTCTTCTAAAATTTGCCCCCTACTCTAGCCGCAATCCATTGAAAAAAGTGGTCTCTTTACCTTTTTGTTTTTCCTTTTAAAAACTTTACGTATCAAGGGAAATTCCTTCTTAAATATATAAAAAAAAAAAAAAAGCTTATAATTAATTTAATATTTTAAATATCGTCGTACAAAAAGAGTGTATTCTTCATATTTGCTAAAAATATTAGTGGGGATCTGTATAGAATTGGTTATTATTTTTGTTTAAGTTATCCAAATGAATGAGGGTGTATATATTGCTAACTTATTTGGCTCCCCATTTTGATGGTACTATAATGTAATATATCTTTGTACATGGATAGTGTTAAAAACCCCCTCACATTAATTTATTCACACATGCGTCCAAAATTATCATTAATATGAGGATCACAAAAAATAATACTTGATTTTTTTTCCATAGATAGTGGAAAAATCACTAATACAAAGATCCGGCATTTCCCATCAGGGGAACCCGACCAGGGTCAGAGAAAATAAGACAAGAAGCGTAACAAAAAAAAAAAAAAGAATTTAAGTTGATGAGTAAAGAACCAGGAATGGTTTTATACTCTAAAAAAGTTAGATAACTTTTTGTCTGACTTTGATCTTGGTTGGGCATTTTATTTCCCAGCCTTATGATTTCTCATGTTAATGTCGGGAATAGGGGAATGTCATAATGGAGAATCGAATCGGGGTGACTTCTCTAGCCTCAGGAGTTCCCTACCACTAGGTCATGTGCCTTTAGTACTTTAGGTTACATTGAGTGAAGGAAGATATCAAGATATAAGATCTGCTAAGTAATAATTGGACAACTTATGTACATAGTTCGGTTAAGGAATGAATAGTTTTTAGAATTCAATTGTTAAATAAAATGTAAAATATTATCTTATATTGAATTTTGTCCGTATATGATTCCTTCGGGTACTTATACTTAATTATCGTGAAAAAATATTATTTTATAATCTAACAAATTCAATAATAAAATTTAAAGTCTTAAGACGTCAAATTCATAGCTTGCTCACAAAATAAAGAAATAAAATAAAATAAAATAACAAAAATGAACCTTAATCTTTTTTTCTTTTCTTTTTTTTCGGGAGAAAGAAAAGCCCTAATCATGTTTTCATCATTTGCGCTGTTTTTCTTTTAGTGCGCCATTATTCCTCATATAATCATGCCTTTTTCTCATCGTTATCATATAAAAACCTTTTTGATAAGGTTTTTTTTTTTTTTTTTTTTTTTTGTGGATAATTAGTGAGAGAACTTACAGTATAAAAGAGCGCATACCTGTAAAAGCAAAATTTTAGAAGACCACCAATTAAATCATCGGCTTCAATCTAGTCCTGTTTTTGATGTACTCATTGTTCCTTCAATCTCGTCATGCCATGCCTTTATCCAAAAGTGAGGCATTATCTTTGTACTCCAAAAAACATATCATCTTTTCAAAAACAATATTCCAAGTTTCCCACCAATGCATGATGGCAATCAAGAGATTCCAAGAGGTCCTGCAAGTAACAAAATAGGGTCTGCACAATTCATTGCTAAGAAGGCAAAAAGAGCAAGGAAGCTGGTTGAAATCAAGCACTCCAAACTACACTAGTTTCTCTCGCGCTTTCAACCTCTCAAGAAAGGTCAACGAGCCAATAACTCAATTCTAGTAGGAATTAGACCACGTTGGAATCTTTTAAGCAAGTCCAAGCATCTACCTTTTAAAGCCTTAAGAATGTGAGCCAAATAGCAAATGCATCAGTTGCACTTCATGAGTTGGCGTAGTGGTAGGCATCTAGGTGTTTTGGGGTTTGTTGCTATGTTATTTCCTGCTCTTGTAGGTTTTCTCGAGCTCCGCTTCGATGGCTGAACCGTTTTTGTACTGAGAGTTATCTCTGTAATTATCAAAAAATAAAGTACACTATAGTACTTCATGTTCACATAACTAGATATTTCATTTGTTGTTAACCTTGTGAGCCAATCGATGCATTGTCCCAAGGAATCACATTAGCACATGGTCACTATGTAAAAGACACTGCTGACCATATTGTCTCTTATATTGATCGAGTTGTGATGTTTGGATCTTGGTATTTGTAGTTGCAGATTTGGGGGGTTTTTTTTCCAGAAGTAGGCACTCCACTTATGGTTTCGTGGTTTTTTTTAGGTGGAATTACATCTGATGGAGGGCCAGTAAACAACCTACAATGTCCAAATCCATTATGGGATTGAAATATCGAGCTTGGCATATTGTGTGGCAAACTTATTGGACTTGTCATCTCGTGACCTTCCGCTGCCACCTCGTGGACTTGCGGTCCGATGACATTCCTGCCACATCTTTTGGTGATTCTTGTCGCTCAGATTTGCACAAAGTATGTACATGTTATTTTCTACTAGCTGATATATTTACAAAGAGTCTCCCCCTTAATTATCATATACAAACTCTCATAAGATAGTCGTACTTATAAGTGTTGAGGACTCCACTTTTGAGCCCTATAGAATCCCATATTGAAGTTGTAAGGAAAAAAAAAGATCATTATATAAGTTTAGTAGGTTACTGTACTACTTAATGCCAATTAGTTTTAGGATATGAGACTTAACTTGGACTTATATGTGGACCTTACCAACATCATGGATCGCGAAACCTTAGTCCTATGCTTATTTATTATGGAGTAAAATCATATTACTAATACAAGTGATCCTTGAAAAGATACAAACATAAGAGAATGTAAAACATAAATGAATACATACATAATAGAAAAGATAGAAAAAAGTGACAAGTCTGATTCATGATAGTTTGCAAGTGCAAAAAACAAATATACATGACACTTCGATGGTTTTACAAGCGTGGGACACTGATGAGACTTAGTATGTTGGCGGCCAAAATTTGGAAAAATCACATCAATTCCCCTTGCATTCACTTCTGGAGCAAAATGGTGGAGCGGAGGATCAGGCCCTTTTTAATTTAAGTTTTTGACAAATAAAGAATAATATCTGTTTTTAGCCTGGCCTTTTATTTTGTATCTATTATGGAGATTACTTTGAAAATTTGCTCACTATTAAAGTGATTTTTGTCGCTTTTAATTTTATTAAACACATCGAAAGCTAACCATTTGCATCAATTAGACCATCTGCTGCAACATCTGTCGAATTAATTATTTGACTTTGTCGTCAAAGAAAATCAAGTGCACACCGGTGTGGGGGCTCTAGTTTAAGTGACATGCACGTGATTATAATCGTAGTAAACGGTCCAGTTCGATGCAAATTGATTATTACATGGTATATTTAATAAAATTAAAAACCGACAGAATCACTTTAATTTTAAGCAACAGTTTAAAATATCTCTATAATATTTACCGATTTTATTTGCGGGACCCCAGAATTTTTTTTGTTTTTTAATTTTTTAATGGGGGGAAGTGAATGTCTAGACGGCACATCCAACCAACTGGACAGCAAGTGGAGCGGGCCAAGAAATGGGCTTCTGGGCATCCACGTTGCAAGATGGGCCCAGCGGAGGCCCATGCAAACAAATCTCTTGGACGTTTTTACCCTCCTCTTCCTGGGCCTTGGGCTGAGGGTTAGGAGGGTCAATCTGGACATTTACTTCATTTATAGATTCCAGCTTGACAGGTGATGGGACTTGTTCTGGAAGCTTCTGATTCTCTGCGGCATTTCCTTGCCTTCTGTAGATTCCGTACAGTATCATTTGGCCCATCCCGAATACAAAGCCCAATATGTTTGGAAGCTGCTCCAAAATCCAATTAAATTTGTTATTAGTAAAATTCATATATCATAATTTGAGTATGGGCCAAATATTATTCAATTAAACAACCATAGGTAAAAATATCTATTTGTTTCGTTTTAAATATATATTTGGATAATAATTTGATAAAGATGAATAGGAAGAAGTAACGTTATACAGTAGAGTTGGATTAAAAGTAGTTTGATTTTGATTTAATCATTTTCTAAAATACATGTTGATTTGTGTGTAGCAATAAGATCTCAGAAGCATATCCTTCATTTTTTTTTCTCTTATAATGATATACGTTAAAATAGGAGAAAAGATAAATAACTTACGGTGATGTAAAGGTCTTTTTGAAGAAAACCATACATGAACCAAACAGTGGCGCACATTGTGAGACAAAGTGACAGATTAAATGGCATGTATTCCACGCTTTTTGTCCGTATCACCAATTTCTGTACATATTCGAGCATCCACATGAAAAAAAAACATAAGCGAAAATCGAAAACATAATTAATTTCTTACATGGAAATTTAATTAAAATTAGAAAATAATAAGCAGAATAATGAAGGAATACATACGATGATACTGAGAGGAGCGGCAAAGACACAGATGGAGAAAGCCACGCAAACCCACCCGAAAACCCGGATCCGGTTCTCTCCTTGGGTCAAGTACTGGCACATTAGTACTATTCCACAGAATCCCCCCAAGTTTAATAGCACTAGCAGCTTCGCCGTTGATATCTGCATATGTACCAGACCGTGTTAGAGTATCGGTTTAAACTTTTAAGAAAGTTGGTTTGTTGACAAAGAACGTAGGTACCTTGACAGGCTTGGGGGCGAAGGTGAGGAAGACGGCGATGTAAAGAGTTTCAATGACACAACCAATGCTGTTGATAGAGATAAGAAGCATGGAATTGCCCTTGAGGAAGGCGTAGTAAATCCAAAGCATGCAGCTGAATATTGCAAACACATATGGTAGCGATTGGTAGCCTTGTGTCGATTTCTTTTTGTACACCTTTATAAACGTCGGCCTGTTACAGATATACGTAATAGTTCAGATATGAATATTCCTTTTTTTTAATATACATATAGCATTGTCCTATGTATTAAAAATGGGAAAGAGAATTAAGAGATAATAAAATACTTACAGTGGTGCGAGGTACACCAGGAAGGACACGAGATTGCCTGCAATACCATTTAAAATTCAACCAAAGAAAAATATTGTCACAACTATTTCTTAGATACTTCATTATTTAACAAGAACAATAATAATAATAATAATAACTATAATGACAATAATATGCATAATTTTCCAAGACAAAAGAAGTTCAAGTGTTGATGTGATAATTATACATGAACACATCCTCAAGAAAAGAAAGAAGAAGATAAAGAATTCCAATTTCTTCAAAGATTAAGGAATTATTGAATACTTCAACGGAAAAAGATGGTTATTTTCTTCTTTCTGGATAGTATAAGAGAGAGAATAACAGTTAATGATGGATGCCCATGTATGCTTGTCCAGCTGCTCGCTTGCATTTTCCAAGAAGCATGAAGAAGAAGGAGAAGAACAAAATGGCAATGATGATGATTTTTACTCCTAGAGTTACCACATATAAAGTTCACATATATGTCCAACTATAATTCCATCTTAACACTAATTGGGGTATTACGAATAACTCATTAGACTTATATGTCGGTCTCTTCTCTCTCATAACTCCAATACAAAATTCAACTAAACTCACATGTACAATTCCTAACAATGATATACGAATGATGAAAGAGATGATGATAAATGAAGAAGAATACCAAGAAGGCCGAACGCAAAAACCCAAGGATGCTGAAAGCTGACCATTTTTTTTATTTTTTTGTTTTTCTTTTTTTATATATTGTATTTGTTGTAGAACACCTGAACTCACAAGGGGGGGTTTTATTGTGACAATTTAAGGAAAGGGGTAGCCCCCTATTTATATAGGAAGCCTTATGGAGAGAGAGATTTGACCCATTACCACTATTATGGTTCCTTATCAATTTTATATAATGAAGTATACAATAAAGTATTCTTAAATTGTTAAAAATAATTATTTAATATTATTCTTATAATATGGTTTAAACTTTATATATATATATATATATATATATATGATTTATAGGAATAATATATTAGAGTATAAAATTATTTATGGGTCTTTACCCATAAGCTTAAATTTTTGAAAAAAATGATTCTTTGACATAATACAACATGTAAAAGTAAAAAATATTTTTCAAATTTGATTTTTAATTTCTAAAAGAAACGTAAATATACCCCAAAAATAAATTTAAGTTGTCATTCTAATCTGTATTATTAGTTTTTTAAATTGGTATATTTAGGATTCATTTGTAGTTTCCAATAATTTAATTTCTATGTCAACTTCTAACAAATAGGTATAAAGTGTATGATTATCAAGATAGAAAATAAAACTTCTTGAAGGAGACTAATTAAAAGCAAATAATTTATAACTTACCTGGAAAGGTTATGTAAGTTTTTATTTTTTACAGCAATGATAAGTTTTACTGCCGACATAATGTATAATTCTTGACAACAAAATAAGAGGCTAAATGACTACTTTTCACGAATTCGTAATCGTTGCGTAGAATTTTAGCATATTATATCAAGGAATTGAGTTTCATTTTGGTTCTAAGCGTATGCATGCAAATGAGGAAGGGGGAGAAGTAAACGGCTCTAATTTAACAACTCTAAATGCAACTTAAGATTGAGTCCCCCCCTTTTTCCTCCTCTCACGTTTAGCTTTTTGCATCTATTCTTCAATATTTTCTCTTCAATTGACTGCATCTTTTATAGCGACGGGATTATTGCTATCTTTTTTTTTTTTTTTAATTTGTGTATTTAATATATGATAACATATTCGTAATTTATGACTTATCAAAGGTCACCTATCTTAGCATTGTTCTTGCCTAAGCATATTTAACTTTAGAGTTCTAATGGGATGCAGTACATTTTTGCTGATATAGTTGCACCCTAGGTATGGACATGGATAATTAAGTAAATTGAATAAACTATATATATATAAAAATATAGAAAAGAAAAAGGGATAAGAATCAATAATTAAAGAAGTATATGACCAAAAAGAATAATAAATGAAAACCATAATTGGGGGAAGTCATTTTCGAATTTATGAGAAATGCTACATTGGATCTCCACAAAGTGGCTCATCTTCTTTCATGCAAGCTTTTGACAGTGATTATTCAATCACATTAAATGCATCCCCTATTTCTCAATAATACTTCTCATAATATTAATAATAATACTAATAATAATAATAATAATAATAATAATGCAATATCCCCTATAATTTTTGAAATATCATGCGCTAACATCTTATTGGATATGGTAAGTCTATGTTACAATATAGTTAGGGGGTGAATTCACCAATAGACTTGGCAATTATAGAGGCAAAGTTCAGAGGGAGAGCACGCCTTTTTCTCCGATAATTAGTGACAGAGTCGCGATACATAACAAGTAATTCGAACAAGTGAGTCTTGAGTCAACTAGTAAAAGAAGGGGGAAAGCTCGCCTACGAATCCTACTAGATATTGGTAGCTAGAATCCCAATAGAATTTTTTTTTCATTTGTAAAATATGTTTAAGTTTGAAATTGTATTCAAAATAAGAGACTAGGCTATAAACGAACCTGTAAGTAGCCAATTTTTGCCCTTTTATATGAATTCGGTATTTTATTGCTCTTCGGTTTTCTCCTTACGAAATTTACTTTGAATTTGTCTCTTTTCATCATCCTTGCTTTAGAAACTTAATCAAAGAAAGATCGTGAGAATCATTCCTTCCACTCAACTCTAGTTAGGCAATTGCATCACTATGCCCTTTCTTTTTATTTAGTAGTGAATATATATACATTCTACCAAAGAATTAATTATTCTAATATATTATGTTGCTAGGTAAATGAACATAGATATTCTATATTGTTAATAATAAAAGTGGAGGCTTTGATAAATTTGAATAACAGCTCTCTTAATTGAAATATTCTAATATCATGTTAAGAAATTAATTTTTTGACGGGTAAATTGATGAATGAATTGGGAGAAGAATTTGCTTGTACCCTTATAGGTCAACATTATCTGCATTCCAAAGCTATAGTCAATTCACTTGCAAAGGTAATAACTAAGCTAAATTATGGATATATTTTTTTTATGCATGAGCTATTATTACCATAAGGTTGAGTCACTATGTTAGGGAAGATTAACCATATAATATCTACTTACATGTTATATATTTAATACTAGTTGGGCAATCTTTTCATTCGTAAGGTTCTTTCCACTATTGACTATGATCATGAAAAAGGTTAAGGATTATTTAACTTGATGTAAATATCTAGATTAAAAAGTATAACTGGAACTATCATGGTGTATTCAACACTTCAGGTTGAATTTGCTTCAATTCATATATATGCTTGAAATAAGTTATCTTTGGATTATGTTTTTTTTATGTTAAAAGCATTGAGTGTCTAACTTATCTAAAATTAGGGAAAAAAAAAAAAAAAAAAGGTACCTTTCTTTGAGAAAAGCTTGGTTTCTTTCTATTCTACAACAACAACAACAAAACCAGTGCCTGAAAGGGCTCCGGCAACAGCAGGGTCTGGGGGGGGTAGATGTACAGCATTTCCCCTTCAGAGGGCTACCCTGAAGAGAGGCTGTTTCCGAGGACCCCCAACCTGAGATACTGGTCCGCAGCCAAGAGCATGTGACCTGGCAACAGGAGAGCAACAAAGCGATCAAGACAACAGACACAAAGAACACAAGACACAAGACACATCAAGTAGAAATCAAAGGATAGATAGGCAGGTATGCATGCAAGTAGTAGCTCATGGGAGCAAGTACACAACCTAAGTGCGTCAGGAGGATAACACGGTCTAGCACTAATAAGCTAGACTACCCTACTCCAAATGGAGTATCTATAACCCCTATACTAGCCCTCCATTATGCCCTATCTGAGGTCATCTCCTCCTGAAGGCTTAGATGGGTAAGATCTTGTCGGATTGTCTCCATCCATCTCTTCTTTGGCCTACCTCTTCCTCTCCTTCCTAGTGTAGTAAGGGGCTGTTCGCACCTCCTTACTTGAGCGTTGTCCGGTCTCCTTCTAACATGTCCGAACCACCTCAAACATTGCTCTCAATTTATCTTCAATGGGGGCTATGCCCACTTTGTCTCTTATGACGTCGTTTCTGATCCTATCCTTTCTTGTGTGTCCGCACATCCTTCTCGGCATTCGCATCTCCGCCACCTTCATCATCTGTGTGTGTTATTGTTTTATCGCCCTGCACTCTGCCCCATACGTTATGGCAAGCCTCATAACCGTCTTATAGTATCTTCCATTTAGCTTCAAGGGGAACTTTCTATCACAAAGTACCGCGGAGGCAAACCTCCACTTATGCCATCCCGCTTTAATCCGGTTGTTGACATCCTCGTCAACTTCGCTGTTGTTCTGTACTATGGATCCCAAGTACCTGAAGCTCTCATTCTTCGCTATGGCCTCAGATCCAATCTTGACGTCTTCCCGGCTAGGCGTGGTGGAGGGATTGAATTTGAGTTCCATGTACTCGGTCTTGGCTCTGCTTAGTCGTAAACCCTTCGACTCTAGTGCCCCTCTCCACCGTTCCAGTTTCTCATTTACCTCTTCCCGCGACTCCCCCACCAACTGTAGTGCCCCTCTCCACCCTTCTTTCTATTCTCTAATCTGTATTTCTTACATCATCAAAGCTTGTTATGAAGAAACCAGTCTTTTTATTTTGTTACCTATCTCATATAATCAAAGGTTATTATGTTGAATCAATAATTTATTAGGATATTGTTAAATTTAATAGAATACATATATATATATATATATATATATATATATATATATATATGTATGTATAATATAAATGACTGTAATGTGTAAATAATTAGAAGATATAACATCTTGGATAAATATAACTCATGAGTTTAGGTGCTGTACATATATAGATGTGATGCCAACATGTGTATGTATGGAATAAAAATGGTCAATGGGGGTGGATTTGACCATGGTCAATATAAATTCAGTTGACAATTGACTGTTCTTACAGACCAATCAAAGTACACATCAGATATCACTGCATTTTAGGCTTCATTACCTGCATTTTGTTTTCGATTTTTTTCACTTTTTCCTTTTTGCTTTTTGTTTACCTATATAAATAGTAAAAGTAACATTTATGATATATATATATATATATATATATATATATATATATATATTTTTTTTTTTTTTAACATTAAGATATATATATATTTTTAATCAAAAGAAAAGTAATATTTAAGATAATATTTTTTTCACATAGGAGAATGTAAAGTTTATTTCAATGCAACATGAAATCATCTCATTCAAAGCCACCATTGTCATCAAGTTAGGCAACATGTGTGCTTGGCTTTAATCATGTTGTGCATCATATGCATCCGAGTCTTCCCATGATGCAATCCCATTAGATATTTTAGGGGATTGAATCTCAAAATAATAACGAGAGAAATAACTTAAACTAAAGAGAGAGAAAATGGCAAGTTTTCTTCTTCCATTGATCAAGAGCACCCACACATATATAGATACACAAGAAGAGAAAACATCCAAAAACTCTAGCTAGAGCAAAATGCTAGATAAATACTAAAATATCACCCACTACTTATATGTCGTAAATCACAGCCCCTGCAGAATTAATATTCTGTCCTGGGCTAGCAAAAGACGCTATAGCCCCATCGGACCCTTCCTCCTCTCCTCGAACTGATGTGCCTGGGAGTCGGGCTGACCCGATATGATCTATAGGCCAACACTGGACCTCAATAGCATCGGCCCGAATGGGGAATGCAACAATACTCTCCTCCCCGGAAGACCCTTGCCCACAAGGGTCAAATGTCAGGTATTTGTCCCGAATGTCATGAACGAACTCCCAGGTAGCGTCTTATGCGGGTTTTCCCTTCCACTTAACTAACACCTTTGTAACGGCTGCATTGCGGTATCGAGCCAGACGTCGAACTAGGATGGCTTCAGGAACAGTGGGAGCAAGCGGGGAAGCCCAGTCTTGAGGCAGTGTGGGAGAGTGAGGGATGGCACCATGGTGAGGTTTGAGCAGCGAGACGTGAAACACGGGATGTATGGCGGCAGTCGCGGGTAGCTCCAATTTATAAGCCACTTGACCGATACGATCAAGTACTCGAAATGGGCCACAGTAATGGAGGGCTAGTTTATGGACCGTTCGGCATTCAACGTAGTGTTGACTATACGGGTGCAGTTTCAAGTACACCCAGTGATCTCTTTTAAACATGCAGTCACTTCGATGTTGGTCCGCCAATTGCTTCATTCGGTTTTGAGACCGATGAAGGTGGTGTTTAAGGACCTTCATTGCTTCTTCCCGCGCCCGCAGGCTACGGTCCACAACGGCATTGTGAGATTCCCCCGGTAAATATGGAAGATGTACCGGTGGAGGTTGTCCATACACTACCTCGTAAGGGGTAGTGTGTGTGGCCGAATGATAGGTAGAGTTGTACCACCATTTGGCTAACGGTATCCATTCAAAGCACATACAACGAAGGTAGCTTTCCAAACAACGGTTAAGCACCTCAGTTTGTCCGTCAGTTTGAGGGTGATAGGATGTCCAGTGACGGAGATCGACAGCTTGCATACGATAAAGTTCCTCCCAAAGGTTGCTAGTAAAAATAGGGTCCCTATCGGAAATGATCTCCTCAGGGAGACCGTGTAACCTGTATATTTCTCGCATAAATACATTAGCAACCGATAAAGCAGTATAAGGATGGGAAAGAGGAAGGAAATGAGCATACTTACTTAGGCGGTCAACGATGATAAGGATGACGTCCTTGCCATGGGATTTTGGGAGTCGGGTATAGGGAGGGGTTGTAACAACCCGGGGAATGCCGCGGAGTCATATTTACATTTTTGACAAGTGGGACATTGTTTAATAAAGTTAGTCACATTGTTTTTAAATCTACGCCAATAAAAAAGAGTAGTAATGCGTTTACGGGTTTGTGTAATTCCAGAGTGACCAGCGGTAGGGGAGGCGTGCATCCAAGTCATGATGTGGGTTTTGACGGGACTAGCGTGGTCGATGACTAAGCGGCCTTTCCTACGAAGTTGGTTGTTTGTCCATGTGTAGTGTGGATGGGTTTGTGGGTTGTGAACAAGGTCGTTGATAATGCATTGGAAGTGGGGATTAGTGTTCCATGATTGTTGCAATGGAGACATTAGGTCAGTGGAGATGGTGGAGAGGGCGAGTGATAGTAATTCGCCACTTGTTACACAGGAAAGGGCGTCGGCGACAACATTTTCTTTGCCCTTTTTGTAAGTGATATCATAACTATAGCCCATGAGTTTAGCTAGCCACTGTTGTTGAAAGGGGGTGGAAATGCATTGTTCTAGTAAATGCTTAAGACTTTGTTGGTCCGTGCGGATGCAAAAGTGACGATCCATTAAATATTGGTTCCATTTATTTACAGCGTGAACCACGGCTAACAACTCCCGTTCATAAACGGACTTGTGTTGATGACGTGGGGATAGGGCCTTACTAAGGTACACGATGGGGTGGCCTTTTTGAATGAGAACGGCACCAATGCCTATGCCTGAGGCATCAGTTTCAATTTCAAATGGCACCGTGAAATCCGGAAGAGCAAGTAGTGGAGCGGAAATCAAGGCCTCTTTGAGGCGATCAAAGGCGGTGCGTGCCTCGTCTATCCAAACAAGTGTTGGGTGTTTCAACATTTCTGTGAGTGGTTTGGCAATTTTCCCATAGTCTTGGACAAAACGTCTATAGTAGCCCGTCAGGTCAAGGAAGCCACGAAGTTGTTTAAGTGTTGTTGGAAGTGGCCAATCACGAATGGCTTGAATTTTGGCAGGATCGGTTGAAACGTGGCCCGCACGAATGATATGTCCCAAGTAATCAATTTCAATCATACCAAAAGTACATTTGCTACGTTTAGCATAGAGAGAATTTTGCAAAAGAAGTCCAAAAACCATGCGAAGGTGAGTAATGTACGATTGCCAATCTGGACTATAGACTAATATGTCGTCGAAAAAAACTAAGACGAAACGGCATAAATGAGGCCAAAAAATGCAATTCATGAGAGATTGGAAGGTTGAAGGTGCGTTTTTCAAGCCAAAGGGCATGACGACGAATTCATAATGGCCTGAGTGGGTGCGAAAAGCGGTTTTGAAAATATTGTTATCGTCCATGCGGATTTGGTGATAACCAGATCGAAGATCAATTTTTGAAAAAATTTTGGCCCCGTGCAATTCGTCAAACAACTCATCGATTGAAGGAATTGGGTATTTATCCTTTATAGTGGTGGCATTAAGTGCACGATAATCTACACACATCCTCCATGAGCCATCTTTCTTTTTAACTAAAACAACGGGTGAGGCATAGGGGCTAGTGCTCTCTCTAATGGTATGTTTTGTCAAAAGTTCCGAAATCATATTTTCTATCGCATTCTTTTGGCAAGAGAATAGCGATATGAGCGTAAGTTAACTGGAGAGGACCCCTCCTTTAGTGGGATTCGATGGTCAAATTGGGGGCGGGATGGCGGTAGGTGTGACGGCTCGCTAAAGACAAGTTGGAACTCGTCAAGTAGGTTAGTAAGGGCAGGAGGATGATGTGTTGGTGAGGCAGTGACCTCGACGGAGAAAAATGTTGGTGTATTTGAGGTAAAAATGGCGGTATAAATGGTACCACAGTTATGAGGATCATCTAGAGTGCGAGTCATTGTACGTGCAATGATTTCACGAATACGATCGTGGGTGAGGCCACGAAGAGTGTGCGTTGTACCGTCGTGTGTGAATGTAGAAGTGAGGTGTTTCATATCCAAGGACACGGGTCCTACAAGAGATAACCAAGGGCATCCAAGCACCATGTCGCACCCTCCAAGAGGGATAAGAATCATATCGGAGTGATAGGTCGTGGTGTCTAGGGTCCATTCGAAATTGTCGCAAGAGGAGGTGGTGGGCATTTGCCCCCCATCGGCCACGGTGATGTAAAAGGGTTGGGTATTGGAAATGGGACATCGTAGCTTTCTAGCTAAATTAATATCCAAGAAATTATGGGTGGCACCGCAATCAATCAAGATATGTAAGGCATGCTTGCCATGGTAGCCAATAACACGAAGTGTCTGATGTGAAGTGTTCCCTAAAAGTGCATGTATAGAAATAGTAGGGGTGTCCTCGGGTTCAGGGTCAGGTAAGGGATTGGTCGTATCATCAAGAGGGTCAGTGTCAACCTCCACGAGGAAAAATTGTCCCTGGCCCTTCCTTGTAGTGCATTTGTGTCCTAAGACATATTGCTCGTCACAATAGAAGCATTGACCTTTAGCACATTTGTCATCAATTTCGACGCTAGTTAATGTGCGTCGAGGGGGGCCCCCTTGGGGCCGTGGTGCGGTGGGTCCGGGTGGTGCCGGATTACCGGGGTTTGGGCGTCGACTGTTGTATGACATGTTGGGAAAAGAAGGGCATGGGTAAGATCGTGGTCGTTGCGTACTGAGAACTACTTCTTGCCGTTTGGCAATACACATAGCGTCGTGAAGTGTTTGGGGCCGGAAAGAACGGACAGACATGCCAATATCCTCACACAATCCATTTAAAAAACAACTAATGGCATAATCTTCCGGCAAGTGAACCTGGGCGTATAAACTATCAAATGCATTCATGTAGTTACTAACAGTGGCTGACTGTCGGAGAGTTAGTAAGTCCGACATAGGGTCCTCGAAAGAGCCGCCAAAGCGGTCGAGGGCGGCAACTTTGAAGTGGTCCCACGTAACAAATGGGCCGTGTTTATGCATAAAGTGTTGGAACCGTTCATGAGTATAACCTTCCATGTGCGCAGTGGCAATTTCAAGTTTGGAATGATTTGCGATGCGATCAATTCGAAAGAATTGTTCACATTTATAAATCCATATTCGTACATCATTACCTGTGAAGCGAGGGAATTCGAGTTTGGCCATTCTTGTTGATAATTGGTGATTGGAGCTCGGGGATGGTGAGAAGTCATCGGGAAACGTGTTGGGGTTGATACCTATAGAACTAGGTTCAGTTAGAGGTCGTTCGGGTACTAATGGGACCGAGCCTAAAGGGTGAGGGGTGGGTCTATATCCACTTGAACCTGCGCTAGGGAGGGTTTGAGGTATGACATTAGCGTATGACGATTGAACAAAATTGGAAGTCAAGGGAAGGGATGACAACGATACGGTTGGGGTTGGAATTGAAAGGGTGGGGTGTTGGGAAAACCCTAACGATGAGTTTCCGGGTCCCGGAATAGGGGCTCCGGTTGTGCCGCCGTAAGACCCAAAATTAATAGTTGTATTCCACACCGGAATACTGCCCGGAGCTCCGGCGCCGGTGCGTCAGAAGGGCGTTGAAATTGCGTCCGACCCCAAAGGCTGGGGGTAGGATGTTGTCGCTGCCCCAGTGGGGTGAGCAAATGAGTTAGGGTTTCGATTTTGACCTGAAGAGTTGGTTAGGAACGATACCTGAGCTGTGAGCCCCGCAATCATGTGTCGGATGTCGCTGATTGCTTGCTGGGTCTGGTCGTTGATGGAGCTCTGAGGGTCATTCTCCATCCCGGAGTGCGGTGGGGGTAGTTGGGTCTGGGTGAGGTGTGCTGGTGGTGGCGGGGGGTGGCTGTAAGGGAAGTTGCGGGTGGTGATGGGTCAGCTGGTGGAGGGTCGGGGTGTTGGGGTTTAGGGTTGTGGTGGTGGTTGGGTGTTGGGGGGGGGGGGCTGTAAGGGAAGTTGCGAAGCGGGTCGTGGGGAAGGGGAGGGTCGGGGTGTGGGGGGTTAGGGTTGTGGAAGGTCAGGGTGGGACTGGGAGGGTTTTGGGGGGGGGGGGGGGGGTCGTGGTGGGTCACGGCAGTGGTGAGGGGGGGAAAGGGTTCGCCGGCGGTGGTAGGGGTGGTGGCCGGCGGTCCTGGTGGTGCAGCTGGCGGCTCCGCCTGAGCCCGACTTCGGGTGTTCATTATACCCACAATCCGAGCACCGATTCACTCTGATACCAATGATGCAATCCCACTAGATATTTTAGGGGATTGAATCTCAAAACAATAACGAGAGAAATAACTTAAACTAAAGAGAGAGAAAATGGCGAGTTTTTTTTCCTTCCATTGATCAAGAGCACCCACACATATATATAGATACACAAGAAGAGAAAACATCCAAAAACTCTAGCTAGAGTAAAATGCTAGATAAATACTAAATTATCACCCACTGCTTATATGTCGTAAATCACAGCCCCTGCAGAATTAATATTCTGTCCCGGGCTAGCAAAAGACGCTATGGCCCCATCGGACCCTTCCTCCTCTCCTCGAGCTGATGTGCCTGGGAGTCGGGCCGACCCGATATGATCTATAGGCCAACACTGGACCTCAATAGCATCGGCCCGAATGGGGAATGCAACATCCCATACTTCACAAATCAGTCCGAGCCGCTTAGACTATATCTTTATTCACACCCAAATTTTGACCTATCAGAAATGTCTTCTCATCCAAACTAAATTGGCAACATCATCTTCAAAGCAAAACACCTACTTTTTTTAACCTATAGTAGCTCTACTTTAAACATATCAAGAGCAATAAATGTTAAATGTGTATGATCAAATTGTGTTCTTGATTTTTTTCAAATAAGTAGCGGGCGAAAGCTTGGAATACGCAGTAGGACAACTATACAAAAGAGGGCCCAGAGAAACAAAAAAGGCCAAAAAACTAGCATACAAAACACACAACATGCAGAATCAACCATAAAACCGATTGCGATAAGCCGCGGAGATGAGGGCCAGGCATCAAGACGAAGCCCCCAACCCCATAATGCAGACCCACTGCATAATAGGACCAAGGAGCGGCTCCTAACAGCACAAATTAACATACCCTAACTTCAATTAACAGCACAAATTAACATACCCTAGATCAAAAATAAGGTGTTAGACTTCCAGAATGAAGTCTGATTTTATACTGTTATGAGGCAAGTCTGATGCAGTGGAGGGTCCATGGGTCCAAGTCGAGGTTTAGGCCCGTATTGGTGACTTCAACTGAAAAATTAGGGTTTTATGTGTGCACCTATATAAACCCGATTCTAGGCTTTGAAAGAGTACAGCGAATTCAAGAAAACTCTATATAACAATTCCAAAGCAATAAATTATCCCTGCAACTCTGTGGACGTAGGCAATTTTGGCCTTACCAAATAAATCTATGCGTTTGTTATTTATTTTCTCATTAAATTTTCATTCTATTTAGTTGTTGGTTTGCTAACATAAGTTCCCAACAAAAAGAAATTAAATACCGTAAATAATTCAATATTACTTCTTATAATATAATATCTTTCAGCTTGGTACATATTTTTTGCATATCGTTTGTTTCTCTTTTATTGATTATTACATTTTTTTTTAAAGTGAATATTTAACATTTTCATGTATCAACAGTGGGCTTCTTTCCTGATATCACATCAAACTTCTTTTTCACACAAAGAAATGTAAAGAAATTAGTTTTTTAAAATTAAAAAAAGTCTAACAATATCTTTAGTAAAAAGATTTAATTTTTTAAAATAATTATAGGGAGTTATTAAAAATTATTATTGTTAGAGCAGTAACATAACTTACAAATAACTAGAGTTATAAAATTATTTTAAAAACTACAATTTTACTCTAACAATATCAATTTTACTGGAACAATAATATTACCGAAAATATATTTGTTTAAAGAAGAAAATATCTCTGGTAGACATTAAGTTAATATAGAAGTAGAAGAAGAAGGGTGTTAATGCGTTCTATCTCTGATTTGTCATATGCATAAGCATCCCATGC
This sequence comes from Simmondsia chinensis, assembly GCA_018398585.1. NCBI lineage: Eukaryota > Viridiplantae > Streptophyta > Magnoliopsida > Caryophyllales > Simmondsiaceae > Simmondsia > Simmondsia chinensis. The sequence continues at coordinate 151,147 of JAGTTD010000012.1, read as the reverse complement.
CTTCATCGTATTCGTCCACGTGGCACTACCTGATCATCTCATTTCCACCTCTAGCTTTTCTTATATATATATATATATATAATATAAAGGCTGCTAATGGAGAGTGGCATCAGAAACAATTTCTGCTGGTAAAGGCATATGGATCAAAAAGAAATAATCTAAAATGTAATTGACCATTTTATCTCTTTAGAAATAGCTAAAGTTGATATATCTTATCCTCTAAATTTTCTGTGGTGAAAGGCTTTGTTCTAATTGGTCATTTTATATATGAAAGGGTGTCCTTTATATATAGGTGTGGATAGGTAAGCAAATTAGGAAAGAGACCCCACATTGTTAGTATAAATGAGATCCACGTATAAGTACAAGTGAAGTTCTTTCTATCTTAAACCAAAAATGATATCAAGTGGAGTAGCTTATTACACTTATAGGTTGGTTTCTTCACTTTCACAACTCTTATATAAAATTCACATTAGTAAATTTCTTAACAATGTTATAAAAATGCTAAAGTGGGGGCGGGCGCAGCGGTCTCATCTCAGTTGTAAGGGTAAGATTTGTTGGGTGGCTTTCTTCCTATTATTATATATGCATATCCTATGCATTATTAATCATACTAGGATTAGATAGGAGGGTAAGATCTCTCCTCCTCCCATGATATATATATATATATATATATATCTTTGATTATTAATTTAAGGCTCCTTTTTTTAATTCAAGTGAAAATTTTTAATTTAATATTATGAAGTGGCACCATTGTAAGGTGGATTTTAAGAAGGAATGTGACAGTCCTAAGAAGTAGGGGAACTTACGATGAGAATACTGACAGTAACTACAGTTTGTTCCAACATCAAAAGTTAACTAATTCCCCAATTGTGTTTCAGGTCTAGTGCTACTGCACTTTGTATCTAAGCTACATATTTAGGTTCATAAATTGAAATATTTTGTGTCTATGTCAGTTGTACATAGGTGGATTATATACATGCGACCTATGTAAAGATGAAAATGTGTATTAAATCAGACACACTAAAAGCGGTAATTTATCTCCTCCTTAGAATAATAAGTTTTCTCTATTGATAATTAAGACACAAAGAAAAAGAACCTCTATAACATTACAAAAAAAAATCCTTAAAACAAAGAAAAAGGAAAACACCAAAAGTCAAAGAACATAGATCAAAAGGCCTTGGCCTATGTCCGCATCATAATAAAACCTAGGCGCAACTTGTGCCTACAAAATTGAGGGTTATTACTTGGTTCCAAGTGTTAGTTGGTTGTCTAGGCAATCTCCATTCATCACTGGATGGAGAACCCCACCGATTAAGTGTTGCGGACTATCATCAAAGCTTCACATAATGTATGCCATCTTGGATCATGTTGCACATCTAAGCTTTGGGAACTAACTTTTTCCCCCCTCTTTGTATGCTTTTCTTTGGAAAGGCTATGTGTATTTTCTTGAAGATTCACTCTTTTTATATATCAAAAAAGAAAAGAAAAAAAAGTTGCACTTAGCTTAGAAACATGGTTCGAGACTGGTGTTTGGGCTCGCTTTGTCGAGGCCCGGTGTTGTCCTTCGGCTTCACCGATATTTATCGGAAAAAAAAATGGTCCGAGACTGCCTTACGGGTATATCTTGTTTTCATTTATCATTCTAATTTTGGCGTATCTAGCTATATCGTTGGAGAATGTTTAAACTCTCAACATGTCATATAATTGTTGGTTAAACCGTCTCATGGAAGGTATTTCCATCACATAGTCTCCTCCTCAAAACCATCTGTTAAATTTTACTAGACTTTTAAGCTCGACCCACAGAGTGGAGTACATGAGATCCACATATGAACTCAAGTGGAGTTCTATCATAAAACTAATTAGCATTAAGTGGAGTAACCCCACTAAACTTATATGATGGTCTCTTCACTCCCACAACTTCTATGTGAGATTTACATTAGACTCACACATGTGAAGTTTTTAACACTCCCCCTCACATGTGAGTTATGAACAATCGCAACCTCGGCCTTCTCCGCTCCAAGTGAGAATTATATGTGCATTTAGAGTTAGCATTTATTAGAAAAGCCTTTAAAGCAACAAACTCAAATACAGCTCTCTTTACGATTACCATATAAACATCCCCTCATTTGTGGCTCCCTAGCAAAGCCCATATTGAGAAGCTTTATCAAACCGCGTTTAAATCATGGGTTAAATAAGGAAGTTCCAAAAATGCCAAATGGGCAACTACTCAATTGAGCCATCCATGCATCATATTACTATTACTAATTTCCCCCACACGTATTACTTTTTAAATGAATTAAATCTCATCTCAATTAATTCAACACGTAAATACTAATGCCCTCCACGTGGATCATCGTCACCACTAAATTTATATAAAAATCCACCACCAGTTATTGTTTCTTTCCTAATGATTGGGAACATATGTGTCCTTTTTTATTTCTCATCCTCTCCCTTCTTTCTTCACCCGGTAATGCAACAGATCTCATTAAAACTCTAAAATTAAGCCTGTTTGATACAAAAATACTTAACACTAAGATGGGTAACCTTTACAGAATTCCTTATATTGCACCCCTTTTTAATCCCACATGCCATGGTTTTAATTATCAAAAATCAAATTCCAGCCTTACAATTTTTCTTAATATATGAAAAAGCTTGCGATACAAAAATCGAGAGGGATCTTGACCCTACAATATATGTGTTAGAGTATAAAACTATTCCTGGGCCTTCACTCATCAGATTAAGCTTTTGGAAAAGTTGGTTTCTTGACAACATGGGATCACAAATCTTATACTCAAAATCATAATCCTTTTTTTTTTAAATAAAAAGAAACGATTATGATTTTGACACAATCGTAGTTTGTATGTCACATATGTTGTTTCTTTTAAATTGGTAAGGAGGGAGTAGGGAAGTTGTAACTAATGATTAAACTTGATTCTAGCGATTTCTTTAATCCTCAGTGATCTTGATTACTAGACCAAGCTTTCTTAGTTGCATGTATACTACATACATACGAAATACTAAGTGGATCTCCCTTTTTTCTGGGAGGTTTCTCTCTTTTTTTTTAAATTTTCTTTTTAGGGGTCGTCCTTTTCGAAGAGGATGTGGCGATAAATTACGTGACATGAATGGGGAAGATATCCTAGATGGCAGAATAGAAAGCCACAAGAAAGCAAAGTCGGAGCTTTTTTACATGGCTGAAACTTGCTTCCACAAGTCATTGCTCAATCATCTCTAACAATTATTTGTTTCTAGATACCTCATCATCTCCCTTTGCCTTTTCTATTTTTCTTCTAACAAAATTCTAAATTACCGGGTCAATCCCAAAAATTTAAGCGATTAAAATAAACTTTGATCTTTTTTAACCACAGTGTACACACTAGCATATCATACCTCAAATAGTTACTTTATATTATGATATTAGCTTATTTATATGGTATATATGCTTCTATTATCTGGGGTCTTGACTAACCTAATAAAATAATATGATACCAAAAATAAAGCCAGAACTGAAGCACAAACATGATGTTAGCTGATTTATTTGGATTCTGTTGAAGTTCAAACAGAAAAATTAGGAATTTGTATTTATGAAATGGGAAAACTACAACCAACAAATTTTTTTCGATAATTAGCAAAGAAATCATGATACAAAAGCTCTTTTCCTTTTCATTCTCAAGTAACAAAAACTCTAATATATATATAGGTATTATATTGACGGGACAAAAAATACTAATGACAGAGCAATTTGTCAAGCCATATTTAATTTAAATATATTAAATTGCGCTATCATTAGTGTTTTTGCTTTAGCAATTTTAATTCTTTTTGATAATTAAAAATAAAAGGATGGTTAATCTCTTTTTTTTGATAGATAGCAAAAAAACCGCAGCGTAGAACCCGGCAATCCGCAAGAGCGGAAACCGACCCACAATAGTGGCTGCAAACAAGCATACAAGCACAGACAAAAGCAAAAAGACAGAAAATAGAAACAAGCCCCTATTACAAGAGCACTGGAGCAAAATTCAGCCATATAGCGACTTTTTCCATCTCTCCTGTGATGGCCCCAACCCTTCTTGAGTATGCCCTTCTTGTATATCGACTACTTGGCTAACCAGGAGCCTAACAAGACGAAGTACGAATCCACAGGCTCAAACGCGAGGGCCCTCTGCATCCCAATATACATAAATATTCATCCACACCCAACAACTCATGCAAAATCCTTGTCATTCCAGAAGACGATCCACCCACCCGAAGCATCAATCATCACCACCCGAAATACAGAAACCATCATCTAAAACGAAAATAACCTGGATCTGCCTGCCTACTGACCACTAGAGACAATAAGAACAAAATCGGAGTAACAACTCTCCATACTACAAGATTGCCCATCATCCCTCTGTCAACCTATAAGTTATCATGACCACATCTCCAAAGCATCACCTTATAAGTTTAGTAGCCAAATGTAACTACCACAATCCTTAGGACTCCCCATCAGTACAAACGGCAATTAAGGCCCACACTTGCAGTTGGGAGAGCTTTAGACCCCGAGTCGGTTCCGAGACAATCGAAGTGTTCCGGCATTCCTCTTGTTCTTCTTTTTCTTGACTCAAGAGTATGCAGTACCGTTAGCAATGCAGTAGAAGGTGTGAAGGATCTCCTGCACTGGACCGTGGTATGCTAAGCCTAGGCTTTTACCAATTTCCCAAGTCTTGGCAGCCTGTTGTAACTTATCCCGCTCCCGATCAAGTATTGCGGGTTGATGCGAAGGGCCACATGAAGGCATAGGGGCATCAGGAGTAGAGGCAAAGGTCTCAACTGACAATCCAAAGTCTTGATCAGGAAGGACAACGACCAAATTAATTTCAGGACCTTAGGCTAGAGCTATTAGATCTTCCCTTATACCCTCATTATTCTCAATAGAGACGCACAACCCTTCCTCAGGAGTGTTGTTGTACTCCACAACCTCTTCAACTTCTGCATGGATATTAACTGTAGAGGGAATAAGTGCGAGCTGGAGCAAGCTATCAAGGGCCACACACTGTAGGTCTTCTCTAGTGTCTTTGTTGGTTTCAATAGAAGCATCCCTTCCAACCTCTACAGTTCCTGTGTTGTCACCCATCTCCTAATTTGTTGTATAGGTATTTAAGGTCTCATTTATAGGTTCATCACTGATAAAGTTGTCTTGGATGAATAGCCCTTCAGACTCTTCGCTAGGTTCATTATTGACCTCTTCTCTATTTTCAGTAACCACAGCTTGATTCAGTTGATCGGTTTCTTGTTGAGGATTAGTCAAAGGGACTAACTTAGGTTGTGGCTCATTGAGATGAAGTTCATGATTGAAGCTTGGAATGTCTCGGTCACTTTGACTCCTGCTGCTTGAGTTGGCTTGTCGATCCATTGGCGTATCAGGCACCCTACTACACGTATCCAAGTCAATAGCAACATTACTAGTATCATCTGGTAAGGCGCGTTGGCTAGCAACAGGAGGACCAATAGTTCTACCTTCGCTAATATGGACACTAACACCATAACTCCCTATGTGGAATTTTATGTCCTCTTCTATGTTTCTAAATTGGGTTGTATCAATAAGTACATGTATCAATAAGTACATGGGCACTTCGAAAGAGCAAGTTTTGTCCAAGCTTGGTTCAATCTGAATTACATCCCCCCACTGCCCTGCAATCATCGTGATGTTTGTGCTATTCCATCCTTGAGCAGGTAACCCGTATACAGATATCCAAGTTCTCCTAGTTTCACATCGCTCTAATTCTGACCACGGTTCTACAACCTCACACAATGGCTTGAGCCAATCACTCCATTCTGTTAGTTTCAGGTCACGCTCATACTGATTCCTGAAAGTGAGGATGATTTTGTAATTACCCATGTCCCTGACCTCCACTTCATTTTACCACTCTCAAGAAGAAGTTGAATGACGCTTTCTCTGTTGGTTGGCTTTGATGACATGCAAACAATGCTTCTGCAAAGCATTTCAAGTTTAGCCTCGTCTATTTGGCCCTGGACAGCTCGTAGAGGACGAGGAGGTTGAGCCTGGTTCTGTAGCCTTTGAGTAACGTCACCCTCGTGAACCCCCAAGTATCTACTACCACTATTCACTTCCGGTCGGAAGTTATGGAAACCCGCGGAATTACGGCTACTAGGTGAAGGTCTGTCATACTTCGCAAAACACACATTGATGTTATTACCCAACATTGATATTCCATTCATTCCCCTGATCGCACTTTCAGCGTCACTTCTATTTGTAAATCTAACAAAACCAAAAGTCAATCCACGATTTCGTCTGATTTTTCGTGAGATGAAAACATTAGATATTGAAGCCAAATTTGAGAAAAATCGGTGGATTCAGCTATTCCTTTTATTGTTCGGTAAGAGAACTTTATTTAGATATCTTATGAGTCGTATAACTCCTTTTGGATTTGAAGTTATACCCATTTTAAGTCATTACTATATCTAATTTCTTCTTACCTAACTACTTGGACTTCTAACAATCTAATTACTCTATAAACTCCTTACTGATCACAAATTGGAAAATCATTAAATCTTAAGTTATAACCATAATGGAGTACAAACTATCATCTGACATATCTTAAAACTTTTGCATATGGTTAAACTCTTGACACATTAAAAGGAAAAAATACTAATAGAAAAACAGGAGATTTAAATTTTAAAAAAAAATGATCTTAGCCCTAGTACTAGTGTCTTAGGGGCGTGTTTTCTGTTTTTTGTCTTTTACTTTTTGTCCTGGTTTGTATGCTTGTCTGCAGCCACTTTTATGGGTCGGGTTCCGCTCTTGCAAAATGTCGGATTCTGCTTGGCATTTTATTGCTATCTATAAAATAAAAATAAAAAGAAGAAATGATATTGTTGGATTTGGTGTGAGTTTAGTGCCAGCAGTTGTACGTGTGTGGTGATGGACATGCATGAGATAATAATAATTAGAATTGACAAGATTGCATGAAAAAGGACACTTTATGAATATAATTAGGAAATATATATTTATAAATTTGACAAATTTGGTAACATCATACAACGTCATATATAAATGAAAAGGACACTCAATAATTGGCTACTCCTTTGAAGACAACAAAAACAAGATCTAACTTCACCCGTTGACGAGTTTGACAATACCACCTCTTGGAATTTGCCACCCCCTATGAACGTCTATTAGGCCTCTGCTTTGGTGAGTTCTTCTGCCTCATATGTGTCAACTTTTGTATTACTAATTCTTTCGCTAATTATAAAAAAAAATATCTACTTAGACCTTTATCACTAAGTCTATTGAAAGAAGGGAATTGTGTTATTGAAACTATGATCGAGAAAATGAGAACATTAACAAGAAAAATAATAAACAATATAAAGGCAATTAATAGAATTGTAGAATGATTTTTTGATAAAGAAAAGTTGTACAATGGCACTTTGCAAGTAATGCATATCGAGATTAAATTCTCTAATTGTCTGACTTTAGCTATGGTGCTCCACATTTTTGAATCTCTCCCTTTCCATGTTTCATTTCTTTGTGCACTTTTATGGTAGAGCACTTGGCTCTCCACCTTTGAATTATCGAGAAAAGAGTACAATGGCGTGGTTGAAAGTTACAATTGCTCACTTAAGCCCAAGTCTATTACACGCCGAAATCCATCGCTCCATATGCATGGTCCCTTCAGAATATACTTAAACTCGGTTGATACGTACAACTCCATATAAAAAATAGTAGCACCTCTATTGAATGCAATGTGACATAGTAATCGAAACTTATTCTACTTCACTAGACCCCTTGATGCACAAGCCAGCTTCAAGCCTATGGAACTGAAATTTCGTGATAAACAATTATCTAATCTTTACTTTCTAAAGTTCCGATGTATATTTTGTTTATAACCATCAGATGGTCTAATTTTGTAACATATCATTTTGGAACGTTAAATATCACGAGGGATGCTCCTAATCTTAATGTCTTGCTTTCTCTATGGTACGTGCCTGTAACTCCCATGTCTTCTTTGCATAGCTTTTCGTGTGTTATTACTTAATTACTCCAGCGTAAGCTTCACTTTTGAGGTCTCATTCATGAAATTGGACAAGGAAGAAGGAATAATGTTGGGGTAGCAGAGTAGAATTAAATGAAGCTATAATATGTTTAGAGAAATAGACAGGCAACCAACTAGTGAGGGGGGTACGGAGCTAGAAATTGAGCCTCAACTACCTCCTCCTGGTGTAACCGTACAGAATATGTGGACTAGGAGCTTTTGCCTAAAATCTGGGATTTCAATACATTCCTTTTTTTTCGATAAATATCGACAAAGCCGAAGATCAGACAGGCAACTCGAAAAGACGAGGCCTAGGCTACTCCGTAAACGGAGGGGGAAACAAAAAAGCATCAAAACCAAAACACCCAAACCCAACAAAACAGACACCGAGCAATACATTCCTCTTTCCTTGAATTTGCTCTTTCTAGCTGTATAATTTATTGTCCTACATGCAGGGCAAATATAGGGACATTACTCTAATTTATGCATGTTCCATCTCATTCCAATTGGCCTGCAATTATACAAATCACTATTGACTGTATTGTATCTATAAACTTGCTAGCTAATTGTGAAATTTGTTATCACCAGAAAGAACACCCACAAATAAAACCGGCGCACTTACTAAGACAGAGCCCTAGAAAGCCAACAAAAAAGAAAAAAAATAAGGTAACACAATGTACATGGAAAAAGTAGCCCACAAAACTAAAAGCAAACTACAACAAATAACTAGTCGCCTGCTATTAATCTTTTATATTATAATTCAACTATATGATTAAAGTTCCTAGAGTATACATCATTAGTAATTAATGAATTAAAGCAAGAATAAAACCTTAATTCTGGTGTTTTCTGAGTAGAAGAAAAGAGTTGAATTGTTTACATTAATGAGTTAAGATCACAAATCATAAGCTCCTCCCGATAATTTAGGTAAAGAATAATAGGCGCAACCATTTACAAGTAAGAACATGCTATTTAAGAGATGAAAATGACCCCACTTTGGCATTTTCTTTTGCATCATTCTCTGATTGGGACCCCAAAGGTTTGTCCCTTACTGACGGCAGACTCTAAGCTATTAATAGTCACTTCAATAAATTAATTTTATGAAGTTTATATATTGCTTGCTTCTCCATTAAAACTTCGTTACTTATTAAACTCGTACGTAAAATTTTTGCAAGTGGATAGATGATGATGGCTTTTTCTTGGAGAGAAACACAAATGTGCTGCGATTAGGTAGTTTAATGCAATGGCATGTATAAGGAGCCTAACTTAGATTATAAGAAATAAAGACAGGCACAAATAATCATAAGAAGAAAAAAAAAAAAGAGTCAGATTTGACGTGGGAAGGGCTCACAATCACTCCAATTGAAGCTTTCTCCATGTAAATGGGTTCAAACCCTCTCTATTAATTTCTGGTGGCTTTGTCACCTGCATAATTCCTTCTGAATTCAATGCTAACCCATCAGCTTGCTTTGTGTTGCGAACTCCACGAATTAGTATTATGTCATGTCACATCATATAAATGTTTACGAAAGCATATTTTATGAATAGACTCATCATTTGCAATAGCATTGAGAAAAAAAAGACTTTAATATCGTATAAAAGAATTAATCATACCAAATATCAATGAACGAAGTATATATCTAAAAGCATAAGGTAATAGATAAAGACTTATAAATGGTTTTATATTGTAACATTGTCCCTCATAGAAATATCTATTGGGCTTAAAGTGTTGATAGCGCATAGTCCCACCATTACTACCTGTTGAAGTTATGTTAATATTAAGAGTATGAGTTGCTAGCTAATTGCTAGAAGTATATATACAAAGAGCACAATATTGGATTAGCAGTGGAAGCAGCTGGCAATGATATTGAATCCCAAGTCAGATATGCACTGTACATATTGTACATCGAGAAATGGATCCATGAATCAGCTTGCTTTTACATTTTAATCATCAACCTACCTATAGTTGGTCATCTCCATGAATACTTGGCATCAAGTACCATTCGTATTATACACGCAGACTTCCTTTTTTTTTTTTTTTTTTTTTTTACCAGAACTAATAATATTTTAATGCACTTGTCCTTTTCAGATGATATGCTATAGCATGCCACTACAGACATCAACTGCCTCTTCTAAATCTCTAATGGTCCTATAGATCTTTCATTCCCTTGTGAAATGGATCCAGATTGACCAAGAATATTTTGCTGAATCAAATTCCTCATTTCATTTGCTCAATAATTTCCTCGATAAGTGACATGTTACAATATAAAACTATTTTGTATCTTCACATATCAATGACTTTATAAACTTTTAACATAGTTGTCTCTTTGTGGATTACCAATATTTTTTTTATAATTATATCCCAAAAGAGTACAGGAAAAAGTCATTTAAAAGTATATTTGCCATAAAATAAACGCAAACAAAAGAAAAGAAGAAAACAAAATAAAAGAACAAAAGAAGAGAGGAGAAAGAATGACAGAACTTAAATCCCTCTAAATTAAGTGGGAATCATGGATTAGCTACTTTTAGGATCTCCATATCATAAATTGTGTCCTTTTGTTTGGTTCTAATTTAAATATCACATTAGGTATGTGTCAAAATGATGGTACATGGAAGCCAGAGTTTGTGGTGCAGTTTGTGAGAATATATTATATATGGAACAATAAGGTATTATTGTCCCATTCTATATATAGAGACGAGTACCAACTTCTGTCCTATTTTAAACAACGTGGTTCAAGTGCATTTGAGCCAAAGACTATGACCATACTATTCATTGCTGTTCAAGATGTAACCCATTAATTGTGAATTAAAATCTCAATGTACAGCAATACATGCATCTATAAAATTTCTCTTGCTAATTTTACACAATATTTTGATAGTGGTAAAGAAATACAATATTACTGTAAATAGGATCACCAACATTTGCAAATGAAGAAGATTAACTTAGATTGCAAAACCTTATACTTGAGAGTTGAAAGCCTAACGGTTACAATAAATGCAATAATTCAAATTTTAAAATATTTTAATTTAACACATAACTAGTATGTCACACCTTTTTCTCCCAAAAATGTAATTTCAAAATTTATGCATAATAGGCCATAAACACAATGCTATTGTCTCTTTCTTACATGTATTCAGCCAAGCAGTTAAGGTTTTTTTTAAAAAAACTTTATTTTGTAATTATATAGGTAAGTTGGACGGTGAAGCAAAGCAGGTCCCATGGTGTAGTGGTTAGCACTCTGGACTTTGAATCCAGCGACCTGGGTTCGACTCCCGGTGGGACCTTCCTCCTCTCCTGTTGATGAGCTTACTTTTTTATTTTCTTTCCCTTGCTTAATGGGCCGCGTAATCAAGCATGGTATTATTGGGCCATGGTCTAGGATGGGCTTACAATAGTAGTGTAATGACCTCCCTCTTCTCCTGTCAATGAGCCTACTTTCTTATTTTCTTTCCCTTGCTTAATGGGCCGAGTAATCAAGCATGGTATTATTGGGCCATGGGCTAGGATGGGCTTACAATAGTAGTGTAATGAAGCCCATTAAAGGCTGCGACATCGCGGGTGGTCAGAAAACAGTCAAAAGAATGATGAAGGTCAGTGTGTAGGTTGACCCCACCCACTTTCTCCTCCCTACACTCTCTTTCACGTGGAATCATTGCATTTTGCAACCCATTCACCATCGCCGGAAAGTTAAAAACTTTATCTTTCTCATTTCCTTTAATGTGGGCACTTTCCTTTTGAATGAATTCGTTTGGGTCTCTTCTTTTCTCTTCCATTACTGCACTGACTGACACAGCGCAGCCATGAATGCCGCCTCACCCGCACTGCTCAGAGTTTACCAGACCTGGAAAGGCAACAATGTACTCTCTTTCTCTCTCTTGTAATTCTGTTCTATCTTGGCTTTTACATTGAAAGTTTTTTCATGTGGGTGGGAGAGTAATGCAATGCGGGTTCATATTTCCTCCTATATTTTTTATCAGTCTCAGACTTCTTATACTTAATTTAGTTTTGCATTCTACTGGGGGAGCCAAATCAATGTGGGTTTTGAATACAACTAATGGGTTCATCAAAGTTATGAGAAACGCATCATGTCGTTACTGGAATTCATAGTGAAGGGTTTTCTAGTTGACGTTCCATTAACGAGTAATAATTTGTAATTGATCAAAGATTAGGTATTCCATTAAGCTTTGATCCACTCCTGCTACCCCACAATGCGAGAGAGTCTGATACTTATTCGCTCATCAAATATTAGAAACTATACTGAATAACGAAAATTCTGTCAAGGCTTGATTTGTGTATCGTCAAGTTTTATGGGATTAGAACTTTTTGTCGAAAATGAACGACATTCATGCAAAATGGAAATGGAAATAGAACAACAGTAACTCAAGACGTTATTACCTTCTATCATGAATCATATATCTTTATTAAGTACCAATAAATGACACTCTTTCTATAAGCGACTAAATCCTGACCGCAGGAGCGTTCGTATGTGGAAAAAGAAAAGGGAAATGCTAAGATTAGCAAGGTCATTTAATGCTTTTACCAAGTCTAATCTGATTGCTATATGATATTTGATGCAGATATTCTTTCTTCAAGGAAGGTGTATATTTGGACCTGACGCCAGATCCCTATGGCTCACCACATCCCTTATTGTGGCCCCTGTCGCTGTCTTCTGCGTCTTTGTTGCCAGCAAATTGGTGGGCGATTATTCTTATCACTTGGGAATGTTTGTTATGGTTGCTGCCCTTGTATTAACTTCATGCGTAAGTGACTTTTCCTTTTGAGTTTCGTCTAGTTTAAGCTATTATAGCAATAGCTAGTTTAAACATAAAGGTGCATTAAATGTTTGATTGCAAAACACTGATAAAGAAGACATAGGTCTGAAATGTTGTGCTTGGAAGCTTTTCTTCATGAAACATTCCGTACGGTATGCTTTTGCCACAAGAGCCGTTGGGTTTGGTATGGTGGTTAGGCTATATCTCAAGTATAAGGTTTTAGATTTGAAACTCATTTCTCCCTTCCATTGAATGTTGGTGCTGTACCTCATTGCCATTGTCAAAAAAAGATGATTTGCCCCCAACCCAAAACCAGGGCTCAGATACAACACAAAGGGTGAACTTTTTTCTTGGTGGCTTAATCTGTTTTAATTGATTGATGTTATTATTTTCTCCAGGTTTTAGTTCTTCTTCTGCTTACTTCTGGCAGAGATCCTGGGATAGTACCTCGCAATGCTCACCCTCCAGAGCCAGAGGGAATTGGGAAAGGTCCTGAAACGCGGGTTGGAAGGACTCCACCGCTAAGACTGCCTCGTACAAAGGATGTGACGGTGAATGGGTTAACCGTAAAGATCAAGTATTGTGAGACCTGCATGCTCTATAGACCTCCTCGCTGTTCACATTGTTCAATATGCAACAACTGCGTGGAGAGATTTGATCATCACTGTCCCTGGGTTGGGCAGTGCATTGGATTGGTAATCAATTTTATCTTCTAATAATCACCATCTTATTCAAAATGCATCGCCCCCTATTTGCACGCTTGAGAGCGGCCTCATAGAGCTCAGGCTCAGGCTGAGGCTCAGGCTCAGGTTCGAATCTCCAATATTTTGCTTGGCTACAAGACATTGAGCTTGTGTTATGCTTGTTTGAGTTTGATCACCGCTTAACGAGCTTGACTTTTTTAGGCTCATTTAAGCACATTTATGATCAAACATTACTCGTTGCGGCTTAAACCTGGCTCGTTAAGCACAATTAGATTCATAATTTAATTTGAAGTTGCCTCATTTGGGTTCATTTAGTCTCGTGAACCACCCAGCTTGAGCTTACTAGAGTTTTGCTTTCTGCGCTTAATTAAATGAGCTAAATCAACTAGGCCTTAGCTTGAAACAAGGTCAGACTTACAAGCTCTTTGTGAGCTAGCTCGGCTCATTTCCGCCCCTACATTTGTGATTCTTACAGTTTCTTAGATGAACAGCTACCCTGAGTTGCTGCGGCTTCACGAGTTCCAAATGTGAACCTGTTTCCTCACTTCCAAATGTGAACCTGTTTCCTCACAAATTGCCTTGTTTGTTTGACTAAATGCAGCGCAACTACCGGTTCTTCTTCATGTTTATTTCCTCAACAACTCTTCTATGCATATTTGTGTTCAGCTTTTGTTGGGTTTACGTGAAGAGGATCATAGACAGTGAAGGGATATCGATTTGGAAAGCATTGGTCAAGAGCCCAGCTTCCATTGTGCTTATTATTTACACTTTTATATGCGTTTGGTTTGTTGGAGGTCTTACTGTCTTCCACATGTATCTCATAACTTCAAATCAGGTATGTTTCTTCTTCTTGCAATTTACTGTGTAGTCCTCACATCTATTATTTAAAGCCCATTTCTCCTTTCCCTCTATTTTTTATAAAAAAGATTGCTCTTAGTTTTTATTAAGAAACCGGGCATCCTAAAAGGTGAAGCTATTAAGTAAAAATTAAGGCATGATTATATAGTCTAACATGCCTCTTTGCAGAAATGTCTACAGGGCTTGAAATGTTGGATAAAGTGAAGGTTGTTGAGCTTTAAACTTAAAAGATCAAAGTGGTTCTGATACTATGTCAGAAAAACCAACTATCCCAGAAGTTTAAGCTTTTAGATGAAAGCCAAGAAACGGTTTTGTATTCTGAAAGTTCTTACACCTTCCCCATGTTGTAAATGAACAGTCAACGTATGAGAACTTTAGATACCGATATGACCAACGCCGCAACCCCCATGACAAAGGCTGGATGAACAATTGTGAAGAGATATTCTGCTCAACCATTCCTTCATCCAAGACCAATTTTCGGGCAAGGGTTCCAAACCCAACTCCAGTTTCTGACAGTCCACTTGTGGGATTAAAGACCTCTGATGATATCGAAATGGGAAGGAAAGCAGTTTGTGAGGAGGCTGTGCCAGAGTTTGCTGATAACGGGCTAGTACAGCGATCTGAACGCCATTAGTCCTTGAGAACGAACCTTCAATGGGGTGCCATAGAATACATTACACTGCAACAGGAGATCGAGCAGGCAAATGAAAGTGAGACTCAAGACATCCCTACAAATTTGTAGTGGTTTTGGTAGAGGTCTGACAGGAATTCTATTGTAAATTTGACATGAAAGTGAAGAGTAATGGATACAACTAGCAGAAAGAGGATGTAAAAAGAGCATAGAAGAGGTGAATTGGATTTGTGTGTGTTCCTTTTTTTTTTTTTTTTTTTTTTTTTAATTTGGGGTGATGGCTTTTGGGGGTTACCTCATTGATATGCTTTTGGTTTGGGTATTGTTGCAATTGGACTAACCTGTGTGGAAGCCATTGTAAATTTTTTTTCCTCAGAATTGTTTTTGGCTGCTTGATGCCTGTATTTGGCTGGGAATGAAGTCCAACATTTGGATAAACATGTTCACTTGGTGCTAGTACTGCTGCATAATTTTCCGACTTTGTTGGTTTTGGAAAATTTGTTTGAACAAGCCTACCTTTCGAATTTTTCTAGGAAGACACAGCTTCACAATTTGTTCTTATTGTACTAAAACTTAGAAAACACCCCTCTATTTTTCTTTCAATGATTTAGGTAAACCCAAATGCTGGGGCACCTCAATATACAACAGTTGAGAACAAAAGGCAAATAAAAGGAACACAATACCAACATGAACAAAATATCAAAAGGATCAATAAAATATGTTAGCTCCTCCTGACTATGGACCAGCAGTGGAGAACTTCAAGACATCAGACAACCTCATCCTGATTATATAGGAAGTCCTTATTTCATGTTCCTATCCAGAACTTGAGTCACTTAGGTGTGCTCCAGAACATCTCTTCTTCGCCATATAATTTTCTCTATCAAACATTATTTTGTTTCTTTTTTGCCATATTACCCAGATGGTAACAAAGAATAGTATCGTCCACATGTTCTTGAGTCTTCCCCCAACTCGACATGAGATCCACTGCTGAATCAAGTCTCTAACTGATGACAGTACCTACGCAGATTAGCATGTGACAAAGAGATGATTGACTTGTCTCATCATTTTTCAAGTTCCTTTTTTGTTGTATTTAAGTAAATTAGTATTCATATCTTCAAATAATCCTCTAATTTTTCATCTTCCATAGAAAATACTTCTAGAATAAACATAAGGATAAATTATAGAAAATCCCATTGACTTTTGCCTTAAAAATAAAAAACTCCCCTCACTTTTAAAACCACAAATAATTTTCCATAATTTGTTTATAAATTTTTATTTTCTTATATTTTTCAAATTTTCAATTTATTAATCTAATTTTATAATTACTTTAAACAAAAAATATTATATTTAGTTTTATAATATTTTTTATAAAAATTACAAAAATATTTTTTATCTCTCAGCTTATAATGTCATTACTATAATTAATTAAAATAATTATTTTTTATAAATACATAAAACCCTTATAGTTTTGTACTAGAAACAAAAAAACTCTTAATTTTTTTCTAAAAATACAAAACTCACTTCTAATATAAAATTAAACACTTAACCCTTAACTTCTGAAGAGGCAAAATGTTTATAAAAAATTAATTGAGGGCAAAGTGATAGATTTTTAAAAGCGAAGGGTTTAAGTGTTTGGTTTTAAAAGTGATGAGGGTTTTTGTTTACGAGGAAAATGTCATGGGGTTTTTTGTAATTTTTCCTAAAAATAAAACAATTAAGAAAATTGTCGCAATTTGGGCACATCAATTGCTCCACACTTTCGGTTAAAATATATATATATTGCTCCACGCTTATTTGCTCAACTAATGTTTATTCAGAAAGTGAAAGAAAACACATGGCATTGTAGCTCTTCAGCCTTAGGTAGGAAGAAATGGAGAGAATTAAATAGGTATTTATTGATGTGGAGGGATGAACTATATAATATGGTTCAGAAGGGGATGTAAAAGACAAATCATAGAACATGTCCCACTTGGGTTCAAATCAGCCATCATCTGCGCTGATGCAGCAGCCAATAGCCTTTCAGCTAAGGCTTCTTTCATTCAAAAGCCACGAATCTTAACCATGAAGAAAAGTTTCCAAATTCAAAGACTTATACCTCTTGTCATAGCAAAAAAAATGGGATGCTTTTTCAGTGTTTTACTTTGTCTTAAAATCAACTTTATCTGGTTTTTACTTTATATGTCATCTGTGCATAATCCATCGTTAGAGATCCTACAAAGTTTGCTTCCACATAATCATTAAAAGGCATTTATTGATAAAAAAATATGAAACAGTTTTTGCATGGTGATGGAAAGCACAGGCCAATGCTTGTTGAAGAAATTAAAGCAGATTTTTGACTGATAAAGAACTTCACTTTTAACATACTGGCCAGCATGTGCGGCTGTGCCTCACCTTCACTTGCTAGACCAGTAATTTAGTAAACGACCAATAACCCCCTAAAAATCACAAGTATAAGAAATTGGTAGATCATTTCAATAGTTTTATTAGAATAAAAATAAAATTTGAGTATGTGACATGAATTATGAGAAAAGTATTTGTTTATAGCAGTTTGGTTACGGTGCATACATTACAAGCAAATAGAATAATCGTAAAGATTTAAGAAAAGAGAGATAATAAAGATTATTATATCTATTCTCTTTTCCATAGCTTCTATAACTTCTTTTTACCTAATATGATCTTAATTTTCACTAAATCGTGATTTTCTTTTGTTCTCTGTGGATCCATATACTTGCCAATTTTCACATTTGTTTTAAATTGTATGGTAAAACTAATTGGATAAACCACTTATCAAAAAAAAAATAAAATACTTGGATAAACCACATAAATGTAAAATCATATCACTGAAGATTTCCTAGAGCATAACCAGAATTTAGAAATCCTGTCTCTTTTGTGCACTTTACCTAAGACAATAGGCAGAGTCAGCTCCCCATGACTCCCAGTTAAATAAATTATAAAATGTCAAACATATATATTTTTATTTTTTTTGAACACTAAGACGCCATATGTCAAATATATCCGCATCAGGAGGGAAATCAAGTATATATATATATATATATATATATGGGGGGGAAACTATAGCCTTGCTACTTGCCCAGGAGAGTCTTTCTCTGCTTCACATCTCCATTCCCACGCTTGTACTTGGCATAACAAAAATGAACATGGAGAAGCTGAATTTTGTGAGAGATGGAGTGAGCAGATTGCCGCCCGGGTTTCGGTTCCAGCCCACGGATGAAGAGTTGGTGTTTCAGTATTTGAAGTCCAAAATTTTTGGCCTCCCCCTCCCTGCTTCTATAATCCCTGAACTCAACAATGTCTCCGCCTTTGATCCTTGGGATTTGCCTGGTACTCCATTTAAATTGCATTTTGCTCCATGCACTTTTTGGTCTTTCTTTCTGGGAATACAAATGTATCATAGTCGCAGGAAACACTTAGAAAAGCAATGCTGCATCATAAATTTTGATTATCAAACTTAAGAGAACACAATACACCTAATGATTGATTTGTTTGGATAAGTAGGAACACATTAGCCTCATCTAATGACGTGTCGACTAACTATATCAGTTAAAGAAGAGACTTTTATGTGCTGAACTCACTTCTATTGGTCTTTACCCGCTAAGTCTTTCAACAAGAGAATGATAGAATTCAAGCGCTCCATTTATACTTGGAACCTTAAAAACTTGTATGACTGGTCATCGTTCACTGCCACTCCCATTTCTGCTCCTGCTCCGTCTTGTGAAACTATGTTTCCCATGCACTATGTTTCCCATGCACGATGCTCTCTTTTAGTTTCCAAATAAATAAGACGGGTGTGTTCTGATGTAAATATGGTTATGTAATTTTGGTGAGCAGGGGATTCAGAGCAGGAAAGGTACTTCTTTAGCAATGAGGTTAACAACAGGGGCAACGGCTGGAGTGTTAGTAGGACAACCAGATCTGGGTATTGGAAAGCTACTGGATCAGACGAGCGAATTACATCATCATCATCCAGGAAGAATAATAGGCTGAGGGGCTTGAAGAAGAGTTTTGTGTTTCATATTGGCAAGCCCCCACATGGTTCTGGGACTTATTGGTTCATGCATCGGTACAGCTTGCTGGTCCTGAATTCCTTATCATCTAGCCAGGTGAGTTACCATGTCTACATCTAACATGGAATCAAATCGTGGGTCATGGAGATAGTGTTGTGTTTTAGGAGAGAATACGTTGCTTTTTAGGCTTATATATGTCTAAAAGAATTTGAATGACTTTTCATACAATTACTAAATTGTATACTATTTTGATAGTTTTTAACATGTAATAGATTCATAAATATCTTTCAATACATAAATATAATATGATATGCATTATGGAAGCAATTATACAGGTACCATTACGTAACGACTAATGGCTTAATAGCAACCTGAAATTCCCTTAAATAACTTGATGGCCTCTATTTGATCCTATAATAGCTACCAAATCAAGGACTCTCAACTTCTAATAATTTCAATTCCCCCCCCCCCCCCCCCCACTTTTAATAATTTCAATTTGTAACATAGTTTTTCATTGCCGCCCGCCCCCCCCCCCCCCCCCCCAAAAAAAAAAAAAACTCTAGGTTTCTATGACCGAAATGGAAGAATGGACAATATGCCACGTGTTTCTGAAGAGAATGAGAAGGAACGACGATGATGACGATGACGATGATGATGATGATGTGGATGCTGTATATTCCTCTTGCTCCTCTTCATTGTCAAGTTCAAGTGGGAAAACTGAGGTCTCTTCAACTCGTTTTGATCAGTCGGATACTGAAGAAACCAGCAGCTGAATCCTTAATTTGCTGTTGTATTATTGTTTTACTAATGGAAGACCGACTCCTTTACCAGAATTGAGGCAATGTGTAGAGCATGAGAGAGCCATTGTCCAAAATAGCTCAAAATGAAAAAATATTACCCAAAATGGTCTATTTTAAAAAATATTTTCCCATGTGGCCTCCACGTTAGCAAATTTAAAAAAATTTTTTTTTTTTTTAAATTTGAAACCTAAACCCCAAAGCAAAACAAAAAAAAATTAAAAATTAAAATTTGATGATGTGAAGGCCATTTGGAGAAATATTTTTTGAAATATGCCATTTTAGATAATATTTTTTTTATTTTAGGCTATTTGGGCAAAAACTCAGCATGAGAACATCAAATAAGAAAGCCATGAAGTTTGCTTCCTACTTTATATTAACATAAAATTTTCTTCCTGTCATTTTCTTCTTTCCTTTCTAAAATGTATTCAGCAAATAAAGATAAATCCTTTACTATATAAGCGTATGAAGGCTAGAATTTCCCTACAATGAGCCTTTAACACATGTAAAAGTTCATCGATGGTGAGTAGGTTGAGGATGGGATGAAAAGGATAAGAGCAAGAATTCAGCAAGACATAATCTGGAAACCATATAATCATTCACAACTGTATATATTATGCAGATGCATTAATAAGATTCCAGGGATAATCCCTGGCAGCAAAGTAATATCATCCCAGAAATTCAATTCAGCGCAGCATTCCGGGAATCCTTGAATATCTACAAGTTAGAGACCCCTAAAATGGAGCCAAACAAGCAGCATACATACTCCAAACAACATGCATAAACATACAGTCACAACTCGTGCCCTTAAAATCACGCGATCCATTGTTTTGATTGTCAAGCTCTCCTTGTGGAGATTATCTGCAACCAAATTTGCTTCTCCTTTCTTTTTTCTTCCGTAGAAACTCATTGGTCTCCAAATATATTAGTGGACCAAAAAGTGTCCATGGAGGCCGAGAGCTCAAAATGTCAAAAGAACTATATGGTTCTGTAATGACCCTGACTATTAGGATCAAAGGAGCAAAGCTCCTTTAGTTTTCTTCACTAAACAAAAAGGAAAATTAAGAAGCTGGTCTTTGTAAGGTGGCGTCATTGCCCTCAGAACTAGCATGGTAACACGAATTCACATTGAATATGTTCTTCCCTCCCCTTGGTATCATCTTCCTGAATCTCCTTACTTTTTTCTTTTTCTTGGGTGTTCTTCTCATAGCAACCTGCATAAATCAGAATCATGGTTATTTACTAGCCAAATCAACATGTAAAGCTGCAAGACAATCGGATGGAACAATGTGAATTCACATATTTGTACCTCATTAGAATCTGTAGACTCGTCACTTAATCTCGCTTGTTTACCCTCTATCATATCGAGTTCGCCATTGCTTCTATGACCTGCATTTTGTGAACTCTATCATGTCACCCTAAAGAACAAAGACAAGAGAAGGAAAAGGAAAAAAGAAAAACATTGGCATCATATATTGGATAAAACATAGCTTGGCCCTGGGATTTACATAGAACAAACAGAGGTTGACAAGGATTTAATCGCACCCCTTTCTTTAAATTAATCTTGGCTAGTTAACTAACAACTCAAGTATTTTACAATAGTCAGTTTCTTGATGTAATATGAATGGTTTTACACTGTAGGCTTTGCATTGTATAAATTTCAAGCCTAATGGATATTGTGTTTGTGGCACAAGGAAAATTCTTTCGTTTACACAATTTGAGCATAAAATTGAGTACAAAATCATGTAGTAGCATTGTGTTAAAAAAAAATAATAATAAATAATGTGGTAGCTGATAATCAGATCATTTCGTAATCCAGCAACTTTATGACGTGCATATTAAGTAATCGAATTGTATGCATTTCCAGCAGCATTGTTGTTGGATAATGGGTTATTTTGTAAATAAAAGTAGAAAAAAGCAACTTTACCAGGAGCATGATCATCAGAGGAATTTTCAGAAGGATTTGCGCAGTAAACCCGGAAACTAGGGGATCCCGGACCTATAAACCTCCCCTCTTCATCATCTGTTGTTACATACTCTTCGTCCTCTTCTTCTTCCTCTTCTCTCTCACCGTCTTTCTCCTTTACATTATCCTGCTTCCTTCTCGTTTCATCCAACCCATTTTCCTTAGAATCAGACCCTTCAAATTTCTGAGGAGAAGGGGGGGAATAAGCTGCAGAAAACTCATCCTCTTCTTCTTCTTCTTCTACTTCTACTTCTTCTTCCATGGCATGGGCTAGGAGCTCCTTCTTGGAGAGGCTTTGACCTTTGGCGCCGCCACCAATGGCAGTGCGCATCTTAATCTCCTCCAGTCGGCTGCGGATCAGAGGGCGGAGACGGGGCGGCACCGCCCCCTCCTGATCTGTATCCAGCCTGGAACTCCCACATCCCATCCTTGTTGAAATGGAGAAAAATGGGAGAGAAAGAGAAAAGGGGAAGAAGAGAAAGGGAGGAAAATGAAAGCAGGGATTGGAAACGAGAGGTAAAACGTATTTGGCGCCAGTTTGGACAACAAAGATACAGGAGGAAACAGATTGGATATTAAGATTATATGCCACTTTTTCCTGTTTACCACCGTTATTGGCAGTTGGTACATGGTCAAAAAAATTCTATGTATCCAGAAGGAAAAGCCTATTTTCTGTACATAATTTATGTAATCATCCATACTGCAAAACACTATTGGATCATAAAAGATGATATTGAAATACTTATCATATAGTCAAATATTTTATAACATATTTATTGCGGTGTGTAAATAACACGTATGTTGTGTACCTGTAATATATTGCTTCAAAATTATCAACCAGGGTTTGATCTAGGATGGGAGACTTGCCTTTCTTTGTTTCTCTCACTTTTTATAATGCTTTGAATGGTACCCCCCAATATCCTTCGAAAGTTAATTACCCTGAAAGATTGGTCAAAAGAGCCATCCACGATAACAATGGTTGCAATTACGGTTGCACACATAACGGTCTAAACCGTAATTTAAACCGTACCAAATTGTAATTTACGGTTTAGTTTGGTTTATGATTTAGAAAATTATGGTTTAGTTTTAAAATTTTTGATTAGTAGGATTTACGGTTTAAACCAAATCTAAATTGTAAACCATAAAAACCTAAATAAGGAAGGTTTAATGTTTATTTATACCATTCGAATCATAACAAGTCACGTTAGTAGCAAAGTTTTACTCGATGACCTAATAAAAAAGTCACGGTTATTTATATTAATGGCCTTTGTTCTTTTTTTTAATGTGTCAATTTAATCCTTCTACAATTTATATTGTATCAATTAAGTCCTTTGATCAAATTTAAGATAAGTTAAGGATTTAATTATTAACGGCATAATCATGTTAGATTCAAGTAATCCACTGCAAATCACCCATTTATTCCAATCAACGCAATACATTTATAAAGGAACCAAATTGATACAATAAAAAATATATGAACCTATTTAATACAAAATGCAAAGTGTAGGGATCTTTAGAGTAAAATACCTAACAAATTATTATTATTAAAATTTTGTTACATTAATGTTTATATATAAATAATTAAGGTAAAAAATTACAGATATATTATTACCTAATTGAATGTAACAAAATCATAATATGTATTGATAATTAATCTATATTTTATTGACAAAGTAGTAACCTATGTAATATTATGGTTTAACCGTAACCAAACCGGACCAAACCGCAAAATGCAGTTTGGTCCGGTTTGGTTTGAAAAAATTTTCATACTATATTGTAACGGTTTGATCCGGTTTTAATCCAGTCTTTATGAAAACCGGACCGTGTATATCCCTAGTTGCAATGAGTTAATTGTCTTTGTTCATGATACCATTTCAGACATATAGGAGCCAATTTCCAAATAATACCAAAATAAAAAATATTTTCATAACTAACTTTTGAAAAAATTATATCTCCAAATGATATCCATGTTATCTTTTGACTTTTTTTATTTTTTTCCCAAAAAAATAAATTTCAGCACACAATTTTCAATATATAATTTTTAAAAATTTATAGTATTGTTTATTTATAATAAATAAATTAAATTATTTATTAAATATCTAAGTTAAATTTGCATGTAAAAAATTTAATTTTAACATTTAATGAATAATTTAATTTATTTATTATAATTTTAAAATACTATAAATTTTTAAAAAATAAAACATCGCTTACATATATAAATGCATGTGCATGCACATATTATAAAATGTGCATTTAGTACCTCCCCCTAAGGTACACATTTTCTTGAAAAGATATAAAAAAAAAAAAGGAACTAAAAAAAAAATAAAAGATAGCATAAGTATCATTTGGGGAAATAGTTCTTTTTGAATGTTAGTTTTGAAAATATTTTTTTCTTTTGATATTATTTTGGGTACGGCTCAACATATAGCATTTACCATGCAGTGACTTCAGTAATCAACCTCTTTTTATCATATAAACATACCACGGTATCAAATTAGTATAAAAAGTTGTTAAAGTGAATGATTTTTGGGTAAATTACAGAAAACCTCCTTAACTTGTGCTTCACTAACAAAAAACCCCCCTCACTAATAAAACCACTCACTAAACCCTCTAACTTTTGAAAAATTTTCACTTTGCCCCCAAATAATTTTTTTTTGACCATTTTGCCCCTCAAAAAAAATATATATATTTTATCTCATAATATTTTTTTTCTAAAAATTTTAAAAATACTTTTTATCTTTTGAACTTATATAAAATATAAAATATTTATTTTTTGTCTAATAATATATAACCCTTTTCTAAAAATAAAATTAAACACTAAGGAAAAAATGGTCAAAAATAAGTTGCATGGGGGTTAAGTGATAAATTTTTAAAAGTGAGGGGATTTTGTGAGTGCTTTTATTTGTGAGGGGGGTTTTCTATTTTTGAAGCAAGAAACAGGGAGTTTTCTGTAATTTACCCATGGTTTTTTGTATTTTTATCATGGCTTAACTTTGCCAGTTGACACCATATATTTATCCCAAATCGGGTCGAGATACAACTATTACAATACTTATTTATTATTATAATCTCTGGTGTACACTACTTCAAGTACATGCATATTTATATAATACAAGGTATGGTATGTCCAACACTAATGTTCAGCAACAAGCAAGTTCATAGGTCAGTCAAGGCCAAGACGGATATGCTGATTGTGGTGGCGGTGGTGCCGGGTTAGGTATCCGGAGCGGCATCAGTCGACGTTCGGGGACTATCCCAAGTCTTGGGCTACCCATGTTCAAAGCTGCTACTCCTCTGATACGTTTTAGATTGATGTGGACACGCACTTTCTCACTTGTCTGTACCATTGCTCCTAAAAAAAAAAAAATTCAATCATTTGCTAATGTAAACAACATAGTACTTGCTAGGAAAAATAAATTGACCTAGTTGCTTTCCTTGGCGGCATACTGGTTGCTTTTCTTGGAGGCATACTGATGGCTAGGTAGAAGAATACGGCCTAAAAAGTGTGGAGCACACTATTAGCGGAACACCCGGCCAACTAGAGATAGGCCCTTAATGGTACCTATTTGGCAGCATGACTTCATGCTAGGCGGTATAACCTTGATGGCATGCACTTAACCATATGTCCTTAGCAGCACACCCTGTCCAATGGTGACGCCAACCATTGGCCTTATGATATGATACCGCCAACCGCCTCCACCACTGGTACACCTTGCTTCCTCCGCAAGAGAAGGCTGCCACTTACCTAACCAATCATTACCTGCCACTTGCATTTATCTACCATAATAAGTAAACCCCTTATAATCAGATAAGGGCAGGAACCCACAACTGCCTCTCCTCCTCCTATAAATATCAACCCTTTCCCTCCATTCAAAGGGGGGGCTCCCGGGACTTATTTTCCCTCATTCTCTTGGAGAACCCCTCGTCTCTCTCTCTCCCCTCGCCCCACCTACCCTTCATCAGCCAACTCCCCTTATCCCTCTCTCCCCAGGGGACCTGATCTCCCTCTCCCAACACGACATACTACTCTCCCTCCATCTCACCCATCACGTACGCCACCCACCAACCTTCTCTCCCATGTTGGTCCTCTTACCCCGACTCTCTAAGAGTCACCTCCTACTCACCCCATGTTAAATATTTGTTACGCTTATTTATTATTATCGCACCCCTTACTAACTTAGGCATTGGAGGGGTCTCTCGCAGTCCATCCCGCGGGACCCTCTAACGGCCTTGCTCATTTTGCAGGAAAAGCCCGAACCAAACACGCCAGCAGTTTGACTTCCTAGCGAGAGCTTGAGTCCGGCTCTCATCCTAAAGAGCCTACTCAACTTTGTTTAGGCCCTCGTCTCAAGGGACCAGCTCAATTCACCCCGAAACAGTACTGTTCAAAAATATGTTTCTCTTGTCAAATATTTATAAAACATAATACCTTTATTTTGTTCTTTTAAAAATTAGCTACCCTAAGATATCTTGTAAGGAATTGTTAGGATGAGATTCAAGGAAGTTAATGTGCAATCTAGCCTACGATGGGAGAGATGGGTGGGTTTCAGAGCATACAAGAGATAATGATGTTCATAGCAAGAAGGCTAGATAGTTTATAAAAGGGATGTTATTTCATCAGAAACCAAGGAAGATATGATCCATGATGTAACATCTAAAATAATGTAATGCCAATTGCCATGCTCATGAAAGGCGACTCCTACACTTACCTGATGTACTCATGCAGTGTCCCACAAAAACAAGCAGCAGCAGCAGCAGCAGCATAAAATGAAAGCCAGGAAGGCGGCCTCTCTTCCTCATCATGCTTGATTTTGAGATGAAGATGCTTACAAAATTCCAAAGTCTTTTTATAATTAGAGGATCCCAAATGAGTTAGCTCGGTCAAGATGACAATTCTCGTGGATTTACTGTGTTCTTAAAATTTAATATTCCTCTTTTGATTAAAAAGTCTAAAGTCATGGTTCACGCGAGGACCACTGATGGTTGGTACTAGAGAAAAGTAAACAAAAAGAGCATTCATGGGTAGGTGGTATCTCACTTTCAGCGTCTCCTATGAAGGTTTTAGTATGACCTCCTATTTTACATGGAAAATGACAATTAAATCACTAAAAGTCTACCAAATAATTATGTCCTACTCTGTTTAGACATACATTATCATATATATTAGATACTGAAATTGTACCACATACAAATACTTTAATTATGTACAGCTTGAGGTCGGGATGGCAATGGGGCGGGACAGTGCAGGTATGGGGGGCGCCTCCTCCATACCCTTATCCGCCACCCAAATTCTATACCCGTACCCATCCCATTACTCGCCACGGGTATGAAGTGAGTATCGGGCGGGTACAAATCCATACCTATTACCCGCCCCGTACCTACCTTGTTACCTATCCATTGTCCAACTTATTACACATAAAATTCTTTTCTTTTTCCCTTCAATAATAACCATGACTTAATAATTATAAATTGCCTGAGAAATTTATTTTATATAAAATAACACACCGGGGACATGCAAGTACTGGGAAGAGCGGGGCGGATACATGCGGGTACGAGGCGGGGCGGTTACAAGCCTATACCCGTACCGGCCCCATACCCGTGACGGGTATTAAAATGTGTACCCTACCCGTACCCGTTATCCGCATCATTTATACCCATACCCGCCCCAAACGGGGCGAATACCCACGGGTAACGGATTTTACCCGCTCCATTGCCATCCCTAGCTTGAGGTTATCAGTAGCTTTTTCTGAAAAATATATACATATCTTGAATACAAGTCATTCCACATTCAATAACAAGCTCAGCAGCAACACTTTCTTTCCCTCGGACGGATTCAAAATGTAGAAAATACAACCAATTTTGAGGATCCAACATATAAAAGCCAAGAAAAACACAAGTGGCAGACAATTCCCAAGGTGGAAACAGAGAACTTTATATGCAACTTCTCATCATCCTTTCAGAACCCTATTCCACAAGTCGTTTCAGCCGCTCCATTTTAAGGATATAGCCAAGCTCAACACCTAATCATATTTTAAAAAAATTTGTTCCGTCTTCACAACAGGAGCTCCACAATTTGGATGAAGTTTCCTAATCAGGATCGCTTTCTTCACGTAATCTTGACCAGGTACACAATAGAAGAGAATGTAAACGGCAGATTATCTTAACTTGCACAAAGCTTTTCAAGGGCCAGGTTTTCATCACCACCAACTACTTCCAAGGTGCTCCTCACCAATGCCTCAGGGAAGCCCATCTCTACTAGTCTCTTTACCTGCAGCACAAAGCATAATCCTTTCAGTTTCAAAATCCTTCCACTGCAACTATCAACCCAAATGAAGCCGTTACGTAAGCATAATGCCCTTACAGCAGGATTCTGAGTTAGTTGTTTTATAATAGTCCGTTAAGCTATAGTACTTTTGTAACAACTTCCGTAATACATATATTTTGTATTCCATTTACTTAAAACATATTTATTACAAATGAATTTATAGATAGAATCAATATCCATTTCAACATTTGGAAGCATAGGGCATAAAAGCAACTTGCGTTCTCCTTAAAAAACCCAACGTGATACAATGGCCCATAAGTAACAGCTTCCGTGTGTGACTGAGCTTTGACATCTTGCAACTATCCAGGTAAATATTAGGAAATGAGGCAACATGACAACAGCAGAGAAAAAACAAGACTTGGAAAAATTGAAGAATATGAAGCAAATAATCGCTTCTGAGGCAAACTGGATTTGGGTCGAAATGGACATAGAATTTCAATGCACCTTTTCCTCAATACCAAGAGATGAAGTCATAGCAAAAGCTTCAGTCCAGTAACGGGCTGTCCCTAAGAAGGTTTGATGATCCCGAAGGTACTGCAAGGCATGAGAAATAAGACATATCAGCACACGCACCCAAGATTGACATGTAGACTACAAAGGTGCAACCAGAAACCAAGCTGGAACAGAAATGAAAGCCTGGATGAAATAGAATAGATCATGCAACCTGTTGGGCAACAACAGCATCCTGAGGATCGTCAGGTTCAGGGGCAGAAAGTAATGCTTGAATTGATAGAAGTGCTGTCTTCAAAGTTAGTGCAGGGCTCCACTGGTCCTTCAATATGTCGAGACAAATTGCACCACTCTGACTGCTAATATTTGGGTGCCTTTAATAAACATTTTCAAAAACAACATATTTCAGAAAATTACAATACTTGCTCTATACACATTTGGTATAACATCCTGTTAATGTACCAAGAAAGTTCAGTTTGCATCAGGAGATCTCCAGAATCGAAAACCAAAGATGCATCAAAAACAAGATTTTAAAAGAATACAATACTTGCTTTGTACACAATTACTACAACATCATGTTAATACCAAGAAAGTTAAGTATGCATCAGGAGATCTCTGGAATCTAAAACCAAAGATAAGTAATAGGTAAATTTTCAAGCTTTCAGCTGCCAACATATGCATGAACTCGGAAACAAAAATGTGCCACAGTTTGGGGGTTTAGATAACCCAAAAGAATCACGTAGTTCAGCAGGTGTAGGTAATTGAGAAATCATTCCATAGCAAGAAACAACAAGCAAATGGTGAGGAGTAAAGAACAACATACACAAAACGAAGCGAAATTGTAATTCTGAGAGATATGGCTTTCAGGGTGTGGTGCCCCAGCCTTCTGCTTCTAGTATCACCATAGATTTTTGGATAATCACAATCATTAAGAAATGCACGACTGACACAAATCAGGGTTGGACAGAAATCACGCTGGCCAATCACCTATTTGAGAGTCTATCTTCCTCATAGCGCATAAATAGGTAGGATTTTTGTTCTTGTAAAACTTGACAGCACGAAGGGCCTACTATTGTAAGACAATGGGATCCTAATGAAATGAACAATGTAAGCAAGTCAAAAATAATACGATTCCCCATACCAAACTTTAGTTGCAAATCGCATCTTCGGCGGCTCAAAAGGGTATCCATCTGCAAAGATATTGGGAGTCTTGTGAGAATTCAGTAAATTACAATGACCATATACACATGTACATTGCCAAAAGACAGTTTATCCTTTTGAACCAAAAAAAGAAAGGGAAACATTAAGCAAAGAAAGCGATGATATTTAGAAAGAGGGTTAGCATTAGCATAACACTTGGGAAAGTCCATACCGGGTCTGTAATTCATTTGAAATGTCAGTTAGAGAAATTTCCTAATTGTTAACAGAACTCAAAGTAAGCTTAGATAGTACTAAATTAGTAAATAACTGCAAACCAAACGAACTAATAAATATACCAAAAAAGAAAAAGGAAAAAAAAGGAAGGCAAATGTTAAACCCGAACAGAAACTCGCCACTGGAAACAAGAAGAAAGAATGAAAACCCTAATAAAAGGAAAGAAAAGAAGGTACCAGGCAAATCGATGTCAATTAAGAAAGTACCGCCTTGATAAGGAGTATCAACGGGACCAGGAATAGTACCAAGCAGATGAGAGAGACTATCTCCTTTAGGCTTCACGCTTATTCCAGACACCTTCACATCTCTGTTGCATTCTTGCAGCTCTTTCTGTACCCTACCAAAGTCCACCATCTTCAATGCCCCCCTGAAACCCTAACCCCGACCGGGCTGTTGTTGAAGAAGATTCGATGACAGTTGAGAGAGCGCCCCTTGCAGTATATTTAATGCCTTTGGCTTCGATCACAAGTGAAGAATTTGAAATGAGAATAGAAAAAGGAGAGATCTGGGCCCCACGAATGGAATCGCCGGTTCATCTGAGCCGTTAATCGACTACTGTTGGGTTTCCAAGTTGTGGGTAAAAGCAAAAATGGCTTTTTGGTATTGAGCCCTTCTGAATCGTCCAATATGACATTTGGTTGGGTATTCATATGCTTAATGATTCAACATTCCAATGCAAATGAACCCACTCCCCCCCCCCTTTTTTTTTTTTTTTTTTTTTTCTCAAACAAGAAGGGTAAGGAAACAGAAAATATTAGATTATAATGTTTTAAAAGACGAAGAGTACGATAAAATCGCAGAATAATCTGATTAATAATTCCAAAGCACAAGATGAGTCCTATATCGTACAAAATTAAGAGACAGTAACCTTGATGCAAGTTGTTGAAATAGTGGGCTTCATACAAGACTGGCTTAGAAAGCAATGGATTGGGGGCCCTGTCCTTTCCATTGAATGTTTGGACATGGACATATCTTGTTTTAAGCAACGAGGTTTGGCACTGCTCAAAAATTAGGCCAATTGAGGGTTATAAAGGCAAAGATGTAGGACTGAATTAGATAAAAAAATTTTATATATAGGGAGCGTTGGAATTAATTTTGATTGCTTAAAGAAGGGCAAGGTATATAATTCATGATGAGGCAAGTCGTTTCCGTGTTGGAGGAACTAGAAGATTTAGGAATGCTTTGATCATGACCACTGATGCAGTATTGCCTAAATATCACATTTTAGAGCAATTGCCTTGGATTATGACTGTATGTAGAGAAAAAAAATAGTGAGACTGCGATTATAATATTCTTAATGGAAAGTTCCAACCTCCTTGGCAAATTCAAAAGGCTATTCAAGAAATCTTGACGATGAATAATGCTTGGATAAGTATTAGTTTTGGGCATTACTTCCGAGAAGTAAGGCAGCAAAATTTGGTCGTACATTTTTTTGGTGGTTCAGTAGTTATAGTTACAACAATAACAATCTAGTGCCTCAAAGGGCTCCCGCATAAGCAGGGTCTGGGGGGTAGATGTACTCAGCCTTCCCCCTTCCGGGGGCTGCCCCAGAAGGGAAGCTGTTTTCGAGGACTACCAACCTGATAAGCTTGTCAGCAGTAATAAAGTCTGGCGGCCTGACAGTAAGAGAGCAAATAAGCATATAAGCAGGGCAAAGCTACGCAAATAAAGGCAAAGAAATGGCATATTGCAAATAAGCCAATAAACAAATAGTCAATCAAAAGATCAGATCGCACATAAGTGCGCCGAATCTGGACTACTTTTTTTTGGTAATTCAGAGAAATATATAGAAAAGAAAGAAATATTTTTACAAACTAATCTGGACTACCCTAAAGCCTAGAAATAGTAGAGGTAGTACAAAAACAAGACAACTCTACTCTAAGCCGTTACATCTACTACTCCTATGCTAGTCCTCCATTAGGCTCTATCTAAGACCATCTCCTCCCAAAGATTCAATAGTTATAGTTGCCTACATCAAATTTAGGCTACTTATTTTTTGTTGATATATTAGGCAGAGCTCTTCCTAAAAGACTTGTCCAATAAATTCAACTATTTCATTGTTGTGAGGTTATTCGCCCTTTAATTATAAAGTATTGAATTCGAAATTCATACGTCCACTCCTTTAATAATAGTACTTATTAGGATATTGTTATACATCGTTGCCACCTAAAAAACATGGGCGTATAAATGATATATTCGCGAGGTCCCCATGCTCTCATCCTGGTACAGCCGGTTTAGTCTCACGGGGATGCCGGGCAGCTAACATTGTCCACACAATACAGCAAAGCTGGTTGGTCAATATTGGAGGTTGGCTGGAATTTTGAAAAGTTGTGATTGTTTCATTACTATATATATATATATATATATATATATATATATATATATATAATTATAGAGATATTATACTTTATAAAAAAGTAATAAAAAAATAAATTTAAATATAATTAACAAAAAATTAATAAGTATTTTGTATTAAAATGAGATTATTTTATTTATAATTTTTCTTTTTTTCTCTCTCGTTTTTTTCTTTTTCTCCTCCTTTTCTTTTCTTTCTTTTTTTGTTGTTTTACTGTTGTACGATGTGTGTGTGTAGGGTGTGTATATATATATATATATATAAAGGGGACGGGGATGAGTCACCTGAAGGGTGACTCTTATTGTGACAAGTGTCACAAATACTTGTTTATATATGTATATATATATATACGTAAATAGATATTTTACATAATTTTTAATTTTCTATGATATTTAATAATATTCAAATTCGACTTTAAAAATTATACCCGAAAAATATCTAATATTTACAACACTCCCTCTTTGGATATTTTTTGTTATAACGGGACACAATGTCAAGCTAAATACGCCTGCCTCGTTAAAAACCTTGCCAGAAAAACACAGTGAGAAAAATCATAGCAAAGGGAAAAAGAGTACAGCTCATATTTAACTCCCCCTTATGTAAACATATTAGTAACGGGCGTTTCTGAGTCGATGCTTACCAACCTTATGAACTAATTTCTCAAATGTTGTTGGCAATGCTTTCATGAACAGATCTGCCAAGTTCTCACTTGAGTGAACTTGTTGAACATCTATTTCACCCAACTTCTGAAGCTCGTGTGTAAAGAAGAATTTCGGTGAGATATGCTTAGTTCTGTCGCATTTAATGTATCCACCTTTGATCTGAGCAATACATGCAGCATTATCTTCACATAGTATTGCTGGACTCCTCCTGATTGTTGGAAGACTGCATTCTTCTTAAACATGTTAAATAAGGGATCTCAGCCATAAGCATTCCCTACTTGCTTCATGAAGTGCAAGTATTTCGGCATGATTTGAAGAAGTTGCTATTGTTCTCTGCGATGAAGTATTTCGGCATGATTTGAAGAAGTTACTATTGTTGTCTGCTTGGTAGATTGCCAAGATATAGCAGTGTCACCATAGATGAATAAATATCATGTCTTTGAATGACCTTTATGTGGATCAGACAAATATCCTGCATTTACATATCCAACCAATCTCGAACTTGATTGTCTCTGATAGTATAATCCCATATCAGATGTACCACAGAGTTATCGAAAGATATGTTTGATTTCATTCCTATGTCTCCGGGTAGGCATTGAGTTATATCTTGCCAATAAATTGATTGAAAATGCTATATTTGGCCTCGTATAGTTAGCAAGATACATCGGTGCACCTATTGCACTTAAATATGGCACTTCAGGGCCAAGAATTTCTTTATCATCCCCTCGAGGTCGAAACGGGTCCTTATTCACATCAAGTGATCGGACAACCATCGGGGTGCTCAACCGATGTGCCTTGTCCATACAAAAATATTTAAGCACTTTTTCAGTATAAGTAGATTGATGGATTAAAATTTTATTAGATAAGTGCTCCATCTGCAGGTCAAGACAATATATATTTACATCTATCTCAGTAACTCCATTGAAATTTAATAAAATATGGTTCAAAGTCGAAGAATTTAACTATGCCACATTTTTGCCAACAAACAAAATCGTGCATTTGGCCTTCAGCGTGTCCACCGATGAGATAATCAATTTTTTATCCTTAATGGAAAAAGTGCTTAAGTCCAAGTTAAATATATAAGATAAGATTATGATTTACAATAATCAACCACCAACTATACTATAATCACGCAGCGCATAAATAAAAAATTAGAGAACGGAAAAGTTAAACAGCCTTTCTTTTAATTTTATTATAAAAATAATAAAATAATGAAAAAATAAAGTCTATTCTAATTCTCACACCCGAAAATAGAAAAAAAAAAATAAGAACTCATGAAAATAATCTAGAAAATTGAATGCTAAAT
The DNA here is from genome assembly GCA_018398585.1 of Simmondsia chinensis. Lineage (NCBI taxonomy): Eukaryota > Viridiplantae > Streptophyta > Magnoliopsida > Caryophyllales > Simmondsiaceae > Simmondsia > Simmondsia chinensis. The sequence goes on along the minus strand of JAGTTD010000012.1, from coordinate 116,830 downwards.
TAATTATGGCCTTCCTCTTGTTTAAATAGAAGAGAAGATTTACCTAAACTAAAAGACTTAAAAGATAAATAAAAGACTTAAAGATAGGTACAAATAACTATTAATAATTATCTATAACCAACTAGCTAAATATCCTAAAAGATGACAAACTCTTCCATCCATATCTCTTACCGCGTATCTCTAGCTGCATTTATCCATGGCTCGCCTCGCTCGGGATCACACCAAGCTATCAAGCCGTCAAGCCCCATCCACCAATTATCGGGCTGCATCATTCTCCTCGGGTTGGAGAGAATTCGTCCTTGAATTCGCCAACGGATCATGTGGGTGATTCTCGCCACGCTACGTCCCTGCGCACCCGGCCCCCATCTTGCCAAGCTCACCCACTTGTGGTTTGCTGTCTGGCCAATCCGCCAAGACTCACTCCCCAAGCTATCCGCCAAATATGAAGGCAGGCCTACATCATATAAAATGAGCAAGCAACAGTAATCAATACCATATTGCAAATGCAAATGCAACATTCCCAGTGCCCCAAGGGCTCCCGCCTAAGCAGGGACTTGGAGGGATGGATGTACACAGCATTCTCCCTTTAGGGTACCCTGAAAAAAGACTATTTCCGAGAACCCCCAACCTGAGAGGTGCGAAACAAGTATTTTCCACCCATCCTAGTACTGCTCTCGCCCAAGCACGCTTAACTTCGAAGTTCTAATAGGATCCGATACTTACATATTGGTACTCTATTAGGTAGTAATCAATACTATGTTCTTGACAATAATCAGTCAATTACAAGTGATCTCTTGGACACTTAAGTTAGATGTACGTTTCAAAGAATTATTTATAAAAAATGGGAACATTGAGATCTTATACTTACACTTTTGGTTGACTAAATTACCTTAAGAATAAGTGCAGATGAACCCAGTACATTTTTCGAAATTTATTTAAATGAACTAATTTTAAGATTTCTGAGCGATAAAATTATAAACATAATGCAAGAATTTACATCTTGTAGGACTGAAATCGACATTGCTTAAAAGTGATTCTTGGACTATTTCTAGTGGAAACATAAAAAATAACAACAATGAATAGAATTAACCTTAACCTTGAAAAGAATACATCTTGAGTTTTCACAATATCAACCTTGAACATGGATAGAACTAGGCTCGAGGTTGAACGAAAAAAACCTCAAGTTCAATCAGCACATATCTCAAACTCAAGCAAAGCAAGTGAATCAGACAGCAGGCACAATGAACAATAACATGAATTGAAAATATCAAAGAAAGAATCAAACCGAAGAATTGTTGCGCCGTAGAGTTCACCACTGCCCTAAGTCATTTATGTGTTCACACTGCTACAAATGGGATCAATTGGCACTCTGACTCCCATGGTTTAACTTTGTTTTTTACTTGCTTTTCCAAATCTAGTTTTGGCTTATGGGAATGTAATGGAGATTTTATCTTCTAAATTCTTTTGCTCCGACCACTAAAGTATATTCTCAGGTGATAGATTATAGTACTGGAACAAAAGACCTCAAGAAGATTATGTGTGAGAGAGGATAAACAAAAGAGAGGAAAAAGAATTGAGTGAATCTTTCTTTATGCTTTTTTTGTGTTTTCGGGCCTCTAAAGTAGCAAATTTATTGGCCAAGTACACATCCATTTGGCATGTCAAAGCGTTATGAAAATAGTGAAAATATCAGCCTAGTCATAGAAGGGGAGGGTGGATATTATGCAACAAAGAATCTGGCCTCCTTTATGCAAATCATTTTTAAGGACGAAGTCAACTACTCGAGCTCAGCAGCATACAGCTTGAGCCAGAACCGAGTTACACCGCCAAGAAATGACCTGTTTTCAATTTTGTTGCAATGGAACATAGCAGCCATACAAAATAAATGACTAGGTTAGGAAAATTAATCCACACCACATCACGATATAACGCACCGGCCAGCCTAATTTAGTAGAGTGGGACCCATATTCATTTGGGCCACCGAGCCCACTCTAGACCCTCGCAACTTTTCTAAGGATAGAAGGGTATAAAAAACGACTCTCCCATTCTACAATAAAGAATCTTAAATAAAATTAAAGTACCCTCAAAATTTCAACCATTAAACAGTAGTAACTAAAAAAATTCTCAAATTACAAAATATCATATATTTGTAAAATATTTTAAAATATCAAAAGATTTATAGAACAGATTAACAAAGATTGAGATATGTAAGGATTGTGTTTTTTGGTTTGGGAAAGAGAGGAAACACGACGGTGAGAATTGGGAAGAAAATAGACAATACACGGTAAAAGAAAAAGAAAAAGAAAAGGAAAAAGAAAGGGCCAGAAAATTCTGATTAAGCTTCCCAACACCACCACCACCACCACCATGACGCCATATTTTATGGGAGGCTCAGAGAGCCAGAAAGAGCGAGAGAGAGGGAGAGTAATTCCTTGAAAAAAACCATTCACAAAAGAGAAGGGGTGCCTGATTAATTTGCGAACCACCGCAAAACACTACATCTTGCCTATCATCATCATCATTCTTCTCATTACCCAACACTCCATTAATTTTTCATTAATCTTTTCATATTTTAGACAACCAAAAGCTAAGATTTTGAGCAGTATTTATCTATCTTTTTTTGTTAATTGATCTTATTTTTACTGGTGCGTCTTTTAATTTCTCTTTTTCTTCTTCTCCTTGTATTCTGGGTTGCCTTGTTTGAGGTTCCAACGATTCAGTCATACCCATTTCAGCTGCTAATTTTCCATCTTGGGTTTCTATGGAATTGACAAATTTACTCTGCTTCGGATTTTGTTGGTTGTTTTTTCCTATGTTTAATTGGGTTTTAGCCAAAGGAGTAACAAACCAAAGAGAGTTGTTCCCCTTTCTTATGGTAGATCAGTCAATCCATGAGCAACTAAGCTGTAATTCTGTAGCTAAAAATCTGGTCTTGGGAAGTTAAATCGTAGTACATTGTGATCAATTTTGTATTCCTTGATTGAGGATCATCTGTATATTTTTGTACGTGAACAGAATTTTATTTATGATGTTATGAGTTTGGCGGGGGATGATCTGCTTCTGATTTCCAGGTGAGAGTATTGTTGGCCTGAGGGTAATATTTTCTGTCCCTGGAAAGTAATTCTTATAAATTGCTTCAGTTATGTGTATCAACTTTATGTCAATAATCAGCTTCACATTCCCTCCTTTTGATTTGTACAAAGACATTATCTCCGGATGCATACCTTTTCAATGATCTGAATCTATGGTCAATGCGTGCTTTCTTCCATAATTGCTTTAGAGAGCTGTTATTGCATCCGAAGTTTTCATCTTACAGATGTCAATACATATATCCAAAGTTTTCTCCTTGATTTTCCTAGTAAGATAGAATGAAAAAAAAAGAAGTGCTTGAGATCCATTGGAACTGACCAAGATGTTGAATCTGTGTTTTCAGGTCTTTGCATTCATTTCTCTAATGTGTTACTCTCTTCTCACTGCTTGCTGGTGCGAACAAGAGGTGTGCCGCCCCATTTATTTTGGTTGTAGCGCTTTCAACAAATCCATAAGAGTTTGTGACAGAGCTATGTTTGAAATGAGGATTCTTGATAGATAACATAATGCTATTAATGATATAATGGTGAATACTTGAAATCAAGGACATGGTAAGGCTACTAGACATGTAAGGCATGTCCAACAGAACTTTGGCGTGGGATTACAATCAACTGATCCCAATTTGGTTTTTGGATGAATTAAGGAGTTTCTGCTCAATCTTCAGGCGTGGGTAGCATTAGGGGGACATCAGGTGTTATGTTGATTCAAGTAGACTAGGAGTAGGCTTTGATAGATAGGGATTCACTTCCAAATATTTTGAGGTGGCGCTGTGTTTAGTAAAGATGGGCTTGCCTCAAGTAACAACTAGCACTATTGCTGAGGAGGTGGCAGCATCTCTAAGCACATTGCCTCAGACACCTCCAAGGTTGGTTGAGTTGAGCACTTTTGATATGAATGGAATGCGTGAGGCAAATGTGACCAACAGGATACTTGGGACTGTACCACCTACTTCTTCCATAGATTTTCATAAGAGACCTGGTGTGGATCATCTAAGAGAAGTAGATTCTTCAAACATGCATAAAGATGGTACATCTGATATTTGTGGCTTGAAGATTGGCCACAATGATCGAAATAGCTGGCTTCCTGGTAATAATGTACACAATGCACATAGTCCCCTTGTAAGGGTTGTCGGTTTCGAATCAAGTGGATTGCGTTCATCAGTCAGCCTATCTCAGGCCAATCTAAAGATTTCTGGTCCCCCAACATCAGAGATTACCACTGCAGAAAGTGCTTTCAGGGTGAATGTCCCAGCTGCAAGGAAAAGGATGTTGTCCCCTTTAAACGCTATGCTTCTTCCGGATCAGTTCACTGGTGATTCGATAGACATTGGAAGTCGGTCGTATGAAAAGGACTCACAGGCTTGTGCTGACAATCATTATAATTCCTTGTTGCAAGATCATAAGAAAGCTCATATTCTTAGCTCCAGTGCAGATTCTTCCGCTTGGTATGCATCCTCTTCTCCAGGATGGAAAAGCTCGCCTGTCAAAAATGCCGAGTTGAGGTCCGCCATCTTGGCTGATGGTCCTGTGCTTGGGAGCAAGCAGCTAAGTCATTGCTTGACACAACCCAGACCCTGTTCTTCTGAAGATGCTAAGAAATTTAAGTCCGAAAATGGAACAATTGAATTTTCAGGAGAAAAGGCAAGCTCGACTCCATTGTCTCTGTCTCCACTGGGTCAAAGATTCCGTGAAAGGATACAAATTGCTAGAGAAACCGAGGATACTGGTCAAGACATAGCTAATAGGTTTATACCCTTCAAGGATGTCGAAGACTCCCTTGATGGAGCTTTCTCTGACAATTTACTACGTAAACCAGACAATTTACTTGATGGTGGAATTCATTTGAGGAAACAATGGAGTCATTATACATCTTCTACTTCACCAAGTGCTAAGTTAGGTAGGCCTTGTAGCAGTCTGCCAGTTAGAAAGTCCTTAGTTGGTTCCTTTGAAGAGTCCCTGCTGTCTGGTCGATTGGCCTTTGGGAATGTCAGCAAGGTAGTGCATACTTTATCTTGCAGTATTTTGTTCAGAGTTTCCTCTATTTTGATCCATCATTACATATTTCACTTATGCAAGATATATGACATATGCAGAATATTGATGGTTTTCTGGCTGTACTTAGCATTACCGGGGGAAATTTTTCACCAAAGTCACAAAAACTACCGTTTGCTGTAACTAGTGTGGATGGAGATAAGTACTTACTGTACTATTCTTCAATATACCTTGCTGCAAAATTTTCATCAGACAGGTCCAGAAGCCCAAAAATGAAAAGGAGTCTCAGTGTGGATGACTCTATATTGGACAAGAGTCGTTTGCGTATACCAATGAAGGGTCGCATACAATTGGTATGCAGCTTCTCTTGGGATTCTGAACTGATTGATGTCAATAATATCAAATGTGCATCAATTGTTTTTCCCGGTCAGTGCATAAGCATCTGCATTAGTCTCCTTTGGTGCATTCATTTTACTAATGGTCATGTTCAAAAAAATTTTATTAATGGTTAGATTGTGAGTTCTGAGCAGGATAGAACTTTTTACGTCCATTTCCGACTTAGATATTGCTGCCTTCTGCTTATTTCTGATGCGGAACCTGGGGTTATGTGAGATTGTTCCTCTAACAAGCACATTTGGATCGTGCAGGTACTTAGCAATCCAGAGAAGACACCTATTCATACCTTCCTTTGTAGCTATGATTTGAGTGACATGCCTGCTGGCACGAAGGTATGTTGGTTTGCAGCAATTTAGTTCTCGCTATCACATTTTGATACCGTACTCGCATTCTATATAGTCATTTAGATTCGAGAAGGGCATAATTCATGAACAGGGCTTACAGTAGGTTGCCTTATCAAGGACATTTATTTACTTAGCAATGGAGGTTGCACGTTTATTTTATGTATGTGTGCATAGGGGTCTAAATGAGCCAAGGCTTGCAAGATGGCTTCATGAAGTTTAGAAGGCCTGGCTCGATGAATTGGCTTGTTTTGCTAAATGAGTTGAACCCCATCCTAGTAAAATTTAAGCTCAAAGGCTTGTGAGTCTAAATGAGCCAATCTTAATATACATTAAAACCTAATTGTTCCTAAATGGGCCAAGCTCGAGGATAGTCGAGTCCAAATGAGCCTAGATTAAGCTTACATGAGTCTAAACAAAGCAAGCTTAGTATGAAGCTCACTTGAGTTTGGTTAGAGCTCAACCGAATAGATTTGAGCTTGAGCTTAGAACAGCCCAGCTGAAGCTCAAAGTCTTAGGCTTAGCAAGGTTTGATGCTAACTTGAGCTAAATGTCGGCAAGTTGAGCCTCAAACCTGATAAGCTTGGGCTCAGCTCGGCTCGGCTCATTTGCACCCCTATCTGTGCATGAATATGGTTGTTCTCCTGTTTGATGTGACTCACCTTTTTTCTTTTTTTTTTTTCCCTTTTAATTCTGTTAGTGTGATTTGTTCTGAAGTTAATCCATTTACTTAACTGTACCTTCAATTACCACAGACATTTATGCGACAAAGGATTACTCTAGCATCATCTGAAAAGATTTCTCCCAGAAATGGGTATGAGAGTCTGGAAAATAATATTAAGACATCTTTAGCGCGTGACAAGTCAAATGAAGTAGATGAGCATGGAGAAGGCTCTGCAGATCAGCATAAGAAAGTGATGGAGACCGAAGGTTCCTATCATAAAGGGGACCTCCTTGTCCAAAGCCAAAGTGGAAATGGGCCCCACACCACAGGCTTCTCTTCCTATGAGTCAAACTGTAATCGGACTCCAGGGAATGACAATGGCAGATCTGTACAAGTTCTCTCTAAGGTTAATGAAGCTACTAATGGCAATGGTGTTCTACGCTATGCCCTTCATATGAGGTTTTTGTGCCCTCATCCCAAGAAAAACAGGAGGTCTGTCCAGAGGTGCAAATCTGATCCTTTATCTTCCTTAGGAAAAAACAATAGAGACATTGAAGGAGAGCGACGCTTTTACTTATATAATGATCTAAAGGTGGTGTTTCCTCAACGCCATTCAGATTCTGACGAGGGAAAGGTATGAATCAGTTGTATGCCACTTCTCTTCTAGGGAATTTGGTTTTTGTTCACTTAAACACTGACCTCATTCTTTTAGTTCCATGGTAAACTAAACATTTGCATGAAGTCTCAATACATTGACATTTCTGCATGTCAGAAAAAGCCTGCAATGGAATTGTTTAAGCGTTCTGCTAGTTTCAGCTCTTCTGGATTCTATTGCATCTCCTGTCATACACTATCTTAGGTAGTTGTCAATGGAGGCTTTGATCTAGTAGTATAAACTCTACCGCAGTTTAGGCCCTAGGACATGAGGTGAGGTTGATCCTGCTTTCCTGAGAAAAAAAGAAGTTTCAGACCTTTTTCACAATGTGTTTTTGTATAGGCCTTTTCTTTTTCTTTTTGTTACCGCTGCTAGTTAAAGTTGAACAAACATGGTCTGTATATGTTGTCTGTATGAATGCCGTTTGTTGCGAAAGCATTTATCTCTGGTATATGCATGTCAGTGATGTAACCATTATTTCCTGCCATTATAGCCCTTTACATTGCATCGTGAAAGACAAATGCTGCTTTGCACTTCAAAAGTATGTTATTCTCGTGAAAGTAAAACTTAGTGCAAGGATACATAAATGATGCTGATTGCGATTGTCAAGTATCCTTTCCCTATTGATGAAGCACTTTTGTTTTCCGTGTTGCAGTTACATGTAGAGTATCATTTCCCTTCAGATCCGAAATATTTCGACATCAGCAACTAGTGGGGTTCTAAAGCGTCTAGTACGTTTGGAATCATCTTCCTTGTACATAATTTATTTGTACCATTTTACTTGTACATTCTATTTTCTTCATAGTAGAGGGTTCATTCTGTTTCTTCCTGTACAGAAATTGATTTTTCATAATTGATTCATCAAGTACTTTTGCAGAAATCGGAAGGGAAACATGTAATCGAGTGCTATGGTGCCTCCAAGGCCGTGGTTTTAGTTTGATGATATTACACTACCGAAGTTGAGGTCCTAGTCTAAAGGGTGCTAAATTCAAATTCTCAGCACCACCTACAGGAAAAAGGAGGTCCTACGGTGTCGTGGGGTCAAGATGTTTTGAACGGTGGTAAATTATACTTTTTCCGTCAAACCAAATGGAAAATCTTTTTCATCTCAATTCTATTATTTCTTTATATAACTTTATACAGCAATTATAAATGTAGAAAATATTTTACTCCATTAAGGGAAAATTGACTTCCCCTCGATGAAAAGGGAAACCAATTTCCTTCACAGAAGACAAAACATTTTCTGTCATAATCTCATAGTATACTTAACTTTAACCTCAACTTGATCAAGCATGAATCTCATACAAATTTATATATTGAAACTATATTCTACGAAATATTAGTTTTAACTAAAAATATTGTGAAAAAAATTTCCATAAGAAAAATGTGTTCCCTTAACGAGATGGAACCTTTATCAAATATTCCCCATTCTTTACGCCAAGCAAGCTGTGTATGTTTGGACAATGCTATCATATGCAGAAGAAGGGAAGGGTAAAGAATTTACGTAAGACATCTGTTCATATAGTCCACACGCACATCGTTTTCGTACTCCTATCAGCCTTTTCTATGTTTAGATTCTTTTTGTTGAGAAAAAGAAAGGTTAATTATGATATAATTGTCACCATTATTTAGAGTCGGTTCTCAAAATAATGCTGAAAAATAAAAAAATTAAAAAAATAATGCTAAAAAATAAATATTTACCAACCTATTGTTGAACCGCGTTTTATAAATGCGGTTATATGTAAAAATAACCGCATCAAGAATAAAAAATTATATAAAGCATAAACTATCATATCAACCGCGTTTAGAAAACGCGGTTATAATGCTTTATGAGTAAAACAATATAAATAACAAACTAATAGATATATATAAATAACGAACTACTATATAAAAAATAATATAAATAAAACATAAATAAATGTTCAAAAAAATAAAACATAAATAAATATTACCGTAATATATTTCACTGCTACTAGCTGCTAACCGAGCCTCGTGCTCCTTTTTCATCTTGCATGTCAATACATTATGATATTTTCTCTTACAGAACCCACGTGTGACCCTTCGTGTATAGTCATTTCATCCATTTCATTTTGAATTCGTTTCGAGCGTGGGCGTCCTTGACTTCAAGACTAGTCCTTTACAATTATATGAACCGCGTCTTTAGGACGCGTTTTAGTCATATATGAACCGCGTCTTTAGGACGCGTTTTAGCTTCAAATGAACCGCGAACGCGGTTTAGCTTCAAATGAACCGCGAACGCGGTTTATGTTCACATGAAACGCGTCTTTAAGACGCGTTTTATAACTGGAAAAAATATTTTTCCATTATTTCGGTTATTTTTGGAGTGAACCGCGTTGTAGATTGGTAATTATTTATTTTTTGGCATTATTTTTTTATTTTTTTATTTTTCAGCATTATTTTGGGAACCGACTCCATTATTTAACTATATATTATGTTTAATTTTTCAATCAGTGATCCAAATGGAGCAGGAATTCACATTTCCCTCCATCTTTGTGTAACGATATGTGCATGCTTTAATGTTAGCAGCATGATGTTCTCTACCATAAACGCAACCATTATGACATTTGCGTATCACATTATTCATAACCAAAATATCGAAGACTAGTCTTAGGCCAAATAATACTTTGTTTATCACTTAGGAGCAATAATAACGTATAAAAGTACCATCTGCCATAACAATTTTAATTGAAATCGGTTCAAGATTTTACTACTTTGAGGAAGGTATCCTTTTTCTATACAATGAATTATCTTTGAAAGGATTAATCAACCGCTACAAGTACAACCAATACCAATTGCTTGTGTTGAAATGATTGAACTAATACTCTTTCTTTTCTGAAAGCTCTAACCTGTGGAAGAGACTACAGAATGACAAATTAATGAAAGACTTATCCACCCCAATCCCCCAAGAACAAACTTTTTATTTCAGTTGTAAAAATTATTATTTATATTTTTATAATTTTTTTTGTGACGTGTATTAGATGGATAATTGGGTATAAATTTGGATTCCCTTGATGTGGCTGAGATAAAAGCAACTAAGTCATTGACCCTAATATTTAGCCACAAAGCAAGAGAAATACTAAATTTCCGGTCTAAACAATGAAATCTTCTTGTGGTCTCCTTACACCCCAATCCTACAACTCAAACTAGACCCACCAAAAATTCAGGAAAAAAACTTCTAAGTTTGTGATTGATTGAGGGATCCACTTTTCTCTCTGACTTGTAATCTTTCTCATCGTCACTACCCTCCCTCCTAATCATCTTCTCCTTCAAGGATTCATTTTGTCTCCTCTAAATATATATACAGTCGGTGAAGTAGGAAACAGGAAGCAGAAGAACAAAGCAAATGAAGCAGCAGAACACTGTCAATATTCTTGTGATTTGCCTAAGAGTTGCAGCACTTGGAACTTCAGTGGCTGCAACATGGCTGATGCTCACTTCCAACCAGTCTATCCTTTTGTATGGCATCCCTTTGGATGCTAAGTACTCCTACTCCCCTTCTTTCAAGTAAGTATCTCTCTTTCTACTGCCCATCCAAGTTTTCCTATGCTTTTTTTTTGTCCTCTGAGAAATATGCTCGCAAGTTTGTATTGTAATCGTCTTTGAGAATGTGCGTGTTTCTGTTCTGCAGGTTTTTTGCTTTTGCAAATGCAATTGCCAGTGTCTTTAGCCTCCTCTCCGTGTGCTTTACCTTAATCTTTTGTTGGGTTGGATTGGAACACAACAGCTATCTCTTCCTCTTCTTGCATGACCTGGTGCCTTATTCTTATCAATACATCTCTTCAGATCTTGATCAATTTCAATATAATTATCTCACTCTCCATCCCAGGAATGAACAGAAGTTACAGTCCATAAGTTCTTGTGTACATAATAATTTTATTTTACTGCTATGGATCCCTGGAACCTAGTAAGATAGGGAGATAATTCAGTCATTCCCAAAAGAAGATCATGAATAGTGGTTAAGAACGTAATGGCGTCAATCATTGGAGTACAAATAATAAAACCAGTCAAGCTACATTATAGCATACAATCATTCATCGGACATCACTTAACAGCTTAATCTTTTTGAATTATTGGTTACTTAATGTGATATCGAAATTAATTTTAGCAGAAATTTGAGTTTAAAACCTAATAGTATGCAATATTAATATTAATTTAATTTCAGCATAAAATATAATGTGGGTCTATATGTTTCTCATGCTCACGATGAGTGAGTACATGAAAAAGCATGTTAGAATATAAAAGTATTCCTAAGCCTTCACCGCTGGAATAGTTAAGCCCCTCGATTGACAAGCAAGTAAACAACTTGTATATGATATAACTAGTTACAGAGTGAAAGTTGGATACATTACAGGTGATAATGTCACTGGTGCTGGCTGGGTGCGCGGCAGCAACAGCAATAGGGTACGTGGGGCAAAAGGGGAACGGCCATGCAGGGTGGATGCCCATCTGCGACCACTTTCAAAGCTACTGCCACCGGGCCACAACCTCCGTCGTGCTCGGCTACATCTCCTTCATCATCTTCTTCTTCCTCACTCTCATCTCTGGAACTGCATCAGGCAAACCCAGGCAGATTCATGTTCCTCAAGTTCAATAGTTGTAGTTGTATCCAAGTAGATGTTGCAGCAAATGTGAAATTGTTAGCTACCTGTTGTTCTTTTTAGCTGCCGTAGCATAGTATATTTGTTGCCTTTTTAGATTAAAAGGTCACGTACAGTTTTGGATTGATCATACTAAAATTCAGCATATACTGGGGATAGCCTGGATGGTTCAACGCTCATTTTTCACAAAGGAAGACTTATGTTCAAATGGCCAAATTAAGGTCATCATCTAAGAATCCTCTTGTTTTCAGCAGGAAGCAATCTTTTTGAGCTGATTGTGACATCGCACTGCATTGTGTAATGTTCACCAACATCCCAGGTTGTTTCTACCATAACGCAATTGTGAACATGATTTGATTTCACGGCTACAACAAATAAGAAAGAGTACGTAGTCGAACAGCTTGTACGACCATAGCCTAGCCATCTTGTTCAACTGGGTTAGCAAAAGCAGTTTCAAACCGGGCATACTATAAAATTTAAAAAAAAAAAAAAAAGGAAGTTCATAAAATTCATGTTTTCTTGCTGTGTTTTGGCTGTTATTGATATATCAATCATGCTTCGTCATCCAGCAAATTTATGGTGAATTGCAAATGACGACCTGATAATGCATATAGTATAAACTCAGATGTCTGTTTTGTCCAAAAAAACAGAACTCTAATATTTGAAGAGAAAATAGTTTTTCTTCTATAATTAAGAAAATGCTTGAAAATTAAAATCTCTTGCATAGTTTAATACATGGCCACTTCTAAAATTTTTAGGGCCCCAAGCAAAAATTTTAAATGAGGCCCTTCATATACAACAAATTATAAAAATTATGATTATAAAAGTTAGTAATATTAACAATTAATATTTTAAAAATCACAAACTACAAAAAAATTAGGGCCCCTAAAATTTAGTTTGCTTGGAGTTATGTTCCCTTCCTGGTTTAATAGATGGAAAATGGATATGCGCATGTAGTATGTTGTCACAGCTATTTTATGAGTTAGGTGCATGGAGAGATTTGCTCACCCAAACAAGAACAAGCAACAAAGAAATGAACACAATAGAAATTCAAAGGGAAATATAAGACATAATTTTTCACACGAAATGGAGGGACTTTCTCATTAATAATTTCTGAGATTACAAGCTCCCCAAATGAATGTAAATTACACATATTTATAGACCTTGACAACCCCAAGATCATGGGTAACCGTTCCCGCCCTTTTTCCCCTCTTTCTTCAAGCCGTGCCCCACTCTCTCTTGCATGCCTTTGGCGGTTACTAGTCAAGCTGGTCAAAGCACATGTCTTATTTATTTAGGCGCCACATTTGAACTGGCGGTTACCTCCACTTCAGCCCACTCTTCCATTCTCCCTCTTTTCCTCGTTTGAACTGGTCAACGGTCATTCCCGCTTCTTTTCCTTTGGTAACCGTCACCAATATGTGTCACGTGCTCTTTCTTACCATTCTTCAAGGTTGGGCTTCATTGGGCCTCATTGGGCCTACTTGGGCCTGGGCCTGGCCGGGCCAGTGCCCTGCACTGGGCCCGTGCCTATCGCTACTCGTCTACGCCCTTGGGCCGGCCCAGTGCCGTGCTCTGGGCCTTGCCATGACATTGTCTAAGTCGCGCCCTGCCTATGTCTTGACATTGTCTAGGACCGAGCCAGGTCCTTGTCAAGACACTGTCTGGGCCCGAGCCAGAACCTTGTCATGACACTATCTTGGGTCGTGCCAGACCCTTGTCACGACACTATCCTGGGCTGTGCCTTGCCCTTGTCATGGCACTGTTCTGGACCGTGCCAGGTCCTTGTCACAACACTGTCCTGGGCCGTGCCTGGCCCTTGTCATGGCATTGTCCTGGACCGTGCCAGGTCCTTGTCACGACACTGTCCTGGGCCATGCTTGGCCCTTGTCATGACACTGTCTTGGGTCCGCGTCCGTCTCGGTTCCCACTTTGTCCATCACTTAGGCCTAGGTCCGTGGAGGCCTAATGCACTCCTAACTGAGTGCGCACCTTGTCCACACAATGCCAATCATTGGCAGCCCATTTGACACGGCACAAGCGCAAGGCGCACACCTGTGCCCCGGTCCGGAGTGTCATAGGTCTTACATATGTACAGAATGAATGTGCGAAAATCACGAGGATATCATTAAACAAATGCAGATACTGCATGCGGGTTAGGGCCCTTTGGGATTATTTATTTCAGTAAAAAAGTACTTATTTTTTTTAAGTATTTTTTTAAAATTTGAGGGTACTTAACAACTGTGAAAAAGTACTTTTTATTAAAAGTAAAAACTATTTTTTTGCTTTTAAGCACAATCTTAAATTTGATGCTTATCCTTTTAAGCAGAAGCAAAAACTAAACAATTGAGCAACTTTATTTCAGGTACCCTGAAATTTGTTGATATATGTGAAAAATAATTTATATATTTCACAAATAGTTATATATTTTAAAATATATATTAAATATAAAAATATTTTAATAATTAATAATATATTTATGATATTCAAAAAATATTTTAAATATTTAAAAAATATATTTAAGAAATATTTATATATTTAGAAAATATTTTAAATAATGAAAAAATATTTTAAATATTTATAATGGTTCATGGGTATTTCTTTTTAACTATAAAAGACTTCTGCTAATGTCATTTCTAATAATTTTATAGAAAAAGGTATTTTTTGAAGATTGGCCAAACACTCATAATACTACCATAAGCACTTCTTTACTAGTTAGCCAAACAAAAACTACATATTTGAAACAGTACTTTTTATAAAAGTGCTTTTATAAAAGGTACTTCTAAAAAAAGTAATTTTTTCATGGCAATTTCAAACAGACCCTTATTTCCTCAGCATCCAGCCTACATTCTAGTTTCGCGCCTTTATTTACATATTGAGCTAATAAATTCTCCGGTAAAACTTCCTCACTTTGATGAAAGTACTGATTTAAAAAAATGCAGTTAATGTCTGCTTGAAATATGTGGCACGACAATATTTTATATCATTGTTGGTACCATTATATATAATGTTATTGTCACACTAAAAATGTTTATATTTGAGCAACTTTGTAAGATTTTGGTACTATAATTAGGGTTTACAATTTTATAAATAATTCACTATAAATTATATTATTATCCTGACAATTATAATTTTTATTTTGATAAAATAATACTATTTTTTGAAATAAAAAAGAAATGAGGAGTAAACAAATTTGGGCTTTCATTCTAGGGATAACATGGAGATCTTATATGTATTTAATTCTTCTTTGCCACAAACTATATCATGAGTTCCCACATGATTACTCCCTATGGTATTATATAATATCTCACGTTCTTGGCTATCTTACTTGAACTTTCATTGGATCTAGAAGTGGAAAATGATGTTACTAAGTAAGATTTACGTGAAAGCTAATGGTTTTATCTCAATTAATTGACATTTAGATCAACATTCTACCCTCTTATGTGTTCCATGTTATTATGGATAAATATCTTCTCGCTGTATCATAAAGTTATAAGATGTTGTAGGTATTTGTTGACAAAAATATAAATAACTCGTTATTATGTAAGAAATCGGAAAATAATAGACTAAACCTTAATCGAAAAGTTGGACCTCCAGAATACCGAGTAGCCCAACTAGCCTCCCACCCACTTTGGACAGGTAGCTGGCCATGTCTGCAGACCATGGCGCCATAGCTACCATCACCATGGGTACTCTAGCCAAGCACCAAGCATCCTTCAGTCATGACCAAGAACCACCATCATCACTCATACCTCTTTAGGCACCCCCATCAAGACTAGGCTGAGTATGTTAGAATTTTGGACTTAATTGATTGGGTTAGCCTGATAAAAGAATGACGAAAGCTTGGTCTGTTATAATATAAACTAAGACTAAATCTACTTATGTATTGTGTTCAGCCCATTGTGACATATGGGCTTGGGGTGGACTATTAAAAGCCCAGTTGAACATATGGGCCTGTGATGGGTTAGGCCCAAATGTTGTCTATATAAAGAGATCACCCCTTCCCCACAATGATGAATAATATATATTTATACATCATTCTCCCCTAATCATGAACCAAGAAAAGTATTAGAGAAATTTTCCATCCTTTCTCTTTTCCCGATTGGTAGATATCATTGTGGGTGAAAGGAAGTGCGTCTCAAGCTTAACAGCCGGTAATATTGGATGGATCAACAATTATGGATGTGAATGGTACGTTCAGATCTCTTATACTTTGTTTAATTTGGTGTTATAATCTCTATCATGTATAAACGATTAATCATACATGTGGTATCAGAGCCATCATGAATAGAGATTATGATCCGGTTTTCAATGGTTATTGACCGACATGCATTTGTTATTTTAATGGTTAGTGAGTCATAAATAAAACCATGCATATACATGACATATATACGTACATTATCTGGTAATGTTCTGATTGATAGTGTGGGGATGCATAATATTAATTGTAAAACATATGGTAATGTTTTGATTGACAAAGTTTGGGGATGCATACATGACTTTTCTCGCATAAGGGCAAATAGTAACGTTAAAAAAAAATAAAAATAAAAATAAAAATAAAGGAAAATCGGAAAAGAAGATGAAGACGAAACCACACAGTTATTTTGCATAAAATGATGTAAAAAGGCAAATATTGCATGTGTGGAGATTTGAACCAGCGTGCCCTATAGAGAGGAAAATGCATGAGTAGTTACCAATAGTCTACAAGCCAAGTCATGCACCATTTGTCGAAGATAATAAATTATGTACTACAATGTGACTTTTGCATTACAGCGGCATATGTTGGTTACGATAGTTAAAAATTGCTTATCATTAAATCATGGAAATAAATTATGTTTTACAAGGTGATGATTATTTTTAATAAGCCAACATTAAGAAATGTCTGTTATATTGGACAATATATAAATTTATGTAGACATGCTTGTTATTAATTAATATATTTAATTTGAGTACTAAGGCGATGCCGAAACGAACAATCTTTGTTTTGGGTGGTTGTTGAAACCAAGCACTAAGGCAATGCCGAAACGGATAGTCTTTGTTTTGGGTGGTTGTTGAAACCAAACGCTAAGGCGATGCCAAAACGGAAAATTCTTATTTTGCATAGTTGTTGAAACCAAACACTGTGGTGAAGTTAAAAAGGATTTAAATTAAAAAATATAATAACAACAATAACACGATTGTCAACCATGCAAATCAAATGAAAATTTAATGCATGCAAAGTGTTGATGCGGTGTAATAAAACCGCCATGCGGTTCTTGTTAATTTTAAAGATTGAAAAATATTTGTATTTTTTTTTTTTTGGTTTTTAAAGTTCTCAGTATATATATTTTCAGTATTATTTTGTTAATTATCATCAAATCATTGATTTAAAAAAAAATGAGGCAGTTGATCAAAATTATGATACAGAACCAATAAAATAATGAGAAGAAAAATGGACATTATAAATCCGGTTAAATAAATAAATATCCACCCAAAGGGTTAATTATTTATTTCAACCAAATTGCGTGTTACTGATATTGTGTTTTAATTAGTGTTGAATAGATTAGTCCACCCAAAGGGGACTAACTTATTGGCATTGAAATGATATATTTTTTTTTTGGTATTACAATGAGAGAAGCAATTATATCTTTTGCCCAAAGGTAATATTGTAATGAAATGCTTTGGACTCTCATGGTTGGATCTATACAAAGAAGAGGTTGCATTTTTTGCCCAAAGGCAAAAATGCATGGTATTCTTCAACTTTTCATTTTTTGTTGTTATAATGAGAGGAGGAGCAATTACTTTTTTCGCCCAAAGGGAAAATAGTAATGATGTACCTTGGACCCTCATAAGTGGATACATAAACGGAAGAGATTGCATTTTCCGAGCAAAGGGAAAAATGTATGATAATCTTCGACTTCTATATTGATTGCAGTAAATGTAATGAAATATTTTGTACTCTCATCGTTGGATCTATAAGAGGAGCGGTTGCATTTTCCTCCCAAAGGGGAGAATGTAATGATCCTCTTAGACTCTTATGTGGATTATAGTAAATTTATATATGTTATTCGATGTCTTATATTTGACCAATTAATTAAATTTATATAAGATATTTCTGGTGCTAATTACAAAAAAAGGGGGAAACAGGATGTAGAGATAGTGTTAGGGTTAATGGATTTGGATGTAGGAAGAAAAATTTGTTTATCTACCCTTTTAAGTACGCCTGAAATGAAATTAAGCACGAAAAAGGAGGTAACTATTGTATTTCTTTGCCTTGAAACAAGTCTTGTACATGTTCCCTTCAATTGTTGGTGATTGGAAGTGGTGTATCTATTCGCACTGCCAATAATTTATAGGATTTTCTAAGCAAACGGAAATCAAATTAGGATGATGTCAATGTTTGTTTGAGCAATGAAATTAAAGTCAAGGTTGGCTTTATAGGTGGTATTAAATAAATTTATAGTTCTCATATTATTAGCGATGATTTTCTAACCGATGGTTTGTATCGTTTAAATTTACAACCTTTTGAAAATTTTTCCTCAATGAATATTGAGGGTGTTGCTCACAAAAGGTCCACAACGGATAAGAAATCTTATGTTTTATGGTATAGGCGTCTTGGTCACATCTCTAACGAAGTTTTGAAGGGTATGAAACTTGCATTTGTCTGTATTAAAGGAAAAATGACCAAAGCAAAAAGAAAAGGTTTAAATCAAAGTTTTAATCCTTTAGAAATAATTCACACTGATACAAGTGCACATAACATCCTTGAATGGGCATAGGCATAAGTATTTTATATTCTTCATTGACGATTTTTCTCGGTATGATTATGTGTACCTCATTAAAAAAAAGTCTGAAACACTTGACAAATTTAAGATATATAAGACCGAGGTTGAAAAACAATTGAAAAAAAAAAAGAAACAATTAAAATTGTGAGGTCTGACCATGGTGGTGAATATTATGGAAAATAAGATGAGTGTGGTCAATGTAAAGGTCCTTTTGCTAAGTATCTAGAGGAATGTGAAATAATAAGTCAGTACTTCATGCCTGCTACACCTGAGCAAAATGGTGTGGCAGAAAGACGAAATCGCACACTCATAGACATGGTGAGGTGCATAATGTCTAGGACTAATCTTCCTGAATTTTTATGGAATGAGGCTTTAAAAACTGCTACCTATATTCTCAATAGGGTTCCTTCTAAATCTGTTCCTAAAACTTTTTTGAACTCTGGACAAGTAGAAAATCTAGTTTGAATCATTTTCATATTTGGGGTTGTCAAGCTGAAGTCAAAAATTTACAATCCTATTAAAAAGAATACTGACTCTAGAACTACAAGTTGTTATTTCATTGGATACCCTGATAATTCTAAAGGCTATAGGTTTCCTGGGCATGTCACTAGAATTGTTGAGTCCATTAATGCTACATTCTTTGAATATGATGTGTGTGATTGTGATTGTTTTTGTAAGATTGAAGTGGTATTTGCAAGAAAAGGAAGTCATAATTCCTGTGCCAATTATTTATGAAAAGGTCAGTGGTCAATGTTTTCATAAAAATGGGAGGAAGTCCCACATGAACAATATATACTTGAACAAGTTCAACAGAGTCAACATATACCGATAATAAAGCAGCCTCGACCCTCGAATAATCCTATTGAACCTAGTCTCCGTCGTTCACATAGAGAACATAGGTCCACTATTTCTGATGATTATGTTGTATACTTGACTGAAAATGGTGATATAGGATATTTGTCATTGAATAAGGTATGGGATTTGGTAGAATTACCTAGTGGATGTAGACCAATTGGATGTAAGTGGAAGTAGATTCTTCATTTTGGTGCTATATGTTGCTGACATTTTACTTGCTAGTAATGACTTGGGCATATTGCATGAGACAAAGAAACTTTTGTCTGAACACTTTGCTGTGAAAGAGTTGGAGGTTGCTTCTTTTGTACTTGGAATATAGATACGTAAAGATAGAACACACAAATTGTGGGTCTATCTCAAAGTGCTTATGATAAAAGAATTTTTTAAAAAATTTTGGGATATAAGATTGTAAAACTGGAGAATCAAGTGTTGCTAAAGAATGAACCTGGAGGAAATTTCACGTGAAATGTTGTCTTCAAATTTTTCCGATTTATGGACATGGTAGGACCATGGTGATATTGCAATCATTAAAATCGCAATCGGATATATGTCTGCTGACCCATTGATATTACATGAGTGTTTGATTCATTAAATACAATTAATTAGTGGGAGTATGTTTATTTTTGATGTACAATACTTGTATGTATTTTGTTATGGATAAAATATCCATGAATGAAATGTTGACTTTATGATATTTATTTGTCATGGACAGTGGTTGTTTGAACATTTTAGTGTTCATGCTGTTTGGCACCAATTTGGTGGGATGAGCTCATTGTAAAGTTCTTAGGATTACTTAAGTAAAGCATAAGGATCTCTAAAGAGATGATTACAAGTTTGTCTGCAGACATGTTGTGCTTTTTATGAGGTGTGATTGCCTTATCAGAAAGTGAATCCTTTTTAAGTAGTGTCATTACCATTGATTAGAAAAGGGTAATAAATTTTTGCTAAAAGTGCAAAACATTTAGAACACATGTTATGTTCCATACTGATGGAGTTACTAGTTTTTGTGATCATAGATAAGAGTTGTATCATTAAAAGATGTGATTATTGCCATGATTCAAATATTAGCAACTTTATTAAGACTGATATGGATGTTTTTGGAGCTTTTATTATTTTGGCTATGGTGAATAGTTGGCCATGATTAAAAAAAAAAAAAATTTATTGAAACATTTCTAACAACAATGTTGTCATTTAAATTTATAATGATACTCGTTTAAAATGGGATTATCCTTCAATTATTATTATTATTATTATTTTTATTTTATTTTTTTTATATATAAAAGGATTGTTATATTTATTAAATTTTTTTTTTCAATCAATAACGTCTAAGTGGGAGAATGTTAGAATTTTGGACTTAATTGATTGGGTTAGCCTGATAAAATAATGACGAAAGCTCGGTCTGTTATAATATAAACTAAGACTAAATCTACTTATGTATTGTGTTCAGCCCATTGTGACATATGGGCTTAGGGTGGACTATTAAAAGCCCAGTTGAACATATGGGCCTGTGATGGGTTAGGCCCAAATGTTGTCTATATAAAGAGATCACCCCTTCCCCACAATGATGAATAATATATATTCATACATCATTCTCCCCTAATCATGAACCAGGGAAAGTGTTAGAGAAATTTTCCATCCTTTCTCTTTTCCCGATTGGTAGATATTATTGTGGGTAAAAGGAAGTGCGTCTCAGGCTTAACAACCGGTAATATTGGATGGATCAACAATTATGGATGTGAATGGTACATTCAGATCTCTTATACTTTGTTTAATTTGGTATTATAATTTCTATCATGTATAAACGATTAATCATACAGAGTACAGCCACCGCCCTTAGGCAACAAGGGTGCCACCACAAGGGCGCATGAGAATTAAAGGAGATTTAACATGTACTATTCAACGTATATAAAAGCCCAATTAAAAGTTTATTGACTTATAAAAATATTATATAGAAAAACGTAACAGCCCTTTTCGAAGTAGAAAATAGAGATACATGGATAATGCTCATAAAACGTGCATACTTTTCTAACAGTGATTTCATATTCAACTCACCCCCATTATTTATCAGAAAGGAAGAAAATTGAAAGAAATTAATTAAAAGGAAAGTCATTAACGAGATCTAGCAAAACCTCCCCTCCCACCATAATCAGTAAACTCTCCTTTCCTTTTATTACTGTGATGTTTCACCGAACCTATAGGCCCAACCCATGAAGTTGGCACATATAAAATTTCAAGTACAGTTTTATCCTTAAACTAATTGGCAATAGGTGAAATAATATACTATACTTATATATTTATCTCTTCCGTCTTACAATCCCCGTGTAGAATTCTTATACTAGACTCTCATGTGGAATACATAACAATTACGCTCACTCCCTTTCTTTAATTTCTTCCACTCTCCTGAATTGTGTTGGCTTAATGAGTGCCAACCGACACCCTCTAGCATAATCGAATATTTGATTATATAGAAATATTAGTTTCTAATTGTATCACACACTCTCCATCATAATTTACCTGACTTTTTAAGCATATTTTATATGTAAAATGCACTATAATATAGCATTGTAGTATAATCCTACTAGGTTTTCCCAAAATCTTTCGGGACAATCTTTAAGGATCTCGAGTGAAATCCCCTTCCCCATTTTACGAAAATAAAAAGGGAAAGTAACTAATTACAATGTATATACACATGCCCAATGTGTAAATATTGTAATCCGATAAAGGATGGCCCTTTTCAGGAAAGGAAACAAATTGTGGCAGTGATAGCGGATGTGATTCTGAATCCCAAAAAAGGTTTCGGTTATAAAACTAACTCTGTATCATTGTCCACCACGCCCCTCAAGACACTGTGAATCAACTCAAATTTATCTGTGGCTCTCCAGTTAAAACAGTGCACACGGATGAGACTACACTGGCTCCTGCTGTTTCTCTACGTCACAGCGTCTCAGTTAACTGATAGCATTGCTCCTACTGGGGCCGTGGATGCCGGAGGAAGCTTTGATGCCATTTACCAGTTCGGAGACTCGCTCTCAGACACAGGAAACTTGATTCTAGAGAGCCCCACCGGAGCCAAGTCTACTTGTGCTAGGCTTCCTTACGGCCAGAGCTTCCACTACCACCCCACTGGCCGCTGCTCAGACGGCCTACTCATGGTTGACTACTTTGGTATGCCGCATACTCTTATAACTCCTCCCTAATTTACTCACGGATTGCCTAGCGTTGTTTGTGCTGCTAATTGTTTCCTTTTTTGATGGGGATTAAAATTCTAGCAATGTCCTTTCATCTGCCATTGCTCAACCCGTATCTCGTTAAAGGAAGCGACTTCACACATGGAGTGAATTTTGCCATAGCTGGTGCTACTGCTATGGACGCCTCCGCTTTAGCAGCCCAAAATATCACATCACCAGTCGGCAAGAATTCCCTGTCTTTACAACTGGGTTGGTTCAAATCTCACCTTGCCTCTATTTGTTCCAACCCACAAGGTACTTCAGTTGCAACATTCTCTTATACATTAGCTTTCCAAGCAAAGAATTCGAATGACTTATGTTTGTAACAAATTTAAATTTTACACACAGAATGCAAGCAAAAGCTTCAAAACGCAATTGTGCTAATGGGAGAAATTGGAGGCAACGACTACAACTATGCTTTTGCTCAACGCAAAACAATACAAGAGATCTATCAGTTGGTACCTGAGGTCGTTCAAACCATTAAAAATGCTGTCCAAGTGAGGCTCTTTTCGTCCAATCTTTCAGTCTTTTTTTGCTTTCCTAAAAATGGTACTGAATGATTGAGTTCGTGTTAATCCCAAATTGTAGGAAGTCATCCAACTAGAAGCTGCTCGAGTGGTAGTGCCGGGGAACTTCCCTATTGGCTGCGTGCCTCTTTATCTAGTTATGTTTAGAACCAACGATTCCTCCATGTATGATGAGTTCAACTGCCTCAAAGGTTTAAATAACTTTTCCGAGTTTCACAACACCAAACTACAGCAGGCACTCGGGGAGCTGCAGCAAGGCAATCCTGGTGTTGTCATTGTCTATGCTGACTATTACTCTGCTTTGAAGACGCTCTTTAGCCATGCTGCCATGGAAGGTTGTTTATTATGTCCCAATTATAATATTTATGATCTTACATTATAGTACAGTTTATTTGTTGTCAATATAAAGAAAATCAATTTCATTTATAATTGGTATAACATAAATTTTGGTATGCAGGATTTGAAAAAGATGGATTGCAAAAGACATGTTGTGGAAAGGGGAACAACCCTTACAATTATGATCTAAACCAGAGGTGTGGGAGCCCTGGAGTTCAGGTTTGCCCTGACCCTAGCAAGCGAGTGAGTTGGGACGGGATCCATCCAACTCAACATGCATATCAATATATGGCAACATGGCTATTGAGACAAATTCAACCTGCACTTTATTACTAAATTCTTGCCTGGAATATAGCAGATTGTACTGCACCGTCTTATGAACAAGCAGAATTTTTGAAGCTTGGTCTTAGAATTGCTTCTGCATCTTATTTCAGTTTCACCCGCCCGATTTTTACTAGAAAACAAGGAATAGCTGAGAATCTAATTATGCACCTCAAATGGGAGAACACAAAAGAGACTGCAACCAACTATATTATAATTTTTCAGTTGAATTACCACATGAGATGGAAACTATTTATCCGGTAATCTGATTTTCAGTTAAACTAAGAGGATACACTGTATCAAAAACTACTCTAGCAAAAATGCGTCTTACTTCATCAGGGCTGCCTGTAGCCAGCATATCGTAGTCAATCTTACTTCCTTGCTTAGAAGCATATCCCTTCTCCCTTCCTTTCCTTACACATTCAAAAATCTTGCTCACTCTCAAATACAACCCCAGAGGTATAAAGACCTGCCAAATCCAATCAAAAAAGAGCAAACAGAAAGGCAACTCTTCGGTGTTAAATTACATGATGATACAAGGGACCTAACACAAAAGATGGGCTACACTCTAGTGTTGCGTGATCGTTGTTAAGAGTACAAACAATTCAAGTGCCTTCACCTAATAGCTTAAACAATTGAAAGTATGGAGTAATTGGTTCCTTGGTATGATATTAGGGCCTCTTTAACCAAGATGTCATGAGTTTAAGTTCCAACATTATATATATATATATATATATATATATATATATATATATAAATTAGAATTCGTAAAATATGATTCTAAAACGGGTTGTATTTATTAAACATAAACACGTGCACATATAATTATCTATATATTCCTATAGATTTGTCTCCCCTTTATTGTTTTTATTGTATTGTCATCTACCACTAATACAATCTAGCACAAGGAATGTGCTATGCAAGGTTGTCAAAATTGGGATTCTACTTTGAATCGGTAAGGGCTTTTAGAATCGGAATCGTAGAATCGAATCAAAAATCGTAAGATTCTACTAAATATATATTATAATTGGTTTTAGTGTTAATATCAGTTGTATAATTCAAAAAATTATTAATAAGACTACTTACATAAGTATATATAAGAAATACAACAACAACAACAAAAAACCTAGTGCCTCCAAGGGCTCCCGCAAAAGCAGGGTCGGGGGGGGGGGGGGGGGGGGGTTAGATATACGCAGCCTTCCCCCTTCAAAGGGCTACCCTGAAGAGAGGCTATTTCCGAGGACCCCCAACCTGAGAATCTGGTCCGCAGCATAGAGCATATGACATTGTTCCATATATATAAGAATTATAATCAAATATAATAAAGGTATTTTCATTTAACATATATCTGTTATTTTGTGTTATAATAATCATGAGAGTTTTTAAGATAGATGCTGCTAATCGAACTTTATATTAAGGTTAATACATAAAACTAAATTTATTTAAGTTTTTTGAAAGTATATAACGCTTAACTAACTTTCTTTCACTTCGAACTAATAAAGTAAGTTCATTTATAATATATGCTTATTTTTTACATTTTAACTTTTTATTTGTATAAGTTGGTACAATCGAAATTGGATTGATAGAATCGTAAAATCCTATTACGGTTCTATCTATTAGTTTCATGTAATATCAATGGATCGAAAGATTCTACAAAATTAAGATTCTATTTAAAATTCAGATTGTTCGGCAATTGTGGAATCGTAGAATCGTAAGATTCTAATATTCAAATCAGGATTTTAATAACCATGGTGCTATGAGATGATTTGTGCACTGTTCACACTTCAAGCTCAATAGACTCACAAACCTTCCCTTAAGCTTTTAAAGTAATTAGTTTCTTGACCATCATACAGGGAGGCAAACATGCAGTAACCTCAACTAGGGGTGTAAATGAGCCGAGCCGGCTCGTCAAAAAGCTCGAAAGGCTCGGCTTGATGGTTCGTTCAGCTTATCGAGCCGAGCCCAAGCCTAGTGAAGCTCAAGCTCATAAGCTCGCGAGCCTAAACTAGCCCAAACGAACTTTTCTTAATATAATAGTTTTGATTAAATATTGACCCATAAAGCCAAATTTGAACCTAAATAAGCCAAGCTCGAGCTTAAACGAGTCAAAACGAGCCTAGATTGAGCTTAAATAAGCCGAAATATTGCAAGCTTAATTCAAGTTTGCCGAGCTTAGATCGAGCCGAGACGAGCCCGAGCTTTTGACTAGCGGAGCTCGAGCTTGAACTTTTCGAGCTTGGCGAGCTTCGAGCCAAGCCCGAGCCGAGATTAATGCAAACGAGCCAAGCCTCGAGCCTGGCAGGCTCGGGCTCGGCTGGGATCAAATACACCCCTAACCCCAACAATACCCAATATATATATATATATATATATGTAATCAGCTCGAAGGAGAAGGTCAAAATTGTGAACCAAAGAAGAACAAAATAGAGGGAAGAGGCTTACTACATCCGAGTATGGCGCTCGAGGGTATTTAGCCATTGCCTTAGAAACAACTTCTTCATCAGTCATCTCAGAAAGCGCACAATTTATGGATGCCGCAAAATTCTTAACTTCCTTTGTCAAAGCTTCAAAGTCGAGACTCTGGGGTTCTGATAACTCATAAAAACTCCAGTCATGGGGCCGAGAAAGCCAACTAGAAATTTTAACTGCTTCAACAATATCTCCACCATTATGAATAGCAAGGCTAAATGCAGCAACCACTATAGGATCCCTTGGCCGGTCTGACAATGCCTTGTGGAAGGCTAACAGAGCAACCCTGCAATTGCAAGAGAGAGGCCACATTGTATAAACAAACAATGGCAGGAAGTCCACAAGTTCAGTCGCAAATGTTGATCCCATTTGTTTTTGTTCCACTATCACGTGTCCACATGACATTGAGACTCAACCCTAGGTGCTTCCCCGAAACTGGAAGCTCATGCACATATGTTTTGTAGAGATCTTACCATAAGCTGCTGTGGCATGGCCTGTCAGGAGCCAATAGTTTGTCGAGGTTGGAAAACAAAGTCTGCAAGCAATACCCAAGAACCATAATCGATTAACAGATGTTAAGACCCAAGAACTAGCAACAAAAGTCCTCAAGATGATATATTCTCCGACATACATTATTTGTAGAAAATGAAGAAGACCGTGTATTAGAATTTAGAAGAAGAAAGACCTGAAATTACCAGAAGCATGTTGGACCTCTTGTCACGTCTTCCGAAACCACTACGTACCAAGTGTGCTGCCTGTCAAAGAGAAGGTCGAAGACACAAATTCAACTAGTTTTTTTTTACCTCAACTAATCAAGGACAAAGAACATGAAAAGCAGTCACAGAGTGCCACACCTGAAGAGGCAGGAGTATTTCTAAAAGCCCATATTTCCACAATAATCTCAAAGAGAGTTCAGCAGAACCATAAGCAAGCATATAGTTCATTTCCATAAGAAGCCTTGCCTACAATAATTTGCACAAGCTCATAATCAAATAAGAACTTTCAAACCCAAACAGCTATAGAACCCTGCTGATGGTACAAGAGTAGTTCATACCTTGTCAAGTCTTGGTATTGAACAAGAAAATTGTTTGACGGATTGAGCCGTTTTCCGGGCCAAACGAAACCCCAATCGAGCAGCGATTCTAATTGCCCGCAGGATGCGGGCTCCATAAACAGGGAAAAGGCGTGTCAGTATTCAACTGGTAAACCGCACTATATATGTATTATGTGCCATGCTCAATAAAATAATTTGATAAGACACGAGCAGCGTCCAGCAAATGGACATATTAAGTACTCTACTGCCCTACTTTTCTAGAGTTAAGGGAAAAGACAAGCATGAACTCACCAGCGTCCTCCTGAAAAGAGGTGCTCGCAGAAATCACAGTCCGTACCTATGATGCCGGGAAATGATGTTCATACATGGCTAAGATAGCGGAACTTCCGCTGGATAAGAACTAATTCATAAAACAATCGCAAGTACAGTGAAGATGCGCACTCACTTTAGCTTTTCTTATATCGTCCAGTCCTCCCATGTAATCATAGACTAATTTTGCAAATGGATCAAACATCAACCTGCAGAGGAAGAACAACTGTCACCTGTCACACAAGCAGTCGCATGTAAAATTACAATAGGAAGAATAAAGAGGCCAATGCGGAAAAGGTGGAACAAACAGGAGGGTGCGGAAGGTGATCGTTTAAATCAAAACAATAGATAAGAAAATCCAATTTACAAGAGTCATATCAGCAACCCGTTAATTGTAAAGTCCCTATGCAAACTGTTCCTCCAGCGAATGTAATCCTTCTCATCACAGTCAATAGGTTGTCCAGAAGCAACGCTCAAGTCCCCGTTATAGTTTCTTTGTTGGGTGCTAAAACTTGAAACCTAAAGTGTCAAAGAGAATCAGATCACCATTTACGAAAAGGAAAGGAAACAGAACAAAAATGACAAGCCTCCTGCAATAATCTTGAAATAAAGGGTTTTGTAATATCAAGCAAATGGAAATTTTTAAATGTCCTACGACAGACCTCCACAATGTTATCGCCGACATGCACATGGCAGATTGGAAACCTTTTCCCAACAATTCTGGATCGCGGGAAAGTCTTCATGACCTGCAAAATTGAGTCAAAACTCAAGCATAGCAATCATATTGATTATCTTATGTTCAGGCATCCATAAATAAAGTAAAAACTAGCATAATGGAATATCTTAAAGTATACAACAACAACAAACCCAGTGCCTCCAAGGGCTCCCGCATAAGCAGGGTCTGGGGGGGTAGATGTACGCAGCCTTCCCCCTTCAGGGGGCTATCCTAAAAAGAGGCTCTTTCCGAGGACCCCCACCCTTGAGAATCTAGTCCACAGCATAGAGCAAAAGGTCTGGCAACAGGAGAGCATCAAGCATGAATAGGGCAAAACACACGATGAGCAGAACAACAAACTCAAAGTAAACCACATCAGGCACAAATCAAGAGATAAGATAAAGGTGAGGGTAGAGGTAGAGGATAGAGATAGAAATAGAGAATAAAGATAAGGATAAGTACGCAAGTAGCAAGTATCAGCTCATGCTAACCAGTACATAGCCTACGCGTGCCAAGAGAATGTCAAGGCCTAGCACTAGAAGCTGGGCTACCCTACTCCAACCAGAGCATCTATTCCCCCTATGCTAGCCCTCCATTGGGCCCTGTCTAAGGCCATCTCCTCCCGAAGGTTTAGGTGGGTGAGGTCTTGTCGGATCGTCTCAAGCCATCTTCTTTGGCCTGCCTCTACCTCTTCTGCCTAGTTTAGTAAGGGGCACGTTGTCCGATCTCCTTCTAACGTGTCCAAACCACCTCAGACGTTGCTCCCTCAATTTATCTTCAATGGAGGCTACGCCCAATTTGCCTCTTATGATGTCATTTCTGATCCTATCCTTCCTTGTGTGTCCGTACATCCACCTCAGCATTCGCATCTCTGCCACTTTCATCTTCTGTGTGTGCTGTTGTTTCATCACCCTGCACTCCGCCCCATACATCATGGCTGGCCTCACAACCGTCTTATAGTATCTTCCCTTTAGCTTCAAGGGGAACTTTCTGTCACAAAGTACTGCGGAGGCCATCCTCCACTTATGCCATCCCGCTTTAATCCGGTTGTTGGCATCCTCGTCCACATCGCCGTTGTGCTATATCATGGACCCCAAATACCCGAATCTCTCCTTCGTCGATATGGCCTCACATCCAATCTTGACGTCTTCCCTGCTAGGCGTGGTAGAGGGATCGAACTTGAGTTCCATGTGCTCAATCTGGAATATCTTAAAGTATATTAATACAACATTCAATTTATTGCATTTATCTTCTGTGACGATTATGTATTTCCTACAACTAAACAATTCGAACATTATTATTCACCTCTGGTTCCTCCCCTCCCCCCCCCCCCCCCCAAAAAAAAAAATGCAAGAGGCAGTTCTCCATTAAACATGGTATCAGAGCCACACTCCTGAAAACTATAATTTTTCTTCCCTCCCTCATCCCCCAGACTCCTTTCCCTTAAAAACAGCACCCCTCATCCCCAAGCAAAACCCTAACTTGTGCCACCCTCTTCTTAGTCATCGTTCGCTAGCCACAGCCCGTCCTCTCTCACCCTGAACCACGTTCATCTCTCCCTCCCTTCGATTTTCGCCATTGCCAACTCTGGAAGCCCGTTTTAGAGGCTTGGTTCTCTCCACCAATCGTCTTTGGCCCTTTTCGTTCTTCGTCATCTGCCACCACCGCCCGCTGCCCCGCCCTGTCTTATACCCACCATACCCGCTTCATTTTATGTTTATTGACTTTCAAATTAAAAAATTAAAGCTTAAATTTAATTATTCAAATTATTTATCAACAATAACAACAAACTCAATGCTTCAAGGGTTCCTGCATAGCAAGGTCAGGGGGAGGAGGGGTATATACGCATCCCTACCCCTTTAGGGTACTGCTCTAGAGGGAAGATCCAAATTATTTATCAATGTTATAAAAAATATAATTGAATTTTTTAAAATAATATTAAATAATTAACATGGGCGAGTATAGATAATCATGTTATACTCATATTAGGGGGGTATGGGGAGGGTAATGAATACCTGTTGCATACCCACAGTTAATGGAGCAGGATATGGGTATGAATTTGTACCTGCCGGGGGCGGGCATGAGTATTCACTTCATACCCGTGGCGAATAATGAGGCGGATAGGAATATGGATTTGAGTGGCGAGTACGGGTATGGAGGAGGCACCCCCTGTACCCCCGTCCCATTGCCATCCCTATGTCAAACAGAAGAGTGATGGTTCAAGTTATGGGTCTCGATTATAACTAGACTTTCAACCTGGTAGTTAAACCGGCCACAAAACTCGCACCATTCTATCAATTGCGATCTTTCGCTTTTGGCCTATTCATCAACTTGACGTGAAAAACGCATTCCTCAGTGATAATCTTTCTGAGCAAGTTTACATGAAGTAGCCTCTTGATTTTGTCAGTTGTACTCATCCCTACTATGTTGTCGTCTACATCGTTGCTCTTTATGGCTGCAAGCAAGTTCCCATGCTTGGTTTCAGCGTCTCGCTAGTTTTTTGTCCTCTTATGGTTTCCTATGTAGCCAGGCTGATTCCTCTATGTTTGCGTATCGAGATGGGTAAGGATGGCAATGGAGCAGGTAAAACCCATTACCCGCGGGTACTCGCCCCAATGTATAAGTGAGACGGGTAGCAGGTATGGTTTGTGTGTATCTGCCCCGTACCCGCCACGGATATGGGGCGGGTACGGGTATAGTGTTGTACCCGCCCCGCCCCGCCTCGCCACGCATTGTACCCATCATATACCCGCTCCATTTTGTATCTAAATAACTTTTAAATTAAAAATAATACGTGCTTAAATTCAAATATCTAAATTATTTATTAATGTTATAACAAAATATAATTTAATTCTTAAAAATAGTATTAAAAAATTATAACATATGGGTATGGGTAATACCCATATTATAGCGGGTACGAGGCAGGTAATGGATACCTGCGGGTAGTGGGGCTGGTATGGCCACGGGCTTGTACCTGCCAGGGCAGGTATGGGTATCCACTTTATATCTGTGACGGATAATGGGACAGGTATGAATATGGATTTGAGTGGGGGTACAGGTATGAAGGAGGCATCCCCCGTACCCGCTCCGCCCCATTGCCATCCCTAGAGGTCCTCTATGGCTATTTTATAATTGCATGTCTATGATATTATTCTCATAGCGTCTGCCTACACTTTATTGTACTCTCTAATGGCCAAATTAAAGCAGGAATTTATGAACACTTACTTGGGACTGCTTCGTTATTTTCTTGGCATTACGGCAACCCCTGATTGCCATGGCAGATTTCTTTGACGGTGTAAGTACGCTTCTTAGGTACAGGCCTGCAATAGTTTGGAGAAATGCCAAGCCAATTTCTACTCCTGCTGACTACAAGACTTAGCTCTTGTCTATTACTGACAGTCATTCTGTTCAAGATCCATCCTTTTATCACAGTATTGTCGCAACTTTGCAGTATTTGACCTTCACACGACCTTATAGCACCTATGTTATTCAACAACTATATGTGTTTATGCATGATCCTTGCAAAGTCCACTTTAAAGCTGTTAAGTGCATTCTTTGATATCTCTATGGCACGTTGTCTCATGGCCTTCACATCATTCCCTCAGCCACTAACCTGCTCATTACTTATTTTGATGCTTATTGGGCCGGATGCCCAAGACGCATCAATCCACCTCCGGTTACTGTATCAGTTTGAGTTTTAATCTTCTTTCCTGGTCCAAGTGTTAGTGCCACCTATCTAGCTAGTACCCTGTTCAACATCAGCACGTCAAACAAGTCGAGATTGAAATTCATTTTGTTCGAGATCATGTTGCCCTTGGCGAGGTTCGAATTCTCCATGTGCCCTCTTCATCTCAAAATGCTTACATATTTACGACGGGCATACCCACCTTTTTAATTTCAAGAGTTTCGGAGCAATCTTCATGTTCGAGAACCTCCCACTGTGATTGAGGGAGGGTCTTAGTGTATATTAATATAATATCCAGTGTTTTGTGCTTGTTTCTATGATGTCTGTCATTATGTATTTCCTCTAACTGAATAATTGTAACATTATTTATTCACCATTATAAATACAAGGGTCTTCACCCCTCAAATCCAATAGGGGATTTCTCCAAATAATACATAGCATTTGCATATCAATGCAGTCGTGATTTAAAAGCACATGAACCATTACAAACATGACACTTTTTTTATTTGTTAAGTTCATAAATGATACTTTTAATCATGCATTATGTACTTACAGGCAAAACATAAAACCAAGGATCGGGAATAACCTGGTTTAATTCTGCGGAGGTCAATATATCAAAATCCTTGGGTACACGCTTTAGAATAAGATCTCGCACACATCCTCCAACAAGATAAACGTCATAGCCTGCAACATAAATAAATGACCATACTCAGCAATTGAAAAGTGAAGGGCAGCGGAAGAAATTGGTCACAAATTTCATCATTCAAGAAAAAGAATTTGCCCATTTTTCATGGGCAATTCAGGAAGAAGGATCAGAAAACTATGAAATTCTTATTACGTTACTGACACACAAATCGAATAGGAACCACCACAACAAGTTCACAAATTTAACTGTACATGCTTATAGCGCGCACACACACACAGGCACAGCAACCTCAAATCAAACAGAAAAATATACAAAGTAAAGAAGACTTGTGAAAAGCTGAACTGTATTCAAAAGGGAACTCGAAAAGGACCTTTTTTCTTCAAAACCTTGAGAACTACTTTGGTGGGACCCGCAACCATGGATGTCTTGATGCCGAGTGCTTTGGAGCTCAATTTCTTCCATTCGGGGGCAGGAGTAGGATTGCGGTTGCGGGTGTCTCTGGCGAGAAATTCGTCGTCGTCGATAGCTTCAACAGGCGCAGCATCACAACTCCAACGAATCCGGAAAGGGAAAGGAGAGAGATGTCGGTATACGAGAAGAGACGGAGAAGCAGAAACAGAAACCTTGTTGGGGTAGCAGTAAAGTAGAGATCGAACTGGGAAATGTCCAAAGATTGTATTTGCCATGGATTAGAATTAGGTGGTGCTCAATTTTCAAGATGTCATGAATTTTGCATATCTTCTTAAACCCTAGCACCACCACCACCACTCCATCTCTTTTTTTACAGTTTTTGGGGTTTAGATAGGAGGAGGATATTGTTGAAATTATTATATAGTATTTTATTTATATTTTCTCGTATTTAGTATTTTACGTATTTATTAGGGTAAACATCAATTAAATTTGCCCCATTACTTCCCCATGGTAACCGGCCCTTTTGACATCAAGAGGGAGAGGGGGAGTTTTGCTTCGTCTTTATTTTTTTATTTACTTTCATTGTTCATGTAATTAACTAGCTTAGGATTCCCTTTTGCAAGTAGGCTCTTCACTTGTCCTTAGGATTTGTATAAGTAGGAGGTAGTTTTGTTAATGAAAATCATCCAATTCAATTCTCTTAATATTGTTTAAGGTATTTTTCATTCTAGTTTTTCTTCATGGTATCAGAGCGGGTTTGAATCGGGATCATCAAAGTTTTTTTTCCTCTTCAACCGTGCACCCCAGCCATGCCTCCCCTTGTGAGTTTCTACTTATTTTCTTGTTTTTACTTGTGTTTTTCATGATTAATTCATAATGGCGGAAGAAAATACCAATCAAATCGTTGCACCGAGTGTTGAATCAAGGGGTGTTTTAGATGTGAACTCACCTTATTACTTACACCCTTCGGACCATCCAGGTCTCGTTTTTGTGCAAGACATTCTAACGGGTCCTAATTTTCCGGTCTGGAGGCGTTCTATTTTTAAAGTTTTTAAGGCTAAAAGAAAACTCGGGTTTCTTGATGGAACCATTGTCAAACCGGATGAGTCTTCACCGGATTTCGAAAACTGGAACGGTTGTGACTCCATGGTCTCTTTGTGGCTCACTAATTCTGTATCTAAGGAAATCAATGCTAGTATAGCGTATTTTGAAACCTCGCGCGACATTTGGTTAGATCTAAATGAGCGTTTCTCTCAAGGGAACACTCCTCGTATCTATGAAATCAAACCCGAAATTTCACTTTTAAAGCAAGAAAATAAGTCAATTTTTGACTATTTCACAAAATTAAGGGCTCTATGGGATGAGCTTTATACACTAGTAGCCATTCCTCCGCGTACGTGTGGATCGGGTCAGGCTTTTGCGGCCATACGGGACATGGAGAGGTTACTTGATTTTCTAATGGGTTTAGACCCATCTTTTTCTACTGCAAGATCTCAGTTGATGAATTCCAAACCTTTACCCTCGGTAGCTAGTGCCTATTCAACACTTTGTCGAGAAGAAAAACAACAAAGTGTTGCATCCGGTAGCGTTGTCATACCCGAGGATGCTGCCCTTGTTGCTAAAGGGACTAATATGAATTTTGGGGGTGGTTCGTCATCAGTAAACAGACCACAACCCAAACGCAATAATTGCCCAGTTTATTCTTATTGTAAGAAGCAGGGACATACACGAGACAGGTGCTTTGAGCTAATTGGGTACCCACCGGGATGGATGCAGCCACGTCGCAGTAACGGAAAGCCCGCTACGGCTGCAGCGCAGCAGGCTTCCAACCAACAAATCGGCAGCAGCACCGGTCGACCAGCAGGCTGGAGGCCGTGACGCAAGCCCGAATGCGGTTCTTTCAGCAACACAATATCAACAATTGTTGGGTCTACTCAACACAGGAAGTAGTGCCCCTTGCGTTAACTTGACATATCAGGGTTCGTTTGGTAATAATTGTTGGATTATTGATACGGGTGCGACGGACCATATGGTGTCATCCGATTTTCTTTTACTTGATAGAAGGGTTAATACCGAGATTCG
Organism: Simmondsia chinensis; assembly: GCA_018398585.1. NCBI lineage: Eukaryota > Viridiplantae > Streptophyta > Magnoliopsida > Caryophyllales > Simmondsiaceae > Simmondsia > Simmondsia chinensis. The sequence goes on along the minus strand of JAGTTD010000012.1, from coordinate 81,673 downwards.
TCCCGTTAAATTACCTAACGACACTTGTTTATCGGTCACACGCGTCAGGCGTGCTAAGGTCACGGACGACATCACACTTGAGAACGTATTACAAATTCCGGGTTTTCATTGCAATTTGCTATCAGTGAGCAAGTTAACTAGAGATATAAATTGTGCATTAACATTTTTCAAAACTTTTTGTGTAATACAGGACCTGCCATAGAGGAAGCTGATTGGAGCGGGTAAAGAACGAGATGGGCTATATTTGATGGAAGGCGGTGTTGTTCCGAAGTCTGCACAAGTTGTTGGGAGTGCTAATAAGGGTGTATTGTGGCATCGTCGGTTGGGTCATGTTCCGTTTAATAAATTGTCTAGTCTTTCCGGTTTGAACATTGGTGTTGTTTTGGATAATGTTTGTGACTCGTGTCATCGAGCTAAACAAACTCGGTTGCCTTTCCCTATTTCTGTTAGTAGATCTGTTGCTTGTTTTGATTTGCTTCATGTTGACATTTGGAGTCCATACCGAACATTGTCAATGACAGGAGCTCCTTTTTTCCTCACTATCGTTGAGGATTATAGTAGATGTACCTGGGTCTATTTGATGCGCGACAAGTCTCAGTCACACAATATGCTCATGAATTTTTGTGAAATGGTACAAACTCAGTACAATTCGCAAATTAAACAAGTTCGTAATGATAATGGTGCGGAGTTTCTTTTTGGACCGTTACTTGACTTTTATGCAGGAAGGGGCATACAAGTGCAAAATTCTTGCAATGATACACCTCAACTGAATGGGGTAGCAGAGAGAAAGCATCGGCATCTTCTCGAAGTGGCTCGAGCCCTTAGATTTGAAGCAGGTCTTCCCATTCAGTTTTGGGGAGAATGCATGTTGACAGCGGCCTATCTCATCAATCTCATGCCCACTCCCCGTCGACAAAACAAGAGCCTGTGTGAAGCACTACTTGGTAAAATTCCCTCATATACACATTTATGTGTTTTTGGTTCCTTATGTTATGTTCATAATAAGGATCGTAGCAAAGATAAGTTCGGAAGTCGAGCGATTCATGGTGTTTTTGTTGGTTATCCTCATGGCAAAAAGGGGTACAAAGTGTATGACTTAGACAATAAAAGGATTGTGATTTCACGTGATGTAATTTTTCACGAAAATGTCTTCCCATATGTTGAAGAGACGAAGGACAAAAGCTCACATGACGATGTTTTTGATTTCATACGTTATGTTGACGAGGGGAGTACGATACACAGACGGGGGATGGAGCCCGTACGGGGCCCAACAGCACCGTCAGTGACCGAACAGTGCTCGGTCAGCCCACAAAATATCGAGATTATGTGATTAATGTTCCGCCTTCAATAGCCCATCCTCATGATAACCCTTCATCGGCTAACTCAGGTACGGTTTATCCTATATCAAATTATGTTTGTAATGCACAATTTACTGACTCACACTCTAATTTGCTACAAGCCATCACATCATGTGATGAGCCAAAGAACTTTGCACAAGCGGTCGAGTCACCTTATTGGAGAGAAGCAATGGAAAAGGAGATTTCGGCATTAGAACAAAACAAGACTTGGACATTAGAGGAATTGCCCCCGGGAAAGCAAGCAATAGACTCGAAATGGGTCTATAAAATCAAATACAAATCTGACGGAAGCATTGAGAGGTATAAGGCAAGGCTAGTTGCCAATGGTTATACCCAGGCAGAGGGCATAGATTATCATGATACTTTTGCTCCCGTTGCTAAATTAGTTACCGTTCATTGTGTACTTGCAATTGCGGCAGCAAGGAATTGGATAATGCACCAATTAGATGTGAATAATGCCTTCCTTCATGGTGACCTTGATGAGGAGGTCTACATGAAATTACCGCAAGGTTTTGAAAGACAACATGCCGGTAAAGTTTGTTGTTTACAAAAATCGCTATATGGTTTAAAACAAGCCTCACGTAATTGGAATCAGAAATTCACTAACTCACTTATTGAAATGGGTTTTGTCCAATCTAAGTCCGATTATTCGCTTTTCACTTATACCAAGGGGACCGTATACACCGCTATCCTAGTGTATGTTGACGATGTAGTAATTACCGGGAACAGTCTGAGTCATATTGAAGAAGTAAAGTCAAACCTTAATGTTAAATTTGGCATTAAGAATTTAGGTTTTGTCAAGTATTTCCTTGGGATAGAAGTGGCACGCTCTCCAAAGGGGTTAATTTTGAGTCAACGAAAGTATGCACTCAACATCTTGAGTGAAACCGGGCTAATAGGTGGAAAACCGGTTAGTACACCAATTGTTCAAAATCACCATTTGAGTGATGAAGAGGGGGAGTTAGTTAAGGATCCAGGTCAATACAGAAGACTCGTAGGTAGACTTCTTTATCTCACCATTACTCGTCCTGACATTTGTTATGCCGTTAGCATACTTAGTCAGTTTATGCATAATCCCCAAGTTCCGCATCTCGAAGCCGCCTTCCGAGTACTTCGATATATCAAGGGGACACCGGGTCAAGGAATTTTCCTTCCACATAACTCTGATTTTAACATTCGTGCGTATTGTGATGCTGATTGGGCAGGTTGTCCTACTAGCAGACGATCTACTACAGGGTTCGTTGTATTCTTGGGAGGAGCTCCCATATCATGGCGTTCTAAAACAATCAGTTGTTTCCCATTCTTCCACCGAAGCAGAATACCGTGCAATGGCCACTGTTACAAGCGAACTAGTTTGGTTGAGACGTTTACTTGTCGATCTTGCAGTTGATGTTAGAGAGCCCGCTATTTTATTCTGTGACAACCAAGTGGCACTTCACATAGCCTCGAATCCAGTTTTCCACGAAAGGACCAAACATATAGAGATCGACTGTCATTTTGTTCGAGAAAAGCTGATGACCAAAGAGATCTCGACATCTTTCGTGCGCTCATCAGGACAAGTGGCCGATATCTCACTAAAGGGCTTTCTTCTCCATCCTTTTCTTCTCTCCTTTACAAGTTGGGCATTGTAAATTTACATGCTCCAACTTGAGGGGGAGTGTTGAAATTATTGCATAGTATTTTACTTGTATTTTCTTATATTTAGTATTGTATTTAGTATTCTACGTATTTATTAGGGTAGACATCAATTAAATTTGCCCCATTACTTCCCCATGGTAACCGGCCCTTTTGACATCAAGAGGGAGAGGGAGAGTTTTGCTTTGTCTTTATTTCTTTATTTACTTTCATTGTTCATGTAATTAACTAGTTTAGGATTTCCTTTTGCAAGTAGGCTCTTCACTTGTCCTTAGGATTTGTATAAGTAGGAGGTTGTTTTGTTAATGAAAATCATCCAATTCAATTCTCTCAATATTGTTCAAGGTATTTTTCATCCTAGTTTTTCTTCAAATATGATATTTTTCTCTCTTTCCCTTTTTTCATTTTCTTTGGTATGTAATGAAGCCATTTGCAATTTACTTTTTCCCCATATTTATAAATTTATTTAAAATTAATTATTTTTAGAATAATAAAAAAAAAATTAAATGACATTAAAGGAGTCTCTTTACAAGACCTTTGCCCAGTATATTAGCAAAAACCGAGTAGCCTAAATCCGACTTAGACACCTGCAATCACTGAATCACCAAAAAAAAAAGTCATATCACCAAATTTCTCATGGACCATTAATCACAATCCCGTTATCTGCTTTTCAACTGCATGAGCTGTACCCTAAGGCAATTGCTATTATAATGCCATCTATAGTCTTTATTACCTTGGCAATCACGATTACAGCATTCCCAAGTCCTCCAATCCCTCCAACAATCAAACAACCAGCCTTATCTCTAATAATGTACACTACCGCATCCAACCTCTCCTTCTTCGATTTAACACGGTAAATGAAAATTCCCATAATGGATTTACAAGTTGCCTCTAGCGAAACCTAAGCAAGAGCCTCCTGGTCCCAATCTATATTCTTAATAAATTTTATTACTTTAACAAAGTTATTAGGTATTACCTTTGTATTAGTCACATCAACAGCTAGATAATACGTCTTTACCCAATTGTCATAATGGAAAGCAACCTATTAACCATTCCCAATAATCCACCTTAAGCCTTTTCGAAGAAGATCGCACAATTGTAATATCCCTTTACAAGAGGTTTTTTGGACACGCTCAAAATTATTAGAAATAATGCATTGAAAACCCTATTATTATGTAATCCATTGTGATATAAGTCATACATGCTTGTGATTATTTTTCAAGATGTATCATGAGATAGATTAGTCTTATGTTACATATTTTGATGCAGCCCGCCAATGGTTAGCGTCAACTTCTAAAAGCATGGCGCTAGCAGAGGGCCTAGATAGCTTGGCAAGACCCGGGGCTTGATGTGGGGCGAGGATTATGGTAACGACTATAGGCATAACGCAGGCCAAGATCAGGCAGACTACAAGAATCAAGGATCCGATCACGATTTGATTTGATTTCGAATTTAAATTTGAAGTTACTTTCCTTTTTTTCAGATATTTTCATTTCCTGATTTTTATGAGCTACTTTCTCTATATAAAGGGAAAGATGTTAGCATTTTGGAGTTAGCCATATATATATATATATATATATATATATATATATATATATATATATATATATATATATATTTAGAATTCTTTTTATCTCATTTCTTGGCTTGTGAGAAACCGGGTTATCTATCCTCTCTGTAATTTTGTTATCAAATTAATAAAATTCAAATGGAAGGCCGTTGAACCTTTCTGTACCCCTATTTCTCATTTCACACGCTGCATCATATTTATATTTGATTTAAGTGGACAATGAGATTGAACCACATATAGGATTATATGAAAATGAGTGATATGTTATCAAAAAATGAGTTCGTAGTCAAACATAAGTTCGAACTACTTATCTGACAGAATAGTCATATAGTATAAGTGATAACATGTCGGTGTACAATGAGATTGAAATACTGAATTGGATAACATGAATTGTTTACTTCTCAACAATTATCAGGAATAAATAATTCATGATATGTTGTTAAGCAATGGCTTTAAATCCTCAAAAAGTGTTGAACTCATATATGCGTGGCCAATATCTTTTGTACTTTGGTGGTGGTATAAAATATGATGAAAATAGAATCTATAGTCTTTTCGTAAGATAAAGATAACCGCAGCCCCTAGACTATCATGCATATAACATGTTTCTCCCGCTACCCAGTGTGTTGGGAGTCTCACGATCATAGGAAGATTGAAGCTATTGTTACGGATATTTTAATTTTGTCCACATCTTTTGAGTCCTTTTGTTGTGTTTGGATTTTTAGGAATCGAAACAAAGCTGCTAATTTTATTTTTAAGTGCCATACTAATGGTCAATGTAATCATTTATGGTGGGAGTTCTCCGCGCACGATTTTGTATAAACTGATCTCTAACCTGAATGATTAATGCTCTCTCGCTGCCTTCAAACTTTTGACTAAAAAAAAAGGAGTTCTCTTTCTCTCTCTCTCCTTCCTTTATCTTCGCGGGTTCAGCGGAGTTGTGCTGCGGTTGTCGTCAAAGACCCCGACACTCCTACTCAAGGTACTCCAAAACTTTCAAGTTTGGATTTATTCTATTACTATCATTATTAGTTGTCTTAATTGTTATTTCTTCATGTTGGGATTCTCGAAAACAGCCTCTTTTCAGGTTGACATCCTGAAAGGGGAGCACTGCGTACATCTACCCCGAGACTCCGCCTATGCGGGAGCCCTTGAGGCATGGGATTGTTGTTGTTGTTGTTGTTAATTGTTATTTCTTCAGTCTGTGTTGGTTCTGTTTGAGGTAAAATTGGGAGTAAAGTATGACAGCTTTGGCTGAGAATTGAATGAATGAATATTCGTTCTGAAGTGGTGGAAGGTTAAAGTAGAGCGCACCGAAAAGGAAGAAACTGAGCATGAAAGCTCTCTGCATGAAGACCTCTGTCATGAATTGAGGGATAATTTATGTAATATCCAAATTATTAGAAATTTAGGTTCAGGGCTGGATGATGCTTGAGTTTTTGGGTCTAACTTGATTTTTAGGATTAGGGTTATAGATGTTTTTGAGTTTACGTCTGATTTAGGTTTTAGGGTTAGGGTTGATATATACCCTACTTAATCCTTTATTGAAAATCTTGACAATTGTTCATAAAAATTCTGAATTTCTCTCTTAAATCTCTCTCTTCCACAATTTCTTATCAATTTCTTTCCTTTTGATTTATTCTCGCGCTCCCTCAAATTCTCTCCTTTGGTTCATTTTTGGATTATATGTTGTCCAAAATTGATTATTTTTGTTCGATTAATTCCACTGGATTGAATCAAACCTTAAATTTGGGTCTTGACAAGTTGGTATCAGAGCAAAAGTTGCATTTCGTGATCTTCGCAGGCCAAGAACCTGCAAAATATGGGTCCAAGAAGACACCCCATGGCTGATGGTGCTGCTGCTAAATGATTAAGGAAAAAATGAATATCCTCATTGCAAAATAGAGGCCGCGAAACAGAAAATGGATGACTACTATTAAGAAAACAAACAAATATTGGCGAAGTTATTGGTGAAACAAAATGATGTTGCTGAATCTATGTTAGTTGAACAACGTGAAACCTGAATTGAGTTAATGCTTGAAAGGATGGATGTTGATCTTTTGACTAAATAATCCATGTTATGAAATAGATGAATGAAGTACATGTAACGAGATTGGAGGAAGGTACCCAAGAAAGCATAGATTCAATAATCGATAGATTTCCCAAACAATTAGAAACTTAGCAAGAGAAAACCAGGCCATGCTATAGTTCACAATCGGGAAGTGTTTCAATCCCTAATTTTATTCAAATTGTTCGCACAAAGGCTACTATACAAGATGTTCGAGAGCAATCAAAGTTCAGGAAGGCTGATGTAGGGATAACAAATAGCCTTGACCATAAAAATGTTAAGATTGATCTAGGAAATGTTTGAACTGAAACTCACATCGTGCGAGATTATATTAGTATTAGGACTAGGACATATTTGAACCTAAACTCACATCGTCTCGGCTAATTACTAAGGAACCAACTATCCGAACTCCCAACTGTTTAAGCTATTAGGTGAAGATACTTGAATTGTTTTATTCTCTGAAAGTGATCAAGCAACATTGGATTGTAGCCTGCTTTTTGTATTAGGTCCCCTGTATCATCATGTAAATTAACACTAAAGAATTCCCTTTTCTGTTCTCTCTCTTTTCTTTTTTTTTTTTCTTTTTTTTTTTTTTGGATTTAGCAGGCATCCCTTTGGGATTGTGTTCAAGAGTGAGCACGATCTTTGAATGTGTAAGGAAAGGAAGGGGGAAGGGGGAAGGGAGAAGGGATATGCTTCTAAACAAGGAAGTAAGATTGACTATGATATGCTGGCTATAGGCAGCCTTGATGAGGTAAAGCGCATTTTTGATGGCTAGTTTTTGATACCATTTATCCTCGTAGTTTACCTGAAAATTAGATCACCAGATAAGAATTTCCTATTTCGTGTGGTAATTCAGCTGAAAATTATAATATAATCTTGGTTGTGGTCTCTTTTGGGTTTTCCCATTTTGGGTGTATAATTAGATTCTTAGCTATTTCTTGTTTTCTAGTCAGAAATCAGGTGGGTGAAACTGAAATAAGATGCAGAAACAATTTTAAGATCAAGATTCAAAATAAACATTCAGCTTGTTCATAGGATGGTGCAGTACATTCTGCTATAATCCATACAAGAATTTAGTTATAAAGTGCAGGCAAATTGTGTCTCAATAACCATGTTGCCATGTATTTGTATGCATGTTGAGTTGGATGGATCCCGTCCCAACTAACTCGCTTGCTAGGGTCAGGGCAAACTGGAACTCCTGGGCTCCCACACCTCCAAGTTGGATCATAATTGTAAGGGTTGTCACCCATTCCACAACATGTCTTTTGTAGCCCATCTTTGTCAAATCCTGCATTCCAAAATTTCAATTACTTATACCCTAACTGATAATTTTTTTTTTTTTTTTTTTAATAATTAACTGCATTAGAAAACTTAAGATCTTAGAATGTGATAATTGGGAATAATATACAACCTTGTATGGCAGCATGGCCAAAGAGCGACCTCAAAGCATAGTAGTAGTCTGCATACACAAGCACAACCCTAGGATACTCTTGTTGCAGCTCCCGGAGTGCTTCTTGTAGTTTAGCATTGTGGAACTTGGAAAAGTTATTTAAACCTTTGAGACAATTGAACTCGTCATACTCGGATGAGTCATTGGCTTTAAATGCAGCTAGATAAATTGGTACGCAGCCAATAGGGAAGTTCCCTGGCACCACCACGCGTGTAGCTCCAAGTTTAATCACTACCTACAATTTGGTATTAATATTAACTGAATCCCTTCATTCCATTATTGAAGAAAGTTAAAAAGACCAAAAGACGGGATGGAGGAAGCCTCACTTTGACAGCGTTTATAATAGTTTGAACAACCTCAGGTACCAGCTGATAGATCTCTTGTATTGCTTTGCGTTGAGCGAAAGCGTAGTTGTAGTCGTTGCCTCCAATTTCTCCCATTAGCACAATTGCATTTCGAAGCTTTTGCGTGCATTCTGTGGATACAGTTCAAATTTGTTGAGAACTTAGTCACTTGAATGCTTTGCTTGGAAAGCTAATGTCTAAGAGAAAGTTGTGATTGGAATACCTCTTGGATTAGAGCAAATTGAGGCAAGGTGAGATCTGAACCAACCCAGTTGTAAAGACAGGGAACTCTTGGTGAGTGACATTGTGATATTTTTGGCTGCTAATACGGAGGCATCCATAGCTGTAGCCCCAGCTACAGCGAAATTCACTCCGTGTGTGAAGTTGCTTTCTTTAGCAAGATACGGGTTGAGCAATGGTAGATGGAAGAACATCGCTATAATCCCAAGCCCACCGGGGAAAAAAATAACAATTAGCACCTCAAACAATGTTACGTAATCTGTGTTTTTTTTGAGCTTTTATATTCCAAAAATGCTCGGCTAAATTAGAGAGGAGTTAGAAGAGCACGTGGCATACCAAAGTAGTCGACCATGAGAAGGCCATCGGAGCAGCGGCCGGTGGGGTGTTGGTGAAAGTTCTGGCCATAAGGAAGCCTAGCAAACGAAGTGCTAGCCCCTAACGGACTCTCTAGAATCAAGTTCCCTGTGTCTGAGAGTGAGTCTCCAAACTGGTAAATGGCATCAAACCTCCTCTGGCTGACCTCCAAGCCCCTAGTAAGCGCAATGCTGTTGACACAGATAAACAATAGCAGCCAATGCAGCCTCATCCTTGTGCACTGTTTTTTACTGGGGGGAACTGGAGTTAAAATTTTTGAGGCACAATGAGGTGAAGAAAGAGGGGGGCGCAGGGGGGATTTTATATTGTGGCGGAGAATGATTAGATTCAGAATTTGTAACTGGAACTTTCTGTGTTTTTGACTGCTTTTTGGGATTTACACCTGCTATCACTGACTATTTGTTTCCTTTTCTGAAAAGGCCATACTTTATTGGATTAAAATATTTACACATTTTGCATGTATATATGTATTATAATTAATTACTTGACCTTTTGATTTTCGTAAAATGGGGAAGGGGATTTCAGTCTAGATCTTTCTGGCGGGATTTTTAAACATTATTTTGAGGTTTTTTTTTTTTTTAGGGGGGGGGGGGGGGGGGGGGGGGGCGAACTAGGACTACATGCTATGTAATTGATTTTTATAGTGCATTTTACATATAAATTGTGCTTAAAAAATCACATAAATTATGATATAGATTGTATGATACAATACACAACTATTATTTCCATATACTTAGTATTTTATTAGAGAGTATATGTAAATATCTACTAAAAAGTATGTGATATAGGATTTATAATTATATTTACAAGATACCATAAATATTATAGATCATTTTTTTTTTTTAAAAGACCCGCACTACCTAAAAGTTGCTTTAATGATTAATTTTATTCCTTAAAAAAAATATAAATCATATAAATGTCTAAAGTCTAACTAACAAACCCTGTCCTTTCAACCAGTTTCTTTCCGTGAACTGAATATGAAATTAAAGTTACTAAAATATGTGTATTATTTGTGTATTAAACGTGCAGCCGCTTTTTCCTATTGTCAATAGTACAGTAAAAGTGTGTTCTTGTTATATTAGTCAGGTAATATACTTCTTTAAACATGTATTCGTATTTTTTCCATTTAAAAAACATTTGATCAATCAAAAATAATCATACTTAGATATAAAACTAAGTATCTGTAATTTATATTTTGTCAAATTTATTGCTTTAATAGTTTAACTTCCAGACTATTTACTTATAACCTATTGTTTGCTATATGCAGTGTTTCTTGCTAGTGCCTACAATCAAACAAAAGTTAGATTGAAAGAATTATATTTGTGTCCATTCTGTTTAAGCAAAATTTTCAAGGCACAAATATATTTATATATATTCTTTTTTATAAGTTAACCGATTTTTTTATATATAAACTGAATAATACACGTACGTAATAATTTTCATTCAATTCATTGTCCGTATTTAACTATGTATGAAATATATGGGACTGGTGTTCTTATGAGTTTTGACCATTAGGTCCATTCTCGTTTTTCTGTAATTCACACAATGTAGCATACGTAGAATATAGTCTCATTAAAAAAAAGGTCAACTAATACTCCTTAAATGAGATAATAAGTGTGGTCAATTGTAGCAGTTGGATTCTTTTGGGGGGTTTTTCTTATAAGTAACTGAATATAATGCTTGATCAATTCAAACTTAATTTTTAAAAATGCTAGTATTAGGAAGCACTCCAATGTGCGTTTGCGGGCCCAAACTCTGGCATGATTTTAAGCAACATTTATATTCTGACATTATTAGCTTTTACTGGGGGCTGTGTTCCCTTGCACTTGACGACATTCTGAATCTGAACGGACTTTAATTCCTTCATGGCTCCTACATGTTAAACAATTCTACCCCATTATTGGACAAATTGCATGCATGTGTACTGCTTAACCATTTTCATGATATAAGGAATTTCTCGTATTAGCATTGTAGTGCTGTATTAGCTAGGTTGCCCCGGCCCCATCATCTGCCGCTGTGTTATTGCAGTTTTGGGGATACCAACTATGTAGTACCTGCTCCATTTTCTCTTTTACATATTTTGGCATATTGCTCTCAAATTATTTTATAGTTTCTTTGGCGTTTTTGTCAAGTCATGTATGTGGATATATGATTATTGCCCCCCACTAAAGGAGTTCACGTTAAAGTAGGGACTTTTTTATGGATATCTGTCTTCTACGACACTGAAAGGGAATATAAACATTGACTTGTGTTGCTTTAATTTTAAGAGAATGTATTTAGTAAAAAGAAACAGCTAGACCAATCAGGATCGAAGAACATGTAGCAAATTAAGAACAATATCATGAAGCAGAAGATCATAAATGAGGATCAGATCAAGTTGGCAAAATTGTGGAGTGGTCTTGAAGGTTAACATTGCACCGTCCATCCACAAGCTTGTTTGCAGAAATGGCGTGCTCAAAGATATCAGGCGCGCCCCAGAAATTGTACTGCTTGTTTGCAGAAATGGAAGGATTATTTTTCTTGTTTCTCCTTTAGTGGCATAACAACTGCTGATGTTCGTAGAGCAAGGCATGCATGTAGGTCTCACTATACTGTTCCGATTTGAGAATTTTTCATATAAATTTTTGTGTTACTATTTTTCTTTCACTCAGATCTGCTATGATTCATTTTCTTTAATGTTAAATACAATGCCTTTATAAAGTTATGGTAAATTTGTGAATACGTTTGGAAATTGGAAGGATGATATTTTAGTGTGTTGATGATTTATTTTATTAGTATTTTAAACTTGGTGCTCACGCTTGCATCTTTTGCGTCTTGACGAGACATCTCTTGAAAGCATCGGAGTATTATTTGACTTCTTTAGCGGTTAAATTGTACATGACTAAATAAAGTGAAGGCCAAGCAATCCAATAAAGGTGCTATAAGCGTCATAATTACTATCCTCGCCGTGACAGGCGCTTACTGTAACTTGTTTTATTTGACTGGCTTTATTGTAATATGTTCAGGCTTGCTTTGATACAATAGAAAATATGTTACTTCATGTTCAAAAAAAAAAAAGAAAATATGTTACTTATGAAAAAAATTTTATAAAATATTTATAATTAAAAATATTTGTTTCTTAAAATTTATCTTTCTAGTTAAAAAAATGAGTTTATTTTATAAATTACATGAGGTTCACATCTCTGTCTTAACAGGAGTCTCTTTGAGGCACTGAGTTATTATTGTTGTATGAGGTCTATATATACTCAGTTAAGTTAAGGTTAAAATGAAATATGTGATGTGAGATTACGATGAAAAATGTTTTCTACTTCGTAAACAAATATTTTCCCTTTTCATTAAGAGCAAATTGACTTCCCTTCAGTGTAGGAAAATATTTTTCGTATTTGTATTGGTTGCTTTGAAGTAATATTAAAAAAAAAAAAAAAAAAAAAAACCTGAAACAGATTAAATTATCTGTCCAAACAAATGTAGCCTTAATATATGTGGAGTTTCCCTTTGCAATTGAAGATGATATTGCCTCGGCTTCCCTAATTTTGTTTATATATGACCCGCGCTTTCTATTCCGATTGTTGGACAAATGAGCAAGTTGCATGGCATACATCCCCAGGCAGTGAAAACAATAATTTGATAAATTCCAAATAGAAGTTAGTCATTGGAAGATTGGTTGTTTGTGGCAAATGCCATGAATCCTGGCCACTCATCTCCACACCATGATGACTCATTTCCCGCCAGAGCTAATGCCACATACGACGTCGTTTTATACTAGCCTACAGCCAAATATTAACAACATCAACATGCTGCCACATAAAATACACAAGTAACGTGAGGATAAAGTCTCTCTCTCTTTCTCCTTCCTTTTCTTTCCCTTTCTTTGCAAGTCTGTTTGGTACTTCAGGAGATAAGCTCTAATTTTACGATGGCTATTGTTTCTACTGCTTCTGCTAGCTTCAGTCGCTCTCTTATGCTACCCCCTAAAACTAGTCAGGTAAATCTGAGTTGATACTATATGTCTCATGTTAACAATGGTTAGTTAATTAAGGCTCTTTCAATGTTATATGTTGTTGATAGTTATGAGTAGACTGTCTGTTTTTATAACCGATGGTACTAATATAAATTTGTAGTAGTTCAGACTAGTATTTAAAATGAGGAATAATTGTTTCTCTGGCATGATGGCACCTCTTCATCTTCCAAAAGCTATTACACATGCACATGCTATGATTGGTGTGTCAAGCCCAAAAAGTGAGGAGAAAGTGCGAAAAATTAGAGAAATTTTTTTGCAAAAAGTGTAAAAGGCTATTATGCATCGTTGTAGTGAAATTTGTGCGCTCCCCTCCATAGACATATCTATGGCTGGACCACGTGAAGTCCGAAGCTTGTTTTACTCACCAACTCCCTTTTGTATATGTCTGGGAACCAGATTTAGCATTCCGACATGCATGGAGGGTCATAATTCCATATGCTCCTTAAAGTTGAAGTTTGGATTCTTAGCCTACATCGCTGTCCACTAAATTATTGCTTGCACACTTGCACAAATTCTTGCCCTAAAGATTTTGCTAGCTATGTAAGAATGATACAGAAATGCTTAGAGTGGAAACTTTGGTATCTATTCTATCTAGTAAGACTAGAGCCAGCTAGTCACACTGTAAGCTTTAGCTTTCCACGTAATATTGAGAATCTGTGCGATAGGAAGTTCCCGTTAAAGTTCAAGGGTAAATATTAGAAGATGGTAGTAAGGCCGGCTATGTCCTATGGGGCAGAGTGTTGGCCAATTAAGTGCCATCACACGCAGAAGTTGAAAGTGGCGGAAATAAGGATGTTAAGATGGATGTGTGGATACACAAGGAAAGACAGGATCAGAAATGACGTTATAAGAAGCAAATTAGGCGTTGCACCGATAGAGGATAAGTTGAGGGAGCAATGTTTACGGTGGTTTGGGCATGTTAGGAGGAGACCCACTTATGTCCCCTTCAGGAGATGCGAACAACTCCATATTGTAAATGGGAAAAGAGAGAGAGGCCGGCCAAAAAAGAGTTGGATGGAGACGATTCGATAGGATCTTGCCTATCTTCACCTAAACGAAGAGATGGCCCTAAATAGAACTCAGTGGAGGATTAGTACTGGTGCACCCGATTTAGCGATGTAGGAGCACCCAGCACCCGTAGAACAATTTGCCTGGTGCATATAGGCAGTGATGGCATTGTTGGGTGGCTCAGTGCTCCAAAAGGGCATGGGAAGAGAGGAAGAGGCCAGCCAAAAATGAGTTGATTGAAGAACTCAACACTGTCCCGGTAAGGGGTTGTGAACAACCCCATATTATAGACGGGAAGAGAGGGAGAGGCCGGCCAAATACAAATAAAAATAGAAATTAGTTAGTGACATTTTGACGGACTTTGCCAATCACAATCTAAATAAAGAGATGGCCCTAGGTTAGAGCTCGGGGCAAGTTTAGGATAGAGTAACAGATTTAGCGATGTAGGAGCTTTGTGCACCTGTAGCTACTTGTACGCCTGTGGGATACGAGCAGTGCTCCAAGGATCCGTCATTTGGGGGTGCAGGGCTACACGCTGCCGTTACTCTCTGTATTTTCTGCACTCTTCGTACCTCTCTCTCTCTCTCTCTCTCTCTCGTTCTATACCTCTCTCTCTCTACTTCTCCCTCTCTCTAACTCTCTAGACACTCTACTTTTCTATATGTTTGCGCTATGTCACATGTAGGAGCTCCCCCCTACATGTTTGTTTGCTTCTACCTTTTGCTCTGACTGCTATAATCCTAGGCTCTCATGCATGCATACATAATTACATGATTACATGCTTATCTGATTATTTCATTTCATTATATGCCCACACGCTTATATGCATACATGCCTGGCTTGATTTTGATGCTTTACGTGCTCTTCTTTGTTTCAGGCTCTCCATAAATATCTACTATCAAGCTGGGGGTTCTTAGAAACAGTCTCTCATCAGGGGCCCATCCTGATTGGGTAAGGCTGCGTACATCCTTTCCCTCCCAGACCTTGCGCAAACGGGAGCCATTGAGGCACTGGAACTGCTGTTGTTGTTGTTGACGGGTGGAATTTAGTTTGAACTAAAACGCATAGCGATTATGATTTTCCCTTTTTCATAAGCTGATTGAAGACTGTTAGAATACTTCATCCTTGATTCTGTAAACGAATGTCAGTAAATATTATGCAGGTGAATAGGAAATTTTCAAATGTATTTAGCCTGGGTTGGGCGGCAAAGACGAATTTTACACCTTTGAAGACCACCCGGTTCCAAATAAACTGTGTTGTATGTATATTTGGCTTCCCCTCTCCTGTTATTATTGCACCTTTTCACCAGAAACAAAATAGGGAAAACAAGAAATATGCATACATGAAGTAATAAGTGATATATGAATACAATTGGACAGGCAAAGCCGGAGACAATCCAGAAAGTATGCGACATAGTAAGAAATCAACTGGCTTTGCCTCTAGAAACAGAGCTTACTGGTCACTCCAAGTTCTCAGCACTTGGCGCTGATTCTTTAGACACGCTACTTGTCATTTATTTTAACTGTCATGGTGTGGCGGCACGTATCAGTTCATCGCAGAAAGGCTCAATGTACGGGTTAAATAATGAATTCCAAGAGTAGCGTCGGATAGAAAAGAGCTCAAGTCTAGTGGGATACTCTCATCTAATGCGTATCAATTGGGATAGAATCTTGCGTGGGATTACACCTGAGATTGTAAAGCATAATCTCATTACTTATTTTCAAGATTGTGAGATGTGCGGAAAGCTAGACTCATAATGGTAAATGTGACTGGTAATGCGCAGGTGGAGATAGTAATGGGGCTGGAAGAAGAGTTCGACATAAGCATGGAAGAGGAGAGCTCGCAGAACATAACTACTATCCAAGAAGCAGCTGACATCATTGACAAACTCCTTGCTAATAAAGCCCAATCTTAATTTTAATTATGATTCCATTCGTTGTTGTCATTTCTATGGTTGAAGCAAGATGATGATTTGATTCTGCCCTGCATGCTGCAGGGTGAATTTAGTTTACAATTTTTCTCACTTTCGGCTACATGAAGGATATTCATGCTTCTATTATGCATACTCCTACTAGTCCTAGTAATATTGCAGGAAATTTAAAAAAGAAACATGGTTTTCCATTTGAAGTTTATGTTTCAGTTATTGGATACTGGAGAAGTACATGTTAGGAGCAATGAATTACTAATAAGACAGCCGGGAGCTCCAACCAACAATCTTGCTGGAAGCAACACCCAGAAAAAGACGATAAAAATTATAAAAAGACCTCAAAAAGGGACACTGCAAGGCTCAATTTTGACTCAAACCCAATAAGATTTATCATTTTATGGTAAATAAAAGTTGCACAGTTAAAATGACAATCAATTGCCGTCCATAAAAGAACCAGTCAATCTTAATGCCCTGCAAGCTCCAACCTAGTTGATTCCAGCAGTCTCAAACCAGCCTTTCAGCACAGGTATCCCTTCTTCAATATCGCAAACTGAGAAAAAAGCATTGCTTCAACCCTTCTTTTGCTACTCGTCATAGCGAGCTCTGCCCCTTGCTCATCAATTTGATTTGCCACTGTATCCATAATGCTCCAGTTCCAAAATTCAATCTTTTAGCAGTTGCATTAGGTGTTGAACGATGATTCACGCATCAACAATCAAACACAAAAATATTATGTTGCTGGAAAAAGAATTTCAGGATTACCAGGAGAAAACACATTTCACCCGTTGAATTACATAGCAATGACAGGAAATCGTTTGGGGGAAGACGGGGCCAGCGTTAAACATTGAATTACATAGTAAGAAGGTGGGCACGCATGCTGCCAGGCAAACCGAATAGAATGTTAAGCTTTCCATATGCACACTAAAACAGCAGAATATGACCCAAATCAGGGAACAAAACCAATGTCCTTGAAGTATTCATGCTGCAGAGCACTTCTAGCTGTAATCCTTCTGCTGGGGTCCAAGCAAAGCATCTTCTGCAACACGAGAATAAGCAAGAAGAATCATCAGACAGTGAAGGCAATACCTAGCAGACAGCGATGGCTTGCATATGTTCAAGGCTAATTTCCAAGTAATCAATGGTAAAATATCTTAACAGCAACAGAGATCATCTGCCAAGACCCTGATCACCCTTCAAAGGAAAGAAATAAAGAAATGTACAGGGAGAGCAGGGACACAGGAGGATCAAGCCAAGAGAAAGGAAAACGAGGGTAACTAATGCCAAAGCTCGCAGAAACCCCCACTTTCTAGTAACAAATTTTTTTTTTTTCCCATGAGAACAGGAAATATCCAATCCTCAAACCCCCTCCAACTCCAACAACAACAACAACAAGCCTAGTGCCTCAAAAGCTCCTGCCAAGCTAGGGTTTGGGAGGGTGAAGAGTAAGCAGCCTAATCCCTATAGGGTGCTACCCTAAAAAGCAAGAACGAAATAATAATTGTAGAATCAAGTAAAAGTCGAGGTCAGGTCAAATAAAGTAATACCAGACAGAGATGCAAACATGCAATCAACAATAAGCAACAGCAATAGCAAACATGCAAGCCTAGAGGCGCCGTAAACTGGCATCATTGTGCTACCTTCCCCTAAGAACTATGTTGGCCACACATATTTTCGATGGGCTCTAGTTAAGGTCATCTCCCCATTAAGGTTTAGGTAGATAAGGGCATATGTCTAATCATTTCCTTCGAACTCTTCTTTGGCCTGCCTCTACCTCTGATATCTCAATAGGGACGGTAGTCGGTCTCCTCTAAAACTATTGCAGGCATTACTCCCTGAACTTGTCCTCAATTAGAGCAACTCCTAATTTGCTTCTTATAACGTCATTTCTGATCATATCCTTCGTAGTATGCCCGCACAACATCGCAGCATCCCCATCTCCATCGCCTTAAACTCTTGTGTGTGATATTGTTTATCTGGCCAACACTCGGCACCCTATAACATAGCTTATCTCACTACTGTCTTATAGTATTTTCCCGTCCAACTTGAGAAAGAACTTTCTATCACAAAGTACTGTTGTAGCCATCTTCCACTCATGCTAGCCTGCTTTAACACGGTTGTTGACATCCTCGTCAATTATGCCGTCTTGCTGCACCATGGAGCCTAAATATCTGAAAATTTTTCTTTTCGGTATGCATTTTGCCCAATCTTCACATCCTCTACGCTTGGGCTGGCTGTGGTACAAAATTTAAGTACCATATACTCGGCTTTTGATCTACTGAGTTGTAAACCTTTCGATTCCAAAGCACTTCTCTAAAGTTCCAACTTCTCATGCCCTTGTCTTGACCCACTCACCAAGACTATCTCATGCCCTTGTCTATGCCTCGCTCTCACGGCTTCAAAGTATGGCTCATGAGTTTGATACCCCTATAATTGGAACAACTGCGAATGTCGCCTTTGTTCTTATATATAGCTATTACAGTGTTCTTCCTCCACTCGTCAACCATCTCCTTACCTTAAAGACTTAGGAGCAGTAGCATCAATGGGATTACTAGCCTAATAATCTGGTGACAATAGAGCCATTATATCTAAATTTCAACCCGCTTTTGTTAGTTAGCAGCGATAAGTGATGAATGATTTTACTAGGATTGACAGGTAAGGGATTTTGTTGAAGAATAACTTTGAGAAGATGCAGAATGCGCTTACTTGGGACTTTTTGAATCAGGTCCTTATAGAAAAAAAGTTGGGAAATAGATGGTGCAAATGGAACAAAGTGCTTTCCTTTATATTACCTATCCAGTGATCGTTCACGATAATTCCAAGGATTAGTTGCCTGCTTCATGAGGCAAGGTAATTCTTCTCCTCTTTCTCATTCACTCGTGGATGTGCGGAATCCAGTGATTCTCAAGGTCAATGCGTGGTTTGTTTGTGGGATCAAAGTGGATGAAAATGAAGAGTGTGTGTATCAATCTCCAAATGACACTATCCGTTTCCTGGAGGATAATAGGGTTCCTAAGCTACTTTGACCCTCATAAGCAATTTCCTGGATTTAGTCTATATGGCTAAAATGTGCATCTTGGGATCAATTTGGATGATTCCATCATCCACACATACCTCAGATATAATTGCATGGTGTAATGCAGCTTGCCGCCTATTTAGATGCTCCCTCGGGGAACTGCTAAAAGACCGGATTCCTTCTCTCCAGGGGGAACACCTAACCCTCATCCAATCTTAAGAGATCAACTTGGATGATTCCATCATCCACACATACCTCAGATATAATTGCATGGTGTAATAGCGATCATTTGGTTAGCTAAGTTTTTGTGGGCCACGCAATCTTAAGAGATTGGACATTGGTAATATAATGTCCACAAGCATCTCTCGTTTAGGTAAATGGTGATGGCAACTTCCCAATGAACATGATTTCCAATAGCACCTAGTGATTAAGTGTACGGTCTCAAAGATGGGGGGAATGTTGGGCAGGTGACATGGTGGATCATTCCTTTCCATGAAAGTCCATATCCCTACAATTCCCAACATGTTTTAAAATTGATGCAGATGACCATGTTTCTTTTCGGGGAGACACGTAAGCAAAAGAAGTTTCTTTGTTCTACTCATTCCCATTTTCAACATACTATCCACTCTTCATTATGACTAGGGTTGTTCATAGTTCGGTTAATCGTACCAAAAAGTATTTTGGTTTCGCCAACCATAACCAAAATACTCAAAATCTCTAACCGTTACTGTTACTGAAAAGATCGATTAACCAGCTTCTTACTTTGTCATTCGGTTGGGTTATGCTGGTTACCCGGTAAACATAAAAATAATGCAATACCTCTTTCATACTATATGATCTATCGTACTTAATGGTTCTGTGCACAAAATTGCACTATAAGTGTAAATATTCAACAAAAACCATGAGCATAAATTAAATTCTAAAAAATTAAATGCGTGATATCTCCTTTAAACCAACATGTCAACAAACAACTAGCAGTGTGTGAGTAGTGCTTAGCTAATATTTAAGGTATGACAGTGGGACATGGAGACCCTATGGTGGGAGCCTAGGAGATAAGCCGGGGAAAAAAAGATAGTGTGGACCAACATATTATAAATAAGTTTCCAAATTAGCTTTTCTTGACTATGAAAACGGACAAGAAATGTAGAGTTAGATTGATCGGTTTAAGATATAGTTCATTTATATACTCAAAAGATATACTTTAGTGAATAACATAACATTACAAATATGTAAAACAATATATATATAAATGGACAAAATCACATACCATTATCGTCCCGAAATTCCTCAAACTTATTCAATTTGGTTAACCGAACACAAAATCCGGTCAGTTAACTGCATTTTCAGTTCGGGATTTCAATTATGGATTTTTTGAACACCCTAATGATAACCAGTTCCTTTCTTGGAATCTTCAGCTCAGAAAAAAAATCTCATTAACAGAGAACTACGATAAATCATATAGTTGTGAGGAAAGAGTTCATTTTGTCCAAGACTCCAAGGCGCGGGAAAATGTTAAGATGCATTCTGTCACAAAAATTAATAATTCTTTGGCATATTTGGTTAGAAAGAAACGAAAGATTTTTTGGCACATATACTTTAGCAAATTTCTTTTGGGAAAGCCGGTTTT
Organism: Simmondsia chinensis; assembly: GCA_018398585.1. Taxonomy (NCBI): domain Eukaryota; kingdom Viridiplantae; phylum Streptophyta; class Magnoliopsida; order Caryophyllales; family Simmondsiaceae; genus Simmondsia; species Simmondsia chinensis. The sequence goes on along the minus strand of JAGTTD010000012.1, from coordinate 61,037 downwards.
CTGAAATTTCTCTAGGTAAAAATGCTTTTGGGCTATACTAGTACTATTTATAAAGAGAATGAGGGGCTTTATTATCCTGGTTTCTAAAATTTGTTTTCTTTATCATTTGAGGGCATCTTGTCCTCAAAACTTTGTATATACTTCTTCTGTCAATATAATTTTCCTTCTTATCAAAAAGATGTTTTTTTTTTACCAGATAAGGCAAAGGACTAATGAGAATAAATTATAGCATAGAATAAGCGGTAAGCTCACAGCAAGAAGATCAAGACCGGCTTGATCAAGATTTGGGACTACAGTTGACAAATCCTGCAGTATGTAAAATAAAAAGAAGTTAGGTGTATAAGATGTCATATCATTAAAAAGAGAGGATGACAAAAGAAGTCACATAACAAAGACCAACCTTGGGTGCCCATTTAGGGAAGGAGGTTTTAAAGTCAGGTAAGGATGTCACCCCAGGCCATGTATCCTCATTGGGGGTACCTAAAATTCTGCCGAACACAGCCAAAATTCAGATGAATAGTAACAGTATACAGCAAGAACAATGAGTCAACGGGATATATACAAGTGAAAGAATAAGGCATCATATGCAGCATGATAATAAAAAACGCGCAACTCAATATTTCTCTATATTCAACTTAAAGAGAGATATTTTAACTTTACATTCTAGCTTGAGCTCGACGAATTTCTGTTATTTCTAACTTAGTTTTCTTAATGTCAGGAAAAAGCTTAGTTTCTAGTTTCTCATGAAGACCACAATCAATGCAACACTCTGTCATGGCCATGACACCTTTGGTTTCCTTTACTATGTCTAGATATGAGCAGGTGCCGTGTTCGTGCTTGTCAAGATGATGTCCCAGGTCGCTGCCGGACCATGTCCTAGTTCGCTGCCCAGACCTTGTCTTGTTCGCTGCCCAGTCGCGCCCATGCCATGTCATGACATTGTCCAGCCGTGCCTTAGTTCGCTGCCCAGGTCGCGCCCCAGCCCCTGTCATGACAATGTCAAGGCCTTGTCAAGCTGTGTCGAAGGTAGCGCCTGAGCCTGTCCCAGCTTGTCCGAGGTCGCGCCCAGGCCTTGTCCCAGTCCCGTGTTTTGCTCCGCAATCCCAGCGTCCCTGTCCAAGGCCGTGCCGCACCGGAACAGTACCTGGACGCTCCCTTCTAGCCGTTGGAGGTGCGCCTTGAACTAGCCGTTGGGATTTCCCTTGCCCGCGCCTCTAACTAGCCATTGGAAGATGCTTAAGGAATATTATTTGATTTTATTTGATTTTGTTGATGTAATTAAGTAATTTCAAAGTATTATTTTAGTATTCTTGTATTTTCTATAAATAGGCAATTGTATTCATTTTGTAAGGTATCAATTGAAATATATGAATATCTCTTTCATTTCTCATCTAAATTCTCTCTTCTCATCTAAGTCTACTTCTCTTTCTCGTCTAACTCTAATTCTCTTTCTTTTCTCATCTAAACCTCTCTTTCATTGGGCCCAAGTCTTGCACTTTGGCCGTCACATCCGCAAGGTTGTGACACACTCACATCAGCATAATCTCTAGTTATGTCGCCAAGCTATTATTGCCATAGCTACCTACTGCAGGCACCAAAGATGCCAGCCATCGTACAAGCACCACATATCCTGTCCACCTGCTCTAACTAATAAATAACAATGCACAAAATAAACTAATGACCCCAAAAAATACAAACTAAACAAGAAACAGTAGCAACAGGAGCCCACGGCCCCACAGCACCTGAAAATACGGAATAGTTCATCAATCTCAGAATCCCCGGGAAATAATGGCCGCTGATTCACCATCTCAGCAAAGATACAACCAACTGACCACACATCAACTGGAGTTGAGTAGTGACGAGATCCAAGGAGTATCTCAGGTGCTCTGTACCATAATGTCACGACCTGCAAGAAGTATCAGCATTGTTAATGCAAGGGAACAAAAGCTGCATTCGTATGAATGTGAGACTGTATATTGCAAAAGCACTGACTATGATTCCTCCTCTTTTTTTGTTCATCAAGAGTGAGGACATCCTAGTTTGATGAACAAATAATCAGGTTCCACATTTGCAGTATAGTATAAGCAGAAAACACAGTAAGAAAAGAAAAATGCTCAAGAGATGTGCACAAAATCAATGTAAGTAATTTCTATGCAGCAAATAGCAAGTTGTGAGAATGGATCTACTAGCCCAAACTCTGCATCGGGATGCCAAAATATATGGCCCAACTATTTGCATAGTTTGGCAAGCAGTTGTATGCTTCATATGATGTACCACCTGAAGCAGATGAAAGTTGCGACTGTAAGATCAATACCCTACGTGATGCCGAACTGAGCTGGCCAGTGTGAGTCTAAGAGATACACTGGACATTCAAAACAAATGGGAGACGAAGAGAAAGCAAGGGAGAAGAGAGAAACATTCACAGAGGTACTGAGTCCAAAGCATCATACCTCATGTGTAAATGTCCTCACAGGAATACCAAAGGCCCTTGCCAAGCCAAAGTCTGCAAGTTTTAGTGCATTGGTTCTGCGGTCTATCAACAAATTTTGAGGCTTCAGGTCTCGGTGAAGAACTCTATGAGAATGGCAGTAGGTTATACCCCGAAGTATCTGATATAGGAACATCTGCAGCATTCAGGTACAAGGTCAAACAAATAGAAAATCTTAAATGGCATTTAGGTCATGTTTGGCGCATGAAATTAGATCCTAGAATTAATGTTGATGCTAGAATTGGGATCCAAAATTCCAATTTTATTGTTTGGTTCACATACAGGAATTGGAATTACAATTCCCCCACTCAATTCTAAGGATTTGGGTTTTAAATAAAAATCATACCCCAAAAACTCAACATGACTCAAACCCCAAATGATACAAACCAACTGATGTCCAACCATAGTTGATACAAAACTTGGAATGATCCAACTCTCCAAGCCAAAACTTGGACAATTAGTTATGAAATTACAATTACAATTCCAATTTCCAATTCCTTGATTTTCCAAACAGTGGAATTTCAATTCCATCCTAATTCCGATTCAATCAAAATTGGAGTTGGAATTGCAATTTCACAATCCAATTCCAATTTCATGTGTCAAACAGAGCCTTAAAGAAAGACTTTCCATATAGCCAAATATTTATATTCCATGTACAAAGCTACAAAACATATACCACATTGTGTGTATAAGAAAAACAATGCCGATCACCTGCTATAAATCTCCTTCATGTCATAATATGATCACAAAGCTTACTACTCGAAGATCATGCCATGAACGAAACAAATACATTAATAAGAAAAATGAAAAAAGGTTAGAGATGAGGAAATACAGAAGGTGAAAAACCTCTTACCGTGCATACCACAATGCTTGACCATAAAATAATACTTGAGAACAAAAAATACAACTAAAATAATACACCATAAAATCATAAATTGCAGATCCCACATGGAACCTAAGATTATGCAACAAGGAGAAAATCCTCACTTTTATCAGGCGTGAATCCTTTGAAAACTCAGGGCAAGAGTCCATGTGTTTCTTCAAATCCAAGTCTAGATACTCAAAAACCAGATACAAACGCTTCTCACTGTGCACCACATCTTGCAACCTGTATGCAAATTCCAAACGAGGATATCAATATACCCTATATCATACACCTCAACACAAACAAAAGTCAAACTCGATGGCTTATAAGGTCCTGATGCTTACGGCAAGTACAGAAGAATACACCATAAACTTATAGCCTATTATATGTGCAGTACCAATGTTAATCTACCAAACAAGCCAACATGTATGCATAGAACATACCCAAAATGAAGACAAGCTTAAGCCCCGTGTAGTCATTCCCGAGCTTTCAACTAATGGTCATTAACACAAACCACTAAAAACTATGACAGCATCATTTTCTCTGCCTATCAGCCTCAAAGAGCCTCTAAACAAAAAATAGAGTCAAGTAGGAAAAGAGCGTATAATGCCCCACATAATAGGTTGACAATGAAAATCAAAAGCTTATAACGCAACTTCATTTTAATATGAAAGAAAGGGGTAAGAAAGATACAGAGCTGCAGCTACCCTCTTACAAAAAATGCCCCATCAACTATAGTCATCTTTTTATGCCCTTTTCATCTTTCATAATATTGCTAATGATAGAGCAGAGTTAGGTGTGATGCATTCAACAGGAGATGGCAGCACACCAGAACATGACCATTAATCTTTCTGTTCAATTAGAGTTTGCCCCTACTTGGTAGCACGCATGTTTCAAAAGAGAGACCAAATCGTTTGTATACCCTCCCTTGCTCCTTTTCCCTCTCACTTTTACCATTTCCGGAATGACCTTTTTCCTTTTTCCTACATCAAACAAGAACACGTGCATAAATGATGACGCAGAGCAGCATTCTAACAATTGTCAAGTGGCCCAATTCCTCCCAAGCCCTGCATGGAGAATATGGTTATTCAAATAATCGTCTCTTCTCCTACTCTTGATCTACCAATCATTGCTACATTTTGTTTGATAAGAACCGCCACCCTTAACCATTACTTGTGTATCATTCACTTTGCAGGTAATGATTCTTGTTAGTGAAAAGGCAAGAAAAATATGTGACACTAAATAATACAAACATGTCATATACCTCCACATAAACAGGTAATATATCATCTCAAAGCAACAAAATCCTAGTAGGATACCCACTCAACCAATTTCATGTGCTGCATCAAGCTTGTCTAGGTCAAATCAACTTCTAAGAATAAAAACATCCCCATAAGATACTCAAAGAATATATAGATCAATAAAGGTCATATCAACCACATTGCTGCAAACCAGCCTGCATTGCTGCAAACCAGACCAATAAAGGTCATATCAACCACATTAATTATAAAAGACAGATCAATAATCAATGTGTGTGAATTCTGCAAATATATATAGCAACGTCATCTTACATGTCCACATGCATATTTCCGTTCAAAGAAATGATATACTAGAAACCCAATTGCAACAACAAAATTTTATAACAAACCTAACAATGTTTCCATGTTGCATCTCCTTCAGGAGAGAAATTTCTCTAATTGCAGTGCTTGGTACTCCTTCGTCCTCCTGCTCCAAGCGAATTTTCTTCAAAGCTATGGTTTCATTTGTCACACGGTCCCGAGCTTTGTAGACAACACCATAGGTTCCTTCACCAATCTTCTCGACCTTTTCATACTGCAATACAGTTCATAGACACATACCAAGTACTTGTTTGTAAATTTTAATCCTCAAAAGGCAAATAGTACATGATAAGAATTGAAAACACTCACAAATACACAAACCTGATCCATTAGATCTAGCACAGGTGCTCAGCGATTGAAAAGAAAATATATTGGATCCTGCAGACAACTCAAAAGGCATTACAACCAGATATGCAAGAGCATCCCTACTTAATTCACTCCACCACCTAGTGAACAACAACACTGGAAATGCTTCAAAACATATATGCTTCAAATCTATATCCCACATAGGAGATAGATGAAGCCTTAGTCATGCTTATATACAGCATCACAGAGATGCTATTTTACTATGGTAAGATGTTGAGCTTATTAAGGAGCTAAGGAGGACAATGCATGCATGCGTTGCATGCCCACCGCACTATGTGCATGGATTTTATCCTCAATAAAATGTCAAGATCATTCTGATCTAGCTCAATTCTATGTGTGGCTATTGTAGCATTTTCCCCAAGTTAAAATTCTGTCCCTATTCAATTTATTCCCATGTGCTTATAATGGGGAGTGCAGGATACACTATAATATACTTATACCCAATAACTCCCCTACTTCCTCTATATTGCCTTATTTCTTTGCATCAGAGTTCCTAGAATTGTTCAAAACTCTCCCATACACCAACTCAATGGTTGCTGCGTTAATGTCAGCGGTCGATCGTCGGATAGGCAGTGTGTAACAGAGCTAGTGCAATCCAACGTCGAAGCAATGATATTGCACAGCACGTCAATTAGATCTTACTTAAATCCAGATAAGTTTGTTCCACCTTATATTGATATTAGATTATTATTTTTCCAAAATTTTAAGTCGAGTTTGTGATGTTTGATCAACTGAGCATGGTTTTTACCAGCTACGGGTAGTTCAATTGAATACATGATGAAAAAACAAGATTCGTTACACTTATCCAACTTTCTTTTATCTAACAATAATATTTACCTATCCATTGTAGCACAGGAATATTTACCTACCCATTGTAGCACAAGAATATTTACCTATCCATTAGAAAAGAATTATTCTACCCATACTGCTAGAATTAGTTATAACATCAAAAATAAGGGATGATGCTCAGAATATCTCATATCAATTAAAGAAACTGGGTATACATAATCTTAAACTTAGACATTTAAGAAATTTATTTGCACCACAGCGGCGAACAGTGGAAGCAAACACGGCGTGCCTTTACTGCAGAGGAATGTGTGGCACTTGAAGCAAGGCCAGGCAACGTGGGGTGGGGGTGGCAGTGCAAAGCTAAGCTGGAAAGAACGCACAACGGAGGGCATCGGAGGTTGTAGAACATAAACCTAGCTTTCTCAGTGTGTGGTTGACGCCAGCAAAGGCAGCGACAGACAGGGTTTTTGAGTGTTGAAAGAGGCGGCAGTGGCAAGGTAGTCCCGCCAAGCAAACTAGATGGAAGAGGCAGCGGCGTACCTTTCGGCACAAAGAGAGGTGTATCTGATTTAAGAGCAGCTGAGGTGAGCGCTCCCAAGCTAAGGAAAACCAGGCTCCGATAGTGCGTCTAGATCTTTAAGCAAGTTTAATGATGGCAATACATGGAAGTAGGCCACCACTTAGATCTAGTGGTGGTCGTGGCGTGGCAAGGTGGTTCCTACAACAGCATTAAGGCAGAGTTGTGTTGGATGCGCTTAACAAGACCAAATGGCATTCTAAACCTAGGGTTATGCACACCGCTCAATGTTGTAATGTACTCTAGAGTATTGGACCAAAATATGGCTCAATTATGCTCAGTAACTGAACACAAGAAGAAAAGGGAAGCCAGAAACACTAAAACAAGCTAAAACTTTTAGGCTCCATTTGTTTCAAACGGAAATATTTTTTTCCCGGAAAACATTTTACTTTAGAAAAGATTTTCCAAGGAAAACAAAATTCTTATTTAGATTTTCCCTTGTTTGTTTTGAGGAAAGACATGATTCAAGGATGTCATGTTCCCTTGTTCGTTTTGAAGGAAAACAAGATTCTAGAATGTCAATTTCCCTTGTTTGTTTTGACAATAATTACTATAGTCCCTTGTATGTTTGAATGGAAATCATTTCTAAACTTGAAGAAAATACATGACAATAAACAATCTAACCCACATAAAATCATCATACCATTGTCAAAAAGATAGATAATTACTCATCAAGACAACCGCAACTTAACATCGAATGCTCAAAACTAGTACAATGACAAACAACCACGACTTAACATAAGCAAGTCGTTTATAAAAACTCACAGCAGCAAAACATTTTGAATTGTTCCCCCTTTCCTACCAAGAAACCCACCTTATATATGTATAGGAACAGAAGCACGTACATGTATTCCATTCAATAGCCCCGATACAATCCTATGTCATACACATTTTTAATTATGAAACTACTAAGGATAAATTAACTTAAAACTTATTTAAGATTATATAGATCTTTTAACTAAAACCGTGGATAAAACCTTAGATTGTCTCTTATTTTAGGAGGAGTGGTTAAACATGGCAGCCTAACAACATCTTCATACAACTTGACAATTGCTTGCAGCACAATTCAAAGGTATTGATGCACGGTCCAACTTGACCTATGAAATCTACCCCCAACCACACGAAATCTCACATTATGTCCAATCAAATGTAGGAATGTAAAATCTTGCTCCCGTAGTTATCTAAATACTCTCCTTCAAAAGGCCCCTTTGAACAAGGATGTCACATAATCTAAAAAATATCGTAGGTGTCATGCGTATTATGTCTTCTATGGATGTTGGGTTCTCTAGGTATAAAATCAATATCTAAACTCTTACGCACTTATACCTTTCAAGGACAACAATACCACAAGTAATAATAGTCGTTGTTGCTCCAATGACCATTCCACGGACTTCGTCTTCATTCGTAGACATCTATATTCAAAGGCGATAAACAAGTAATTCAAGAATATTTCCTCACTAGACAAAAAACAAGACCAAACGTACCCTTAATTAACAATAAAGTGTACCAAAAAACCCCATTATTAATTTCACTCAAAGGACACTTGACTTGTATAAACCTCATTATTACTTGTACTTGAAGATGACCCAAAACACTTTTTTTGCAGAGATTAAAGAGATGGAACAAAAGTAGACCCATGCGTATACGGCCTAATTACATAGTTCACACATCCACAATCATGATATATTATGACAAACAAGACCTAATTACGTAAACAAGCATCATACGTCCAACATCAACGTAGTTTCTTTTAGTCAGTGATAACCATATCACAAGACCCAACACAAAAAGCAAATTACAATTGTCGAATGAACATGAATGACAAAAATTCTCAATGGAGAAGAAAAGCACATTGACCAGATGAGATAAGAGATTCGGTGTAAACAAAACCCTAAAGACTATACTAGAATGTTTGTAGGATGACCAAGCATGTAATTTCAAATTGGCAAAGTGTAAAATATACAAAACCATTCCAATTGCAAAATGAAAGAGAGAGAGAGAGAGAGAGAGAACTTCAACCAGCGACGGCGAGCAGAGACGACGAGGGCAGAGCGGCGAGTAGCACGACAAGGAAATCGAATCTGAAGCCTGCAAACCCTAGCGCAATCGGATAATGAAAACCCTGGCAACAAACAGAGAGAGAAACTCTAGCAAGCAGATGCGAGCGGCGACTAAAACCCTAGCGAAGAGAGAGACGAGGAAGAGGGAGTGGAGAGTGGAAGAAACGAGCAGCGCAGAGTTTGGGGGGGGCGGGGGGAGAACACAACAAGAGAGAGAGAGAGGCGAGCAAAGTGCTAAAAATCCGGGCCAAAAATGACTGCCCAAGCCCAAACAAAGCAACACCCAGACCAACAATCTCAGCGCATAGTCCAGCAGTTGCCTCGGACCCAATAATACCCACAGGCCCAAAACCACTACCTGAAGGCCCACTCAAAAGGCCACCTTCTGTGGCTCTCTCCAGCCCAATATACGGCCCAAAAAAGTGCCCAGACCCACCCAAAGCAACGCCCTGCCCAACTGATTGCGAAGGCCCACCCAAAACACGCCCATCAAGCCCAACAATAACGGGCCTATCCACACTCCCAACCTCCTCCTCACCAAACCCAGAAACAGTGGGCCTAGAAGACCCCGGCCCAACTAAAAGAGCCACGCGGCCCTGCCCATCACAAGCGAGCCCGGAAGACGGCCCAGTAAGGGTTGTCGCCCAGTGCATTGGGGGCTGATGCTTCCGACTGGTGTTTCAGGACTAGACTTGCTAGTGGCTTGGATCAGGTTAGGGTATATCACCTCTTGTAGCTTATATTTTTTCATTCCTCTATCTATTGTGCTGGCTGTCCACAACAAAAAAAGGTTTAAGGTTTAAGTGAAATAAACTTCAAAGTTTAAACATTTATCCCCATACCGTTTGTCGAAAATTGGCTGTGACAAAAAAGCGATCTTGCTAAAACTCAATGGGTTATTGTTGAAAACAGCTAATATTGACATATAATTTCAACAAATCCCCTAAATTATTGTTGAAAATACTTTTTTTTTTGTGTATATTAATATATTATGTGCTTTATCAATATTCTGTGATAAAATTGGTCAAATTTAAATTAAAAAGAAAAAAGAAAATTACCAAGTTCAAACAAGTACGTAATTTCAAAAGTGTTTTGCAAACCTATGTTACCTTCTTATTTATGTTTAAGTATAAAGACATTGACATCAAATCAAAAATACTAAAGTTGCACAAATTTGACTAATTTAGCAAATTAGCATGGTTTAAAAAAAAATAAGAATCTAACATATCAAAAAAATTTAACAAAATGACATACTTTATTGTACAACTCTTAATGCACGCCGTTTCAAAGTACACCCCCTCATGCGGTGTATGCACGATATTACAAATGGCGTACAAGTTATGCACGCCATTTCCATCGGCGTGCAAAATATAGGGTGGACTGTTAAGAGACCCACACACACCAAAACCCTAAATTGGGTTCCGAAATAATGAAAACAGAGTAAGGGAAGAAAAAGACACAAGGATTTACATGGTTCAGCCGAAGCCTACATCCACGGAGGGGGAGCAACAATTTTCACTATGAGAAATCATAGGTATTACAAGAGTGTTTCTCTCTCACTCTCGCCCTTCCCTCTTGCTTTTGTTTCCTCAGTTGCTCTGCCATTCTACACAGCACGAGGCCTTATTTATAAGCCTCAAGAATCAGAACCACCATGGGAGCTGAAGTGCCTCCCCATTACTGCTAGCTACATCAAAGAGCTACAATAACTCAACCTAGATGAAGAGTCACCAAGCCAGCCAAGTTAAGAGCCTCTTCTAGAACATTCCAGACTTGAAGAGCAGTTGGAGAAGACCAGAAGTCTCCAAACTCAACAAATCTGCCCCTTGGAGACTGATGCGGCTCACAAACAACCTCTGCTCATAATAGCCCCCATGCTCCCCCTCAAACACCATCATCAGGTGTTAAGTCCAATTGAAGCTGCACAGAGCTTCAGTTTATAAAGGGTCACGCCCTTCGTAAGCATATCCGCCGGATTCTCACTCCCACTGATTTTCTCCAAACACATCTCCCCTTCTTCAAGAAAATAACAAATGAAGTGATATCGAATTTGGATGTGTTTTGTCCTGGCATGATAAGCAGCATTCTTTGCCAGAAAGATTGCACTCTGATTATCACTATACAAAGTGCTCTTCTCCAATTTCTTTCCCAACTCTATCAGGAAACTCTGTAGCCATACCATCTCCTTTGCTGCTCCAGACACAGCAATGTACTCTGCTTCCGTTGTTGACAGCGCAACAACCTTCTGTAAACTTGAACCCCACGAAATAGTAGTACCACCCAAAGTATACACGTAACCGGTAGTACTTTTTCGACTGTCAATGTCGCCAACAAGATCAACATCCACGTAACCTTGCAAACTCTGTCCAGCAAATGTAAATTTAAGACAAACATCAGCAGTACCCCAAAGGTACCTCATGATCCATTTCACTGACTCCCAGTGCTGTCTTCCAGGATTGTTCATGTATTGGCTGACCACTCCCACTGCATGGGCAATATCTAGTCGAGTACAGACCATAGCATACATAAACGACCCAACAGCTGAGGCATACGGCACCATGCTCATCTTCTCACGATCTTCCTCTGACTTAGGTGCCTGATCTTGACTAAGTCGGAAATGATTTGCCAAAGGAGTGCTCACGGGTTTAGCTTTATCCGTGTTGAACTGCTTCAGAACTTGTTTAACATACTCGGCTTGTGACAACTTCAAGGTACCAGCGGCTCTGTCTCTAGTAATGCGCATGCCAAGGATTTGCTTTGCGAGTCCCAAAACCTTCATGGCAAAGTGACTCGATAACTGTCTCTTCAGATTCTCAATCTCCCCAATACCAAACCCAGCAATCAGCATGTCATCAACGTATAACAGCAAAATGATATATGAGAAGTCAAAGTGCTTGATGTAGCAACAATGGTCTGCTTGACATCTGGTATAACTGACACCACTCATGAAACTCTCAAACTTCTTATACCACTGTTTCGGAGCCTGCTTCAGACCATACAAACTTTTATTCAGCTTGCAAACCATATGCTCCTTTCCAGAGTACACGAATCCCTCTGGTTGGTGCATGTAGATGTCTTCTTCTAAATCACCGTGTAAGAACGCAGTTTTCACATCTAACTGCTCAAGATGTAAATTTTTCGCTGCCACCAACCCCAGAACGAGTCTGATAGTTGTAAGCTTCACCACAGGAGAAAAGATCTCAGAATAATCGATTCCCCTCTTTTGCTGAAAACCCTCCACGACGAGCCTGGCCTTGAATCTCTTACTGCCGTTAGGTTCATCTTTCACCCGATAAACCCACTTGTTGTGCAAAGCCTTCTTTCCTGCCGGTAACTCTGTCAACTCCCAAGTCTAATTGTCATGTAAGGATCTCATTTCATCTTCCATAGCAAACTCCCACTTGCTAGCATGTTCATCTTTAAGGCTTTCTTCAAAACTCTGTGGTTATCCTCCATCGGTCAACAGAATATAATTCAGAGATGGAGAATATCGATCTGGAGGTCTAATAGTACTTGCAAACCGACGCAAGGATGGGGCAGGCATACTCGGCTCCACTTCACTTGGAACTTCCTACTGAATGACCGGCATTGGAAAGCTTATCGGTCCACTGGACTGCGAAATGATGTCGTGAAGTGGCTCCAAGCTGACAAACTCAGGTTCATCTCGAACAGACTTCTCTGACCCTTTCTCTAAGCTGGCTCAGTCCCGGTATAGAACTTTCTCATTAAAGACAACATCTCGGCTTCTAACGATCTTCCGGTTCTGTTCTTCCCAAAACCGATACCCGAACGAATCATCACCATACCTGTTGAAGCCTTTTTACGACCCATTTGACTTTTACTTCTCCCCCTAGGTCTAGACGTAGACCTACCTCTACAGGAATTTTTCTCAAAGTTTTGACCTCGGGTTTAAACATTTAAGGCCGAACTTGAAGCATTTGACTCACCCGAGTCATGTCGACGCACTTCTTCATACATAATTAAACTATGTATATTGTCATATTTTAACTCTTCATTACCCTCGGAATTGCTAACAGCCATTCTCATGGCTTCCCAACTATTAGGTAACGACGCTAATAGCACTAATGCCCATATTTCATCATCAAACGTAATATTCACTGGCGACAACTGATTTGCTACGGTGTTTAATCAAATGTACCTTGTTGTTTGCTGATGGCTTTTCATACATCCCCGAGAGAGCAGACATCAAGGCCGTCGTTGTCTTTTCCTTAATGACGCTGTGAGCTATGGACCTGGACAAGGTAAGACGGATGACACCCAGGACCTGTCGGTCCAATAATTCCCATTCCTTGTCCTTCATATCTTCTGGCTTCTCACCCAACAACGGCAAATGAAATTTTTTTCTATACAAATAATCTTCAATTTTCATGCGCCAGTACCCAAAATCAGTACCGTCAAACTCTTCAATACCCATAATTTTAATATCCTCGGATGCCATTGAAAGATTTTATTATTGGACTAAAAAAAATTCTAGAACAGGTCGGGTAGAATTAGGGTTTAGGGTTTAGGGTTTTAGGGGTTAGGGGTTAGGGGTTAGGGGTTAGGGTTTTAGGGTTTTAGGGTTTAGGGTTTAGGGTTTAGGGGTTAGGGGTTAGGGATGTATGGACGTACATCGGTGTGATTTTTTTGATATATAACACTGACCTTATCAAAAAAAAGGTTAGGGGTTAGGGTTGAGGGTTTTAGGGTTTTAGGGTTTAGGGTTTCAGGGGTTTAGGGTTTAGGGTTTAGGCTAGGCTTGGTTTTCCAATTGGGCTACACAATGGGCCTCCAAATGATGGGTCTCAACTTGGGCTTGATGATGGGGGTATTGGGTTGGGTGTTGATAATCAAGTTGGGCTTTCGGTGGCCGGGCTTCCCTTATCCACTTGGCCCGCTCTCCCGTCAAATGGGCCTCGTCCTCCTCAACTCCCCCACGACGGGGGGAGCCCTCTCCCTGCTGGGCCGCACGGCCCAGCCCATGCACCGTCCCCCCCTCATGGGGGGACGCCTTACCATACTGGGATGGAAAGCCCAGTACGGGCTTGAGATCTTGGCCCGCACCACGATGGTGCTGGCTGCTGTTCGGGTTCTCCCGAGCCCATCAAGGGCTTGGGTGCCCTTCCCTTACCCAGGTCCTCTGCCCGGACCAGTGACCGCTTGGGCCTTTCAGACTTTCGGTTGGATGCGGGTTCGTCTACCCAAGAGGAAGATTTGAATCTCGCTATGATTCCAGTTGATGTCGTTGGTGCTCAAGATAATTTAGTTGGGCTTATGGAGCCTGATCTTTGTGGCACGAACATGGAAACAAGCGTTCCTAGTAACTGCTTTTTGCATCCTAGTGGTCGGGACACGTCCTCTGACACTGTGGACTCTGCCTCTTCTGTTGAGCCTAAAGTGAACTCAGTGGTCCAGCCTTAGATTGATTGTCGAGTGACTAGAGCGGCTTCGAAGAAGCAACCTCAAGTCAGCAACAAGAAGTCCAAAGGCAAGAAGAAATCATGATTTCATCATCTCACTTTTTTTTGGATTAATATTGATGTATTCATGCATTTGATGTTTTTCCCTTTCTTTCTTTTTTAGTGGATTATACTTAGGAGCTCTCTTTGATGTTTCTTTGTATTTCCCCTTTTTGGCTTTTTGCATTTTTTTGCTTTCTTTTGGATTGCATTTGTAGGCCTTGGCCATCTTGGGGTATGCCTCTCGTACTCATGTATGAACGTACATCGGTGCGGTTTTTTGATATATATATATATATAACTGACTTATCAAAAAAAAAGTTTAGGATTTAGGGTTTAGGGAGGGGAGACACTGTTCACGCGTCGGGCTCTGGCGACAGGAGGCGATTTGCAGGGCGATTTTTGCCAGCGACTAGGGCTAGCGCATGTGGGCGTGTCCGGTGTCGTACGGGGTTGGGTTAGGTGGCGTTGGGTTCGCCGGTGCTTCCACTTCCTGGTGGTGGTACCTGCTAGTGGTTTTCGGCGACCGTTGAGGGTGAAAAGCATGAGAGAGGGTGCTAGGGTTAGGTTTGTTGGGTGGAAAGCGTAGGACGTTAGGGCTTCGCTCCGGCAAGTCCATCACCGGCGACCTATCCCTGGTGGTTCGCCTCTCCCTTCTCGGCCTTTTGGTGGTAGTCCGGTGGCCATTGGTGGCGTGGCGGCGGTGCAGCGACCACTTTCTCTCTCCTGGCGAATTTGGGGTCTTCGAATTTCTCTCTCCAGATTTTGGGCTTTCGCTTGTAAGTTTCCTTAAGTCCTCCTACGTGCGGTGTCTCCGGTTGATTAGGGTCCCTCCCGCGTTGGTTTGGTGGCCTGTGTGCAGTAGTGGCGGTGCGCGGTGGTTGTGCGCAGCAAACCCTAATTTCTCCCTCTTTCTTGCTTGATTTGGAAAGTGTGGATTATTCCTATAATTTAGCACTTGCCATATCTAGTGTTGATTTGAATCTTGCTTGACTTTCTCGTGGGTGGTGCGTGGCTTGGTGGTCTTTGGGTGGTTGTTGGTGGTTTCCGGCGAGAAGGGGAGGAAAATTTCAGATTTTTGCTTTTTCGTTTTCTCCAAATTTGCGTGTCGCTATGGCTGAGTCGCAATTTATGGATTACATTTATTATGGGCTTCGGCGTGGTGGGGGAGGTGTTGCTTCTACTTCTACTTTCGTCACCAACAATGAGCTTATGTTGCATTTTGTACCCCCTAAGCATATTGACGGTAAGGTTGTTGCATCTATTACCGATGGTAATACGGGGCCTACTGTTGAGCGATGGGATCGTACCCATGTGGGTTGTACCATTGGAGGTCGGGTTTCGCATTCTTGTGGTGTAGCTGTCGCAAAACTACTATGGGGATCAAAAGGACTTGAATGTGTTCTCTTTCATGATAACTTGTTCTATTTCCGTTTCGACACAATTGAGGCATCGGAGAGAGTCCTCAGGGGTGGCCCTTGGCACCTCAAAGGATTTACTCTATATCTTGAACGTTGGAGCGGGAAATTACCTCCACGTGATCTTCCTACCTTGTCTGTTTGGGTTCGACTCTATGGCTTGTACGCATCTATGTGGACTCCGACCGCCCTAAGCTCAGTTGCTAGTGTCGTTGGTACCCCACTATACATGGACAAGCCTACTTTTGAGGCAACGGTGATGGATTATGCTAGGGTTTGTGTACAACTCGACGCTAAGGTAGCACAGATCAAGGAATTGATCGTTGACTATGGAGCGGATGATTTTTTCCCTATTGAGGTCAAGTATGAGTGTCTCCCTAAGCATTGTACGGCGTGCCATGTTTTTGGTCATTCATGCCAAGACCCACAAGAACCGGTTCCCACTGACAAGCCGGCTGGGAGGACCAGGAAAAACCGCCGGAAAAAGAAGAACCGCCGCCGTAAGAAAGCGGTGGCTGATGTAACCGTGGGCCAAGAGGTGGCCCCGGTGGCCGCCACCACAGGGGGAGGCGTGGAGACCCCCCTAGGGCCGGCGCATGAGGACCCCTTGGGGGTTCATGTTACTGGGCTAGGGGTGGGCTTGCATGAAGGTGAGGGTGGGGTTATTGGGCGGCCTATTGGGCCTATGGTTGATGTTGGGCAGGCTGAGGCTGATGGGTCACGAGCTCGGCTTACGGATGATGGACATCGGGCTGAGATTGTTGCGCAGGTTGGGCCTTGCGTTGCGGGCCTTCCTTCCTCTACTTGGCCTACACTTCCTTCTTCTATCGGGCCTCGTTTGGATGCAAGACCTGGGCCTGCTTTGCCACCCCATGCTGCTGGGGGTGGTTTACTGCGTTCTGGGCCTCAAGGCGCAGAACCGGGGGTGATAAGTCACCCCTTGGCCCAGCGCAATCCGTGCGCTCGGCCTACTGTAGCCTCAGGGGCTACGGCTTCCCCTACCAGGCCCAATTGGGTCTTGGTCTCTCCTCGGCCCAGTCATTTGGACCGGGTTGAGGGCCGTTTGGGTTCTGATTCGTCTACCACTGAGGAGGACTTGAGTCGAGCTTTGGTTCCGAATGAAATTGTGGATTCGCAAATCCACCTGATTGGGCTAATTGAGCCAGGGGTGTGCGGTTTGAATTTGGAAGCCAGTATTTCGAGCAACCGTGCTACTAGTTCTGGTGACTGTGATTACATGGACACTGCGAATTTTGCTTTGCATGATGTGACTTTAGCGGTTTCACCTCAGACTATTTGTTTCAAACCTCAGGAAGCATCTAAGACGCAACCTGCAGCGAAAAACAAGAAGTCCAAGGGCAAGAAGAAATCCTGATTCCTGTTAGGGTTAATTTGGCATTCATTTGCTTTGTTTTCCTTTGAGTAGAGTTTGTACTTAGGAATTTTCTTTGATGTTTCTTTGTATTAACTCTTTGTTGCTTTCACTTGTTGCTTTCTTTGGGATTGCTTGTAGGCTTCGGCCAGCTTGGGGTATGCCCCTCGTACTCATGTATGGACGTACATCGGTACGCTTTTTTGATATATACACTGACCTTATCAAAAAAAATTTTAGGGTTTAGGGAGCTCATTTGTAAACTCCTAGAGAGAGAAACAAGAGAGAGATTCTCTCAAACAGCCGATTTCTGGGCGATTTTCGGCCACCGTGAGCGGGCGGCGCGTGGGGCGCGTGTTTTGCACACTGGGCTTGTTCTGGCTCGTGAGGGCGCGTGGGGCATCGTACGGCGACGCCGGTTGTAGATCTGGGTTCGTCTCTTCAAGCTCTATCATGGGGTATAGTCATTTTTCAATTTCCAGTACGGGGTTTGAGGGCGAAACACGCGTGAGTGAGGGTGGCCGTGGGTGGCAACTGTGGCTTGCGTAGGACGCGTTTCTGGTGAGTTTCTTGCCGGACACTCCAGGGACTCCCTCCTCATCCTCCTCCTTCGTTGATTTCCGGCCTTGCTTGTGTATGGTCACTGGCTTTTGGCTAGGGGTGAACCGTTTCTCTCTCCTCTCTTCTCTCCAATTTTGGTAAGTTTTCAAAGATCTCCTCCATATCTTTTCAGTTAAGGCAGGTGCGGATTTGGTGGATCACATCCCTAAAATCACGGGCTTTCCTTTTTTGGGGTCGTTTTTGAATTTTTTTGAATTTTCTGGGCGGGTCTGGGTGGTTTGCGCGGTGGTTTCCGGTCAATTCAAAAAAATTCGAATTTTTTTTTCTCCATTTTCTTCTCTTTTACGGGCACGCATGGCTGAAACACATGAATCACATGAAAGGGTTTGTGAAAATGGTGAAACTTCTTCCTTTGTTCATGGGGGGTGTGTTAATGGTGAAAGTCTTGATGGGGGCTCAGTCCCTTCTCCTTCCACTACAAACGACCTCTCTTTGTCCTTTGTTCCTCCAACGCATGTTGATGGTAAAGTTGTTACATCTATCATTGGGCTTAGTACACAAACGGCCTTGGAAAAATGGCGCCGGACTTTGGTTGGGCATGTCATCGGCGGTCCTATGGCTGACTCCCGTTGTATAGCTCTAACAAAATTACTATGGGGAGATAAAGGGCTTGAATGTGTTATCTCTAAAGGTGATACATACTTCTTTCGTTTCAACACTCGTGAGGCATCCGGGAGAGTGCTACGGGATGGACCTTGGCATCTCAATAGCTACTATCTCTACCTCGAGCATTGGACTCATGACTTTAGGCCCAAGCGTGACCTTCCTTCCATGCCTATTTGGGTTCAACTCCATGGCTTGCATCCGTCAACGTGGACGAAGGGGACACTCAGCGCCGTTGCTAGTGGTGTGGGTATTCCTCTCTACATGGACAAGTCAACTTTTGAGGGTACTAGGATTAGTTATGCAAGGGTCTGTGTTCAACTCGATGCCAAAGCTCCACCGATCAAGAAATTGTTCGTTGACTATGGAAGCAATGAGTTTTTTTCCTGTGGGGGTCAAGTATGAGGCGCTCCCTAAACATTGTCAAACTTGTCGTGTTTTTGGCCACTCTTGCCAAGACCCTGTTGTTCTTGCCCCGGTCTCTAGAAATCCGGTTACACCAACCGGAAAAAAGAGGCGAAATAAAAATCGCCGGCGGAGAAAGGTGGCCGGTGATGCTGCTATGGCTGCTGAGGCTGGAGGTGCATCGCCTGATCTCGAACATGCAGCTAGGGAGGGTGGCGTGGGCCCGAACAATGGGCCCATTCAAGGGGAGGCTAGTGGGCCTTCTCATTTTGGGCCTCGGGATGGGCTGCTCGATAGAGAGAGTGGTGTTCAAGAAGGGTCGTATGGGCCTCCAGCTATTTTTCGGGCTGATTATTCGGGGCCTCAAGCTAGGCCAGCGGACGTTGGATTTCAGGCCATGGTTGACAACCGGGATGGGCCGCTAGTAGCGGGCCTTCCCCTCTCCACCTGGCCCGCTCTTTCCCCTTCCATTGGGCCTCGGAATGGGCCTCGTTTTGGGTCAGCCTCACCCCCCCTACGCTGATTGGGGGGGGGGGGGATTTCGCTTACTGGGCCTATCGGCCCAGTAGCTTCTACGCTGACACCCAAACGGGGGTGCCTCTTCTACCGGGCCCATGGGCCCGGTTTCACTTGGGCCCAGCACGGCTGTTGGGGCCTCTAGCACCCCAGCCCGGCTGGGTCCCCCCCTCCACCGCACGGGCCCACTCTTGGGGCCCTGCGGGTCTCTACCGAGCCCACCAGGGGCTCGGTTTCTTCTGTTCAGCCTGGGCACCTGCCCCGGGCTGATGATTGTTTGTGCCTCTTGGATTTTCGGTCGGATTCTGTTTCATCTCTTCACGAGGAGGATGCTGGAGTGCCAATTGAAATCATTGACGCTCATATTAGATTGGTTAGGCTTGAGGAGCCTGACTTATGTGGCACGAATGCGGAAGCCAGTCTTCCAAGTACTTGCACCGTTAGTTCCAGTGACTGAGACACGTCTTCTGACTCTATGGGCACTGCTACTTCTGTTGAGCCTGAGGAAATTCCGGTGATTCAGCTTCAGATTGATTGTCGAGTGACTAGAGCGGTCCATAAGTGCATCACGACCCGCATTAGTTTGGTTCCTAAGGTGGAGAGCCCCTCTACTTTTGCTGACTTCCGTCCCATCTCCTGTTGTAATGTGGTCTATAAGTGCATCACGAAGATCATTGCTAACAGGCTGAAGGGCGTCCTTCCTGGACTGGTTCATAGTACTCAGACTGCTTTTGTTCCAGGTCGCCGTATTTTCGATAGTATTATGATGACACAGGAGCTTATGAGAGATTATCACTGTCGTGTCTCCTCTAGGTGTGCACTGAAGGTCGATATTCGTAAGGCGTTTGATACTGTCAGGTGGGACTTTATCTTGGCTGGTATGAGTTGCATGGGTATTCCTGCGGTCATGGTGGGCTGGGTTCGTGAGTGCCTTTCCACCGCTCGGTTCTCGGTCGCCATCAATGGCGAGCTTCAGGGTTTCTTTGGCTCCAGCCGGGGTATTCGTCAGGGGGATCCTCTCTCCCCTTATCTGTTCGTCATAGCCATGGAGGGTCTTTGAGGTATTCTTCTTCAGGTGGCTACTGACCGTAGTTTCCGTTTCCACCCGAGATGTCGTCGGACCTGTCTCACTCACCTTTGTTTTGCTGATGATCTCATGATCTTCTGTCGGGGCGATATTGATAGTGTGACTATGATTCAGGAGTCTTTGGATCGCTTTGCTGCTGTTTCGGGCCTTGTCTCGAACTCAACTAAGAGCACGGTTTTTCTTGCTGGGGTTGACCCTGATACGGAGCGCTCCATTGTGGACACGCTGGGTTTCAGGATTGGTCATTGCCCGGTCAGATATCTTGGGGTGCCGCTCATCACGTCCCGGCTTCGTATATTGACTGCAAGCCGCTTATTGATCTCATCCTCTCTCGTATTCGGCTCTGGACTTCTAGTTCTCTTTGTGGAGCGAAGGTCGCCTGGCGGCAGTTGTGCTACCCTTGCAAGGAGGGAGGTCTTGGGATTTGGCGTCTCGAGGAGTGGAATTAGGCTTCGATCATGAAGCACATCTGGGTTCTTCTCACCGACCCTTCTTCGTTGTGGCCGCGCTGGGTTCAGGTGAATCGGCTTCGGGGTCGTAGCTTCTGGACTATCCACATTCCGAAGTCGGCTTCTTGGTGTTGGAGTCACATTCTCCAGCTCCGTGGGATCTCCTCGGGTGCTTTTCGTCATGTCATAGGTGATGGCCTTGATACGGCTTTATGGATAGACTTCTGGCTTCCATGCGGTCGGCTCTCTGAGAGGTTCTCTGCTCGTGTTCTGACATCTACTAGTCTTCCCTGGTGCGCTAGAGTTGCTGATATTATTGAGGGGGGTCGATGGCAGTTTCCGCAGAGCCGCTCAGAGCTCCTTTCTATCTGGGATCTGGTGGACTTCAGCCCTCGAGTTGGTGTTGCGGATTATGTTTGTTGGTTGGGCCACCCTTCGGGACATTCACCACCAAGTCTGCATGGGAGATGATTCGGAGTCGACGAGCTGAGGATTCAGTCCATCACTTGCTCTGGTTCCCGTTGCATATTCCGAGGCACTCCTTTGTGCTCTGGTTAGCTGCTTGTGAGAGATTGTGGACTCGGGACCGGATGGTTCGACATAGAGTTCGCGGTGCTGATCTGTCGGTCTGTGTTCTTTGTGGTGCTGAGGATGAGTCCCACAGCCACCTTTTCTTTGCCTGCTCCTTCTCGGCTTCGGTCTGGGGAAGAGTCGCTGCCCGTTCTTTGATTGCCTGGCCCGTTCTCCCGTGGAACGAGCTCCTTACCTGGGCCTCCAGTCATCTCTGGGGACGGGGTGTCGATCACTCTGTTGCCCGCCTTTGCTTCTCAGCAACTGTCTACATCCTTTGGTATGAGCGGAACCTGAGGATCCAGAGGCGTCAGTCTAGGCCATCCGCTGCTGTGATTGAGGAGATTACTGGTATTGTACGTAGTAGTATGCTTGCTGCCTCCTCCCTTCGCGATGCTCATCGCCATGCTGATCTTCTGCGAGAGTGGGGGATTGATGTTTAGTGTACTCTTGTTTCTTGTGTTGGCTTTTGCTGTGCTTGCTTTTTAGCTTGTTTGCTTCCTTTTTGGCTTGCATTGTAGGCTTTGGCCGTGTCTTGGGGTATGCCCCTCGTATTCCTATATATATCTTTTGTTGATATATAATTTTTCTCGCTGATTTATCAAAAAAAAAAAGTTTAGGGGTTAGGGGTTAGGGGTTAGGGTTTAGGGTTTTAGGGTTTAGGGTTTAGGGTTTAGGGTTTAGGGTTTAGGGTTTAGGGGTTTGGGGTTTGGGGTTTTGAGTGGATTGTGATAAAACGGGGAAGGAGTTGTGAACAGTAGCTCGGGCGATTCGGGGGCGATTCAGGGGTGACTGGGCGATTTTTGTCCCCTCCGGCTAAGGCACGAGCGTGACGGCCCGTGCATGGTCGGACGAGGGTGGTTCCGGTGGCATTCGACTCGCCGGCTCCTCCAATTCCTGGTGGTGGTGCTCGCTGGTGATTCCGGCGGCCGCTTTAGGGTGAATTTCGTGAGAGAGGGAGCTAGGGTTTTTTTGGGGTCGTTGGGATTGCGACGGTCATGGCGGCTAACTCCGGTCAGCCCATTGCCGGCGCCTCATACCTGGTGGTTCGCCTCTCTCTCCTCTTCAGCCTGGTGGTCGTCCGGCGGTCCCTGGTGGCCGAGTGGCGGCGGGAGATGCGATTCTCTCTCCTCGCGTTCGCACTCTCCTCGCAACTCTCTCTCTTTGTTTTTTTGAGCAACGCATGTAAGTCTTCCCTTACCCTTTACTGGTTGTTGTTGCTGGGTGTTGGTGGTCGGACTCCAGCCAGTCTCTGACCGGAGGGTGGTGGTTGGCGGCGCCCGGAGGTGGGGCGATTGGAAACCCTAATTTTCTAGGGTTTTTATTTCGTTTTTTTCTGATTTGAGCCACACACCGTGTCTGAGGTGGGTGGCGATGCTGTATTCGGTGTGGGTTCGAGCTCGGCAGCTGGTGCAGGTGACCCGGTTTGACCCACATGGGCGGATCGGGTCCGGTCCACGGATCATGACACACTATAATATATTCGTCCTGTTCTTGTTAACAGCAAGCCTGTGGGAGTTCTTCCTCACGGGGCTTTTGAGTCTGGTAATGAGAAATGGGAGCGTTGTTTAGTGGGTCGTTTGATTGGCGCGGGACTTGCATATTCACGTGCCCTCGAGATCGCTACTTTCCTGTGGGCTTCGAAGGGTCTCGAGTGTGTCCTTTCTGATGGAGAGGTTTACCACTTTCGGTTTAGGACTAAGGCTTAGGCTGAGAGTGTTCTTATTGGTGGTCCTTGGTTCTTCAAGGGCGTATGCATGTCGCTCCAACTTTGGAGGGAGGGTATTACGTTGGAGAAGAATTGTCGGACCGCCCCTGTTTGGGTCCGTATCTCTGGGATTCCCTTGACATTATGGAAGCCTATTGGGATCAGTGTTGCTTGTGGTACGATTGGTCGACCTTTGTTTATGGATAAGGTCGCTGCTGATTGCACTCGTCTCCGTTATATTCTGGTCTGTGTTGAAGTGGAGGCCACGGGGCCTGTACCTAAGGAGACCTCTATTGATGTGAATGGGACGCTCTACAAGTTACATATTGTGTGTGAGGCTATGCCGATACGTTGCCCTACTTGCTCGGTTTTTGGGCATGACTGTTCACCACCTAGGGCTCGTGAAGTGCCTACTATGGCGGCACCAGTTCTTGGGCGCAAAAAGAGGAAGAAAAATAGGAAGAAGGGTGCTGGTGTTGGTGCTGGGGTTGATGTGCCGGTGGCCGCGCCGGAGGGTGGCGGGGCTGTGACGGCACGTGGTGATGGCACGAGAGGTGCTGGGGGGGCGTGGTGTTTCGCCCGGTTGCTGGAGGGAGACGAGGGGAGGACCCTGCGAGGAGGAGGGGGGGTTCGCGTCCCCCCCCCTGCCCGGCCCAACTCTGGGACGGGCCTAGGCCGTGTGGAGGCCCCCGCTCTGGTCCACAATGGGCCTGACGCGGAGCCTCCCGCGGTTCATGATCTCGTTTGGGGCCTCGTACCGTACCGACGGGCCCACGGCCCCTTGGCCCAAAATGGTGGGCAACAGCACGCCACCTCGGCTGCTGTTGCGGTTGGGCTGCCCGGCAGCCCAATCTTGGATGATGGAGGACGGGCCGCCTTGGCCTCGCCCACAGAGTCACCTCCCGGGGTGAGCGATGTCCAACCCACTAACGGGTCTCTTTCATGCTCGGATTCTTTTGGTGCACCGGTGGATCACTCGTCTGAGGATTTGGGGAGCGCCTTGGTCCCCTACGAGGTTGAGGAGGCTCAGGGAGCCCTTGTCGGGTTTGAGGAGCCACTTACTTGTGTTGAGAGTCGATCGGCGGCTACTATCCCTTCCTTTGAGTCGCCGAACGCTTTTGAGATGCTTGCTGAGGAACGCACGGGTGACACGTCCACATCTGAGTGTACATCGCAGTTGACTCCTATTGCTCGTCGTACTCGCTCTGCGGCTGCCCGTGTGGGCCGTGGGCGCGATGGTGTGCACTAGTTTCCCGGTTCCATGATTGGATGCTGGAACGTGAGGGGGTTTAATAACCCCAATACTATTCGTGTTGTTCGTGGCCGGATCGCATCCAGTAGTCTGAGTTTGGTTGGTTTGGTTGAGACCAAGGCTAACCCGGTTGATATTGATTCCACTGTTGCCCGCTGTGCTGACGGGTGGCAGTTGTTGTTCAGTGGGGTGAGACCCCGTGGTTGCCGTATCATCGTTCTCTGGGATCCGACCTTCTACCGTGTAGTGAGAGTACAGGGTGGGGATTAGTATCTTACCTGCCAGGTTTCTGGCATCCGAGGTGATATGGACTTCACTGCTACGTTTGTTTATGGCTTTAACGAGCCGGGACTGCGCCGGGAGCTTTGGCGCTATATTCGAGGAGCCAGCGTGGGCCTCCAGGAGGAGCCTTGGATACTCCTTGGAGACTTTAATGCTATCCTCAGTCCGAGTGGTAGGAGGGGTGGCCAGGACACTTGGCCTGGGCACATGGATGACTTTAGGGACTGTGTTCACGACTCTGAGCTTACAGTTCTGCCTTACACTGGACTTCATTTTTTGTGGTCTAATGGATTAGATGGTGACGCTCTCATTCTGAAGCGTCTTGACTGGTGTTTAGTGAGCGAGGGTTGGTTGCGTTCTTTCTCCTCCTCTTTTGTCTAGTTCTTTCCCCGGGAGCTATGTTCTGACCACTGTCCCTTTGTAGTTACAGGACTTGGAGAGCGCCGCAATCCACAGCTCCCTTTCAAGTTCTTTAACTTTTGGGCTGACCATGAGGAGTTTCTACCCACGGTGAGGAGAGTTTGGGAGACTAGCATTGATGGCACACCCATGTATCAGCTCACCCAGAAGCTGAAGCGGCTGAAGGGGGAGCTGAAGGCCCTCAATGCTAGACATTTTAGTCACATTTCAGCTCGTGTTGTGGCGGCGAGAGATGCCTGGAGTGCGGGTCAGCGGGCGCTTGATGATGATCCGGAGAGTGCTTTGCTTCGAGAGGACGAGCGTCGCCTTTCTCGTGACTACTCGCGTTTATGTGGGGATGAGGAGGCTTTCTATAGTCAGAAGTCTCGCATCCAGTGGCTCTCTTTGGGAGACCAGGGTACCCGGTTCTTCCATAAGTCTGTCACACATTGGCAGGCTAGGAACCGGATCCACTCCATTGTTCGCACTGATGGCAGGAGGACATATGATGATGTGGAGATCTCGGAGGCAGGTGTCTCCTTCTTCTGCGACTTATTGACTGAGCCGAGTGGGCCGCTTCGTGAGGATATTTCAGAGCTCTTTCAGACCCTGCTTTCTGAGGATCAGGCTAGGCCTCTTACCCTTCCGATTACAGATATTGAGGTGCGAGATGCTTTGTTCTCCACTGGTGATGATAGGGCTCCCGGCCCTGATGGTTACACCTCCCTCTTCTTTAAGAGGGCTTGGGATGTGGTGGGGCATGGCGTTATTCAAGCTGTCCGGTCTTTCTTTCAGTCGGGGCGCATGCTGGGCGCCCTGAATTCTACTCGCATCAGCTTGATCCCGAATGTGGAGAACCCTTCCACCTTCACTGACTACCGCCCAATCTCCTGTTGCAATGTGGTCTATAAGTGTATCACTAAGGTCATTGCCAACAGGTTGAAAGGGGTGCTTCCTTACCTCATTGATGACTCGCAGTTCGCTTTTGTGCCTGGTCGGAGGATATCAGACTGTATTATGTTGGCTCAGGAGCTTTTGCGCGATTATCACCTTCAGACGCCATCGCCTCGATGTGCTCTGAAGGTCGATCTTTCCAAGGCGTTTGACACAGTGCACTGAGAGTTCATTCTTACTGCTATGCGGTCTATGGTTATTCCTGGTTATGATTCGATGGGTGCGGGAGTGCCTTTCCACAGCCAGATTTTCAGTCGCCATTAATGGCGAACTTCAGGGGTTCTTTGGCACGAGCAGGGGTATCAGGTAGGGAGACCCTCTCTCTCCCTATCTCTTTGTTATTGCCATGGAGGGCTTACGGGGTTTGCTGCGCCGCGCGTCTTCTGATCCGAGGTTTCGCTTTCATCCTCATTGCTAGACTACCAGCCTTACTCACTTATGCTTTGCAGATGACCTTATGATTTTCAGTGAGGCAGATGAGGGCAGTGTTTTTGTTATTCGGGAGGCGTTAGATCTATTTGTTGCACTTCCGGGGCTGTCCTCGAACGCAGCAAAGAGTACCGTCTTCATTACCGGGGTTGAGCCTGAGCTTCGACAGTCTATCCTTGACATCTTGGGGTTCAGATTGGGACAGTGCCCGGTCAGATATCTGGGGGTGCCGCTCATCACGACGAGGCTTCAGTTCATGGACTGCAAGCCTTTATTAGATCGCATCCTAGCTGGCATTCAGCTCTGGACCTCCCGCTCTTTATCATATGCTGGCCGTCTGCAGCTCATCCGATCGGTTCTTTTTTCTATTCAGGTCTTCTGGTCATCTGTTTTCATCCTTCCGAAGCTAATGATCCGGAAGATTGAGTCGACTCTTGCCGCCTTCCTGTGGAAGGGCACTTCTCTGGGCCTAGGTGGGGCCAAGGTTGCCTGGTCGCATCTCTGCTATCCCCTTAGGGAGGGGGGTCTTGGGATTCGGCGGTTGCGTGAGTGGAACCAGGCTTCTCGAATGAAGCATATTTGGGCTCTTTTGACCTATCGTGATTCTCTCTGGCCTCGGTGGATCCATGCCAACCGACTCCGGGGGAAATCCTTCTGGGATATTCAGCCTCGAGGCTCGATTCCATGGTCGTGGAGGAGCATCCTGGATGTTAGGGTTTAGGGTTTTAGGTGTTCAGGGGTTTAGGGTTTAGGGTTTAGGGGTTAGGGGTTAGGGGTTTAGGGTTTTAGGGGTTAGGGGTTTAGGGGTTTAGGGTTTTGGGGTTTGGGGTTTTTGGGGTTCGGGGTTTGGGGTTTCGGGTTTCGGGTTTCGGGTTTAGGGTTCGGGGTTCGGGGTTTCGGGTTTAGGGTTTAGGGGTTTAGGGGTTTAGGGTTTAGGGTGTAGGGTGTAGGGTTTAGGGTTTGGTGTTTAGGGCGCCGCCACTGTAGCAGCGGTGATTTGGGGCGATTTAGAGGCGATTTTTCCCCTGCAGCTAGGGCACGCGCGTGCGAGCGCGTAGGCAGGTGCACGGGGTCGGGGTCGGTGGTCGAGTGTTCGCCGGCATCTCCACTTCCTGGTGGTGGTGCCCGCTGGTGGTTTCCGGTGGCCGTCGAGGGTGAAATTAGTGAGAGAGGGTGACAGGATTGCGTTTTTCGCTGGTGTGCGACGTAGGACGTTCCGGGCTTCCTTTCCGGCAACCCATCACCGGCGACCCTACCCAGTCAACTCGCCTCTCCCTTCTCGACCTTTGGGCGGTGGTCCGGTGCCCATTGGTGGCGCGGCGGCCCCGTACGGACCTTTTTTCTCTCCCATCGCGATTTGCTCGCACGACTTCGCCCTTCTGATTTGGAGGCTTTCACCTGTAAGTTTCCTTTGATTTCTCCTCCCTGGTGGTTCGCCGGTGCCTGGTGGTTGTCTTGACCGGATCGGTGCCGGTGGTGGTGTGGGTGGCGGCGCGCGACAGCCGCCCCAACCCTAACCCTAATTTGGGGTCTTTCTTTTTTTTTTTCTGCGCAATTCGTGGGTCCGGTCGAGCCATGGCTGAGGCGTGTCCTCCGGTGACGTCTCGGGGTGGTATGGAGGCCGCAAGCCCCTTGGAGGCCGGTGCTTCCGGTGCTTGCGGTGGTTCAGGTGATTCTGGTCCCTTGTCGTGGGCCGATACTGTCCGTGCGCCTCCCCAGGAGGGTGTTTTACACTTCACTCAACCTAAACTTATTAATGGCGAGATTGTAACTACGATAACTGATGATGATGTTGCCCTGGGTCGTGAAAAATGGAACCGATGCTTAGTTGGTCATATTATTGGTGGTAGGGTAGCTTGCTCTCGGTGTGTTGCAATAGCAAATATGCTTTGGGGATCTAAGGGTCATGAATGTGTTATCTCTGATGGGGATGCTTATTATTTTCGCTTCAAATCTTTGGCGGCATCCGAGCATGTGCTTCGTGGTGGCCCTTGGTACATCAAGGGTCACTTTCTCTCTCTTAACCGTTGGAGTGATCATTTTGTCCCTTCGCAAAACGTTACTAAACTTCCAATATGGGTTCAACTACATGGCATTCCGGTGTCGATGTGGACGGAGGGGGCGCTTAGTAACATTGCTAGTGGGGCCGGGGGGCCGCTCTACATGGACAAAGCAACCCTGGATGGAACCATGATGAAGTATGCTAGGGTGTGTGTCGAAATTGAACCTAAAGTTGAGCCGGCCAAGAAATTATCCGTTGAATGTAATGATTCTAGATTTTCGATCAGTGTTAAGTACGAGGGTCTTCCCAAAGTGTGTCGAAAATGCTGGGTTTTTGGCCATACTTGTCCTATCTCGAACGTTGTTACTCCTCCACCTGTTATTCCTGCGCAACAATGGGTTCCGGTGGTCGGAAAAAAGAAAAAAAAGAAAAAGAAAAATAGGAAAACAGGTGGGGGAAGTGAGGCTGCCGGTGGGGATGACGGTGGTGCCGTTGTTGTGCCGAGAATTACTATTGAGGCGGTGGGGGACGCTAGGGCTGGTGAGGCCCGGGTGGACGCTACTGTTAGGCCCGTTGGGCCTGATAAGGGGGCCCGTGATGGGCCTGTCGCAGGCGAGGCCCGTGGTGGGCCTGTCGCTGGTGAGGCCCGTGGTGGGCCTGGCATCGGTGAGGCCCGTGATGGGCTTGTTGCTGCTGCTGCTATTGGAGCCCGTGCGGTTGAGCCCGTCACTGTTGTGACCCGTGATGGGTCTGGTGGGGAGGCCCATTTTGGGCCTCGGGATTGTCCAGGCATTTTGGGCTCGGGGGGGGGGGGGGGGGGGGGTAGTGGCCCAGCTTCACATTGACGCTGGGCTCCCCGTTTCTGGGTCTGATACAGGGGGTTCTCTGCCCCCTGTTCGGCCCGTTTCGGGCTTGGTGTGTGGGTCCGGATCCGTTTTGGGTTCGGGCCAGGGAGGCGAGGGAGATTCTTCGAGTCCTGTTGCGGGATCGGACTCTCCTTCTCTTAGCGGGTCCTCACCTACATCTCGGGTGGGGGCGGCTGTGACCCCTCGGGATCCAGCCATGGGGAGTGGGGGAGGGGCTGTGCGAGGCCCTTCCAAAACGGTGGCCCCAACTGGGTCACGACGCTCCTTAGTCGCCCTCTCTGGTTCTTCGGCTACCCATGTTGCTCACTCTGGATCGCTTCCTTCTTTTGTTGGGGATAGCTTGGGTCTCTCCGATCTTTGTTCTTCAGCCGATTCGTCTTCTCAGGATTCCGAGGATTTGAGCCGTGCTATTGTCCCTTATGGGGTTATTGAGGCCCCGTGTGTTTCGTCTTTTGAGCCCGCGCTCTGTACCTTGAATGGGGAGGCAAGCGTGCCCAGCTTCGTTTCGCCAAACCGTTTTGAGAGTTTGTATTCAGATCGCGACGACGCTGGTCGTCAACCTCCAGCGGAGCGTCGTGCGACTCGAGCCAGCTCTCGGGCTCGTGGTGGTCGTAGGTAGACCTTTCTCTCTCATTATTTTCTTATGATGATTGGTTCTTGGAATGTTCGGGGTTTTAACAACCCCACCTCCATTCGTGCTGTTCGTGAGTGGATTCGCTCCCACTCTCTTGGTTTGGTTGGCCTCGTCGAGACGAAGACTAACCCTACTGATGTTGAGTCCGCTGTCTCTAGCTGTATGGATGGTTGGTGCTCTCTTTTTGCTAGCGTTAGGCGGTCTTGGTGTCGTCTTATTGTTTGTTGGGACCCGGGGATTTATTCTGTTTCTGTTGTTAGGGAGGGAGACCAGTTTATTACCTGTCGGGTTCAGGATGTTCATAGGGATTGTAGCTTCGTTGTCACCTTTGTTTATGGTTTTAACGAACCGGGACCTCGTCGTGAGCTCTGGAGTTATATCAGGAGTGCTTGTGTTAGCCTCCAAGGGACCCCTTGGCTTCTCCTTGGAGATTTTAACACTTTTCTTCGTCCCAGTGATAGTTCTGGTGGGTTCTCTTCCTGGCCGGGCCATATGGATGACTTTCAGGATTGTCTTTCTGAGTCAGGGCTCTCCCCGCTTGCTTTTACTGGCCTTCGTTATACTTGGGCCCGGGGAGGTGAGGGTGATGACCTGCTCTTTAGACGTCTTAACTGGTGTTTAGCGAGTGAGGATTGGCTTCGTTCTTTTCCTGTTTCTCTTATGGAGGCTCTTCCCCGCACTGATATTTCCGATCATAGCGCTTTGGTGGTTAGAGGGCTTGGGGATCGCCGCTCTCGGCGCATCCCTTTTAAGTTCTTTAACTTTTGGGCCGACCATGAGGACTTTTTACCGACTGTTCGCCGTGTTTGGGATTCGCGTGCTGATGGCTCTCCCATGTTCCAGCTAACCCAGAAGCTTAAAAAGCTGAAGGGTGAACTTTGAGCTCTCAACACCAGGCACTTCAGTCATATCTCTGCTCGGGTAGAGGCAGCCAGAGATGCTTGGGTGGCGGGTCAGAGGGCTCTTGATGTCGACCCCGATAGTACTCATCTGAGGACTGAGGAGCGCCGGCTTTCGAGGGAGTATTCCAGGCTTTGTCGTGATGAGGATGCTTTCTATCGTCAGAAGTCTCGTGATGCCGAGATTAAGGATGCTTTGTTTTCTACCGGTGATGATCGTGCTCCTGGTCCGGATGGCTACTCCTCCCTCTTCTTCAAGAGGGCTTGGGAGATTGTTGGTGCTGATGTGGTGCGAGCTGTTCGCTCCTTTTTCGTCTCTGGGCGCATGCTAGGCGCCTTGAACACGACCCGCATTAGTTTGATTCCCAAGGTGGAGTGCCCCTCCACTTTTGCTGACTTCCGTCCCATCTCCTGTTGTAATGTGGTCTATAAGTGCATCACGAAGATCATTGCTAACAGGCTAAAGGGCGTCCTTCCTGGGCTGGTTCATAGTTCTCAGACTGCTTTTGTCCCCGGTCGCCGTATTTCTGACAGTATTATGATGAAACAGGAGCTTATGAGAGATTATCACCGTTGTGTCTCCTCTAGATGTGCGCTGAAGGTTGATTTTCGCAAGGCGTTTAATACTGTCAGGTGGGACTTTATCTTGGCTGGTATGAGATGCATGGGTATTCCTGAGGTCATGGGGGGCTGGGTCCGTGAGTGCCTTTCCACCGATCGGTTCTCGGTCGCCATCAATGGCGAGCTTCAGGGATTTTTTGGCTCCAACCGGGGTATTCGTTAGGGGGATCCTCTCTCCCCTTATCTGTTTGTCATAGCCATGGAGGGTCTTCGAGGTATTCTTCGTCAGGCGGCTACTGACCGTCGTTTCCGTTTCCACCCGGGATGTCGTCAGACCCGTCTCACTCACCTTTGTTTTGCTGATGACCTCATGATCTTCTGTCGGGGAGATTTTGGCAGTGTGACTGTGTTTCGGGAGTCTTTGGATCGCTTTGCTGCTGTCTCGAACTCAGCTAAGAGCACGGTTTTTCTTGCTGGGATTGACCCTCATACGGAGCGCTCCATTGTGGACTCACTGGGCTTCACGATTGGTCAATGTCCTGTCAGATATCTTGGAGTGCCGCTCATCACGTCCCGGCTTCGGTTTATTGACTGCAAGCCGCTTATTGATTGCATCCTCTCGCGTATTCGGCTCTGGACTTCTCGTTCTCTTTCTTATGCTGGCCGCTTACAGCTTATCAAGTCCGTGCTCTTCCCTATCCAGGTTTATTGGTCCTCAGTCTTCATGCTTCCGAAGGCTATTATGAGTCGGATAGAGTCTATCTTAGCTGCCTTTCTCTGGAGGGGCACCTCGCTCGGCCGTGGTGGAGCGAAGGTGGCCTGGCGGCATTTGTGCTACCCTCGAAAGGAGGGAGGTCTTGGGATTCGGCGTCTCGAGGAGTGGAATCAGGCTTCGATCATGAAGCACATCTGGGTTCTTCTCACCGACCCTTCTTCGTTGTGGCCGCGTTGGTTTAGGTAAACCTGCTTCGGGGTCGTAGCTTCTGGACTATCCACATTCCGAAGTCGGCTTCTTGGTGTTGGCGTCACATTCTCCAGCTCCGTGGGATCTCCTCGGGTGCTTTTCGTCATGTCATAGGTGATGGCCTTGATACGGCTTTATGGACGGACTTCTGGCATCCGTGCGGTCGGCTCTCTGAGAGGTTCTCTGCTCGTGTTCTGACATCTACTGGTCTTCCCTGGCGCGCTAGAGTTGCTGATATTATTGAGGGGGGTCGATGGCAGTTCCCGCAGAGCCGCTTAGAGCTCCTTCCTATCTGGGATCTGGTGGACTTTAGTCCTCAGGTTGGTGTTGCGGATTATGTTCGATGGTTGGGCTACCCCTCGGGGACTTTCACCACCAAGTCTGCATGGGAGATGATTCGGAGTCGGCGAGCTGAGGATTCAGTCCATCACTTGCTCTGGTTCCCGTTGCATGTTCCGAGGCACTCTTTTGTGCTTTGGTTGGCTGCTTGTGAGAGACTGTGGACTCGGGATCGGATGGTTCGACATAGAGTTCGCGGTGTTGATCTATCGGTCTGTGTTCTTTGTGGTGCTGAGGATGAGTCCCACAGCCACCTCTTCTTTGCCTGCTCTTTCTTGGCTTCGGTCTGGGGAGGAGTTGCTGCCCGCTCTTTGATCTCCTGGCCCGTTCTCCCGTGGAACGAGCTCCTTACCTGGGCCGCTAGTCATCTCCGGGGACGGGGTGTCGATCACTCGGTTGCCCGCCTCTGCCTTTCAGCGTCTGTCTACATCCTTTGGTATGAGCGGAACCTGAGGATCCAGAGGCGTCAGTCCAAGCCATCCGCTGCTGTGATTGAGGAGATTACTGGTATTGTTCGGAGTCGTTTGCTTGCTGCCTCCTCCCTTCGTGATGTTCATCGCCATGCTGATCTTCTGCGAGAGTGGGGGATTGATGTTTAGTGTACTCTTGTTTCTTTGTGCTGGCTTTTGCTGTGTTTGCTTTTCAGCTTGTTTGCTTCCTTTTGGGTTTGCATTGTAGGCTTCGGCCGTGTATTGGGGTATGCCCCTCGTCTTCCTGTATATATCCATTTTGATATATAATATTCATCGCTGATTTATCAAAAAAAAGTTCAGGGTTCAGGGTTCAGGGTTTTAGGGGTTCAGGGTTCGGGGTTCGGGGTTCGGGGTTGAGGGTTGAGGGTTCGGGGTTCGGGGTTTTAGGGGTTCAGGGTTCGGGGTTCGGGGTTCGGGGTTGAGGGTTGAGGGTTCGGGGTTCGGGGTTCGGGGTTTTAGGGTTTTAGGGTTTAGGGTTTGGGGGGTTTGGGGTTGAGGGTTGAGGGTTGAGGGTTTAGGGTTAAGGGTTTAGGGTTTAGGGTTTTAGGGTTTTAGGGTTTAAGGGTTTAGGGTTTAGGGGTTTAGGGGTTTGGGGTTTTGGGGTTTGGGGTTTGGGGTTGGGGGTTTTTGGGGGTTGTGGGGGGTTTTGGGGTTCGGGGTTCGGGTTTAGGGTTTAGGGTTTAGGGTTTAGGGTTTTAGGGTTTAGGGGTTAGGGTTTAGGGTTTAGGGTTTAGGGTTTTAGGGGTTTTGGGGGTTTTAGGGTTTAGGGTTTATGGTTTAGGGTTTAGGGTTTAGGAATTCCTCCAACGCGCGCCGCCACAGTAGCAGCGGCGATTTCTGGGCGATTTGGGGCGATTTTTTGCCAGCGTCTAGGGCACGCGCGTGCGGGCGCGTGGCTCGGTGCACGGGGTCGGGGTTTGCGGTCGAGTGTTCGCCGGCACCTCCACTTCCTGGTGGTGGTGCCCGCTGGTGGTTTCCGGTGGCCGTCGAGGGTGAAATTAGTGAGAGAGGGTGGCAGGGTTGCGTTTTTCGCTGGTGTGCGACGTAGGACGTTCCGGGCTTCCTTTCCGGCAGCCCATCACCGGCGACCCTACCCAGTCAACTCGCATCTCCCTTCTCGACCTTTGGGCGGTGGTCCGGTGCCCATTGGTGGCGCGGCGGCGGCGTACGGACCTTTTTCTCTCTCCTGGTGATTTTTGCCCGATTTTGCTCTTCTGATTTGGAGGCTTTCACCTGTAAGTTTCCTTCGATTTCTCCTCCCTGGTGGTTCGCCGGTGCCTGGTGGTCGTCTTGACCAGGTCGGTACCGGTGGTGGTGTGGGTGGCGGCGTGCGGTGGCCGCCCTAACCCTAACCCTAATTTGGGGCCTTTCTTTTTTTCTGTTTTTTCGTGGATCTGGTCGCGCCATGGCTGAGGCGTGTCCTCCGGTGACGTCTCGGGGTGGTTTGGAGGCCGCAAGCCCCTTGGAGGCCGGTGCTTCCGGTGCTTGCGGTGGTTCGGGTGCTTCTGGTCCCCTGTCGTGGGCCGATACTGTCCGTGCGCCTCCCCGGGAGGGTGTTTTACACTTCACTCAACCTAAACTTGTTAATGGCGAGATTGTAACAACAATAACTGATGATGATGTTGCCCCGGGTCGTGAAAAATGGAACCGCTGCTTAGTTGGTCATATTATTGGCGGTAGGGTAGCTTACTCTCGGTGTGTTGCAATTGCCAATATGCTTTGGGGATCTAAGGGTCTTGAATGTGTTATCTCTGATGGGGATGCTTATTTTTTTGCTTCAAATCTTTGGCGGCATCCGAGCATGTGCTTCGTGGTGGCCCTTGGTACATCAAGGGTCACTTTCTCTCTCTTAACCGTTGGAGTGATAATTTTGTCCCTTCGCAAAACGTTACAAAACTTCCAATATGGGTTCAACTACATGGCATTCCGGTGTCGATGTGGACGGAGGGGGCGCTTAGTAACATTGCTAGTGGGGCCGGGAGGCCGCTCTACATGGACAAAGCTACCCTGGATGGAACCATGATGAAGTATGCTAGGGTGTGTGTCGAAATTGAACCTAAGGTTGAGCCGGCCAAGAAATTATTCGTTGAATATAATGGTTCTAGATTTTCGATCAGTGTTAAGTACGAGGGTCTTCCCAAAGTGTGTCGAAAATGCGGGGTTTTTGGCCATACTTGTCCTACCTCGAACGTTGTTACCCCTCCTATTGAGAATCCTACAGAAAAATGGGTTCCGATTGTCAGAAAAAGGAAAAAAAAGAAAAAGAAAAATAGGAACGCCGGTGGGGGCAAGGAGGTGCCCGGTGGAGATGCTGGTGGTGCTGAGGTTGGGCCGGATATTGAAGTGGTGGGGGGTGATCGGGTTGTTGGGGATAGCTTGGGTCTCTCTGATCTTTGTTCTTCAGCCGATTCGTCTTCTCAGGTATCCGAGGATTTGAGCCGTGCTATTGTCCCTGACGGGGTTATTGAGGCCCCGTGTGTTTCGTCCCTTGAGCCTGTGCCCTGTACCTTGAATGGGGAGGCAAGCGTGCCTAGCTTCGTTTCGCCGAACCGTTTTGAGAGTTTGTCTCCTGATCGCGACGACGCTGGTCGTCACCCTCCAGCGGAGCGTCGTGCGACTCGAGCCAGCTCTCGGGCTCGTGGTGGTCGTAGATAGACCTTTCTCTCTCATCATTTTTTCTATGATGATTGGCTCTTGGAATGTTCGGGGTTTTAACAACCCCTCCTCCATCCGTGCTGTTCGTGAGTGGATTCGCTCCCACTCTCTTGGTTTGGTTGGCCTCGTCGAGACAAAGACTAACCCTACTGATGTTGAGTCCGCTGTCTCTAGGTGTATGGATGGTTGGTGCTCTCTTTTCGCTGGCGTTAGGCGGTCTTGGTGTCGTCTTATTATTTGTTGGGACCTGGGGATTTATTCTGTTTCTCTTGTTAGAGAGGGAGACCAGTTTATTACTTGTCGGGTTCAGGATGCTCGTAGGGATTGTAGCTTCGTTGTCACCTTTGTCTATGGTTTTAACGAACCGGGACCTCGTCGTGAGCTCTGGAGTTATATCAGGAGTGCTTGTGTTAGCCTCCAAGGGACCCCTTGGCTTCTCTTTGGAGATTTTAACACCTTTCTTCGTCCCAGTGATAGTTCAGGTGATTTCTCTTCCTGGCCGGGCCATATGAATGACTTTCAGGATTGTCTTTCTGAGTCAGGACTCTCCCCGCTTGCTTTTACTGGCCTTCGTTTTACTTGGGCCCGAGGAGGTGAGGGTGATGACATGCTCCTTAGACGTCTTGACTGGTGTTTAGCGAGTGAGGATTGGCTTCGTTCCTTCCCTGTTTCTCTTATGGAGGCTCTTCCCCGCACTGATATTTCCGATCACAGCGCTTTGGTGGTTAGAGGACTTGGGGAACGCCGCTCTCGGCGCATCCCTTTTAAGTTCTTTAACTTTTGGGCCGACCATGAGGACTTTTTGCCGACTGTTCGCCGTGTTTGGGATTCGCGTGTTGATGGCTCTCCCATGTTCCAGCTAACCCAGAAGCTTAAAAAGCTGAAGGGTGAACTTCGAGCTCTTAACACCAGGCACTTCAGCCATATCTCTGCTCGGGTAGAGGCAGCCAGAGATGTTTGGATGACAGGTCAGAGGGCTCTTGACGTTGACCCCGATAGTACTCATCTGAGGACTGAGGAGCGTCGGCTTTCAAGGGAGCATTCCAGGCTTTGTCGTGATGAGGAGGCTTTCTATCGTCAGAAGTCTCGTATTCAGTGGCTCTCTTTGGGTGATCAGTGCACCCGTTTTTTCCACAGATCGGTTCTCCACAGGCAGTCCAGGAACCGTATTGTTTCTATTGTGGGTGCTGATGGGTCTCGAACCTTTGATGAGGAGGAGATTTCTCGAGCGGGTGTGTCTTTTTTTCAGGAGCTTCTTTCTGAGCCTGGTGGCCCCCTTCAGGAGGATGTCTCTGACTTTTTCGAGGGCAGATTGGATGAGGATCAGGCTCGCCCTCTTGTCCTTCCGATTTCCGATGCCGAGATTAAGGATGCTTTGTTTTCTACCGGTGATGATCGTGCTCCTAGTCCGGATGGCTACTCCTCCCTCTTCTTCAAGAGGGCTTGGGAGATTGTTGGTGCTGATGTGGTGCGAGCAGTTCGCTCTTTTTTCGTCTCTGGGCGCATGCTAGGCTCTTGAACACGACCCGCATTAGTTTGATTCCCAAGGTGGAGTGCCCCTCTACTTTTGCTGACTTCCGTCCCATCTCCTGCTGTAATGTGGTCTATAAGTGCATCACGAAGATCATTGCTAACAGGCTGAAGGGCGTCCTTCCTGGGCTTGTTCATAGTTCTCAGGCTGCTTTTGTCTCGTGTCGCCGTATTTCTGACAGTATTATGATGACGCAGGAGCTTATGAGAGATTATCACCGTCGTGTCTCCTCTAGATGTGCGCTGAAGGTTGATTTTTGCAAGGCGTTTGATACTGTTAGGTGGGACTTTATCTTGGCTGGTATGAGATGCATGGGTATTCCTGAGGTCATGGTGGGCTGGGTCCGTGAGTGCCTTTCCACCGCTCGGTTCTCGGTCGCCATCAATGGCGAGCTTCAGGGATTTTTTGGCTCCAACCGGGTTATTCGTCAGGGGGATCCTCTCTCCCCTTATCTGTTTGTCATAGCCATGGAGGGTCTTCGAGGTTTTCTTCGTCAGGCGGCTACTGACCGTCGTTTCCGTTTCCACCCGGGATGTCGTCAGACCCGTCTCACTCACCTTTGTTTTGCTGATGACCTCATGATTTTCTGTCGGGGAGATTTTGGCAGTGTGACTGTGATTCGGGAGTCTTTGGATCGCTTTGCTGCTGTCTCGGGCCTTGTCTCGAACTCAGCTAAGAGCACGGTTTTTCTTGCTGGGATTGACCCCCATACGGAGCGCTCCATTGTGGACTCGCTGGGCTTCACGATTGGTCATTGTCCTGTCAGATATCTTGGAGTGCCGCTCATCACGTCCCGGCTTCGGTTTATTAACTGCAAGCCGCTTATTGATCGCATCCTCTCGCGTATTCGGCTCTGGACTTCTCGTTCTCTTTCTTATGCTGGCCGCTTACAGCTTATCAGGTCCGTGCTCTTCTCTATCCAGGTTTATTGGTCCTCAGTCTTCATGCTTCCGAAGGCTATTATGAGTCGGATAGAGTCTATCTTAGCTGCCTTTCTCTGGAGGGGCACCTCGCTCGGCCGTGGTGGAGCGAAGGTGGCCTGGCGGCATTTGTGCTACCCTCGTAAGGAGGGAGGTCTTGGGATTCGGCGTCTCGAGGAGTGGAATCAGGCTTCGATCATGAAGCACATCTGGGTTCTTCTCACCGACCCTTCTTCGTTGTGGCCGCGCTGGGTTCAGGTGAACCGGCTTCGGGGGCGTAGCTTCTGGACTATCCACATTCCGAAGTCGGCTTCTTGATGTTGGCGTCACATTCTCCAGCTCCGTGGGATCTCCTTGGGTGCTTTTCGTCATGTCATAGGTGATGGCCTTGATACGGCTTTATGG